>CM060931.1:924808538-926058538 GCA_030765085.1 Allium cepa | reverse complement strand
TTATAAGATTTATAATTATGAAGTTCAAAGAAACGATTTTGTAAAATAATCGTTTTATAAGCATTTAACTTACAATGTGAACTTTTGGTTTATAATTGAGTTATAAATCGAATAGGTTAATAAAGGAATTTATAAAAGGAGTTGTTATAAAATAAATAGAAAAGGAATTTATAAACGTTGTTTTATAAAATTCGCAAACGACTTATTTTAAGAAGTAAATTGTTGAAACCTATTAATGGAGTTATATTCACGTTTTTGGCTGTGAATGATCCTTTGAAATAAAATGAATAAAAGGATGAAATTGATTAACGTAGTATATTCACGTTTTTGAATAGTGAATAATATGTTAAAGAAATTGTTTAGAATGTGATATTTTGAATTGAATTAAAACGATCTAACGATGTTTTAAAATGTGTTGAGATTCGAAACCATAGATTTCAACATTTATTGTTGAAATAGACGTTTTCGAGAAATAAAAGGAAATGGTGGACTATAACACTGTTGTTATAGTAAATGATTTTCGAAAGGAAATGTTTTGTATAGTATTGGGATTTATATATCTATTTAAATTTCGAATCCCTATACTAGTGATTTTGGGTTGTCGTAACGATGTTTTATGCAACATTCGTTTTGGCCCAAATAAATATGTTTAAGAGAATGATTTCCTTAAAGAATGGAATACATACTTAATCTCGATTGAAGTATATTGAATATTTTCCAAGTGTTGAAAATAAATAAAATTTGTGAATTACTTATGAATAAATAAGTATGGAAATGTTTTCCAATATAAAGTGAATATTTTGAGAATTTATCTTTTTGAAGATAAATTGAAAAGGAATATTGAAATGAATAATTGAAATCGAATATTCATAGATATTTTGGATTTTAAATTCACTAAGGAATTTATAAAGGAAAGGGGAACTTGTTTAAAAATAAATATTGATTTATTTTTGAAGTATTGAAAATAATATATCTAGTAAAGATATTTTGGAAAGTAAATAATTTGGAAAATTATTTGGAATCTGGTGATGTTTGCATATTCATTGATAGTTCAATTACCGACTATCAATATTTCCCTTTGAATGGGTAATTGATGTGATTTGTTTGAATTTGAATGCTACACTTATTTTTGAATATGCGCTCACTATTCGGGTTAACCGGGAAAGGACCATGGGGTCGTATAACCCATTCTGAATATGTGATACGTCGTTGTGAATTGCATTGAAGATCGGTGTTGAAGACCCGGTATTTGCAAGAGCGATAGGATGACCTGTCGATTGACTCTGCACCGAGTAGCTACGGTATTGAGTTCTCCATATGTGATGGTGAATCCGATCAGGATTGTGAATATCCGGATTGCGAGGACTTCTTTGTAAGTGCCTTCGGTTTTGTTCGAGCCCGGAACAGACTTGTATGGATTGTATGTCTGACATTACAAGTTGAGATATAAAGCCGATTTCTTTCAAATATATTTCTGTTGGTGGTGGAGAATTTATTCTTTTAGCTTAACACCCTTCTCTGAGACGTACAAGCTTAGAGGTTATGTAGTTGAATGTTATCAGCGATATATTCCCAATTTGGTAATGTGACATGCTGAGTGTAGCTGTAAATGATCATTATGTTGATTATTTGTGATAGGATCGTTTATTTGATCGTCTATCTTTGTGATCATTTCTATGATCATTTGTTGACCCAAAGCATGGCTTTTGTATAAAGTATGTTTTTGTGGACGTGACTTCGTCGAGCCTCACACCCCGTGAATGGTCAAAACATGAAAGATGCGGCAATGTTATGAGGGGTAGCGCCCTTTAGGATGTGTGCATTTCCTTCTGGAAAAGGGTGGTATCATGGTATGGAGCCCAGATACTTACTCATGTTGAAAACACTTTGTTATGATTGTGTGAATTGATTACGAGCGCTCGGTGAAAAGGTCCCAAAGGACCGGGGGATGGCATATTCGGTCAGTTGTTACTCAGTTAGGGGTAACCCGGCCTTGTGTTGGCAGAGATCCGGTTTGGTTCTCGGGGATGTCCATCCAGAGGCATTCTCATGTGGCAATGGGAAGTTCCTTGGCCTGATCATTCGTTGGAAATCCAAAGAAACAATACGAGACTTGTACGGTTTTAGTTGTATAACCTGCTATGGAATGTGGCGGTAACCTGCTATTGAACATAGTTAGCTATAGTAGGCATAGTTCGGAATGTCTATGCTGGCTAAGATTTATATTCTACTTTCGAAATAAATTTTCTCTACACTATGCACTAATAATAATATAAAATGTTCTTTTAAATGCGTATCAAGCATCTTTGACTATCATAAGGAGAAATCTCCTCCGATTCTGCGTTTGCATTGTGTGTGTGTGCGGGAGGCCTTATGGTAGTCTCATTTTTAAAAGCATTGCGAATTGATTTAAAAATATTCCTCTATTTTGATTTTAAAGATAAATAAACTGTTTTGAGTTCTCACACCAGTCACATGACTGACTTGGAGTTTATTGTTTTCCTTCCTAAACTCTGGGTGCCCACCAATTTTCACACGGGCAGTCAAGAGTTAAGGTTTATCAGGATATTCTGGATATTCTGGAGTTGTTGGAGGCAAGCTGGATGGCATGGCGTATTACTAGTATATAGTATTTCTTTTCCGCTGCACTGTTTGTTGTTGTTGTTGTACACTCTGATGATATGATGTAATGAAATGTGATGTAATGTAATAACTGATATAGTTCTTTGTTTAAAGATTATTCATTTATTATTATATGTTGTTCCGCTGCGAATTGTGAGATTCTGATATTGTTCTGTTGTTTTCTGTTCCGTTCTATTTTCTATCTGTTCTATTTTCTCTATTTTCTTTCTGTTCTATTTTCTGTTTTCTTTTCTCTCATGTTCTTTTCTCTCTCTATCTTCTACCTTCTTCTCTCTTCTTCTTCTTTTCTTTTTCTTAAACCCATAACTATTCGGTTTTTCGGCAACGAAAAATCGCGTACGTTACATTTGGTATCAGAGCTTATGGTTAAGCGACAACCATGGTTCTGTTGGGTATTACTCATTAGAGATAGAGTCAGTAGTACTCTAGAATGAGTTTGAGTGTAATAATAGCTATGAGAGCGTATTTGTTAGTGAATATAAAAATTGTTTTATATTGTGATGATTGGTTTATTGAGTGGCATATGAACTTTCATCAGCGTGGTCCGCAAGACTATGCCGAAGGGGTTTCTAAACACTTGAATAGAACAATTCGACACGATATTGTTTTTAAATTGGGTAAATAAAATAATTTTTGCCTTGAGTATATTTTATATATAAAAGAATAATTTTTCAGAATTATTAAAGAGTATATAAGTTGATTGTTTAGTTGTTTGAATAATCTAAATAAAAGTAGAATTGTATAAGCAAATGAATTATAAGAATTGAATTATAATTAAAGTGATTTACAATTGTGAAATAAACTTATATATATAAGAAGTGAAACTATATGAATATATTTATGAATATGAGTTGTAAAATAAAAATGAATTTAAAGTTAAATGGAAATTTACTTTAGAAATGGAAGTATAACTTAAGAGATGTTTAATGAAGTTGATATGAGTATCAAAGTAAAATAATAAAGTTAAGTGATAAATGTGAACTTGAGTTATATGAAATGAAATTCAACTTTTGAAATTGAATTGAATTAATGGATTGAATATTAATCAATTAAATGTGAATTAAATTGATATGAAATAATGAATGTAAGTGTTAATTCATTAAAATCTAATGTTATTAGAAAGTTGAATAATTGAATGAAAATCAATTAAATTAAACCAATTGATAAGCAAAGGAATTTGGTTGTAATTAATCTACATTGGTTGTTACTTGATTGATTGATTGATTGTATATAATTCATTAAGTGTTAATGAAAGTAAATTAATGAAATTGAAAGCTAAAGTGATTAAAATCCAATTTGAAGTTAAGTAAATCTTAAATGGAATTGAATTTGATTTGGAAGTGAACCAACTTGAATATGGATTAGTGAATATAAACTAATTGAAAATGAATGTTAGTAAACATCCACTGTTAAAGAATCAAATGTGATTTAAATTGAAAACCATTTCATTGAATATTAATGAGAATATGAATGAATATTTATTGGTTATGGATTATAGTTGGTTGATGTTTGCATTTGTTGCTTTTGTTTCATTTGCTATATTAGCACATGTAGTTATTATGTTGCTACATGTTGTATATTGATACTATTGTCTACATGCATGTTCTCATGTTGTTTGTTGAGTGATTAGTAGGTGCGGATCGCGTTTGCTTCGCATTTGGAGCTCGCTTTCGCGCTATATTAGCCGTATATGCTTGCTAATAAAATATAAGGTACATATCTCGGATTACATACCGTACTTTTATACTTTTTCCCTTCGGGATGCCTCATTACTTGATGAGATGTATATTTGTGATATATATACTGTCATTTTTTTTTCGGATCGAGCCGCGCAAAGGAGACTATGGCGAATTTTTCCGAAAATTTAAGGCGTTAGAAAAAATTTGAGAAAAAATTGGAAAATTTTTGAAAACTTTAACTTTGATTTGGAATTGAAAGTTAAACAATAGTAGTTGTTTTTGAAAAGATAACTAAGTATGATTTGAAAACTTAGTAAGGTTATTGTAAGAAATTTAACTATGGATTTTGGGAAAATTAATAGATTCTGTAACTTTTCTTACTTGATAATTTCGAGGACGAAATTCTTTTAAGGGGGGAAGATTGTAACGACCCAGAATTTTAATTTATTAAAATTTGAATATTTAATTAATTTTAAATATTAAGAAGTGAATTTATAAGTCAAATAAATTTTTATTTGAATTATTGGGTTTAATTGAATAATTAAATCGATAATTTAATACGTTAAATTATGGAAATAATTGAAAATTTGAGTTAAATATGATTGAAAATTATTTGTCAAATTTTATTTTATCATATTAAAGTTAGAATGATATTTTAGAACTTTTAAAATCGAATTAAAAGTTAATTTGTGAAAATTGAATATTTTAATATTAAAATCGACTAGTGAAATTAGCCAATTTTTGAACAGTCTCAGAATTGAACGAAACCAGTTCCATTGGATCCGTAATAGTTAGTTATTACCGGATTTCAATTTTCGTGTCAATCGGAGCTATCGTTTGATCGTGGCAGCTCGAAACGCATCGAATTATTTTTAATATTAATTTGGCGAGTTAAAATAGCCATTTTTCAAAAAGTCTCGGATTTCGACGAAACCAGTTTCATCGGATCCGTAATGTGATATTATTGTAAGGTTTCAAATTTCAAGTCAATTGGATTTACCGTTTGTCCGGTACAAATTAAAACGCCTAGAAAATCGATTAAATCGGTTTAATTCAAATTGAACGTTTATAGCCATAACTCGCACAGATGTTCGAATTAGCTTTTGAAAGCTGTTCCATTGTGTCCGGAACGTGGGATAAACCGTAGGAACGTCAGTTTCGGCGCGTAAATCGGAGTTTGGAATTTCCGGATGAATAGTGTTCGAAAATTCTCTATAAATACACCTTAAAATCAAAAAAAAAAAAAAAAAAAAAGAAACCCTAACCCTAAACATTGCAGCCGCCTCCATTAGCATGAATGGCCGAAATCATCCCAACTTCCCCCTCCAATTTCTCAAAATCCATGCATCGATTCGTGAAAGTATCAACTACAATATTGTTAAGCACGATGAGAGCTTCGATGTGAACGGCTGTGATGGGTTTCCGTTGAGTGGATCGACCAGAAATCGCTTGTGAAGGCGCTGCGTTCATGCACGCATTTCGAGCTCAGGTCAAGGCCGGGCTTCATGCTTTTTGAGCCGAGTATGGTATTTGCGACGAGCTTCGAAATGGTGGCTCCTGATCGACTTCACGTTGCTCGAGTGGGTCGCGGCTTTAAGCCCTAGTTTCGTGGTTGGTGGGTTATTTGTGCGTGTTGCCTGTAGACGTGAAACGCGTGAGGGAGGAGAAGGAAAGGTGCGGTGATGATGGGAAGGGGATTGGATCTAACGGCCTGAATAAGAAGTGGGTTTATAAAATTTAATTTGAGTTGTAAATTTTTATATAAAAACTCGTGTAACTTCAAATATTTGTAACTTTTTCATACGAGGTCGAAACCGCGCGAAACCAGTTGCGTTGGGATCGTATGGACGAGCACTACGTGATGGAGTTGGATTGGAGTCGTTTGGAGTTAGTGAAAATTTCGGGTAAAATTAAACGTCCGTTTAATTTTATTCGAAATAAATCGCTAAAACGGAAATAAAATCAAGGTGAGAACTTCTCACTCAATCGAATCAGTTTCGATTTTATTTTAAATAGTTAGTTTTAAAATATTTGAATGCATGATTGAATGATGATTGTTATCTATTGATTGTTAAAAATAGACATTATACGCCGTTAGTAAGCGGATGTTATTTATTAAAAACATATACCGCGAATATTTCATAAACAGTGAAATTGGTATTATATATAATAGCAATATATATATATTGGCATATGTATATATTGGAGTTATTGATTTTCCGCATTTTTTGTTTAGCGGATGAGACCCTATTACGCCGTTATTAAGCGGATAATATTTTAAATCCCATATACCGCGATAATTTCGTACTGGAGCGAAATTGGTATTGTGCTAATGTTTTTGGATGCAGGAAAACAGGTTGGAGGGATCCAACTGGATTCCTCAACAGTATTTATTTGAATTCAGATATTTTGATATTTGATGGACTATCATATCGATATATGATGTCGTTGTTGTCGTGATTGACTATTTGGTGTGTAGCATCATTGAACCAAATTTTGGGATTTTAAAATGATTTTAAAGTGATTTTTGAAAGTATACGTTTATAAAATATTTTTGGAATTGATCCATTTTAAATAAATAAACGTATAATTTTTAATGTTATAAAAATTATGATTTTTGAGAAATATAGTAAAAAACTGATTTTTGAGAATATGATGCTATTGATTTTATAAAAGAGTTTAATCGGGATTTTAGAATTTATTGTGAAAAGTTTAAATATAGGATTTATAAAATTTAATTATTTTATGAATCAAAATGGTGAAATAATAAAGGAGATTAAAGATGTTTTAAAGAATAATATAAATTTAATTATATTAAGAGATTTATAAATGGATATTTATAAATTGAAATATTGAAATTTTAAAACGAGTTTTTATAAGTGTTTGAATGAAGTGAAAATGAATTTCATAAATTGAATGAAATTTATAAAATTATAAACGGTGAAATTATAAATGAAATTTTATAAACAGTAGGTTTATAAAATTTATAAAGTCATTAAAAGAATGGTTTTGGATAAATAATTGAATCTTATAAGTTATAAGATTTATAATTATGAAGTTCAAAGAAACGATTTTGTAAAATAATCGTTTTATAAGCATTTAACTTATAATGTGAACTTTTGGTTTATAATTGAGTTATAAATCGAATAGGTTAATAAAGGAATTTATAAAAGGAGTTGTTATAAAATAAATAGAAAAGGAATTTATAAACGTTGTTTTATAAAATTCGCAAACGACTTATTTTAAGAAGTAAATTGTTGAAACCTATTAATGGAGTTATATTCATGTTTTTGGCTGTGAATGATCCTTTGAAATAAAATAAATAAAAGAATGAAATTGATTAACGTAGTATATTCACGTTATTGAATAGTGAATAATATGTTAAAGAAATTGTTTAGAATGTGATATTTTGAATTGAATTAAAACGATCTAACGATGTTTTGAAATGTGTTGAGATTCGAAACCATAGATTTCAACATTTATTGTTGAAATAGACGTTTTCGAGAAATAAAAGGAAATAGTGGACTATAACACTGTTGTTATAGTAAATAATTTCCGAAAGGAAATGTTTTGTATAGTATTGGGATTTATATATCTATTTAAATTTCGAATCCCTATACTAGTGATTTTGGGTTGTCGTAACGATGTTTTACGCAACATTCGTTTTGGCCCAAATAAATATGTTTAAGAGAATGATTTCCTTAAAGAATGGAATATATACTTAATCTCGATTGAAGTATATTGAATATTTTCCAAGTGTTGAAAATAAATAAAATTTGTGAATTACTTATGAATAAATAAGTATGGAAATGTTTTCCAATATAAAGTGAATATTTTGAGAATTTATCTTTTTGAAGATAAATTGAAAAGGAATATTGAAATGAATAACTGAAATCGAATATTCATAGATATTTTGGATTTTAAATTCACTAAGGAATTTATAAAGGAAAGGGGAACTTGTTTAAAAATAAATATTGATTTATTTTTGAAGTATTGAAAATAATATATCTAGTAAAGATATTTTGGAAAGTAAATAATTTGGAAAATTATTTGGAATCTAGTGATGTGTGCATATTCATTGATAGTTCAATAACCGACTATCAATATTTCCCTTTGAATGGGTAATTGATGTGATTTGTTTGAATTTGAATGCCACACTTATTTTTGAATAAGCGCTCACTATTCGGGTTAACCGGGAAAGGACCATGGGGTCGTATAACCCATTCCGAATATGTGATACGTCGTTGTGAATTGCATTGAAGATCGGTGTTGAAGACCCGGTATTTGCAAGAGCGATAGGATGACCTGTCGATTGACTCTGCACCGAGTAGCTACGGTATTGAGTTCTCCATATGTGATGGTGAATCCGATCAGGATTGTGAATATCCGGATTGCGAGGACTTCTTTGTAAGTGCCTTCGGTTTTGTTCGAGCCCGGAACAGACTTGTATGGATTGTATGTCTGACATTACAAGTTGAGATATAAAGCCGATTTCTTTCAAATATATTTCTGTTGGTGGCGGAGAATTTATTCTTTTAGCTTAACACCCTTCTCTGAGACGTACGAGCTTAGAGGTTATGTAGTTGAATGTTATCAGCGATATATTCCCAATTTGGTAATGTGACATGCTGAGTGTAGCTGTAAATGATCATTGTGTTGATTATTTGTGATAGGATCGTTTATTTGATCGTCTATCTTTGTGATCATTTCTATGATCATTTGTTGACCCAAAGCATGGCTTTTGTATAAAGTATGTTTTTGTGGACGTGACTTCGTCGAGCCTCACACCCCGTGAATGGTCAAAACAGGAAAGATGCGGCAAGGTTATGAGGGGTAGCGCCCTTTAGGATGTGTGCATTTCCTTCTGGAAAAGGGTGGTATCATGGTATGGAGCCCAGATACTTACTCATGTTGAAAACACTTTGTTATGATTGTGTGAATTGATTACGAGCGCTCGGTGAAAAGGTCCCAAAGGACCGGGGGATGGCATATTCGGTCAGTTGTTACTCAGTTAGGGGTAACCCGGCCTTGTGTTGGCAGAGATCCGGTTTGGTTCTCGGGGATGTCCATCCAGAGGCATTCTCATGTGGCAATGGGAAGTTCCTTGGCCTGATCATTCGTTGGAAATCCAAAGAAACAATACGAGACTTGTACGGTTTTAGTTGTATAACCTGCTATGGAATGTGGCGGTAACCTGCTAGTGAACATAGTTAGCTATAGTAGGCATAGTTCGGAATGTCTATGCTGGCTAAGATTTATATTCTACTTTCGAAATAAATTTTCTCTACACTATGCACTAATAATAATATAAAATGTTCTTTTAAATGCGTATCAAGCATCTTTGACTATCATAAGGAGAAATCTCCTCCGATTCTGCGTTTGCATTGTGTGTGTGTGCGGGAGGCCTTATGGTAGTCTCATTTTTAAAAGCATTACGAATTGATTTAAAAATATTCCTCTATTTTGATTTTAAAGATAAATAAACTGTTTTGAGTTCTCACACCAGTCACATGACTGACTTGGAGTTTATTGTTTTCCTTCCTAAACTCTGGGTGCCCACCAATTTTCACACGGGCAGTCAAGAGTTAAGGTTTATCAGGATATTCTGGATATTCTGGAGTTGCTGGAGGCAAGCTGGATGGCATGGCGTATTACTAGTATATAGTATTTCTTTTCCGCTGCACTGTTTGTTGTTGTTGTTGTACAGTCTGATGATATGATGTAATGAAATGTGATGTAATGTAATAACTGATATAGTTCTTTGTTTAAAGATTATTCATTTATTATTATATGTTGTTCCGCTGCGAATTGTGAGATTCTGATATTGTGCTGTTGTTTTCTGTTCCGTTCTATTTTCTATCTGTTCTATTTTCTTTCTGTTCTATTTTCTGTTTTCTTTTCTCTCATGTTCTTTTCTCTCTATCTTCTACCTTCTTCTCTCTTCTTCTTCTTTTCTTTTTCTTAAACCCATAACTATTCGGTTTTTCGGCAACGAAAAATCGCGTACGTTACAATTTCTATTATAACTCTCTTACATTTATACTCAAATCCATTTATTAAGATTTTAGCCCATTCTACTTTCATCCAAACCAACTTCATTTCATTTCACTTGAATGATTTACATTCAAGTTTACTATATACCATTCATATTTATTACAACCAATTCATTTCTATTTCAATATGATTTACATATGCTTTACTTGCATTTCTTTACTTTTAACTTACATTCCCAATTTGATTTACAATCAAATTTTATTTTAAACTTGAAACATTTGCATTTCTTTTATGATCCATTTCCATTCATATGCAAAATCACCTAATTAGATTGCATTTATCTAATTAATTTAAAACCATCTTTATTTGCTTCTTCAAATCAATTCACTTCCATCCATATACAAACTCTTTGAATTTTATTCCAATCCATATCAATTTATTTAAAAATCAATTTCAATTGCTTGTTAAACAACTCAATTCCGAATACATGCAATTTTCATGTCATTCGAGCAAAATAACCACCACTTAAGCTTATAACCATTAAAATTAATCCTACTTAGATTATATTAATTTCATTCCATCCTGCAATATTTACCACTCATACATCTTTAATTTATCACAAAAATTAATTAAAATTCTCTTCACTTGCATTTCAATGCTTATTATCTAAACAAATTTATCCAAGACCACATTATAAAGCTCGATCACAATTATTATTCAATTTGCTTAAGTTCTTCCACAATATTTTCATTATCTTCTTATACCAATTTATTTTTTTCTTCATTTGATTCTAGTCCAAATCAATTCCAACCCATTTACTTGCATTCCAATTTTATTATCTACACAAATTTCATTTAAAACTATTTCATAAACTTAACCATAACCATCTCACCATATTCGTAAATGATTTCAATTCCATAATATCTCAATTTATTTCCATTTTAATTGATTCTTACCCAAATCAAACCATTTACAAATTTTAATGCACTTTGTTTATTTATTTTATCCATTTTTAGATTAATTTTATTAGCAAAGAAACCACTTTAAATTATTTCATTCCTTTGAATTTATTCACAATTCAAACTATCACCATTATAATCTAATTCCATCTTTCATTCACACTTCAATATTTGTTACCACAAATTTAAATCCCATGCCACAATTGGATTTTTATTTACTTTCCAAATTTTGACCAACTATCAAAATTCTCTTCATGCCAATACAAATTCCATTTAATTTAGCTTGCACTAAATTCATTCTCAAACAATTCCTTTGAAATTTAGTTGAGTGAGGATTTAATTATCCAATATCATTTCAATTAAATTTAACCTTCCCTCAACTCAATTCTTTTCCCATTTAAATTCAAGTTCAAACAAATTTATTTAGCCATCTTGAATTCATACCATTTCCTTTACTATCTTAAATAAGAATTAAATTCCATTCATTTCTATTCTTAACACAATTGAATCTTGTTTTTAATTAAATCCAAATCCATCTTAATTCCATTCAATTGAAGTTAAATCCAATTCAATTCAAATTTTAAAATTTTCATATACAAGTTCAAAACTTATTTACGAGCTTAAGTTCATTCACATCTTTAATCTCTCACTTTACCTTATCTCTATTGACATTTCATTTGAGATTAAGTTTGAATTCACCATACCATTCAACTATTCATCACCTGTGATTATAAATTCCATTTCCTATTTATAAGTTCGCCAACTTATTTACTTAAATGCTTATATTGCTCATTTGAGTTACTTCATCTTATAATCACAATTCTAATTTTCTATATATATGTATCACTGAATTCTTAAAGATACACAATTTCTTACACCTTAATCCTTTACAAATTTTAAATTCACAATTTCAGATTATAATCATAACACTTAATAGCTTATGGTTACAATTTATTACACAATGACTCACAAATACAAAGTCATTTTACCTTTCAATTTAACCCAAATCAATCTAATTCTAAGCCCAACTTATTTAACTTATCCAAGTTAAATTATAATTTTCTATTCACTTCAATTTATTTTATTCACTTCCATTTACTCAGGTTAAATTTTAATCCCAAGATTAAAAATTTCATTTCCTTCTTATTAATATCGACTTCACCAAATAAGTCCAATAGTTGATTTATTTTAATTTTACACATTATTTAAATAGAATTTTCCAGAATTAACTTACCCGGTTTTATACCAAAACCATTTTGAAATAATAATCAACATATTCCCACTTGCTATATCAAACCAAACCCCAGATTCCAAAACAATCTGCTTTTACCAAACAATTTTCCTTTTTTAAATTTCCAAAACAACTGGTATATCCAACAAGTCCAAACAATATCATAACCAACCACTTTGGTAGCAATCCATCACTTTAGAAACTCGAAAATGAATTCTAATGATGTGGCCAGCATCATCAGGATTATTTTCCAGCGACTGAAGTGAGTTCAGTGCTTTCTTACTTCCCAAATTCAGTTCAAAACAGTTTCCATTCAAAAATACTTCCCAAAATAATATTTCAAAATCGCCTTCAAATACCTTAGCAAACATTTCAAACTTTCCCAGGATTTTAAATTTCCAAACTTTGTTTTCAATACATTTAAAATCCTCTATAAAACTTCCGGGGTTTGAATTCTGGTTTAGTTTAAATTTAGTTATTCTTCCTTTTATATAATTTATATTTGTAGAATTTTATCTGCATTATAACTATTTCAAATTTCAGATTAAATTTTAGATTCTTATTTTATTATAGTATTAACAACCAATCATCCAAATATATAATATAATTTCAAAAGAAAAAATATTTCTTTTATATCAAAATATAATTTTGGGTAAAATTATTTCATTTACCCACTTTAAAAACAATACTATATCGGTTTATCTTGTTTAAGAGTTTAGAAACCCCTATCGATACGGTTGTACTTCCCGTACCGACTAGAATTCATAAACACTCAACTGATAAGCCAACACAGTATAAAAACAATTTTATATTCACTAACAAGTACGCTCTCATATCTATTACTGCGCTCAACTCATTATAGAGTGCTCTTGACTCTATTTAATGAGTAAATTTCCCCACCAAAGCCTAGGTTGTCGCCAACCTAAGCTCTGATACCAATGTAAAAGCCCGCAAATCCGTACCCCTTGAATCAACACTATTCTACTTCTGTTAACTCAAGTGGCACAGAAATACGAACCATTTGGGTTTTAAGAAGAAGAGATAGAAGAAGAAGAAGAAGCTAAACAATGTCAGAATCTCACAGTCGCAGCGGAATAAAATATAATAGTAAATATAGATCTTTACACAAAATGAAATCTATACCAGTTTTATACATCACATCATCAGAGTATCTCATACATCAAATTTCCAATCAGACAAATCCATACAATCATAGCAGCGGAATATATATAGGTACAGATAATACGTCTCGGACTCCAGCTCCTTTCCTGCTCCAAAGCATCATGTCCTGAACATATAATACTCGGTCTGACCCGAGCATTATAATAAAATAACACCCGAGTCAGTCTGGAATACCAGCTGATGATAATGCATCCAAATTGATTATTAAAGTTTCAAAAATCCTTTGAAAAACAAAAGCATCTCGTAAGACCACGCCACAAATAAACATGTCGGGTTTTTACCTTACGATAGCTAAAACACTTTTTATAGAAATCCTCTGATATTATAATAGGGTTTATTTACAAATACTTATAAAATAGCTGAAATTGTTACATCTATTAAATTCCAGCTACTAGCCACAAAAGTGTGTAATACAAACAAAACTCGTACAAGGCTCGTAGGGAGAATGGATTTCCAATAATGACTAGGCACTGGGGTACCACCTGTCATAGTACGGGGCCTAGATCACCGTACCGAGGACCACTCTCGATCCCCTGCAACACAAGGCCGGACCCATCCCTTACTGGACAGTTCCGAATAAGATCACCCCGCGGTTGGGATCAACAACCGCCCACTAAGCCGAAATAAAAAGGGACATCTAGACAGGGATGACCTTACTCTCCAGTGGGGGCTACCCACGAAGCCTTGCTGCATATCCCCTGATTTTCAGTCATTCCCATTTGATGAGGCTTGAGGCTAAGCGTTACCTTTTTAGAACGTATCCCTTAGAATGCCCATCGTCCACCTGACGATGTTTTGCAAGCATTCATCCATACAAGTCCGTCCCGGGTTCGAACGGAACCGAAGGCGCTATTCCTACTACATCCATTTTGGAAATATCCTCAGGATTAGTAGCGACTAGCCATTGCACTTCACCACTCCATCTTCGACTCCGAACACGTTTTTCGCACAAAACGTACAAACCGGATCGAAGTGGTTTTCGAGATAAATCTCGATCCCGGTCTCTTCAAAACGATCAACGCATTTGTCCAATATTGATAGTCGGTGATTAAACTATCAATTTATATTCACAAACATCCATCACATAATAAATAATTTTCCACATTATTTATTTGCCTCAAATATCTTTACAAGATATATTTTCAAATTTCAAAACTCGTTTGGAAACAATCTCCCAAAGTTCTTTCTTTACAAGGTAAATCCTTTACCATTTATTCCCATAGGAAATAACCAAGTTCAAACAATTAGATTTAAAAAAAAAACAATTTAAAAACACTTTATTCTGCAATATGCTTTAAAATATGTAAATTTACTTCTAGTTATTATTCAAAAATAAAATTTTAAAAATAAAATTCCAAATATGTAAAATAAAACTTTTTATTAAATAAGAATTTTGTTAACTAAACTTAAAAGTAGTGGTTTTAAAGGTTCAGTGCTATGTTTCAAATAACTTAAATCATCTATCCTTTAAATAAATCCATTTATCATATAAAATACTAATAATATTCATAAATCATTATACTATAGCTAAACTTATTACTTACTTTTAAATAAGAATTTCTTAAAACACTTCCTTAAAAACAATTTAAACTTAACTTTTCAAACCTGATTTAAATCACGAACTCAGTTTTTCCTAGGGAAATATTTCCATTGAAACTACCCAAAGAATCTTCCATATAGATCCCGCCGATCTATCCCAACCCAAATTTACGTTAGTTATCGTAAATTTATTTCCAAGCTTAAAATAAACTCCCTTTGAAGTTTAAACACCCTTTTCCATTCCCGGAAATTCCAGTTCAAAGTATAGGTTTTAAACATTTTTAAATGAAACATTTGAGAATTTATTACCGGTAAATAATATTTATGAATTTCTTAACTAAATTCCAAGGGTGAAAAATGCATTTCAAAAAAATTGATTTACATTTATAATTATTAATTTATATTTAGAAGCTTCGTTGAAACATATTAAATTTTCTAGCAAACTCTATTCATTATCAACATAACCCATCAATATTATAACACTTTATATCTTCTTATAAAATTTCTCACCCAAATCTATACTTTGCATTTATCAACACATAATTTTCCCGCTTTATTTAAATTACCCATTTACAAATTTCATTCTTCATCCGAACTAAAACCAAATTTTATTCCTTTAAACTCTTTATATAACAATTTCTTTCTTTCTTAAATCCCAATTTAATCCATTTATGATTAGAATTCTGGATTTATATTTATTTCAACAATATCACAATACAATTTAATTTCAGATTTATCAATCACAACATATAAACAATTTGCATTATCAATTCTAAAAATAATCACTATATTGTGAGGAATCCCGTTGGATCCCTCCCACCTATTTTCCCTGCATCCACAAATATTAGCACATCACATATATAAATATCAGTCCAAACTGATAACAACCATTATATTCAACCAATCACACAAATATTTATTTTAATCAGCTAACATTCCAGATGTGAGTGAGATTAACTCACCTTGAGTTTCGACGAGCGTACGAAATTTAAATTAAACCGAACGACGTTCGATTTAACTCAAATTTCTACTTGCCCGGAATGATTCCCGAACTGCACCATTGCATAGTACGCATCTCTGCGATTCCGGCGCCACAAATTTCGTCAAATTCAAGATCCGACCGTAGATCAAAATCAAGGCCGAAGCCAGCTTCTTCCCCTCCCACACGAACACGGCCCTCCCTGCAAACCAAAACCCAACGTCGCCATCATATACGAACTGTCGCTCCTTCACCAAGGCGAAGGAGCTCCATCCATCACCCCCACATGAAACGGCAAGGCCAACCCCACCTTCGGCTGGTACGAGGCAAAACTCGGTGCTCCCCTCTACTCGAATTTCGAGCAAGAAACGAGCACGAACGCGGCCTCCTAACAGGCCTAATTGACGACAATAACAAAACTCTATCGTTAGATATGTAAGTCTCTCCACTCTCTACGATTCTCTAGTTGAAGACGAGGCCCGATATCACTTGGATGTGGAGAAAAATGAGGGGAAAGATCAAAGAATTTCGGCCATAGATTTGTTATGAACGGCGGCCTGAAGAAAATAGGGTTAGGGTTTAACTATGCGCGTATATATATACGTATAACCCTTATATTTTATTATTAAATTCATTTTAAAGCAACTTATTCTAACGATCTCCAAATCTCACGTGCCGCCTGGTGTTCCTAGGGTTCTTCTGCGTTTCGGACACAATGGAATAGGTTTCATAAGCTAATTCGGTCATACATGTGAGTTACGGAATTAAACGATCAATTTAAAATTAAATCGATTAAATCGATTTCTACGCGTTTCGAGCTGCCACGGTCAAACGACAACTTTGATTGCTACGAAAATTGAAATCCGATAATAACTAACTATTACGGATCCAATGGAACTAGTTTCGTCAAATTTCGAGACTGTGCCCCGAAAGGCTATTTTAACTCGTCTATTAAATCGAGCGATTTTCATAATTGTCGAAACCGCTTAAAACTTTACTTTTAATTTTTTATTGACTTAACAATAAATCATATAAAATTTATAATTACATTAAAAATCATTCTGGCTCATTCCGGACCCAAAATTTGATTAATTGCATTTTAATAAGATTAAATTCATTTTTAAATTAATATAAAATCCCAAATAATAACTTATTAACTTTAAAATTCATCTAAAATTCCCACCATACTATTTACACTCAAATAACTCAAAATAATTTTTTAAAACCATTCTTATCACTATTTACATCCAAATTTACCCTTTTTTCTAAATCCCAAATATTTAATTATATTTTTCCATTATTCAAATTCAACCCGAATTACTATAATTAAAAATAATAGCTTATTTCATTGATTGAACCTGAATCCATCCATTACAAAATCAATTAAGAATCCACATTAACGTTTAAAAACAAATTAAATATTCAAATTCAATGTCTTAAAAATTTGGGATGTTACACGACCCCGGTCTCTTCGAATCCAATGTCATCTTTAAACCAGGTTGTTTAAGTAAACAATTTAATTAACTTTAGAATAACAAACGCACATAGAAATCCATTATAAATATATAATTAAATAAATGATTCACATTTATTTACAGGTCAATCCGGCCATTTCATATCACAGCACATCTCGAATTATCAGACCATAGATATTCATCAATCCAAGCATTCGATATAACTTAATCATCTATAAGCAAGATTAATTAGTTACATAATTTTATCAACATAAATAAATTTATTACTTCTGAATCCTGCTTAATAACAAACCATTTATTATTATTTTAGTTAATTAATTATCATTTAATCACCTAAGTCCTTAACTAATTTAAGATAAACGATTCATCTTAATTAATGACTTAATTATAATTATAATTTTATTTAATTTAAATGTTTGGAATTAATTATTAACATATAAAATCACTTGAGACCGTTTTGATTAATTAAAGTTCAATACATTTATCTTCATCACTTACTTAATTGCATCACTTTATTTTTTTGAAAACACTTAGGGATTTAATTACATAATTAACCTAATATATAATTATTTTAAAACCAAATCAATGAATCTTAAAAACATTGAACCTTAAAATTTTATATCCTTGAATTTTGCTTGATAATTTGATCAATACCTTAGCTTTGAAACTTGTTTAATGATTTACTTTGAAACTTGTTTATTTTCCTGGAAACTTATTCATTTTTCTTTTTCTTTAAAACCTTGGTTAAATTATTTAAAATTAAGAAAACCCGAGCCCAAGACCATAAATTCTTGAGCCAAACCTAAGCCAACCAATCACTTCTCTTCCCTCACGATAAAAATTGAGATCGACTTCGAGTAAATCTCCTTCTTCCCCGATACTCAAAACAACACTGCAACACTAGACACAAGGAATACTCGTGCACGTGCATACGGCATCGGTGCTACTCCGGCCATCATCATCGACACCCCTGAGTCGCTGCCGAGCCACTCCAACCATTCGACTACCCAGAACTTCGAACGTGCCTGGAAATCAAAATCAAACAAGTCGAGTCGGCACAGAATCCAGACCCATCATCAATAACCCTCTCGCGCCGCCGCCTACGACCACCAGACACCCCGCCGATCAACCCAAAGTTGCGTCTCGAAACCATGCATCGATTCCCCCACCTCGATCCATTCCGATGCACCCACGATGAAGAGACGCCCTCGAAAACAATGTCTACCAAAACTGGTCAAAAAACCCTAAATCACCGTCGACCAGCCACCACGGCGATCGATAAATGCTCCAATCATTTTCCCTTGATCCCCAGGGTCTAGGTTTCTCCAGCAACGATCACGACAATCATCTTATCCTCGATTGCCTGAAATCGACGAAAGATCGATTTCCGTTCAACTCGCAATATCACGACAACCACAACTTTAAAATCATGATACTATTATCAAAATTCATGGTTTCTAAGCACGAACCCAAAAATACAATCAAAATTTAGAAATTTAACAATCGAATTTTTGACTTGAATTAAGTCTTACTGTAAATTCAATCCAATCTGATAATTACTTAATAATTATTCTTGAAATTATTTTTACAAATAGTATTTCACCCATGTAAACAACTTTTCCTTAATGATCAAAGCCTAGAACTGTTTATGTAGGGAGATATGAATTTATTTAGGTGAGTTCTTGAGTCCGTTGAACATAATAGAGGCTAATGTATACATATACACAACCATGC
The DNA here is from genome assembly GCA_030765085.1 of Allium cepa. Taxonomy (NCBI): domain Eukaryota; kingdom Viridiplantae; phylum Streptophyta; class Magnoliopsida; order Asparagales; family Amaryllidaceae; genus Allium; species Allium cepa. Next base: position 926,039,123 of record CM060931.1, on the reverse strand, counting down.
ACATAAATAAGCAGGGTGGTTCAACTATATTCCAAGTAAAATACATCCGTGCAAACATTATTCACAACATAATATCTTCAATTTATCACATGCACCAGGATAAAAACATATTTAAGCTTTAAAAAGAAATGTTTACTCACTGAATTTGGATAACGGAGAAGCAGAGCCTATTTTCTTTTGATCTGGAACTACACTTGATTCGAAACTGATCTTCTTTATGTTGAGTTTGAATTAAATCAACTACCCTTGCTTTTGCTCAGGTTAAAAGCTGGGAGTTGTTGTAGTTGCTTTGATCTAGTTTTCCTTTTAGTATTAGATTTTAGAAGATGAAAGAAAGAAGAGATAGAGAAATGTATATGAAAACGTTTTGAGCTGAATACAACCTTCTCTAAACATTTATTATTTCAATTTAAAAGAAGGATGAAACATGCCACTTATTATTGCATGTTATACCCAAGCTACAAATGTCAAAACCAATATTATATATTTTCTTATATTTTTTTATATTTATTTATGTATTATGTTTTTAGTTTCTATATATATTTTCAAACCACATTTAGTTCTTATATTATTTTAAAAGAAAGCATAATAAACCCTTTATTAAATATTATTATAAGCCATCATACTTTTAATAAATATTGTTTTTTAGAGTTTCGAAAATATAGACTAGCTTTTGAAAATTATTATATTGAACTCGAACTAATGCTTCCTAATCACAATATATATATATATATATATATATATAATAATTAGAAATATCTTATGTGAATTTTGTATTATATATATCGATACTTTTACAAACGTTCTTATATTTTACTTCTCATGGCATATACATACATACATACATAGATACATACATACATACATACATACATATATGTACACTTATATATTTGTATATGTATATACTTATAATTTTCAACATTATAAACTTTGCATACACACACACACATATATAGTTAATTTACTATATGATTTATCGTTTCAAAAGATTATAATTCAGCATTTATTATAGTTTTAAATCCATTTATATATATATATATATATCCAGATATTTTTAGTTACCAGAATTTTATTTGTTCAACTAAATAAAACCAGTATCTCAATAATAAAAATCAGTTAATTATCCAATTATCATATGTCCAAAAATCCGGGTTATCACATGTTGAACAACGACTAATGGAATCTACTCTCTTTCGTGTTTCATTACTTTAAGATCATGTTTTCCTCTACGACTTCTTTTATTTTGATCTTAGTTTCATCTATTTTCTTTTTAAGTGATCGACTTTTCTCTATTTCATAGTTTCCATGGTTCTTGATATTTTCAATTTGTTTTATCAAATTGTGATTTAAAACAATCATCTCATTCATGTCTTTATCCAAAATTGTACGCTATTGACATTTAGATTTCTTGAGTTTCTTAACTTCTATTTCAAACTCATTATTTTTATGAATTAGCTTAGTTTTATGATTAGCAAGAACCTGACTTTTATTTTCAAGCGCTTCAAACTTATCTTTGAAAATAGTTAATTATTTTTTTTAAATCATCACATTTTTGATATTCAATATTTTCAAATCTAAAATTTTTAAGCTCTTTCTCTAAAGAATTATTTTTGCGAGACAAGTCGATTTTTTTATTCAAAATATGATATTCTTTTTCAAGTGATTGAAAAATATCACTATAGTGAAACTTTTGCTGTTTTTTAAAATCTTGAGTTTGGTTTCTAATTTATCATTTATGCGAAGAAATTCCGCATATTCACATTTTAATCTTTTGTTCTTTTGGATAATGCTATCTATATTTCCATTTATTTCATGGCATTAAAAATTTAAATCTTCACGAGAGTAATTTTCTATTTCTCTTACCTCGTCCTCGCTGTCGCTTTCGGTTAATATTACCATCATGCATAAATTTTTTTTCGTCTTCATCACTCTCAGTTTCTTCTTCCTTGTCTTCATCATCCCAAGTTGCTACAAATTATCTTCTCTTCTTTTTCCCTCCCTTATCAAGTTTATTTAGTGGGTAATTTTTTTTAATATGACCTAGTTTGTTTCATTTATAGCAAGTAACACTCTCATCTAAACCATTCAAAATTTTGATCAATCTTGACTTTGCCATATTTCGATTTGCAGTACTATTTTTGCATCTTCTGGTTCAATTCTCATTCCTTTCACTAGCATTATTAACTCTTCAACGGAATTATTTTCATTTTTGTTATCCACCAAATCTTTTAATGCAATTGACCTTTTCTTTTCAATGTTATCACACTCTTTCCGAGCTTTGACTCCATCTCATAGGTCATAAGATTTCTATCAAATTTTCCATACACCCTTCTTCAAGTCTCTTGATTCCTGTATAGCTATCACATTAGCCTCAAAATTTCTTAGAATTATTCTCAAAATTTTACGAATTAGTTTTACTTTAGAATAGACTTTCCCAAAGCTCTAGAGTTGTAAACCAAGTTTGAAAAGCGTTTGTACATTTCTTTTATGCTCTCATCCTTTGTCATAAATTTATTTTTAGATTTACTGCTCAGCATGACTAGACGTGATTCATTTACTTGTGAAGTTCCTTCTTGTATAACTTCGAGCTTATGCCATATTTTCTATGCTATCATACAATGAGGAATTCTGTTATATTCAGTTTTATCAAGAGCATAGATGAGAGAATTCATATCTTGGCACTTAACACATAAAGTTTTTTATTGTTTGCATCCCAGCTATCTAATGGCTTAGGTACTTCCCTTTCATTTTTAGTTATTACTGGTGAAACGTAACCAGTTTCAACTATATTCCAAACTTCGAAGTCAATTAATAAAAAATTCACATCTTGGCTTTCCAATATGCATAACCATCTACGTTAAACATAGATTGCCTAGCTATGGACTGGTCCTTAGAAAAAACATTACTATAACTAGACATGTCCAAAAAGTTTTTTCTAACAACCTGTTCTGATACCACTTGTAGGATTGAATGAACTCTAGAAAGTGGGGTGGATGGGTTTTATTATAGATTCACAAAATAAAAATCGCAGCACGAATAATAATAGAGTAAATATGAAAATAAAAGCAATACACAAATTAGCACAGCTTCGGAAAAATCTGTCTACTGTAACCCGCACATTTCTACTAAGATTAAACAATTAAGAGCTTACAAATACCCTATAAACTTGCAACTATCGCTAACCTGATTAATATGACCCTAAGCCTAAAAACCCTGCCTCAACTCTATCACTGAGTTGTGAATTTCCAAACTACACACTGTAGTTCAATCCTAGTTTAAAACTAGAGTTTTAAAGTTTTAAAATTTTACAAATAAAAAACAAAATAAGAATAAATAAAAGGAACCCTAAATTATATAATTTAAACAATGGTCCAACCTAAAATAAAATTGATCTTCAAATTGGTCTAACTCCCTTTAGCTTGATGTTCTTTTTTTCTTTTCTTTTCTTTTTCACTTTGGGGTTTCCTTTCTTCCTTCGATTGAAAGCTATTGACATGGAAATGATAGATGAATTTTTTTATTTTTCTCCTTTTGCTCGATCTCTTCGATAGCATGGAAATTATTACTTGTAGTTTGTTCCTTGGTTGAGAGCTTTTGTTATTGATAGTTTGGTATGTTTTTAATTTTTTGATTTATTTGTTTTGAACTCGACTGCTCTAACTGCCGATGATATTGTTTATATATATAGCGATTTGATAAAGATCTTCATTGGATTCCCATATATATCATGAATTTTGGTTTGAAAATGTCAACCAGTAAATTTGAGCCTTTGATTCGATTATAATTTGCTCAACTATGTTGTATATTTGGTTGACTTGGTTCATATCATGACTTTTTATTTTAGCCTTGAGATTTTTGACTTGTTCAATAATTTTTGCGTCGAATTATTTCTTTACTGCTTTGCTCTGACGATCTCGGCCTGACATTGTTGAATTCAAATTTCTGTAATTTTAATTTTCTTTGTACTTGACTGCTTATGCTTACTCTGTGTTTATTGTCTTTTGGTCCTGATGTACTTGACGTCAAGCTTGACTTTGAATGCTTAATTCTGTTCTTTGTGTGCATTGTGCATGGTCCTTTACTGAACTGACTTGTTGCTAGGGCTGTGGCTGTGCATATGTGCACCTGTTGCATTTGATCTTGCCTTGACCTTGAGTGCTTGTTCGACCTGAGAAGCTCCTTTATACACTCCATCATTTTTTCTATGTGTGTATATATACATACGTGTGTGTGTATATGTGTGCATTGGTGTATTATCTCCTTTCCTGAACTATTATACATTCTTGCCTTGCTCTCTATTGTGTGTGTGTGTGAATGATCTTATGTCTGTTGCCATCCTGAGTTATGCACTTTTTGTTTGTGCAATTTTAAACTCCACCTGAATTTGTTTGCATTTCCTTCAGCACTACGGTAGCTTGAATTGGGTTGTATCTTGTTTGTCCTTGCCTTGTACATTCAAATCTGGCTTGTGCATTACATGTTGTGCTTTCTCATTAACTTGACTAATGTACCTGAATATGTTTTGTTTTCTGAAACTATTTTGAATTGGAATATATATGTGTGTTGGTCTTTGATTTTTAACGAGCTTATTTATTTCAAGTTGCTCGGCTTTAAGGCATGTACAGTGGTGATACACTGTGCATGTATTAAGTTACTTGTGCACTTTATTGACTTGATTTTAGTTTTTTATCCCATACAAACATGTTGTACTGGTCCTTGTATATATTTATTGTATTGGTCCATGTTCATTATTTTTTGTGTTGATTTAAAATATGAAAAGAGCGTAACCAATAAACTAATTCAATGTTGACATTTATATTTTTGTAGTCTCAACTTGTTCCTTTTTCTTTTTACTGCATTATTATTTGAAAAGCAAACTTCTATATAGAAAAAGGCTGGAGCAAGAGGATAAAAATCATATTCGAGTGAGTGAGAAAAAAGTGCTTAGAAAATATTGTATATAAAAAAATGTGTTGTATATGAGAGGGTAAAAATTGTTGTATATAAATAGTGCATGCACATTATGTGGGAGCACTTGTTGTAATTGTGTGTACTATTAAAATTATTTATATATAATATTTTTTTATAATAACCTTTTGTTTTGTTTATTTCTTTCTGTGATATTATAATAGTACCACAACAAACACATTTAAATATATATACATATATATTATCATTAAACATTATAAAATACTATATTCTACGTATACCAAATTACATAATTGCCTATAAGGCAATTTTTAGATAATAGTAGATGGAAACAACGCTCGTAAGGAGTCCTATTGAAACCAAGAAATATAGGCCTGCCTGCCATCCATACCAGAATAGATGGAGTTTTCTGAAAAACCCTGCTAGTGGAGGAAGACCCCCTAGGGATAAGAGACATAGGGCTGAAGAGAGAGCCAAAAAAGGATCTTTCGTGTATAATCCTGCATAATCTCGAATGGTATCAGTTCCGATACATAGACCAAATGATACAATGCGAGCAAAAGTTCTTCTGACTTTATCAATCTCCCACTTGCACTGAGGTCAATTACGGAATTTTGTTCCAACTTCTCCAATCGGTTTCTTAAAAATCAATCGGGTTAGTCTCTTACTGAATGAGTATGCTATTCTATTTAAATTATCTACTTTGTCAAGCAACTCTCCCCGATGTCGACAAACTGCCTATATTATGTGGAATAGTTTAGATTATGCCTCTCGACCTCTAGTGAGCTCTAAGTTTTTTTACAAACTATATCATTGCATCGTTATTATATAATAATGTTATGGTCTTCTCAGCATTTGACCCTTAGCTTAGTAATAAATTTATGCATTTATTATGTATTTACGTTGCTTTTATTATGGCGCCAATCAAGGTGATGTACTTGGCCTTTTACCGACTCATCCAAAATCTCTCATTTGGAACATTTCCAATTTAAAGCTTCTTAACCAAGATTTTTAAATGTAATTTTTCAAGCATAAAGATATGATGACATGATACGGCTTATAGTAGGAGGATAAATTATCAGTTAAAATTTTTAAATGTAGATATTTTTTAATTTTTTTAAAATGATAGATATAAGACTTTATACGTAGGCCATTTATGAACTAGTTTGTGGCAATAATCATTATAACAGGTCACAAGATTCGTTTATGACAAAGGTAAGATTTAAGACTTTATAGACAAGTCAATTAGGGTGCTATAGTGATAATAGTTATTACTAACTGACTTGAAATATTTCAAAATTTTAGATACATAACTCTACATATAACTTGATTAGATTGTTCAAATTTATGGTATTTTGTGTATATGTCAAAAATAAAGGTAAATAGAACGAAACCGTTAGATATGATATAAATTTTTATTTGCATATGTTTAGAAGGTAAAGTAAGCAGTAGGACCAAGTAAATTTTTAGCTTAATTTTAATTTTTGTTAGCATGTAATGGTAATATTATTAGTTATGATTATCTATAGTTTGTGTTGACATGTATTGGTATGTAATGGTAGTATTTACTAGTTGTTTGATTTTAGATTGTATTGGTATATATTGATTTTATTTAGTTTGTTTGCCTATATCATGTGATATGTGTGAGTTATATTTTTTATAGTTAATCATTATGGTTATCTGTCAAATGTCTTCTTTTTTAAGTTAGTTTGACATACATATTATTCGTATTGAGCTAGTTATACCCTACTTGTTTCCTTTCTCATAATTATTGAAATGTTGCTTGTTATATGCCTTTTATTAGTAGTTTAAGGTATTTTATTTTGTGTATGTGTATGCGCGCACATGTTCAACTTACATTTCTCGTATAGTTTTTCTTAGTAGCTATAGATATGTTTGTTGGATTTGAAGGATTCTACCGATATTGAGGATTGGAGCATTTTTTTTGTTATATATTTTTATTATGGACCTAAGTTTGCATAGGTTTTTCGGAGAGTTTTAATTTTAATTTTTAATTTTTTTCCTTATTTGTGTAGGGGTTTTTACTACCGACTGGGTTTGTTGGCAGCTCTTACTTAAGTGTAGAATACAATAATATGAATGCTCTCCTCCTTGTGAGCATCACTCGTTTTTATCATAAAAAGCTTCTTAACCAATATTTGAATATGAATTTTATATTAACATACCATACTCAACATCAGATATGAAGATTGAGTCTGAATACTCCTTCATAAGGAGTTTGTTGTTTCTATAAACAATTCACCTGTATTTCATCAATACACGAGAACACTATAAACTACCATGTGGCCTTAATTTGCTTTTAATCTTTTCTACACGTATCAAATAAATAAATAAATCATGATATTATAGGCAATATAACTTCTATGACAATTCCTATTGTCAATGCACAAGGATTCCATCTTGCATATTTCATATTAAACATTGTGATAAGGTGTTTTTGCATATTGTTGGGACATTCCCAATGTCCTTTATATGCACTATAAAAGACATCATATGTAAATCCATCGTTTAGTATGAAAATAACTAAAAGATGATTTTTATGCAAGTGCATCGCAAGCAATCAATAGCGTGTTGTTTTCTAATGTTTAAAAATATCAATGTTCCTTCAACATTCTTTGTTATGGACACACGCTTGATTTACATTTTGATTGAAATCAAACTATTTGATATTTCTATCAAAATACTTTTTCAATTTTGACGCTTGCTGAATGATACATTCATATCAGTTCTTGTATCATATCCAAACCCACAAACTCAATATCGCTTCCATTGATTTCGAGACATTTTGTTGTTATGTGCAAATTATCTAATGTAAATCTTTATTTAGAATTTTCTACTCATTAGACATTCTAATTTGTTGTGTTTGTTTGGGTTTGGTTAATTTCATTTAACCCCATATAATAAAATTTTGACCTTGGACCGTATCCATATCCATTTTACTACCAATAACTTCTCAAAAAATTCCTTCACTACGAAGTTGGTATATATTTCCTGAAATAACTGTTGTTTCTCAATGCAACAGAACGACATTCATTAACATGTTATGAGTTGTCTCGTATATGACTGATTTGGTATTAGTTCACAACAATTATGTTCAAAACACAAATTAGTCATCCAGTGACTTCCCAAACTTCTTTGGTGTGATTCAAAAAAGATCCTGTACGTACAATTATTACATGCAGTCTTTCAACTCACACAACTCGCTAACTCCTTTCTCAAGACGTGATGGGTTTCTTATAAACCCTTTTCTTGTATGATTTTGTAAACTATCATTTATATGATATTAATTTTAACCTTGTTTACTACTCTTAAGTACACACCTTAAAGAAAAAATTTAGCTTAGCTTCACTCAATATTAATCGTGCTTTGTCCAACAAAGTTCGATTACTCCTTATCACTACATACTTATATGTATAGGGAGGAGTAATTCTTAAGACTGAATCCATATTTATTTCAGATATGTTGGAACTCTTTCCTATATACTTACCCATTTTACCAAATCAAATCATTTTTTGCATATTATTTATTTCCATTTAATATTCGATGAACTTATCATAGACATGCTCAATATGTGCCAGATACACATATTCATGCTTGTGATAATTCAATGGTGCATACAACAAAGTTCATGGAATCGTGTTGGTATTATCATACTTGTGATTGCATACATCTTTATGTATCCATCCTAGGAGTTCATAAACTCTTTTGAAGCGCTTACCGAATGGGTGATTTGCCCTTAATTATCTGAGATATAATTAACTAGTGTTATATGATTCAATAATAACAATTATTATTGATCGTACTACTCCGACCATAGATTTTGACTTTGAGTTGACTTTAATTGGCCATGATACTAACCCCATATAACCGAGGAGACATGTCCTTGTTTGAATAGTGTTTCACTTCTAATACTTACACTCTACCCAACTATAGTTATTTGATGGTCATCGTGCCACAATGTAACTATAATCAATGTATAACTTTCACATCGAAGATCGATAGTATTCTCAAGTCAGGAGAACTGTGTAAATTAGTCACTTCGATATTTTTTGTTTGACCTTGATTATATTAAACAAAAATATCAATTGATTTATTCCATAGTTATCCAATATCAGTACGTAACCACTTGATGTCCTCAACGGTTATGACTAATACACTGTCCAACATTTGGAGAGAGTTGCGTACTCTAGTCTCAACAAATGCATCAATGTCCAGTCTCGATACATCTTGATTAGGAATATTTAAAATGTTGTGCTTATCTATTATGATATAATACTCATGGTTATAACTTTTGTAACTGCTATCACAAACACAACATTTATGAATTTTTGATATATATACTTAAATCAACTAATTATTTATTTATAACATTTTATACATGTAACAGAAATGAAGTGCCTTTTATTTCAAATAAGGTTGGTCATCGAGTTAGACTTATGTAATAAATTACATAATTACCCCTAGGGCATACCCTAAACTCTATCAGGCCCGACACAGTGCAAGCATAATAAAGGGCATGACCAACCATAATAAGAGGAAAATGGAGGAGTCGATTTGGTCTATGAGCCAAATGTGATCTGGATTCAAATTACAGAGAACGGTGGAAAAATATATCTATGGTTGCTATAAACAACCTCATCCTCTCCTAATCAGATTACGAAATGTTATAAACCTTAGCCTCCATTAAGGATTTCATGGAAGCTTTGAAGTTAGGATTTTCAAAATGAGTTTAAGCAAAGGAACAGTGATCTAAAGAGGAAAAACTAGCAATCAACATGTCGATAAACTACAAATTTAAAAGCTACACATTTATTTTATATATTGTTAAATAATATATACAAATATATGTATTTTTGATAACAAGAGTGATACATTTTATTCAAGTAGATCACTCATAATGATGTCTCCGGGCTTCGAACCCATGACCACTTAAACCTCTGTCTAGAGCGTCATACCTCTAACCACTTGAGGTAAAGGTCCTTGCAATACATACACACACACACACACACACACACACACACATATATGCATGCATGCATGTCAATATTTGTTTTCGATTAAATTTCCTCTTTTCCAGAAATAAAATATTAATTTATAAATATTTAAAAATAAAGTAATATATGTATACACACACACACACAGATATATATGTATGTATGTATGTATGTATGTATGTGTGTGTGTGTTTAGTATGAGAAAAAATTATCTATACAAGATTACACATGGCCTATCTATGTGTGTGCGTGTGTGTGTTTTGTGTGTGTAAAGTAATTTTTTTTGAGGAAAAAGTAGTTTTGATTATTTTTTCTTAGGTTCAAAAAATAATTATTCAATTAGGTTTAAAAATTCCCTTTAGGTTTTAAGTATATATTTATATATAAATATCACATATGTTTTGAAATTATATATATATATATATATATATATATATATATATCACTTTTGATTACACACATATATATATATATCACTTTCGGTTTATAAAAAATTATTTTGATTAATGTTAGAAATAAATATAAATTTTCAATGTTAAACATAATAAATATATCAGCATGTATCTGTGAGTGTGTATATATATATATATTTAAGTAATATATATGTGTGTATATATATAAATAATATATATTGTGGATTTTATAATATATATAATATAATTTTGAAAAATAGAAAAATTTATCATAGTTGAAAATATATTATATATAGTATTAACAATATTAATATATAAATGTATATTCATTTTACCGCTTTTTAAATATATACGTTTAAGAGAAAGAGAGACATCACTTATCATGATATGTCGTTATGCTAAACCATTAATGTTGTCCAATTAATTATAACCATAAATACCAATGGTTATTTGCACCCATATTTTGACATTTACATTTATATACCCTTGAATAATTTATAATATTTACAAAGTTTGCATTGTGCATGCGACTTGGTAAATTAAATACGATAAATTAAAACTAAAGCCAAAATAGAGCATACACACACTCTATAGATTTAAGTCACAATATATATATATATATATATATATATATATATATATAATGTAGTTTTAAGACAAAGTTAATTAAATTAAATTAAAAATAACAAACTCTTTTATTAATGATCACTAAATATGATTTATTGTAAATATATTGTTAATATAAACACAGAAAAAGATCTAGTGCATATTGATAAAAGGATTTTTTTTTTTTTAATTTCCCTTTAACCCGGCTGTTAATGGACTTGATCTAGTACTATTATCAACTTTGTATACTCTTTAAGCAAACAAGAGCATTCACATTTCCTAGTGGTATTATGATTATATATCTTTACATTTTCTTTCTTTGGTTCATAAGGCCCGAACTTCCCTCTTCTTTTGCATGCGATCCATACTATTGGTTTCATCCCATTTTAATTTTGATTCGATTTTGTGATAACCACTATGGTATCTACAAATTTTGCCTCCATATTGCACTGATAGATAAAATAAATCACGAGATAGATAAAGCGAAGATAAATAATAATTTTTTTGATTAATATAGTTAGATCATCCAAAAGTATTATCATCAAGTAATGGACATAAATCCTTGCCTTGTAATGAAATGAGCACGAGTTCTACTTTAATATTTCCATGCTTGCCAGCTCTATAATTTTATTCTATTTTGTTAGTGTTTGTTCCCTAAGTTCCAATTTTTTTAAATTTATGTTATTTATCATAACATATTAAATGTAATATCATGTATTTGTACTTATGTTTTTCTAAAACCTAGCTAAATTTTAGCTAAAGCACGTAGAAATCTTCAATCGTTGTGGCTTTATATTTAGCCGCTTGTGAACGGTGAATTCACTAAAATCGTGCCATATACGTTTAGGCCTGCTAAGTTAGAGATTTTTAGCACCTGCTTTAGTGATTTTAATATTAACTTAACTTAACAAATTTCTTTTTAACAAAATAAACAATATTAGGGTACATGCCCAGGTTCAAAGCCCAAATGCATAAAGAATTTATAACACTATTTCTAATCCTTGAGTCCAAACTACATTAATCACATTATTTTTGATTTTTATTACATATGATAAATAATATATTTTTCCCCTACACTATTCACGTGAGATTAATAGATCCATTTTTGGAATTTATTTTAGGTCAAATATGATTTTTTTCACCTCCATTGTTTTTTGTTAAATCCTTACTTTATCCTACTATAGTTTTTTTCACTTTCAGCAATACAACCACCCGCCCTCCATAATAATTGCAATATCCACATACAAGCAACTGGGTTCCATAAGAATCGCATGTGACGTTCCGTTTAGGGTGGAATTCAAAACAACAACACATAACATATCTATTCCATCTACTATCATACTAAGCCTCAAAGAAAAAAGGAATAACATATAATATCAAGGGGGAATTAATTTAAAGGACAAAGATTTGTATATTTTTTGCCTCAAGGACATGACCTCAATATTTTTACCACAAGGACAAACATTCTCTTAAAAATTATTCATAAGGACAAACATTTTCCAAAATTATTGATAAGGACAACAAAATTGCTACCGAGCTAAAACTGATACCTAAAAACTGCTACCGATAACTACAAACCGATACCTAAAAACTGCTATCAATAACTAAAAACTGATACATAGAGAAAGTTGTCCTTCAGGATAAAATATTGAAGGTCTGTCCTTGTGGCTAAAAAGCTGTGAAATTTTGTCCTTGATAATAATTTCCTGTAATATCAGCATAAACAAGTAAAAGACTAATTGCATATCATATCAAAAGACATAATATCATAATACAATGTGAAAATGGTAAATTAAGTCTCATATACAAAATATCTCAAAACAAGTACATAGTCTAACATGTTAATATCCCCAAAATACTAAGAGATATCATCATAGAGACAAAAGAGATATGGCTCTATAGCTTGCTTCCATTTGGTAGAGATCCTAAGTCAACCTACTCAAAGAATAGTAGGCAAAAAAGACAAGGAGAGAGCCATAAATAAAGTCTAGCGAAATGGAAATGTCACTAATTTGCATGGTTACCAATAAGCTTCTATATTATGAATAATACCAAATGGTAATACCTGAGGTAATGAAACCTTACCTTTGATAAAGTCAAGGGTGTATCCTAGGGGCAATTATGTAACTTAACTCTTATAATAGAATTTTGTTCAAAATGATGCAAAATTATGGTTTTATTTTGTTTGATATATTTTGGTACATAGATATGTAATGAATTAAATACATTAAACATATATAAGTAGGAAATCCTTAGAAGGAGTATTTTATCAATTGCATTTATGAATGTGTTTGTAATCATGAGTATTGAATCAATATGTGTGTATGTAATATAACACTTACTTTAAGAAGTATTGAGAAAAGGATATCGATACATTTATTAAGACTAGTGTACAGAATGCTCTACATACGATGGACAGTGACTTACCTATGATCGTTGGGGGCACTAAGGGGTTGCATATGGTTGTTTGAAATAATCACAGAACAACTCAAAGGTAAACATAGAAATAAAATAGGTAAGACAAATATACATAACCAAAGTTAACTATAGAAAGCATCAGACTAATAGGTTCATGGCAGTTACAAAACATCAACAAAGTTTATACATCACCAAAATAAACTCTTATACTATCATTAATAATATTTCATTACTTATAAAAGCTTCACACATTGCACATGAAATAACAATAAGTTTAAAGTAAAAGTACAGACAAACACCAACCTCTTGCTCGTCCTCTGGATAGCTCCATGCTCTAACATCAAACCTAGAACCAAATCTAAACATTTAAGAGTACTTAATTGGAAAGAAATAAAGTTGAATCAATGGTATGGTGGTACATATAATTGTTAGAACCTCAATTGTTGGATTTTAATGACAACAACTATACAATTATGTCAAAGAATCTCTAAGCTAATTTGCAGGTACATGAGCATCAAAAAGAGATAATCAAATACATTCAAAATGAAGATACACAGTACAAAAGAATAAAAGAATGTATATGGAGATACAAGAAGAGATACATACGATAGAGACAAGACAAAGGTGACAAACAAAGTATTATTAGTCATAGAGTGTCGTGTCTAGAGTTTACAAATGTTAAAATCTTCTCCAAATGGTATACACACATATACATTCATATTTTGATTGAAAAATCAAGTTTTCAAAAATTACATGGAGCGAGACTCGAACCCGGGTCACTAGTTCAGAAAGAAACTGCTCTAACCATTTTAGCTATGGTAATTTTTAGTTACGGGTCAAACTCAGACGTCTGAATTGACCATTTCAGACGTCTGAATCTAGGCAAAAATGGCCTATTTCTTTTCTGGTTTGCACGTTTCAAATTTCAGAAGTCTGAAATTTATTTTCAGATGGCTGAACTTCTTCAACTGCTATATTTTTGAAAAGACATTTCGTTTTCATGAAGAGTTACAACCTTTTACTAAGAGATACATCCATACTCTTTCAAGATAACTTTTGACGAATGATTACAACTCTTTATACTTTATATAAACATATTAGAATCATTTGTTTAATTCATGAAATTGATCAAAAGCTTTCTATTTATATACTACACTGATTCTAACATTTTGAGCATTCAAACTTCTACATAATCATTCATTTACTTTTATATTCTTCACATACACACACACATATATATATCAAAAGGAGAAGATTATAGGAAGATTGTACTATCAAGAGACAAATTCGTGTTATTAAGAACACACTGTGTCATATACTTTCTGTATAAGTTGAAGTCCTGTTTTGCTGTTCAGGCAAGTGAAGTCCTCTTCCGCTGTTGAGGCGAAATCCTGTTCTGCTGCTCAGGTCCCTTGTTCGGCTGTTCAAGGGTTGTTGAAAACCTGCTCCTCCGGGTTAAGTGAGGATTGTTATTAGTGAAATTCCAGAAGAAGTCTGGGACTAGACGTAGAACGGGAAGTTTGAACCAGTATAAAAATTCCTGGTGTGCTTGTTTTATTTTTTCTTATTTACTATGCTATAGTAACTTTGTTTTACGCACTAGTATATTATAATTCCTTATAGCACGATCCGCACCACCACTTTCATTTGGTATCAGAGCATAGTTATTTCATTTGGTATCAGAGCCTGGTTTTCTAGAGATCGTAACAACATCCTAGAATAAATGACTACAAAGAGATCTAGTCAAGGTAATAAGAAGAGGAAGAGTAATAAAGAAAAATAAAAGAAGCAAACAAACAAATGCTTCATGGAAAAAGATAATGATGTTAGTGATCTAACTTTTGATGATATGATAGAAATAAATTCAGAACTTCTAGACACTTTAAAAAGTCTCAAAAGAAAATATAAGGAAGCTCTGGAAAATCAGAAGAAAGTAGAATTCGAAAGAGATATGCTTAAAGACGAGAAGAGAATATTAGAAGAAAAACTGGAGAAAATTCAAGATTCAGACAATTATCAACTCACTCTATTAAGTCAAGAAAAAGAAGCTCAAAAAGAAAAGAATAATACTCTAGCTTCTGAAAATCATGAGTTAAAAACAAAAATTAAAATTGTTGAGTTAGATAACACTAGTCTCAAAACTAAGCTTGATGACATTACTAAAAATATTTCCCATTTTAATAAAGGGAGAGAAAATTTATCCAGGATTATTGAAAATTCTCAACCTGCTT
This sequence comes from Allium cepa, assembly GCA_030765085.1. Lineage (NCBI taxonomy): Eukaryota > Viridiplantae > Streptophyta > Magnoliopsida > Asparagales > Amaryllidaceae > Allium > Allium cepa. The sequence continues at coordinate 926,023,508 of CM060931.1, read as the reverse complement.
CAAATAAGAAGGGATTAGGTTATGTTAAGAATTCAAAAGCTCACAATGATAAAAGCGGTTTAGGCTGTAAACAAGCTAAAAGTAAAAATAGTACTAGATATGCATTCATGTATACTAACTTTAGTGCTAGTACTAGTAATCAAAATAGTTTTAAAACCAGTTATAGTCATAATAGTACTTTGTTTAGAAATGATAGAAATTATTCTTCAAGTACTAAGCTAATGACTAATAGTATTAAGATATGGATTCCAGCTAATATGATTGATCATGATAAACAACTTTATATTAGCAACTATTATAAGAATGTAATTTGTAATGAAAATTATATTTATAAAGGTTCAACCACACCCAAATGGGTATGGTTTCCAAAGACCTAACCCCCTGGACCTTAACATAGTAAGTGGGTACCGAAAATTATTATTATTTTTTGCAGGTACTCAGAGAAACAAAAGGAAAAGGATAGATTTTGGAATTTTAAAGAATGTTCCATACATTTAATAGAATTACGTGCTTATAATAAAATATGGACTTCAGTAAATATGGTAAAATTTATTTTATTTTTCCTTCATAATTAATAATGAGTTTATCTCGTTATATACAAGATATTTTATATAATTTTATATATTCCCTCATTCTTTTTGATAATGACAAAGGGGGAGAAATTCATATGCATATTAATAGAGGGAGATATTATACTTAGGGGGAGATGTTATACTTAGTGGGAGCTTTAAACATATTAATATTATTTTTTATATATAATGAATATTTTTTTAAAATTGTATAGTTGTCATCATCAAAAAGGGGGAGAATGTTAGAACCTCAGTTGTTGGATTTTAATGACAACAACTATACAATTATGTCAAAGAATCTATAAGATAATTTGCAGGTACATGAGCATCAAAAAGAGATAATCAAATACATTCAAAATGAAGATACACAGTACAAAAGAATAAAAGAATGTATATGGAGATACAAGAAGAGATATATACGATAGAGACAAGACAAAGGTGACAAACAAAGTATTATTAGTCATAGAGTGTCGTGTCTAGAGTTTACAAATGTTAAAATCTTCTCCAAATGGTATACACACATATACATTCATATTTTGATTGAAAAATCAAGTTTTCAAAAATTACATGAAACGGGACTCGAACCCCGGTCCCTAGTTCAGAAAGCAAGTACTCTAACCATTTTAGCTATGTTAATTTTTAGTTACAGGTCAAACTCATACGTATGAATTGACCATTTCAGACGTCTGAATCTAGGCAAAAATGGACTATTTCTTTTCTGGTTTGCACGTTTCAAATTTCAGAAGTCTGAAATTTATTTTCAGACGGCTGAACTTCTTCGACTGCTATATTTTTGAAAAGACATTTCATTTTCATGAAGAGTTACAACCTTTTACTAAGAGATACATCCATACTCTTTCATGATAACTTTTGACGAATGATTACAACTCTTTATACTCTATATAAACATATTAGAATCATTTGTTTAATTCACGAAATTGATCAAAAGCTTTCTATTTATATACTACACTGATTCTAACATTTTGAGCATTCAAACTTCTACATAATCATTCATTTACTTCCATATTCTTCACATACACACACACACACACACACACACACACACACACACACATATATATATATATATATATATATATATATATCAAAAGGAGAAGATTATAGGAAGATTGTACTATCAAGAGACAAATTCGTGTTATTAAGAACACACTGTGTCATATACTTTCTGTATAAGTTGAAGTCCTGTTTTGCTGTTCAGGCAAGTGAAGTCCTCTTCCGCTGTTGAGGCGAAATCATGTTCTGCTGCTCGGGTCCCTTGTTCGGCTGTTCAAGGGTTGTTGAAAACCTGTTCCTCCGGGTTAAGTGAGGATTGTTATTAGTGAAATTCCATAAGGAGTCTGGGACTGGACGTAGAACGGGAAGTTCGAACCAGTATAAAAATTCCTGGTGTGCTTGTTTTATTTTTTCTTATTTACTATGCTACAGTAACTTTGTTTTATGCACTAGTATATTATAATTCCTTATAGCATGATCCGCACCACCACTTTCAATAATCTACATCACATTTATACTAAATAATATTTCTCATTTTTTAAAATTGATAATAAAAAATTATGATGTATATAAATTAGGAATTAATAATAATATGGTACATTCGGAGAATAATACCTCTTTTTGGCATGATAGTTGGATATCAGTAATTTCACATAAAGTAGAATTTAATGAACTTTATGAAATCTATAATTTTAAAAATGTATTTGATTTCACAAATATATAAACCAAATAAATATTTCATGGGAATTCAGTTTTAATCGTACTTTAGCTCGAAATACATTATGTAAATCTACCTTACTTTGTGCTAAATTTGAATTACATAACATTGATAATAAAAATGACATCAAAAAATAGTGTTGGGATGCGTTCTTTTTATAAATTTATTAATTTTTTTAGAACAAAATCACACATATTTAGATATATTTGGAAAGGCCATATTCCATCCAAAGCTAAATTATACATGTGATTAATTTTACATGGTAAAATAAATACTATAGAACTATTGAAAAAAGAAAATATAGTTATTGATAATACAAAAATTCTTTAATATTAGAATGGAAAATATTTTGCATTTATATTTTAAGTGTCGTATCACTAAATATATGCTTACAAATTATCCTAATATTTTTTATTTTAATTTAACTAATAATGGTATTAACAGTGAACTATTTTGGAAAAGGCTTAGATTTTATTATAACAGATTTCATGGATTAGTAAATGATATTACTTTTACTATAATATGTTGGTATATATGGTTTGGAAAAAAATCAAAGGATTTTTAATAATATAAGTACTCCAACGGATGATTTAATATACATAATTGCTTTGTTTTGTTTTCATTGAATTTCAGATCCTAGTTATACTAAAAGATAATAATATTAGTTTCAATGAATACCTTAAAAAGGTTAAATATGATCTTAATTTAGTTAAGAAAAATATAATATTTGAAAGTAGAAACAATAACGACGCCTTAAATACCCTTTTAAGTGATAAATATGCCAATGAGTTCGATGCTATATTATATCTAGCAAATTAGTTAGATTTTAAAATGTTATAATTTTGAATATTACATTTATTAAATCAAATCTAGTTTCCTTGGAAATCCCTAGTAAGGACACATTTGATACTTCACTGTCATTAGGATATTAGCCTTGGATTATAATTCTCATGACTTGTTTGTTTTTATGTAACAGGATTGTATTACATCCTTTATTGATCCTTACTCGGTTTTAATCTTGATATTGCTTGTTTTATCTTTTATTAAATTAGTACATTTTTATTTCACACACATGGATATATATATATATATGTGTGTGTGTGTGTGTGTGTATCCATGTGTGTGAAATAAAAATGTACTAATTTAATAAAAGATAAAACAAGCAATATCAAGATATATATTTGTGTGTACGTATACACATGCGCGCACACACACAAACACACACACACACACATATATATGTATGTATTGGTCTTACACTTTGGTATTATCTTCTTAGCAACTTTAATGCTTGTTGGACTGGATGGATTTAGCTGATTTTGAGGACATAATCACTCATTGTATTGAGTAGATTATAATATTGTGTTATTCTATTATGGACCTTAGCTTTCTAGGGTTGAAAATTCTTTTTATCTTTATTTCACATTGTACGGAATGGGTATCGCTACCTATCAGGCATGTTGATAGGTCTATTTTCTAGTTTAGAATAAATTACATGAGTTCTCTCCTCTACTAAAAAAGGATCGCTCATTTTTCTCAAAAAATAGAGTACTTAAGATAATAAGAAGCAAGTCAAATAACCTCGAGTCAAACATCAGTCTAGTGTCAGCGACACACATATCTTAAAATATTATAGGAGTCGATATAGTAAAAGGAACTACTGAGTATGAAGAATCATCCCTTCCCTGCACCTACATCTAACAAGTTCGCACATAACATCGATATATAATATACTATGATTATGGGGCGCACTGAAATTCAAAGTACAATATAGGGTGTCTAAGTCACTAACACCGATAGTACCTACATCGTGTGACATCCATAGCAACAATCAAGACAATTCACATAAATCACCATGTCATTGAATGTATAATGACTGGTATGACTCCTTGACACAATTAGAGACTATTTAACATCTTGGTTTTCCTCATGCCCGATTACATACCACTTCGTAGGGCCAAGATACTAGACTCATATTGCAAAGTCCATGGTAAATTGCCATTGTAAGATCTAGGATCACATCGTAAAACCAAAGTGAGCATCCTAACTAATCCCTTCTTTATAAGCACACATCAAAAACTATGAGTTATCATGATCCCTTAGCATACACCTAGTAGAACACATCGTACGCCCCACTCCACAATCTCACATTATTAAACTTGCCTCTTTGGACATCATTACAACCCATATCGTCAAGTTGTCATCATTGCATCTCCTCTAGTCTACCATTGAAAGCCAGATAATTACATCGCTTGGTCCTAAAGTAATCTCTCTACTCCCCCTTATTGATCCCAAAGTAGATCTAAAGTTCCTTCATTTGAAACTCACTTCGCTTTCTCAATCGTTAAATCGGTCATTGTTAGCCATATACATAAAAATAGGTTACTAGAACATCAATTGATCTTTCACTACATGCTCCTCGAAATTCGCACTAAAATCCATCCCAAAAATGTGATCGACGCCGATAACTCCTAAAGTTACAGACACCAACCGTATTGGCTAAGCACTTAGCCAAATTTTAGCTAAATGCCAAAATCGTCAGTTGTGCCTTGAAGCTCGGAGTTCCTTTAATTCTAGCCTTATTTTCCCCGAAGCTTCAAGTTACACACCTCGAAAATCATTCATCTCCAAAATTGTTTCATGGTCTTGCACTTCCCGTGTTTTGAAGCAAATTAAAGCTCAATGTCTCCATCCACTTTGCTCGAAGTAGCCTATGCCACAACCCAATTATGCCCCATTGGACACTTATATGTACTTTACCACCCAAAACAGTTCATCACCAAACAATGGAACTTGGTAAATATTGCCGAAGTTTCCTCCAAAAACCTTCTGCACCCATTAACCTTCTGCACCCATTACGCATCTTCCCTTGGCTCCAATTTGCATGCAAGCTCCAGTCCTACTATCATTCATGGTTATTTTTTCTTTGGCACATCGGTTCTGGATCTTTCTCTACTAACATGAATCTCTGTCATTATATGCATCTAATATAAATGATCTAACATCTTGGTCATCATAATGCATTGGATCGATCATAGAACAATCCCTCTCAATACAAGCAAATGATCATTACATACATGCAAAAAACACACATTTTCTTACATACAACCATCAAGCAAACATTACTGCATACATATGGTTCTGAATCAAAGGAATAAAATATAAAAAACTAGCCAATATTGAAATGATGAAAGACACAATAATACCGATGAATGGTAAAACAAAATGACAAAAAACGAATTAAAATCCATATTAAATCTTTTATTCTCATTTTAATAGATAGTTAGGTTTAGTTAGAATCAAAAACATGTTTAAAGATTCAAAGTCATATTAACAACATCATTTATCAACTAAATCAACCAATATAGTAAAGTGAGGGATCTAAATTACTCATCCAAATTAAGAATTCGCCCAAAAACAAGGTAAACCAAATCCAATCAGCAAATACACACTTTCTTATGAAGACTTCACATGACTTAGGAGATTACCTTAGCCAATCTCACCCTTAATCGCTCAATTTGGTTAGTTAAAATGAAGAGTTTAGTGGAGTTTTGGTAGATCTGGGTAAATGGAGGTCAAGTGAGGTTTAAAGAAGATGAAATTAAGATAGTGGCTACTATGAAGGCTGCTAGTAATGCTACCCTTGAAAACATTAGCAGCCCCAGCAATGAGCTTGAGTTAATTACCATTTGTATGCCTAAAGGCTGTCCAAATTTTAAATAACCATATTTCCTAAAGAAAAAGTACAAAAATCTACTATAACTACTCTATGGAGTGAGAAAGCATCATGTCTTTCATTTGGATTTGATTTCAGACCCTAATTCCATCAAAAGTTATAGATATACAATATTTTTAGGTTCAAAACCAGCCGATAAAAATTCTAAGGTTGTAAAATGTCACCAACGTTGACTAAAGTTATAGGCACATACGAATCAATTTGGATTTTTAAATAATATCTTACAATCCTTCGATACATAAATTATAGGTCATTGTAGACATATGTTAAGGCTAAGTCAAAAGTGGTTACTTTGTTAGGTAATAAATCAGTTTTCCACTTAATAATGAAGTTACCATTGTAACTTTCATAGTATAGACATGATAGCATATATGCGATTGTGGTAGACACAATAACACATATGTAATAAGTAAAAGTTAGTACATATGATAACTTGTAGAGCCAACAAATTATAAAGATATTAGATAGAAAAGATGATAGTTGGAGGAGTCGATAGCTCGTAAAGACGATAGATATTAATTATGGTAGCTGGTGAGGCTGGTGCATATAGAGACGATAAATAGTAAAGACGATAGTTGGTGGAGCCGATAGCTTGAAACATGATAAATGGTGGAGCCGATAGCTTGTAAAGCCGATAGTTTGTAGAGCAGATAACTTGTAGAGACAATAACTTGTAAAGAAGTTAAATGGTGAAGTAGAAAGCTTATTGGTCGATAGTTTGTAGAATCAATAGTTATATAGATGATAGCTTAATCTGGTACATAGATATGATAACTACAATTTGAGACATTTGATGGCTAGTATTTTACAGTTTCATAACTAAAATGAATGGATAATGGGAGCAATACTGGAAGACAATTTCCATAATGATGAACTGGAATTTTATAATGATAAAGTTATGAAATAAACAATGATGTGTCAAAAATGTAATAACTTACATAAAGGATGGAAATGGCTAAAGCTTGCGATAAGCTAAGAAACAATAAGTTGCATAATTTAAATTATGAAAGATAAAAATACTTTATCCAAAAGTAAAAAATAATTTAGACCTAAATATGAGGGCTATGGATTGTGTAGGGTACACAATTAAAAAATTGAAGAAATGATTGAACCTAAAATTTAAATATACCTAATCTTGGAGATATTAGATGGCAAGGCGCCGAGGTTGGGCGAAGTTTAAATTTAATTCATATATGGCAAGGTGCAGAGACTTGGGAAGTTTATAAGTTTAATTTTGAAAATTAACTTAAATGTGAGTAAATAACATCAAAATGGATGTATCAATTGAACCAATGAATGAATTAATGAAGAGAAAGTGTTTCTGGGACCATGAGAGGCTACTAAAGGATGCTTGTTAAAATGAATTTTGGGTGTTTACATTCAGTCTCCTAGGAGAGTCAGGGTGGTTCCCAAAGTGGACATGTGGCCAAACACTAGTGACGTTGTTCATGGAAGATGAATTAGTGATGAAACAAATCTTATGCAATATTCACTAAATATATTTAAGGATAACTAGTAAAAAGACAACTAAATAAGAGATAATGACGATTCTTATGATTGGAAAGAATGACTATGTGACATGGTTCATATGTTGGCAATAATTATGGATTACATTTCTGATAGAGGATATTATTTGTATGACACGGTGCATAAAATAATGTTCAAGTATAGAGTGTATTGGTGGTTGAAATGATGTTTAGGTGATTATGTCCTTTATATGATGCTTTTTAACATACATGATATGATGTAACTTGTAACAACTCGTACCTTAATGGACCTAAATTTTGATAAAAATCAAAACCCAAGTTCATTAAAGCATAGATCATTGGATTTGGTTCCTGCAAATAAGCATAAATATTATAGGAGATTAATAGAAATCTAAACTCACAGCGGAAACAATAATAGGATAATAATACCGATTATGACTACTACCTTGGAATTAATGGTATTTCTTGGATAGCCGATTGTTACATCAGCATCGAGCATGAGATAAAAGAAGACTTCTCCATCACCTAAACACATCCAGCTTCAGTGACCTGTTCCTCAAAATCTATTATACAGGTTGTGATAAGGAGGGGGTCAAAACAACGTTCTGATGATTGGTAAATCTATAAACTGTCCGTAACATGAATTTATATCGATTGGTTTTCATTTAATTATTATATCTATTAAGGCAAACAATTCTAATCTAACCTTGTATTGCACATACGGTTACTTACCTACCTATTCCTAAGGTACAAAATAATGATGAAGTCTTATCAAACCACCAATTACTGTAATTCTTGTGGATCATTTTTAATATAACTAGTGTACCATTATGTGAGTGTATATATAAGCTAAATGTAGTATGCTAACAAAATAAAAAGTAAAGTATAAAAATAAGCAAGTATAAAAATAAGCACATCAGAGTTTTTATACTGATTCAGACCTTCCGTTCTACGTCCAGTCAAAAAGCTTCCCTTTGGTATTTCACTAAGCAATAACCCTCGCTTCGCCCGGAGGAATAGGCTGTTACAAATAGTATTCCTTTGAAAATCTTTTCTTTGTTATAACACAAATATTGACTGCTAGTACAATTCCTTTTATAATCTCCCTTGAATGATAATTAGTGTGAGCTACATGGATTTATAGGAAATAGTTTAACAAAAATATATTGATTTTGGTTGAAAATGATTAAGAATATTAAGCTAATTATGGAATAGGAGAATCTGAATATAGAAGATAGAAAATAGTAAATTAAGTTGAAATAAAATCTCAATCGATTGAAGTATTTATAAAATCAAAGAGTTGTATTTGAAAAGTTATGACTTCTTGAAAGATTACTCTTTGATGAATGATTGCAACTGTTGAAAGAGCAAGAAGTTTGTTCTATACAGTGAGAAGCATCCGTTTAAAAAAAAAGACAGTTGCAGTTAGTTCTTTTTAGGTCGAGACAGTTCACAAACGTCTGCCATTTATCACAGACATTTGTAGATCTTTATAAATAATAAACGTAGAATTGTCATAGACTTCCATGACTAAGTGACATACGTTTGTCATATTTTGAATTATAAAATTAGAATATTTGTTAGCAAGATTTATAAATATGAAATTATATGTGTTTTGATCACTCAAGGAGATTGTACAACATATAATGGTAACCGTATACAAAAATATGACTTTACTTTTAAATAGTATGATCCTTCTTTTTTTAATTGTCTGTGAGCCATAATCTTGTTGTGCACCATGATCTTCTTCTAATATACATATCTGTAATATGATAAGACATATCTTGTATGTGTGATTGTATTTTTGTTGTCATTGAAATCTCATAGTAGAGGTCCTAACATTCTCTCCCTTTTTGATGATGACATCTATACAATGGTTAGTAATAAGTAATGAAAAGATAACTCCCTCTGAATGTTATCTCCCCCTATCTTTACTACTAATAACGAGAATTCATTGGTTTCAACCGTATCTTTTTGAAATACATGTATTACTTCAACGCGCGTTCCTCACAACTGCTTTCTCACCTCATAAAACGTAATTCTGTTCCTTCCTAAATTCCCCAATCCTAGATCCAGCGAAAGCCTAATTCATGAAATGTAAACAATCTTCCACAAACTCGATTTCACTTACCCGATAATCTTCAAAATCGAACAACCTTCCCCAAGCTCGGCTTCACTTACCTTCGATTCAACAATGGCAGCATCATCATCACCGAAGGCGTAGCATCCACGATGGGTGACGTGAGGAACTGCAAAAGGTAGCTCAGTCGTGGCTCGCCTTCACTTACCTCCGATTCAACAATGGTAGCATCTCCATCACCGAAGTCATAGCATCCACGATTGGCGACGTGCGGAACTGTAAAAGGTAGCTCGGTCGTGGTTCGGCTTCACTTACCTCTGATTCAATAATGGCAGCATCACCATCACCAAAGGCATAGCATCCATGATAGGCGAAGTGCGGAACTGCAAAAGGTAGCTCGGCTGTGGTCCCCTTTTCTCTTTAGCGTTCATGATAGGCAACTGGCTGAACTGCAAAAGGGAGATCTGGTATGATTCTATGTTCAGATTCAAATGTTTACATGTTTCGATTACTGTCACTTTTTGACTTTTGATCACTGCTCTTTTGCTCTGATTATCCAATTCTTGACTGCTATTAGTTTTTAGTAACATAATTTTATTTTTATATATCGACTATATAAATATTTTAGGTGTACTGCTCTTTACTCTCATTTATTCCCACTATAGTATTCACTTCTTCCATAAATTTGCTTACATTTTTGATATCTCAATGATGTTTGGCTTATTTGTGCTATTTTGATTTGATATTTGTGACTATATTGATTATATTTTCTTCTGTTTGATATGATTCATCGAGTCATTGCTTTCTCATTTGACATCATCCGGAGTCTATAAATGAAGGAGTTTTAAATGGTAGTCAAGAATAAGGTTTACTGTTGATTTGAAATCAAATTTGTTTGTTAGAGCAAAAAAGGCAAAGTCTTATTTTCTTTGGATTAAGAAAACATATGTGGATGTACATTATATCATGAATTCGTTGATATGAGATAAGTTTTTACGAGTTTTTATATAAAATTTGAGAGGAGATATTTGACATTACCTAAGCAATTTGAATCATTCACCAAAAGTCTTCTCTAGCTATGGCAGGTACCCTAGCCTTCGCTGTGCAGGGATTATTTATAGATTTCGGATTTTCTTCAAGCATGGGCTAGGTTCTTGGACTATGTTAATAAAAGGAGGTATTGTGGCATTTCTGGTTTTTTAGCTAATGCTACCGATTGTTTACAAGATTAGAGTTTTCAGCTATATGACTACTACAATAAAAATGAAATTATGCTATCATACTAGCACAGGCTAAATTAAGTTGAGTGATAGTGCTTTTGTAACAGGATACCATTTCACACAGCTTTTAAATGCACAACCAAAATTTCTGTACATATTAAGTAAATGGCATAAGTTTCTTACTAAAGGTCATTTGGTAATATATGCTTCTAATGGGAATGTTTTTCCCCTCCCTCTTTTAAATATAGATGTGTTGTCTCTGTTTGTAAAGATAATATAATTTTTATTATGTTGACTCTAGATTTAAGAGATTGTCTTTTGATGCACCTAAAAGAGCTTAAGAGCTGCTCTTAAGCCATCGAGTATTTATTTGGATGATTATATACATCAATAGTTAGTCCATCTTAAGAATTAATCAATAATGGTCAATGTTCTAACATTTTCTTTGTATGACTCTTAAATTTTGATTGTTGCTATCCTGTACCATGGATGAGAATTGATTCTAAAGGCTAGCAGGATTAGCTTGATAAGCTTTAAACAAGGGTGTAGGATTAGCAGTTATGCGGATCGCATTGATTCAAGATAGAAAATATGAGTTTGAAGCTGTGTAGTCTATTTATATTTGATAAATTATTTGTTTTCTTTGTACCTTTTTATGTTTAATGTTTGAGAGAACTTGAAACATGTTTATTCTCGAAAACTTCTATTTTAGTTTTAGTTGCCAGTGTATGGTTAAAAAAGGGTAAACAACCAGAATAATGATGTTTTCATATAAATATACTGTATGAAGAGCCTTACAACTATAGTCATATCATAACACATAAAACACTTAAATCATTTCATATTATTTAGCTCATCAAAGTAGATCTCTACTTCATGCTACCTACTCATGCAACCTGCTTTCATGTCTATTCTCTACCATTCATAGCAACCCAAAATAACACGCAATAAGTCATTGCAGTATTTTTTGTTAGGGATCATACACATGTTACAAATAATATGCATGAAGTCATGCAAATTAAGTATGGTTGAGGGGTCAATTTTCTATAAAGCCAAGATAATAAAAGAATCTACAAAGAATAAGTCCATTGATTTGCATTCTCAACCTAAGTTAATTGCTTTATCTATCTAGATAAATCCATTATAAACCTAGAAATTATAGGCTAATCTGATGTACAAAGTAATAATTAAATTGCAATGTGTAATATGATAATTCAAAAATTGAATAATATACTAAGTAACAATTGGAAGTGATAAAACGATAGAGATGGGCATGACTTAGAACCATAATATTTCAAGAACACACAAAATAACAAGGTTTTTTTAGTATTAATTATTTAGGAGAAATTGTAGTCAAGAGTTATTATTTAACAAAGGAGGGAAGTGTGATACTAAGTTTTATAACGTATTTAATACGCCTCCAATTATTTAACAAAATAATAAGGAACAATAGCAGTACTGTTATAGACGATACTAAGTTTTATAGTTTGTGCAATAGTAAAGCTTTGAATATTGATCCATGCTGCCATTTTAAGTTAAAGTGTTCTTCTATGAATTGAAAGTAGAATAATATTGTTTGTTAGTAATTTGATGCTATGTTTAGGTATTGATTGTAATACAATATTATATCGATGTTATTGCATTTTTTTTATTATTCTAAGTTCTGAAGGGGATATGGTTGGAATGTAGATGAAGGTCGAGGCTGTTAACGCTGTGGTGAACTCAGCCTAAACCCCACCTTTCAAATAAATTTAAGACAAATGATCAGCTGTTAGGTATTTATTTTAACAAATGATTTTTTTTCTATAATTCTTTAAATGAATACTGATTGAATTATGGGTTATCATAGATGTATAAGTTCAAAAAATGATCATGTTTCCAAAACTTTTGCATTTCTCTCATTGAAGTGGTGATTGAAAATTATAAAAAACGAGCCTGTCATAATCTATACTGGATTATATAGTTTATTCAAGGGATATTTGGATTTACATGTGTCAAGTTGAAACTATAGAAGTTGAAACTATAGGACACATTTGATATGCATGCATTGAATTCCAACCTTACATAGAGTGCAAGGCACAATCGATAGAAAACCTTGAGTATAATTATTGATTCAAGTAACAATTACAAAATCATGGACAAAGCTGGAGAAATATTGGCGTAGGTACTAAACAGGTTTAGTATGTTGTAAACATAAAAATATAACACGGATTAATTGCAGATTATATAAACAAGTCATGACATCTCAATATTATCAATCGACTATGTAATGGTCAAGCATGCATGTACACGTATTATATTGAAGTGAGAGTAGATAATGACGTGCCGAATCTTATAAGTAGATAAAGGAGAAAAACAAATTTTTGAATAAAGACAAAAGCATGTTGCCTATTACTGTTTGTACTAAAATTCTTAATGTATATTGTGTTTTTTTGCAGGTTGAGGAAAACATATCGCTTTTGGAGTATTGCTAGCTAGGAACTAAATATGTAGACATTGTTACATCTCTTCAAACAACATATCACATATCTAACCTGCACCCATTGGCCATGCTTTGGTCATACTAGCATACATTCATATGGTTGAGAATGGTTAATTTTTTTAGATAACACTGCTTCTTCATGGCAGCACATGTTTGAATAATCAGCTATGGTGTAAATTAAATGCAAGGAAGTGTGGAATGAAGTTTTATTTTTTTATTTTTTTGTTCGTTGAAGGTAAATGATTCATGTTTTCATTCTTTATTTATAGCATCATTTCGTAATGCATTTTTTATTTCTAAACAAAATGGAATGTTTAAATCTTGATTGAAGACGATGGGTAACAACATTTCAAAAATGTGCTGGTTGTATGTGTTTTGAATAAAATTATTGTTGAAAAACGTGCAATGGACCATTTTTTATAGTCAATTGGTTCAAAGGCCGAAACAGTCAGCACATGCATCCAAAATACCCAATAAATTCATGCATCAACATACGAATAAGAATTCTAAGTGTGATGGTGGACCGTGGATGTTAGCAGAATAGTGTTGTAGCATAGGTAAATAACGTATTACAAAATGCATTAAAAAATTCGACAGTCATAGTCAGTTGTAAAAAATATATGCTGTAGATATTCTTTTATTCTCATGCTCGTGCACTTATTTTGTTATAAACCACATGTATTATTATTTTAATATAAACGAATAAAATATAGAAGAAGATGAATCTACGACAGCATTTAAACTGTAGAAAAAATGGTCTTCATGTGCACAAATCTTCGTCGTATATTGTCCTAAAGCTTCTTGCAATTCTTCAAGTTATGCAGTCCATGTTGCTCCTTACTTTATGAAATCTGCGTATGTAGACAAGAGTGTAACATTTGCAATGATAATTATGAAAATGGTACATATGACGTAGTTTTATCTTCCAGTTAATAGTAAGCACATATTTGGTATTTAAACAATGTATATAACGAAACAAACTATTGTTATCCCTATTAGATATTACATCTGGGCCTTCAGCTTTGCTCTTTTATGTATAGTTATTCATCCTATATTGGTTGGTGGTGTGTGTGGTTGGATCCACCTAATTTGGTGCAGAGAAAGTAATATATGAGAATCTCTTAGTAAATATCCATCATACCGCTCCTTCAGAAATCAAACCAAAAAAATTGAGTTATTTAATTAATAAATTTGATGATGTAGTAGTATTGTTTATAGAAAAATAAGGGTAGAGCATTTCCACTATAGCTGATTATCCAAACATGTATGGTTCAGAGGGTAGAAATTAAAGATGGTATTAAGGATGCACTTAGCAAATATAAAACATCGTATTCTCATTTTATATGTGAAAATAAATATGAAATAAGCCACTATCAAATTATGATAAGTCTACTATATAGCCTTCTACACATTAATGCTTTATAATTCCTAGACGTGGTTCATGCCTGAAAAATAAACTGAATTTATGGACATTAGGGCATGAATGGAGAATTTGTACTATACTTGTAAACAAAATATTATACATGATTTAAAACATGAACATTGTGAATACATGCAGGCCCAACTGGGCGTGCATACATACTCGTGTATATGATATTTATTTACTCCTTTGGCGTTATCAAAAATAAGAATTGCATAAATGAACTAAAAACAAAGCCATAAAAATCATGAATAATAAAAATAAAAAAATAGTTAGAGAAATAACAACATCAGCACTAGTATGAATAAACAATAACGAGAAACAATCCTAAAATTGGAAGGAACAATTATTAATAGTCACAATAACTATAATTAAAGTTATCCTCAAGATTATCAAAATATCATGGTTAGTGGATGAAGTAGAATGATTGTTATCTGGCCATTGCATATATTCTTCATTTTTCTTGAATAGACAAATCTTGAAATGTTGAAAGATTCATTTGTTGCGGTGCTGAAGGATCGGGCCAAGACATATCATCACTATCTTATTATTCTTCCTCTGGTTCTTCCTGCATTGTAATCTTTCCTTGATCTTGTTAAGGAAGCCTCCATAATACGATGGCTTATGAGGACGATAGATTGGAGTTTCTACTGAAGATTGTGGTGTTGGAGAAGGAGAGGAGGATGACCTAGAAGATGATCTACCACAAACTTTTCTCATTACTTTGCCTAAAGTGGAAACAACATTTTCCAAAGTTTTCTCCATTTTGGTCATTCTTGTAGAAAAAAATCATTCCAAAATGGCATTTTATGTGCAAAGATTTTTGATTTTTATCCAAAGCTCTCTGATTGACTGTGATTAACTTTTGATTTTGAAGCGTTAAATCATGGAAGGATTATTTTTGAGCCGATTCAGTGCGAGATTCATAAATCTTTGAATTAGAATAATATTTGGTAGTATGATGAGAGGAACCAAATTGTTGTGGAGGATGAGGTGAGTTGAGTATGTTGTGGAGGAGGAGGAGCTTGAGCCTACTGAGGAGGGACTAGATGCATTTACTGCTGTTGCTATGTAGTCTATTGAGCCCAGGACATGATAGGAGATGGTTTTTCAGGAAGATGCATTAAGGATAAAAACCTCATACCACTTTATTTGACAGAAATTTCTTCGAAATGAGAAATATAAGAAGGTACCCTAAGACCTTGTAAAAGACACATAATGTATGGAGCATATATAATTGTGCGTCGGTGGTGAGACCAAAAGTTTTTAATTTTGTCACGAATGAATTTAGCCTAATTTACTTTTTATATAGAGTAAATTTAGTACAATTTACTTTATGTTTGTTTTCATATATTTATCATGACTTTCTAATCGGGGAATAATCGTATTAATTATCATACGATTTAATAGCCTAGCTTTTGGTTGTAGATAAATGGATTTCCATTGCAACATTCTATCTTCCTAAGTTTGATGTGTGACTTCATCACGTAGTAGGTTTCTTTGGTCAAAAGTTTCCTCTAAATCAAGCCCAGTAGAGGAACAACCTAGTAAATGACCAATCATGTTTACGCTAATTTCAAAATACGACCGTACACACTAGTCCATAACCAACCATCTTCATTTTTAGGCATCTAAATATCATTATTATATAAGTTTGCATAAAGAAGAAAGAAGGTCAATTGATCAATTTGTACCTCATTTCATCAAAATTGATTGACTCTCGACAACCAGAGGCGATGGTGAGTTCTTGAAGACTATATTCTCCAAATTTGCATAATCGGTAAAATGGACCGGAATGAAGTCTCTTTTGCTTTAGTACTTCAAATATTTCATTTACGATTGGACTATTTCGATGCCATTCTTTAATATGGGCATCAGTTACAAGATGGATTTGTGAAGAAGAAGATTAACCTTTCTCCGATCTCTTATTAACGGGTTTTTTTTGCTTTGGGAGCTATTTTTGATGAATTGTGGTTTTGGGAAGCTAAGTTTTTAGAGTTGGAGATTTAGATTTGAATTAGATTAGTGAATAGTTCAAGAGTTGGGTAAAAATACGTACATGAAGTGCCTTTTGATGACAACCGAAATCTAGCTCAAATGTCAAAGGAAGGGGAACATACATCTGAGATCAATTAGGATTGTTTTCCTAAGAAATTTGACGAACGTCGGTCCCTTCTTCACAGACGTCTGAGAGAGACGAAGTTGAATTTTTAAGTATGTTGTGTGATTTTTTTTATTGAATTTATTCATATCAATAAACATAAAAATTAAATATATATGGTTTACATGATTGAATTTATTCATAATCAATAAACATAAAAGATTAAATATATATGGTTTACGTATTTATTATATATATGTATGTGTGTGTGTACACATCTATATATAGATTAATCATCTGCCGAAGAATTTTTTATTTTAGGTTGATTTTAAGAGTTTGTGCTAGTTTGCTCGGCTTGAGGCTTAAGTGAAGACCAACTTGGGCGAGCTGGAGTATCAATCTAGTCTTAGCTTGATGGCCAGGCCTTCCATAAATTTCTTAGGGCAATGTTAGAAGCTTTTACAGTAGAATCTATTAAACAAGAAGATTTTTTATGTACGCAATTTTTTGTTGGCGAATGACTACAAATTGTTAAAATACATTTTTCAAGAAAGTTAAGATGATATCCTTGACGTATTTGCTCGTAATTCATTTCTCATTGAACTCCCATCATTTCTTATTGATAGTGATATATTGCATCAACTTTAATGTTGAGAGATGTTGAATCCAAATCAATCGCTCGTTTAGCTTTCTTTTCCGTAGGAGAAGTTGGTGTGGTTTTTGTTGGTGATACATAGTTGCTATTTGATGAAGGTGAGCTAATGTCGATAATTAAATAAGTGGAGTCGTGATCAAAAGACATGTTTAGTTTTTGTAAATTTATAAATAATATTCCTGTTTTTATTTTTCTTAATCATGTATAAATAGATTGTATTGTCTATTTATAGTTATAACTTTGTATGAATAGAATTGTTTTAACCATAAATTTGTTAACGATGTTGTTTTTATTCGACTAAAATAAATTTAAGTTAAAATTTTATATGGACAAATAATGTTTCAAATTTTATGATAATGAATAAATATGGTAAATATTAATTAATTAATTCATTATTTGGACATATACCAAGGTCCCATCGTAGATTTATAAAAGTTTCGGATAAAGGTTAATATCGGCAATTTGATTTTCAATGTTAATAAGTTCCATAGAAATAATTCCTTTTTCTACATTATCTCTTAAAAAATGGTGACAAATGTCGATATTTTTTGTACGAGAATGATTAATTGGATTCTTGGATAAATTTATAACACTAGTATTATCACAATATATAGGAGAGTTAGTTATAATTTTACTGAAATCTTGAAGTGTTTGTCGCATATAAATTACTTGTACATAGGCTAAGGCTGCTAATATATACTCGACTTTACATATTGAGAGAGAAACTCAATTTTTCTTTTTACTAAACCACTAAACAAGAGGTTAACCAATGAAATGATATGTGCCACTTGTATTTTTTTCTTTCTTGTAATCACCAAAATCTGCATTGCTATGTGATACGAGTTCGAAAGAGCCGCCTTTCAGGTAGTTATGTCCATAATCTTTGGTGTTAGTTAAGTATTGTAGAATTATTTTAACCGCTCGATGATGTGACTCCTTAGGTTGCGCTTGAAATCTTGCACAAAGACACACGCTCATCATAATATCCATTTACTAGCCATTAAGTATAACAGAGATCCGATCGTACTTCGGTATAATTTTTGATCAAAATCTTTTCGATTTTCCTCTTTTCTAAATGTAAACTCATGCTCATTGGAGTTGTTTTACTTGAAGTACTATCCATTCTAAATCAATTTATTAATTCTCTACAATATTTTTCTTGATTTATAAAAATTCCATTTTCTACTTGTTTTACTTGTAAACCAAAAATGAAATTTAATTATCCTATGTGCGACATTTCAAATTAATTTTTCATTATGTTAGAGAAACCTTTTCATGGTTTTTCGTTAGTTGATCTAAATATGATATCATCAACATATATTTGTACAATTAGTATATTACTATCAAGTGAACAAAATAAAACATTCATAGCTTTGGCATTATTAGTTATCGTGTTTTTTATGCATCGGTTCAAGTGCTTATGCCATTGGTAGGTTCTTCATATCTAGTTTAAGTAGTTTGCCAAATTTCTAAACCATTGGCTTCCATTAAAATTTGCACACGTGCTGACCAATAAGCATAATTAGAACCAGTAAATAGTAGGGGACGAGTAGCTGATTGACCTTCTTGAAATGTACTTGCATTATTTAGAAGTTTTCAATCATGTGTTACTGTAAATTGAAATGACCAAGCTCTAATGCGAAATGTAATTCTAGTCGACCGTATTTAATATGGCAGTGTATTATTATGTGGGCATATACCAATATATGAGCTAAATGCAGCAATATAACAAAATAAAAGGTAAACTATAAAAATGAACACACTAGAATGTTTATACTAGATTGGATCTCCCATCCTACGTCCAGTCCTAAAGCTCCTCTTCGATATTTCACTAAGCAATAACCCTCGCTTTGCCTGGAGGTATAGGCTGTTACAAATAGGATTCCTTTGAAAATCTTGTGTTTGATATAACACAGATATTGACTACTGGTACAATTCTTCATATAATCTCCTTTGAATGATAATGAGCATGAGTTGCTTGGATTTGTAGGAAATAGTTTAACCAAAATATATAGATTTTGGTTGAAAGTGATTGAGAATATTAAGTTAATGGTAGCACAAGAGAATCTGAATATAGAAGTTAGAGAATACTAAATCAAATTGAATTAAAATCTTAATCGGCTGAAGTATTTATAGAATCAAAGAGTTGTATTTGAAAAGTTATAATTTCTTGAAAGATTACTCTTTTATGAATGACTGCAACTGTTGAAGGAGGAAGAAGTTTTTTCAAAACAGAGAGAAGCATCCATTTAAAAAACGAAATTTGCATTTGTTGTTTTTAGGCCCAAACAGTTCACATACGTTTGTCATTCTATCACAGACGTATGTGGCTCTCTGGAAATAATAAATAGAGAATTATCACAAACGTTTGTGATTGAGGGATAGACATCTATCATATTGTGAATTATAAAATTAGAATATTTGCTAGTAAGATTTTTCAATGTGAAATTATATGTGTTTTGATCACTCAAGGAGGTTGTACAACATATATTTATGAATACATACAAAAATAAGACCTTACTTTTAAATAGTGTGATCCATCTTTCTTTAATTGTTTATGAGCCATAATCTTGCTGTGCACCTTGATCTTCCTTTAATATATACACACACCTGCAATATGATATGATATATCATGTATATGTGATAATATTATTGCTGTCATTGAAATCTCACAATAGAGGTTCTAACAATTACTTCCATGCCCATTATCCACCTAATAATTCTAAATATGTAGTGGGCTTCTATTATCACCATATAATACTTAAAAGAAAAATAGGCAGACCCTATCATTTAAGACCTCAATTGAGGTGGACCCCATCATTTAAGACCTATTCCCAAGCTGGAATTCTAACATCGTCATTATCGATCTATTAGTCCTAGCTACAAAAACCTTTGACCACTATCTATGCCCTTATAATTTATAATAGCCATATCACTAGAACTTCAATCGTTATTAAAGTCTTAGTAACATAAGAGAATATACCAAGCCACTTAATACCTTATTAACATAGACTATCAGACTTCTGACTATTTATCACCTATTTTTGGGTAGGCCTTTGCCATTTAATACCTAACCCTAAGGTGGACTCCTCCCTAGTGCTATTTAGCTGGCATTGCTTGGAAATCTCATTGGTCTACTTAATACTTCTTTTACAGAAGGGAGGCGAACCCTAGGTCAGTCCTTTAGTACCTCAAACCCGAAGCGAACCCTTCCCAAGATATCCATCACCACTCTTAGTTATAAATATGAAATCTCATTAGGTTACTTCTTTC
Organism: Allium cepa; assembly: GCA_030765085.1. NCBI lineage: Eukaryota > Viridiplantae > Streptophyta > Magnoliopsida > Asparagales > Amaryllidaceae > Allium > Allium cepa. The sequence continues at coordinate 926,002,753 of CM060931.1, read as the reverse complement.
GGTAGGGAGGTGGGCCCTGGAATAGCCATTTAATACCTAAAAATTGAAGCAAAACTTTTTAGAGATATCCTTATTTATTTGGAATCTCACTAGCTTGCTTAAGATTCCCTTCAAGGGAGAGGCGGACCCTACGATTACTTAATACCTCAAACCAAAAGTGAACCCCCATAGAGATATCCCTCACCACTCCTAATTCCAAATTTGGACCATTTAATACTTTTAAATTGGAACAAAGGAGGACCCTCAAACAACCACTTAATATCTCTGACCCTAAAGCAGGTCTTATCTCTTGCAAAGTCATGGGTCCCAGGATTAGTTATATCTCACATCAGTAATGAGTGCACCCGACTACTAGTAGCCTCAAAGTAAAAGGCATTCTTTCATCGAGTGACTCTACTAATCTCACATCTCTAATATACTAAGTCTTATTAACCATCCTAAGTCTTTTACTTATACTATCTTCAGTTGACATTGGACTTAGCTTACTAATTCTTTTTTTATTTAAAGCGATAAGATTTACCTTAAATATTTATCTATCCATAAATCCCCTTTTGATGCTAATAAATGTCAATATCTCCATAAAATCGTAATGGAAATTTCCTAAGACATTTATGAATAATTACTAATTTCAAACTAGTAACCATTTTATATGTGATGACCCACATTTTTGGACGATTTAAATTGATGATAAACGACACACGTCAAACTCAAACCATTGAAAGAGGTGGATTATCAATAAGATAAATAAGAAAATAAGAGAAAAGAAGAAAAACAAAACATAGAACCTCGCAGCGGAATGACAAAATGTAATAATCAAATAAATAATTCATGAAGCTGTTTTACAATTTACATTTGATTACACAATTTTTACAGCATAAGAAGAGTACAAACAACAACATACCAAAATGATGCAGCGGAATAATACTAATAATACAATATACCAAACTCCATCTTCGTCCTCCAAAAATAATGTCTTCACTATTGAAAAGCTTAGGCTGACCCGAGCGTAATGAAAAGACAAAACACTCGAGTCAGAACTGAAAATTCTTATGTAAGTAAACTCAACACAAGTAAAAATGAGTGTAATAGCTTCAGAGATGTTTATGGGGTTTTTACATCCCCTATCCGGTGTATAACATGCGTGCAATAACTTAAGAGATGTTACGGGATTTTCCATCTCCTAAGGATCTGTTAAACTATTTATATGTAGTAAAGTACGCTATATATGTAGTGTCTGTCGGAAAAGTAAAGTATTAAAATAGCGTTAAGGCTTTATATTGATCATCCTTAACACATTTTTAAGCATTGTCCTACATTTTTCCTTAGTAGTGTCACCAGTAACGTTGGTAGCCAAGGAGGCGCCATGATAAGAAATGCTAAAAATAAATCATAGTGGTCGCAAACAAGGATAAAGAGTATGAAAAGGCATATGAGGCGATTCCCAAGGTAGGATACTACCGTTTTGCATTTCCAGACTGGTGGTAACTCCTAATGGCCCACCATGTCCAACACTCTAAAAATTCAAAGGTTCACACCAATCAAGTTTCAAAGTCAAGATGGTAATATGAAAAAGTGTGTCTGCTAGAGGTAGCTAGCCTCATTGGTCAGGTATGTCTCCTATTTATTTCATTTCAAATTAGCATAAGTGCTAGGGTCTATCCATCATCGTTCTCTTTCTTTAAAATCTAGCAAACGCCACCAATTCAACCACTTTATTTTGGATAACATCCATTGCATACATAGTTGTTAAATTGGTTCCTATATTGAAAGAGAGTATGCCAATTAGAGGCCCCGGTCTCTTTAGCAACCAAACGTCATTTTCACACCAGTTTGGTTCTTTTACAATTCAAAACTGATTCATATTTGATATCAAAATATCATATTCACTTCAAAAATATCACTTCATTTCAAAATACCATATTTACTAAAAATACGTCATTTTCACTTGAAAATATCTTTTTGAATTCCAACTAAGGTTATAACCTCATTTAAACGCATTTGCATTTACATAAATGATTTAAATATAAACAGTCCAATTCTGCATGGTTTGAAATTTTTGGAAAATAGTTTGAATAATCATAAATAGTTTAAAATAGTGTAATAGTTTGAAGATTTAAAATGGTTGACATAAAATGGTTTGAGTATTGAAAATGGTATGAGTAGTAAAATAGTTTGGAAAATATAAATAATTTGAATATTGAAAAAATAGATTTTAAACCGTTTATATGAAAATAATTTATTTTTAAGATAAAATCAAATCAAACTGTTTCTTTCCGTTTCAACAAATCTAGACCCATGTCTAGATTTCGAATCAACAAATTTCAATTTCCAATCTTTCAATTCAATTGGCTAAATTTAGATCGTCTATTTTTAACCTCAAATTTGATTCAACAATTCAATTTAATGATCTAAATTTCAATCCACTTCTTCTTTTAAACCATTTCAATTTACATCAATTTCAAGTCCAATTTCAATTACCGAATTAAAGCACTTAAATCACATTAACCTCATTGTTCAATTTTAAGATCCAGAATCCTTAAAATAAATCACTTTCCAAGATTTAAGTCACATATCGATTATACATCACATTTCAATTTTAATTCTTTAAAACAATTCCCTTTAATAGATTTCTATTTCAACATTTCAAGGCTTGAATTAGAAATAATTCAACTCATATAAATCCATAATTTATTTCTTTTAAACAAAATCATTAACCAAAATTCCAAATTCAAGACATTTAAAACCATTCAATTTAACCAATCTGATGTCCGTATATAATTTTCTACACTATGGCCAAGTGACAATTATTTCAATTTTACTTACATGGATGGATATATATCATTTCAATCCAAATCAAGGTGTCATGGGTATGTATCATTTCAACCTATTTCTTAATTTATTCGAAATAATTCCAATAGCAGTTATATGTTGGCAATTAATATACAGAGTGATAATAGAGATATATAAAAATAAATAAACATCCAATCATCCAAAATGTCAAAAAATAGACATCCATCACAATGACATCCAAATCAACTAATAAACCACAACAATTAACTAGTTATCAAGATTATGTATTTAACTAGCAATTAAACTCAATATTAATTGATTATCAATTTAATTCAATAAAATTCAATTTCAATTAAATTGCCAACTTAACTATCAAACAACAACCAATAATATTCTTATCACTTCATAAATTTAATTCAGCTAACATAAGAAGATATAGTGTTGCGTGAGTGGGTTAAATCACTCACTTTTGATTTATCGCCAATTTAAAATCCAATAAAAGCTCAAAATTTCAGTAGTCTCCAAAATCAACTAAACTAGTTCCATGTTGTCTTAAATTTCGATACGATTCCAAGGATGAAACCACGTGCGAATCCGAGTTCGTATGCAAAAGTTAAACGATTAGAAGTTTTAAAATTTAAATTTAAATTAAAAATAAAATGAATGACATAATTGTAACTAACCAAACCCTAACGTGACATCTCCTTTTCGAACCACTGACAGCCTCCGCCGATCATCTCACTGCCGCATGCTCTACGAGCCACCATTCCAACATCCGACCCCACCAAGCGAACGCCCACGACCAGTCGCCCCAACGCCAAGCTCGCCGCCATCACGGCCACCCCATGTGGCTCCGCCGCCACTGCTATTCATGGATAATTTTTGGGAATTACAATGCCTAAGCCACGATCTGATATAATCGATGAAGAATATATCGACTCCTCTTCCAAACGCAACTCCCTAATCATTGAATGGTCGGCGTTCAACCATTGATCGGGAAACCCTAGCATGAACGGCCAAGAATGTTTCACCAAATATGGACAAATGGAGCCTCCAATTCTAAAACAAATTGTAGATGCAGATTACGTTCATCGAGGGCTTCATGATGATACATTATATGATAGGTTTTAAGCAGACTGAATTTTGGATTTTGATTTGGAATTGTAATTAGGGTTCGAGATGTCTGCCATTGAGAAGGAACAGATGAGATGGATTTTGTAAGTATAAGAAATGAAAATAGAAAGCCGTTGGGGTTTATAAAACCCTATATATAGGCAGAGATGGATAAGAATGGACAGGGCAAATCGAATGGGGTCGAATCGACAACAAAGACCCGAAAAGCCCGTTTCGTCCCCGAAACGTAAATAGGTCATTCAATATATCGAAATATATGTTTTCAATATTTTTAAACTCAATGAAACTAGTTTCAAACTCTAATTCTAATGTATACAGAAGTTAGCTTTTGAAATCACGTTATATTTATTTAAATTCCATTAACTGATTTCTACGCATTTCGAGCTCGCAGATCAAACGATAAGTCTGATCGCTTCAAAAATTGAAAATCTATAATAATTCCCTGTTACGGATCCGATAAAACTGGTTTCGTCAAAATCCAAAATAATGCCCAAAAGACTAATTTTACATTTAATCTGTTTTAAAATCAATTTACTCGCTTTTTAATTCTAAATTAAAAGTTTTATATCACCATTATGGATTACACAAAAATTTAATGATCTTTTTGAAATTGAATTTTCCATGTTTAGTTAAAGATTTAAATACTAAATTAATTACAACATTAAATTACAACCGTAATAAAATCCTAGTTTATTATAATTTAAATTCCAACAATTTCTTTTATTTTGATTTAAGTTCTTATTATTAAATCAATAATTCCCTTATGAAATTTATAAACATAAGTTTTCATCTTATTACATTCATATTCTGCTGTTTTCATCTTAACTCATATTAATTGCAATATTTAATTACATTAAATTTTATTGATTACAAAATTAGTTGATTTCTTATTCCATGCTAAAGACAATTTCAATTTATAACATATGTTTCTCCTTAACACGTCATTTACTTTATTCCTTATTAAACTCCACAATTTTATCCAAAGTAGACTTTACATTTATATTCCCATTTATAAAAAAACAACCATTTCATTCTGTATTAACATTTATTATTTACAATCGACGAAATTTGCATTTAAACAATTATTAATTATATCCAAATAAATATCTTTAAATTATATTCAAATCTACATTACCATCTTTACCTCACTGAAATTTGTCATTTTAGAGTTCATTTAAGATCAAGTTATATATTCTAACAATTTTTATTACATTAATAACTCTTAGATTTTAGTTTTTGACCATATTAAACTCCAAAATCTTTTTAAATTTAATATTTTTAATTGTTAAAAATGCAGGTCATTACAATCTCACATATTAAAAATGTTTCGTCCCCGAAAAGGAACAAGAAAGAATCAAGAAATTTGATATATTTATTAAAAATAGTCAATTTATAAACAATTAATCTTACATATTTAGGTTTAATATAAATTTGAAAATAGCTTAACTTCCATAAAAAAAATTCTATGTCCTAAATTTACAAAAAATTTCGGCATAGTCTTCTTTACGCATATAGGTTCGGAAAAATAACAGTATCAATAATTTCATTATATATATCATATTTCAATAATAAAATATCCCAAACCATGGGAGAATAGTAAAATACCTCTATAGAACTGTAATCCAAAAACGTACCTATTGGTTGAACAAACGAACTCTATTTATGAAACCAAAACCAACTGCTATTGCTTTCATAAACCTGTATTTCACTTATATAATCCCAAAGAGGAAAACTATGTACAAGAGTTATATATTAATTGTTTTGATTAATAGTATGAGCAACATACAATATACAATAATCATATGCAACAAAAAGGAAGTACAACCATTATATGCAACAAAAGAATTCATCACACATCCATAGCAACCAAACTAATGTTTTGTTCAGGTTTAGAAACTTTGCATCGTACGATGGTGATGAATAAACTACCAAGTGTACCTTACGCTCAACAGCCTTTGGTAATTACTCAATAGATTATTCATATAACCTTAGCGATTTTATGTATCATTTTCCAAACTATCCATCAGCCAACCAACATAGAATTTAAATATAATTTAAGTTTGTACGATGTACATATATCATTTATACACAATATCAATTCTGATCGCTTGCTTGAATACACAAATTTCACTTTCGAACTAGTATTGTTAATGTGACGACCCGGAATTTTTAAGCATTTAAAATCGGAATATTTAATTGATTTTAAATATTCAATAGTGTAATTTTAACTTGAATAACGAATATTACAATTTATTTGATAAATAAATTATTGAATCAAATAATTTGAAATTTGATAAGATATGAAATCTGGAATTTTAAGCTTGTTGAAAATAATTTGAAGGCTTATAAAAATTTATATCGATTGTAATGAGGATAATAGAAGTTGTAAAATTGAATTTATCAGTGGTTTGTTAAATTTTGAAATTTATATCGTTGAAATTGAATTTAAAAATAGCCTTCCGAGGCACAGTCTCGGAATTCGACGAAATCAGTTCCATTGGATCTGTAATATTTTATTATTATCGGATTTCAATTTCGTAGTGTTGGGAGTTGTTGTGTGAGCATACGATATACAAACGCGCTTAAATCTATATCGGAAATTTAATATAGTGACTGAATCCAAAAATCTATCTTATCCATACAATCGAATTAGGGCACGAAACCTTTTCCATTGTGTTAGGAATATGGGTTTAACATTATAAATGCCTAGCGGCACGCTGCGATAGGAGGTGGAGATTTTAGGTTGCGTAATTCGAGTCGATTTAAATTTAAATTTAAATGAAATTAATACATTGTTTAAACAGTCAAATTTGTTTCACGTCAAAATTTTTTTCTATCATCTCATATCACTGTAGTTGCCTGTACAATGCCTCCTCATCCCTTCTTCAATACGCAAGGCATCTTCCTTCATCCACTTAAAGTTAACGCAGCTGGAAACAAGATCAAAACCCAATTCTCAGAAGAAAAATAATAAAGTAAAATACAAGGCCGAACTTTAAAACCTATCGCCTATATACTTTACTCCTATCCTTTTACTTCCATTCTTCTATCAGTTCGAAGGAAAACGAACGAAGTTCGTTTATATATAAAAAAAAGGGAATTCAAATCATGTTCCTCGAATTCGTTTCTCGAGGGAAAAAAATGGCGGCTGAAAGTATAGGGATTGAGGCAAGCTTGGGACTTAGAGCACGCGAGTATGAGCTTGTGATGGCTCGCGATTGTGGGAAAGCACTGCGATTTGATGGGTCTGGTTTCATCGCAACTACGCTGCCTCGCTGTCGAACGTAAGCGAGAGGAGAAGACTTTGGCAAGTTCGACAAAGGCTGACATTCGCGTGCTCGAACACGAGGTTCTGCAGCAACGATAAGCTAGGGTTCCTGGAGGGGTCGAAGTGGGGCTGGTGGTCGATCGCGATAGCTGGGTTGTGATGTTCTTCGTTCACGTGAGTATTTGATTTCATCATTCTAAGAGTTTATCTGGAATTTGGTATTTTAGCAGATTGAAGATATAAGTTTAAGAACAGGAAATTTATTTACAGAAGAAAAATGCTTATTGGGATAAAAATAGTAAATATACGGGTTAAGAAATTTTTATTAACAGTAAGTTTTTAAATTTAGCAGTTTTAAAAACTTTATTATGTATAAACGTATGTATGAAGAATTTTTTTATTTTTTACAGCGAAGGATTTTTTTATCAGTTTAAATATATATATGGAATTTCAAAATAAAAATATATATGAGCATTTATTAAAGAGAAAGATTGGGTGTAAATTTAGTTTTTAGTTAAATAAATTTATTAAGAGATATTAGTTTTAAAATCTAAGATATTGGTCTAAAATAAAATCATTGTTTAATTCAGATAATGAATTAGGATTAGTTTAATTATCATTTAAAATTAGTTTAAATTAAATTAATAGATGGAGATTTATATTTCGATTAGTTCAATTATTAATAAATCATATAATATTTATACAAAGGTCAAAATGGCGAAGGAAGCAAGCTAATTTGGATGGATTGTAAAAACTAAGGACAAAGGTGAGTTAATCTCACTCGGCTGAATTTTAATTTTAATTTAAATGATTAAATTTAAATAGTTTTTTGGATGGTTGAATTGATTAATGTGCTATAGTATGGTATATTTTGAAATTGGTGTATTATATTGTGCTAATGTCTATAGATGCAGGGAAAGAAGTTGGAGTGATCCAACTGGATCCCTCAACATTTATTTAAAATTATTTAATACCCTCTATTGTGATTATTTGATATTCTATGATGAATTATATTGCAATATTGAATGCTATGGTTGATTGGATATAATTGGGTATAATGAATTACCATAAAAAAAAATTTGAATTTTGAAAAGAAAATAAAAGAAGTGAATTGTAAGTAAAATAATTATAGAATAAATTTAAAGAATGAATTTAAAAAAAAGGGTGACTTTAAAATTCTAATAAATAAATCTTGGGTATGGAAAGGGAAATTTAAATTAACTGAGAGTTAACGAATTTTAATCTTCAGTGATATTATTTAAAAGAACAAAACATTTATTTAAAAGTTAAAGATTTAAATTATTGAAAGAATAAAGAAGAAATTGGGAAAAAGATGAAATTTGTATATTTCAGTTAAAAGATTAAAAATAAAATGGTAAGTAATAATAACAATAATAAAAAGTCCATAACTAATGAATTATGAAATGAACTGAGTAATTAAAGGAACTCATTTCAAAATAAAATAAATTGGAAATCAATTTGGGAAATTGATTTAAGTGATTGAAGTTGGAATTTTCTCTTGATAGCCAAATACATGTTTTAAAATTAAATTTTAAAATATAAATTAAATGTTTTAAAGGTTTTTTTAAAGAAAGCAAGTTTTGTAAAATTTGTTATTTCTAATATTTAAAGTCTAAAGTAAGTATTTTCTTTTAATCTGTTTAGCAGTAATTATTAAGAAGTAACTTAGTATGTTGTTTTTAAAAGTAGAGATCTAGTTTTATATTTTATTAAGTAACTTTATTTTCCAATGTTTATATAGTATATATTTTTAACCAATTATTGAAGTAGTTTTAACTTAAATGTTTTCAAATAAATTCAAAAACAAGCATTTGTTTAATCTATTTTCGTAATAATTATTAAAAGAATGATTTGGTATTTTGTTTAAAGAATAAAATCTAATGTATAGTTATAAGGTAACCTTATTTTAGTTATTTCTAAAGTATTATTATAGATTAAGTATTAAAGTAATTTTTTTCTAAATTAAATGTTTAACATATTTTCAATAAAGTATTTTTAAATTGTTTTAAAAATCCAGTTTGTACTTGGTAATTTCAGTGGAGATAGAAAATATTTGGGAAAATTTATTCTGGAAAGAAAGAATGGTTTGAAATTGTTTTCAAAGGGTTAAAAACAGAAATATATCTTGTGAAGACATTTTGAGATTAATAAAAAAATTTGGGAAAATTATTTATTGGTTGATGATTGTTTTGTGAATATTAGTTGATAGTTAAATAACCGACTATCAATATTGGACAAATGCGTTGATCGTTTCGAAGAGACCAGGATCGAGATTTATTTCTCGAAAACCACTTCGATACGGTTTGTAGTTTCGTGGAAACGAGTTTGGATTCGAAGATGGAGCAGTGAAGTGCAAGGGCTAGTCGCTACTAATCCTGAGGATATTTCCAAAATGGATGTAGTAGGAATAGTGCCTTCGGTTCCGTTCGAACCTGGGACGGACTTGTATGGATGAATGCTTGCGAAACATCGTCAGGTGGACGATGGACATTCTAAGGGATATGTTCTAAAAAGGTAACACTTAGCCTCAAGCCTCATCAAATGGGAATGACTGAAAATCAGGGGTTATGCAGCAAGGCTAGGTGGGTAGCACCCAAGCAGGGTGAGGTCATCCCTGTCTAGATGTCCCTTTTTATTTCGGCTTAGTGGGCGGTTGCTGATCCCAACCGCGGGGTGATCTCACTCGGGATTATCCAGTAAGGGGTAGTCCCGGTCTTGTGTTGCAGGGGAGTGGGCGTACTCCTTAGTACGGTGATCTAGGCCCCGTAATGTGACAGGTGGTACCCCAGTGCCTAATCATTAGATGGAAATCCATTCTCCCTACGAGCCTTGTACGAGTTTTGTTTGTATTACCCACTCTGTGGCTAGTAGCTGGAATTTAATCATGTAACAATTTCGGCTATTTTATAAGTATTTGTATATAGACCCTATTATAATATCAGAGGATTTCTATAAAAATTGTTTTAGCTATCGTAAGGTAAAAACCCGACATGTTTATTTATGGTGTGGTCTTACGAGATGCTTTTGTTTTCAAAGGATTCTGAAACTTTAAAAATCAATTGGGTGTGATTTTCTCACGTTGGTATTCCAGACTGACTCGGGTGTTATTTAACTGTAATGCTCAGGTCAGACCAAGTATTATAGGATACAGGGAATGCTGTGGAGCTCAGGAGACGAGCAGGATGACGATACGTACTCCTGTATTTGTTTATGTATATATATTCCGCTGTGTTGAGTTGTTGTGTATCCATTTGTATGATATTGATGTTGAGCTGTGATTGATGTACTCTGATGATGTAACATATACACAGATATATTTGATTTTGAGTAAAGATCATTTATTATCTATTATATTTTATTACGCTGCGATGGTTAGATTCTGATGTTGATTTCTATTTTCTTCTTCTACCTATTCTTCTTTAACCAAATGGTTCGTATTTCTGTACAACTTGAGTTGATTTATGTACAATTGTGTTGACTCAAGGGGTACGGATTTGCGGGCTGTTACACTTGGTATCAGAGCTTAGGTTGGTGATAACCTTGGCTCTGGTGGGAATTACTCATTTAAAATAGAGTCTATAGTACTCTAAAATGAGTTTGAGCGTATTAATAAATATAAGCGCGTATTTGTTAGTGAATATAAATTGTTTTAATATTGTGTTGATTGGTTTATTAAGTGGCATATGAACCTTCGTCGGCACAGTCTGCGCAACTGTATTGAAGGGGTTTCTAAACACTTGAATAGAACAATCGACACGGTATTGTTTTAAATGTGGGTAAATGAAATAATTTTACCCAAAATATATTTTGATATAAAGAAAAATTCTTGTAAACTATTTAGCTAATATATGGTTGCTTGGATGTTAGAAATGAGAATATTAAAGTATTATCATTGTTAAGTGAAAATTTAACTAGAAATTGAAATATAACTAAAATTGGAATAATTTCATTATAAAATGGAATTATAAATATGAATTAAAAATGTAAATTATAAATTGAAATATAATTAATTGGGAATTTGTATAAGCATAAACTATACAAATGCATTATAGTTAAAATTTGAATTAAAACAGAATTTGAAACTTTAAAACCCCGGAGATTTTGGAAGTATTTTGAAGTTGAATAATAGCGATATTATTTTGGAGGTATTTTTGAAGGGAAATTGTTTCAAATAAATTTTGGGAAAGGATATAACATTAAATTCACTTCAGTCACTGGAAAATAACATCGGTGATGACTGCAGCATCATCGATGTTCATTTTCGAGTTTCTAAGTGATGAATTGCTGCCAAATTGATTTGTTCAAGAAAACCTGTTTGTTTTTGAAATTTCGAGGGAAATTCGTTGGGGAATAAAACCAGGATTGGTTTAAATTTTTGAGAAATGTGATTTGAGATGTTGAAGATTTCAAAATGATTGGAAACCAAAGCCGGGAGTTTAAAAATCCTGATAAGATGGGTTGTAAGCTTATAAATTGAGATGATTTTTAAATCAGGAAGGGATATAAGCTTTGAATGTTGGAATTTAAATTTAAAGAGAAAAGTTAAAAATGAAATTAACTTGGATGGGAAATAAAAATTTAACTGGACTGAAAATAATATTCAATTGTATTCGAATTAAGTTGAAATCGAATTGAATTAAATAAATCGGAGTTGAAATAAAATTGAATTGGAATAAAAATTCAATTGATTTATTGAATGAAATTTGATCCTTACCTGAATAAATGGAAAATAAATTGGTTAAGGATTGAATTGAAGTAAATAAATTAGAATGACTTGTAAAAGAATTAAAATGCATGGAATAAAATATGCTTGGGTTATAAAAAAAGCATAAGGCTTGAGTTAAAAATAAAAGATGAATATATTCAAACCTAGGATGCATGGGATTGTGTAAATAACAAGTTATGACTTATAAAATTTGAAAAAGTGGGATAGAAACCCAAAATAAATATTTTTTGATGAATTGAAAAATAGAATGAAGATCAAAACTTGAATTATAAAATAAATTTGAACTTAAGAAAATTTAAATGAAGAGATTTTGAGATTAAAATCAAGTTCTGGATTATAAGTTGGGGAAAGACTATTTAGATAATAATTAGATAATGAAATATGTAATGAGAACCCAATGCAGTTAAATAAAAGCTGAATTGTGAGATAATAATGAAGTTTGGAAATAAAAATCAAGTTATAAATTGAATTCGACTTGAATTGTCAATAAAGTAAATGGAATTGAATTGTGAGTTCATGAAATGGGGTGGTAAATTGAAAATGGATAGTGGATTCAGAACTTGAGTTATAAATTAAAATTTAACGTGAAGTGTTAACAAATTAAATATAATTGTAAATGCGTCGAATAAAGGAAAATGAAATAGATTAAATAGTAATGGTAGGAATTGCAAATAAAATCCAAATAAGAAGAAATAAATTGGAAATGGCCTTGTAATCAATTGAATGAGTTAAATCTGAAAATTAAATTTTGTAATAACTAATCAAACGAAATTGTAGATTAAAAATGAGATTTAATTGAGATAGAATTAAGTTGAATAGAAGAGAAACACTTACTCGTAAAATGAAAATGAGCTTAAGTAGAAATTTGAATAAATTGACTTAAGCATGATATTGGATTGAATTTGAATCAAGTAAAAATAAATTTGGATTGAAATAGAATTTGGTGGGTTGTAAATAATATTTAAGGAAATGAAAATTCATAATAGATTGAGTGGATAAACTAATTATATTGAATAAATAAATGGATGAAATAAATAAGAATCAAATGGAAGTGAACTTAAGTTTGAAGTGAAATAAATTGAGTAAATTAACTTAAGTTGAGAATAATTAGAAACTCGACTACGAGTAAAATTGGAAGACCATTAAATTAAAGCTTGGTTTGAATTAATTCGGGAATGGGTCGAGCTAAATAAATGGTCGTGAATGAATTAAAATAAAAAGGAAATTAATTGGTAATGAAATTTGGAGATGGAACTTGAATTGGTTAAATGAAGTTGAATACCAATTTAATGTGGCAAATGTTTAGTTTGCAAATTAATTATGAAATGAGTATTTGATGTAACCAATATGAAATGTTCCAAGATAAATAAATGGATTCAAATAAAATGAATGAGAATATAACATGCAAAATAAATTGAACGGAATCAATTAAAATGAAATCAAATTAAGTATAGATTGAATTGGTATTAATTTAAATTAGTTATAAACTTAAATAAATATTCTTTTAAGTAAATAGCACTGAATTTGCATAAAAATGGTTTTTGAATCAATTGTAATAAATATGGATTTGTTTGGATGAATAATGAATTGAATGTAAACAATGAAGTGTAAATGAGTTTGCTTGGACTTAAAATGAATTTAAGTTAAGCAAGAGAGTTGTGAAATCATTTGAATTGAATAGGATAGTTTGAATATTGTTTGGAAGCATTCAAAATAAGTGTCTAAATATTTCATATGTGCTTAAGGAAGTATATAATATGCACTGTTTATAGAATCCATGTTTTAATTATTTATATATAAGTTAAATGCTATAAACTTTGTATATTTGTCACTTACATGTTTAAATTGAGTAAGTACATGTTTTTGGAAGCCGTTTGACTGGTTTTGACTGCACTAATTGCTTAAATAAATAGCCACTTGCTTAAAAATGCTAAATAAGGTACGCCTACGAAATAAAAACAAGAAATATGAACTGTTTTTGATTTTTCCGACCGGGTGGGTCGATGTATATATATTTATATCTCTTGTCAAATTGCAAAAGCTCCTCAGTACAAAGGGGACTCTGCCAAAATTTTCCGAAAATTTTGGGAGTTAGAAATTTTTTGAAAATTTGGTTAACGACAAATGTTTTCAAATTGGAATTTGAAATAGGTTAGTAAGAGGAACTAATTAAAATAATGACATGAATTAGTTATAAATGAAAAATAAAATTTAGATATTCAGAGTTAAAGATAAATTGAATTCATATGGAAATGAAAAGAATCTATTTGAATAGAAGTAGATATAAATTAGAATGGTGAAGTGAAAATAAATAAAGAAACATATAAATGCTTATACTAAACTTAAATAAGGGATGGTAAATTTTTACTTGGAAATTGACTAGTACAAATATAATCTAAGTTAATATTTGAATTAATAAATATTGATATTGGGTAAGGAAGTTGATAAAATGTTTTTGGGAATATTGTGATTGGATATTGGTGTTAAGAAGGATATCAGGTATTATAAAAAGAAAGGGAAAATTGGTTTTGATTTCAGAAGATAAATTTGAAATGCTCGACAAAAAGGTATGTATTTAAATTTGGTATGAAATTTGATTGGGTTTTTGGATCGAGCCACTTGGCCTTTTGTTTTCGTTTTAGATTTGGGAGGCCGTAGAGCCATTTTATAGTTGTACCGAGCTAGCCGCGCAAAGGAGACACTAGCAAAAAAAATTCGGAAATTTAGAGAGTTAGAAATTTTTTGAGAAATTTCGAAAATTTTAAACTTGGTTTTGAATTATAATTTGAATAATTGAATAATTAAAGTTGATTGGTAACTAAGGAAAGGTTTGGGAAGTTAGTAAGAAAGATAACGGGTCTTTTATAAGAAGGTCGTTAGTAAGATATGGATTTGTCTGATTCTGGGGGTAAGTAAACGGGTATTGGACCATTCTTCCTAATTAGTAATTTCGGGGACGAAATTCTTTTAAGGGGGAAGGAATGTGACGACTCGGAATTTTTAAGCATTTAAAATCGGAATATTTAATTGATTTTAAATATTCAATAGAGTAATTTTAACTTGAATAACGAATATTACAATTTATTTGATAATTAAATTATTGAATCAAATAATTTGAAATTTGATAAGATATGAAACCTGGAATTTTAAGCTTGTTGAAAATAATTTAAAGGCTTATAAAAATTTATATCGATTGTACTGAGGATAATAGAAGTTGTAAAATTGAATTTATCAGTGGTTTGTTAAGTTTTGAAATTTATGTCGTTTAAATTGAATTTAAAAATAGCCTTCCGAGGCACAGTCTCGGAATTCGACGAAATCAACTCCATTGGATCCGTAATATTTTATTATTATCAGATTTCAATTTTCGTAGTGTTTGGAGTTGTTGTGTGAGCGTACGATATACAAGTGCACTTAAATCTATATCGGAAATTTAATATAGTGACTGAATCCAAAAAGCTATCTTCTCCATGCGATCGAATTAGCGCTCGAAACCTTTTCCATTGTGTTTGGAATATGGGTTTAACATTATAAACGCCTAGCGACACGCTGCGATAGGAGGTGGAGATTTTAGATAGTGTTATTCGAGTCGATTTAAATTTAAATTTAAATCAAATTAATACATTGTTTAAACAGTCAAATTTGTTTCACGTTAAAACTTTTTTCTATCATCTCATATCACTATAGTTGCATGTACAATGCCTCCTCATCCCTTCTTCAATACGCAAGGCATCTTCCTTCATCCACTTAAAGTTCACACAGCTGGAAACAAGATCAAAACCCAATCCTCAGAAGAAAAATAATAAAGTAAAATACAAGGCCGAACTTTAAAGCCCTATCGCCTGTATACTTTACTCCTATCCTTCTACTTCCATTCTTCTATAATTTCGAAGGAAAACGAACTAAGTTCATTTATATATATAAAAAAGGGAATTCAAATCACGTTCCTCAAATTCGTTTCTCGAGGGGAAAAAATGGCGGCTGAGAGTATAGGGATCGAGGCAAGCTTGGGACTTAGAGACGCAAGTACGAGCTTGTGATGGCTCGCGATTAGGGGAAAGCACTGCGATTTGATGGGTCTGGTTTCATCGCAACTACACTGCCTTGCTATCGAACGTAAGCGGGAGGAGAAGACTTTGGCAAGTTCGACAAAGGCTGACATTCGCGTGCTCGAACACGAGGTTATGCAGCAACGATAAGCTAGGGTTCCTGGAGGGGTCGAAGTGGGGCTGGTGGTCGATCGCGATAGCTGGGTTGTGGTGTTCTTCGTTCACGTGAGTATTTGATTTCATCATTCTAAGAGTTTATCTAGATTTAGTATTTTAGCAGATTGAAGATATAAGTTTAAGAACAAGAAATTTATTTACAGAAGAAAAATGCTTATTGGGATAAAAACAGTAAATATACGGGTTAAGAAATTTTTATTAACAGTAAGTTTTTAAATTTAGCAGTTTTAAAAACTTTAATATGTATAAACGTATGTATGCAGATTTATTTTTATTTTTTACAGCGAAGGATTTTTTTTATCAGTTTAAATATATATGTGGAATTTCAAAATAAAAATATATATGAGCATTTATTAAAGAGAAAGATTGGGTGTAAATTTAGTTTTTAGTTAAATAAATTTATTAAGAGGTATTAGTTTTAAAATCTAAGATATTGGTCTAAAATAAAATCATTGATTAATTCAGATAATGAATCAGGATTAGTTTAATTATCATTTAAAATTAGTTTAAATTAAATTAATAGATGGAGATTTATATTTCAATTAGTTCAATTATTAATAAATCATATAATATTTATGCAAAGGTCAAAATGGCGAAGGAAGCAAGCTAATTTGGATGGATTGTAAAACTAAGGTCAAAGGTGAGTTAATCTCACTCAGCTGAATTTAAATTTGAATTTAAATGATTAAATTTAAATAGTTGTTTGGATGGTTGAATTGATTGATGTGCTATAGTAGGTATATTTTGGAATTGGTGTATTATATTGTTCTAATGTCTGTGGATGCAGGGAAACAGGTTAGAGGGATCCAACTGGATCCCTCAACATTTATTTAAAATTATTTAATACCCTCTGTTGCGATTATTTGATATTCTATGATGAATTATATTGCAATATTGAATGCTATGGTTGATTGGATATAATTGGGTATAATGAATTACCATAAAAAAATATAAATTTAGTTTTGAAAAGAAAATAAAAGAAGTGAGTTATAAGTAAAATAATTATAGAATAAATTTAAATAATGAATTTAAAAAAAAAGAAAAAGAAAATGGGTGACTTTAAAATTCTAATAAATAAATCTTGGGTATGGAAAGGGAAATTTGAATTAAATGAGAGTTAATGAATTTTAATCTTCAGTGATATTATTTAAAAGAACAAAACATTTATTTAAAAGTTAAAGATTTAAATTATTGAAAGAATAAAGAAGAAATTGGGAAAAAGCTGAAATTTATATATTTCAGTTAAAAGATTTAAAAATCAAATGGTAAGTAATAATAACAATAATAAAAAGTCCATAACTAATGAATTATGAATTGAATTGAGTAATTAAAGGAACTCATTTCAAAATAAAATAAATTGGAAATCAATTTGGGGAAATTGATTTAAGTGATTGAAGTTGGAATTTTCTTTGGATAGCCAAGTACATGTTTTTAAAAATAAATTATAAAATATAAATTAAATGTTTTAAAGTTGTTTTTAAAGAAAGCAAGTTTTGTAAAATTTATTATTTCTAATATTTAAAGTCTAAAGTAAGTATTTTCTTTTAATCTATTTAGCAGTAATTATTAAGAAGTAACTTAGTATGTTTTTTTAAAAGTAGAAATCTAGTTTTATATTTTATTAAGTAACTTTATTTTCAAATGTTTATATAGTATATATTTTTAACCAATTATTGAAGTAGTTTTAACTTAAATCTTTTCAAGTAAATTCCAAAATAAGCATTTGTTTAATCTATTTTCGTAATAATTATTTAAAGAATGATTTGGTATTTTGTTTAAAGAAGAAAATCTAATGTATAGTTATAAGGTAACCTTATTTTAGTTATTTCTAAAGTATTATTATAAATTAAGTATTAAAGTAATTTTTTTCTAAATTAAATGTTTAACATATTTTCAATAAAGTATTTTTAAATTGTTTTAAAAATCCAGTTTGTACTTGGTAATTTCAGTGGAGATAGAAAATATTTGGGAAAGTTTATTCTGGAAAGAAAGAATGGTTTGAAATTGTTTTCAAAGGGTTAAAAACAGAAATATATCTTGTAAAGAAATTTTGAGATTAATAAAAAAAATTTGGGAAAATTATTTATTGGTTGATGGTTGTTTTGTGAATATTAGTTGATAGTTAAATAACCGACTATCAATATTGGACAAATGCGTTGATCGTTTCGAAGAGACCGGGATCGAGATTTATTTCTCGAAAACCACTTCGATACGGTTTGTAGTTTCATGGAAACGAGTTTGGATTCGAAGATGGAGCAGTGAAGTGCAAGGGCTAGTCGCTACTAATCCTGAGGATATTTCCAAAATGGATGTAGTAGGAATAGTGCCCTCGGTTCCGTTCGAACCCGGGACGGACTTGTATGGATGAATGCTTGCGAAACATCGTCAGGTGGACGATGGACATTCTAAGGGATATGTTCTAAAAAGGTAACGCTTAGCCTCAAGCCTCATCAAATGGGAATGACTGAAAATCAGAGGTTATGCAGCAAGGCTAGGTGGGTAGCACCCAAGCAGGGTGAGGTCATCCCTGTCTAGATGTCCCTTTTTATTCCGGCTTAGTGGGCGGTTGCTGATCCCAACCGCGGGGTGATCTCACTCGGGATTAACCAGTAAGGGGTAGTCCCGGTCTTGTGTTGTAGGGAGCGGGCGTACTCCTCGGTACGGTGATCTAAGCCCCGTACTATGACAGGTGGTACCCCAGTGCCTAGTCATTAGTTGGAAATCCATTCTCCCTACGAGCCTTGTACGAGTTTTGTTTGTATTACCCACTCTGTGGCTAGTAGCTGGAATTTATCCATGTAACAATTTCGGCTATTTTATAAGTATTTGAATATAGACCCTATTATAATATCAGAGGATTTCTATAAAAATAATTTTACCTATCTTAAGGTAAAAACCCGACATGTTTATTTGTGGTGTGGTCTTACGAGATGCTTTTGTTTTCAAAGGATTTTGAAACTTTAAAAATCAATTGGGTGTGATTCTCTCACGCTGGTATTCCATACTGACTCGGGTGTTATTTAACTGTAATGCTCGAGTCAGACCGAGTATTATAGGATACAGGGAATGCTGTGGAGCTCAGGAGACGAGCAGGATGACGATACGAACTCCTGTATTTGTTTATGTATATATATTCCGCTATGTTGAGTTGTTGTGTATCCATTTGTATGATATTGATGTTGAGCTGTGATTGATGTACTCTGATGATGTAACATATAAACAGATATATTTGATTTTGAGTAAAGATCATTTATTATCTATTATATTTTATTCCGCTGCGATGGTCAGATTCTGATGTTGATTTCTATTTTCTTCTTCTACCTCTTCTTCTTTAACCCAAATGGTTCGTATTTCTGTACAACTTGAGTTGATTTATGTACAATAGTGTTGACTCAAGGAGTACGGATTTGCGGGCTGTTACAGTTAACCCGACTACTCTAGTGCAGACTTTGATCTGATTTCTTGATTAGAAATCTCCATTCTCCTTGGATAGCCATAAACTACGATAAAAAAACTTCAATTTATATCAAAAATTCGCATCAAATGTTCATCTATAAGAATCGAGTGGAAAATCCTAACCAGGACTGGTGTGAATTTCTACGATTATGTATTCAAATCTGGATCAAATTTTTATGTGAATAAAATTATCTTCACGCAAGTTACATATTTTATTTCCCATTCAATATTTGAAATCATCAATAAATCCATTATTAAAGTACTATATACATTTTATTACAGTTAAATTCACATCTATTATATACTTATATACTTGATTTCCATTTAATATTAATACTCATAATTGAATCATTATTTAAGTTCATCTAATTTTAGTTCATATTTATTATTTGTTTTGCTTATAAGTTGGGTCAATGACCTTAATGAATCATTTCAGTATTTTCTTAAGTTTATAATCATTTACTTAAATGGTATTTACTATTTACCATTCAATTTAATTATAAATCATTTCAAACATTAACTCATGTTTATAACATTTCTTGTAACATCCTAATTCTTTTATTTATAAGCATATGTTCATTTTAAAGCATTTTTGTTATTAAGCTTTTACTTGTTTAATATTCTATTACATATTCCATTTTAACATTTCAAATTTTTAAAAATTTCTGGCAAGTTTGATGTATGGTTTTAGAATGTAACCGAACGTTATACAAATTCATCTTATTTATTTTATTTAGCAAAAAGTTCAATAATTTCCAACCATAAAAATTTCATTTTATTTCTAAAATTAAAAATCATTAATCAAGAGGAACTTAAGAATTCAAATACCGGGTTCATTCCAAACCATTTTGAAATAATATATACTTATATCTCTTAATATATCAAATCATACTTAGAAATTTTAAATTAAAATCTGTTTATCGAACCAAATGCATAGCAAAGCTTCTATTGTCTTCGTACTTTGAGACTCAAAAATTAAAGTCGATGATGTTGCGCAATCATCATCGAAATAATTTTCCAACGACGAAAGAGAGGAGTACAGAACTTACTTTCTTTTTAAAATTCATTTTAAACATTTCCTTTAAATCCCATTGAAAATATTTCTACCCTAAAATACTTTCAAATAATGTTAGTATGTTTCCTTTTTTGTCAAAAGCTTTAAAAACCAATTCCAAAGCCAGCATTTAAGTTCTCAAATTTCCATTTAAATTCATTTTATTTATAAATCATATTTTATAAACCATTTTTATAAACTTACTTTTCTTATAACATGCAATAGTCAATAGTTTTTGCAAACAATAAATGATAATAATTTAACATTATCATTTTGTAATAACCAACACACCAAAAACAACTATAACAATTTATGAAAAAAATATTCTTTTAAATACAAAAAATTATATAATATTATGTAAAATTATTTCATTTACCAATTTTTAAAAACAATATTGTGTTGGTTTATCCTGCTCAATTGTTTAGAAATCCCTATGATGATGGAGCATCCTATGTACCGATTGGAATTCTTAAATACTAAACAGAACAGATTAACATAATACAAAAATAATTTTATAACACTAACAAATACGCTCTCTCATATACATACTCTCAAACTCATTCTAGGGTATTAATAACCCTTTCTCTAATGAGTTAATCCCAACAGGCTAAGGTATCTCTAAACTGAAGCTTTGATACCAACTATGACAATAATTTTATAGTATACATTTGATTGCACAATTTTTACAATATAATCGAAGTTGAAACACCAAACACCCCTTAGTATTCCCAAAAAAGGCAAACTAGAGGATGTGGTTGTTATAGGTATAGCTAGAGCATCATAGAGACTAAGATTCATAAGAGAAATAAGCAAAAGCAGTGGAAAACATTTAAATGATAACTTATCATTCAGAATTAAACTTCATTTCAAAATAAGTCATAAAAACATAACAGTCTCAGAAATCTCTTATGTCTCATGAAAATACACCCTAGTTTCACAAAATCAGAGTACAAAAATAAAAATATTAATCCCTCTCACAAGTGCTAGAAGCCAAATGAAAAAGATGAAAAGAAAATGAATTCATCTAAAATTAGAAAACTCTGTTAATGAATCTCCAAGCAAACTGAATCAAGTATCCTCTACTCTGCTGGCCTATAGGGGAAATGGAAAGATAAAGGAGTGGGTCAGACAATGAGTTTGGTGAGTGAAAGTAATTACTAACATTTCTAAGAAAGGTAAAGATAATAGACTAAGCAATAGTTATGGCATGAAAGGAAAATATAGAAAAGATAAAACTCGCATAAAACACTGTTAATGATTCTGTTTGACCGTTTTCTTTGATTGTTTGCTTTGATTATTTGCACTTGTCCTATACTTCTGTAATTAGGCTGAAAACCTAATCCTATCTCAACTACTAATCTTGATTAGGCTAAAATACTAATCCTACCCAATGATCGGCCTTTCCTATCTCTTTTGTGCCACTATGAGCCAATCCTGTTGGTCCCACAGTAAAAGACACCTCTTAGCGCATAAGACGCAGTAGCAAATTATTTACCTTAATCGATGTTGCCCGCTCGGTCATTGTCGGTACACACTAACAGTGGCCCCCTATTTGACCCTTTATTTACCACAATCAGCATAAGCATGCCCAGCCTCACCATCATCTGAGACCATCAGTCCTTAACTTAAAAGGAAATGCTGCTGGTACTGGTGCTAACAAACAAATCTTCTAACTTTGCACCCCTTGCCCAAATCCCCAAATTTGAGCCTCTATCTATTGGCCACTTATTTACCCTAATCAACATAAGTGTTCCCAGCGTCACCTACATATAAGACCATCAGTCCTCGACCTGAAATGTCATGGCCCATTTTCCCGTACCCTTTAAGTTGACAATAAACCACACATGTCCAACTCAAGTTGTATGAAAAGACCGAATATGAAGGGTAAAAAGAAAAACAGACAGAATAGAATCTTACACGAAAGGAATCACATATAATATTGAACAAATATCTTTATATCGGAAATTTTTTAAATACATACATCAGAATCTACCCTAAATTCAGCTTGGACAGTTATAAACATCTATCCTTACAATTGTTGACAAACACCAAACAAAAACAAACAAACAACGCAACGTGGATAATAGAATATGTCCATACGTAGATGAATATCTTCAGCTTTTGTCTGAAAACTCCAACCTTCTTTGACTAAACCTGAAACTACTCGGATCTGACCTGAGTATTGAAAATACCCGGATTAGGCTTGATAAACAAGCGTGAGAAAAACTCAATAATAGATGACAGTGTCATATATCAGCCTTTTAATAAAATCCTTTGAAAAGAAAGAGTATCTCATAAGACCACGCCCACACATAAACACAGACGAGTTTTTACCTTATAACAATTTAAAC
This sequence comes from Allium cepa, assembly GCA_030765085.1. Lineage (NCBI taxonomy): Eukaryota > Viridiplantae > Streptophyta > Magnoliopsida > Asparagales > Amaryllidaceae > Allium > Allium cepa. The sequence continues at coordinate 925,979,727 of CM060931.1, read as the reverse complement.
GCTTTTATATCGAAATCTTTGATATTATTTTTAATGACATCTCTTTGAAAACATTGCAAATAAACTTATTAATCTTATCTGAAATGGTTACCCATATATCATTTCGAGGCTATTCATTGCGCCAATACAAAATAACTGCAAGTTCTTATTGGAGAATTGATTTCCATACAAATAACCAGGTAAAGGGACTACCTTCCGATGGGTACACCTCTAAATGGATTCCCCGAGGCATGAACATCTGCCCTCTACAAGCACAAGACTGGTCTACCTCTATAACTAGGTAGTACCGAATATGTCATCCCCAGTCATTACCGACCTTTATCCGAGCGTGATCTAGCATACAAACCACATTAATTTACATCCCGAACATCATAGCAGGAAGAAATATATCTAAAAGGCGATGATCATACCCTAATTGGGAACGACCCACTTAGCCTTGCCGCATCTAACCCAGTTTCGGTCATTACCGGTTGATGAGGCTTGAGGCAACGATTATCTTTTCACATAGCACATATCACGTCTCTGAATGCACATTATCATTTTCGTTGACTACTAATTTCCTTCCACACAAATTTAACCTTAAGCTCATATATCCTAAGGAGGGTGTTAAGCTAAGAGAAGTTGCCTTCTCCGCCAACACGGATGTATGTTTGTAAAAACCAATGTACGCAATCTTTAAAAATGTAATGCCTGAAAAACGTCCATACAAATTGTCCAGGAATGGGACAAACCGAAGGCACTCTTATACTACCACTAGTAGCAAGTAGTCCTTGCAATCCGAAAAATCTCCACAACGAGGAGACCACTAGTATAAATAACTCTATATTGGGAGCTATCCAGAGCATGCGAACAAGCAGTTCTCACGCTATGAAGATCCACGGTCTTCAATAATCATCATCTTTAACATTTCTTCACATTTGAACGTATATATTGGTTCGATGTGGTTTTCAGATAGGAATCACCCAAATTCGACCCCCGTTCCTTCGAAATTCAATTATCGATAATAAAAAAATATGAATATGAATATGCAGGATTTATTAAATATCCTTTCAGTTTAATTCTTTTCGGATGATTTCGAAATCTCTTTCTTTTGACTTAGAACAATTCTAAGTTATTCATTCTTTTGCTTTGAATAATATCTCAAATTTCCTCACTTAACTCTCGATCCAAATTCCTTAACATTTAGGCGGGTCAAAACAATGTGACATCGCTTATGATAAACCCTAAAATTAATCTTAGCAAACATTTTTGAGTAAATAGAATCATAGAAATCATTCTAATTTTACTCAAAATCAATTTCCCTGAATAGGATGAGGTCCCTCTTCAGATTTTAATACCAAGTATAAGAAGATTATATCTATGCAATCCAAGTTGTAATTTATTCATTGTGGAGATTGCTTAAATTTTGGATAATACCGATCTTCTTTAATTTTAGAAAATTAATACAATTTTTTCGAGCATCAGGGCTTTCCTTTCGATCTGTTCCACCCCTCGCCTAAGAAAAGAAAACATAGACCAGGTAAGTTCAGGGCACTGGCAGCTCCATTCCTAACCTTAGTTAAACACCTTGTTTTATCTTTCCAGATCTCACAGGCGGGACAAGTGTACTAGTCGTTTCTGCATACTCAATATCAACTTTATTTTGGAATTAATCATAAAGATTCCAAATTATCTTTTAAATGATTAACTTTCCTTTTGAAAACATTTACAATTAATTACAGGAAAATCGTTACATTTAAACTCATATTCAAAAAGATATTGAATTCGCAGCATAAAAGTGCTACGGAAAGTGCTATATAAGCTTATTTGATTTAAACAATTTTTATTATTTGAAAACGCATATTTTCCATTTCAAATATCTTTAAACTCTTTGAATAGATTTATCAAATTTATTTCATATTTTTCCATAATTAGAAGCGTTGATTTAAACGGATTTCCTGTTATGGTCACCTAAATGAATTAGCGCATTTTTTCTAGAAAATTGATTTTGACTTAATTCAAAATCTACTCAACGAAATTTTGATTTTCTTTCTTCGTTTAGAAGTTATATATATAATAGTCCGAAATTTCTTATCTCGAAGAATTCTGAGCTATACTTCACTCTATATATTCATATGAATTTTTCGACGCGAAATCGCTAACTTCCATTGTGCGACGCACCTAGTTTTAACTTATTTTTCAATATTTGAAATAATCTATTAAATTGAAATTTATCACTTATAACATCATTATAAATCATTTTAAATCAATATTTTCAAATATTTTCAATATTCCCATATTATAATATTATTTTATTTCTATTATCTCAATATTAAATTGTAAATTCCAATTACAATTCAATTCCAATTCTAACTTCAAATTAAATACAATTAAACTTAGATTTCAAATCTAATTTCAGTTTAAACATCAATTCAACCTCATTTTCACTTTCAATTTTCAAAATCGATTCCAATTTCAATTTCACTATTCATCTCAATTTCAATTTCACTATCCTTTTTAATCCCGTTTCACTTCAAATTTCAAATTCTCTTTTATTTCAACTTTAATTTCAATTCTATTTTAAAAGAGACTTATTTTTCCAAAGTATATCATATCACCAAAATCAGTCTTATTTAACAAAGGGACCACTTAATCAATAATGATAGAAATTTGATGTCTATATTAACATCCCAACCATACAAAAATCATATGATATTAATATTTTCAATATGGATATAGTAGATGAATGTTATAACATTACTATGGATTATCCAACATTCATATCATAAAATGGTGATTATGTATCATAGCAAATCAATTCAACAACCAATATAAATTATATAGTGGTGAGAATTTTCTCACCCTTATTTCCACTCCGTCAATTTTTTATGTAAGATGTGCGTCTCTCGAGCTAACATGCTATTTCCAAACGTATTGAATTTCGCCATTTCCTTTCCTTCTCTTTTTTCTTTCTTTTTTTTCCTTTTTTTATTCTTTCCTTCTCTTCTTTTCTTTAGTGTGGCGGTGGGCTAAGGGGAGGGTACGGCCTTGGGATAGGGGTGTGGTGAAGAGGGTATGGGTTTTAGGAGGTGAGTAGGTGGGGTTATAGGCTCGGCCATGGGTCCTTGAGGTTGGTAGGTGGTGATGGAGGCGTGTAGGCTTGGGTAGAGGGGTTTAGGTGAAGGGTATGGCCAAGTAGAGGTGGGTGAAGCTTGGGTTAGAGCGATGTTGAGGTAGAGGAAGAAAATAGATAAAGTTATGGAAGTGGAAGAGAGGTTGGATGCCATGGATATGGAAGTGGAGACGATGAAGAAGAAGATGGAGAAAGTGAAGAAAAAGGTAAAGAATGAAGTGTGCAAAAATGAAGGGTATGCATGCTTATTTATAGTTGAAGTTTTACAACCAAATTACCATATTACCCTTAGCCAAAAAGACCAAAATACCATCTATATCAAATCTACTTTGTCTCCCCTTTCACACTTTTCAATGCATGATTTTGATTTGTTATTAATGTTGAAATGAAGTGTATTAATGTGAAATTGATACGTTGATTTGATTTTGTGCTTATGCATGGTTCCTTCTTTTTTTCTTACACTTTAAAAATGTTAATTTATCATTTTGCTCCTTTTCCATAAGTGATATGACTTAAGCATTAATGGTGATGGAAATGAGTGTAATGATGTTGTTTATAAAGATTTAAAACAAAATAAAATTAGTTAAATCATATCTTTTTACCTTTCTATATATTTATTTAATCTTTCCTAATATAAGCATTTTGTCTTTTAGTGCTAAATGTAATGTGTTTTAAAAGTATGTAAAGTTGTATATATATGTTAGAAAACATATTATGTTGCAACAACTTGACAACAACTTGTTTTGGTTGAAAACGGTGTTTTAGTTTACATATTTTACAGTCGAAATTCGACATTTTTGTTAAGCTATATATTGAAGTTAACTAAAATCAAAAATGAACTTTTTACTTCTTTTAAACAAATTAAAACATGTCTACTCATATTTTAAAATCATATTTAACTAATATCAAAATCTCTAATTTTACAGGGTATGTAAAACCGACAAAATGCGACAAATTTTGGTTATTTTTGTAAACGGTTGTTAACATACTTTATAATCTTTTAGTATACTTTTATTATCTTTATTAGATGTTTTTAATAATATTTATCTTTTTAAACAAATATTTAAACCTATTTATTTGAGCATATATTTATTTTTAACAATACTTCACATTTGTTGATTTGTTCTAAAATTCAAATTTATACTTTTTGATTATTAACTATAACAATAAATAATTTCTATATTATTATTTACTATATATAACTTATTTATTTTAGTTTTAAATCTTTTTAAATTTAAAACGAACTAAATCTTACATTTTCGAAGTAGCGAAATTACGGGTCGTTATATTCTCCCCTACTTAAAAGCACTTCGTCCTCGAAACGAAAGTTAGATAAAGAAATCTATCTCATACTCGTATCCTCAAACATTTTGCCTAATTTATGCTGATATAGAAAAAATGCATATATAAAAAGAAGGTCGATACCATAACAATACTGAAACAAATGATACCAATCACGCATATAGAGATTCCTGACACTAATCTGAGTACTTATCATCTACTTAAGGTTATATATACATACATCAAGTCAGTATCCTATCCATCCTAATGCATATGCATACTTAAGATAATACATCCAACAACTAAACAAGACTTTACATCCAAAACAACCAAATTGATACTATATCAACATAAATGAATACATCTACATAACTCCTATATCTTAATGCCTATTATTTAAGATAACCGTCCAACTACTATATAGACCGAACTAAAACATCATACTATATGTGATAATTGATTCGATCTATTATTTGAATCCACAACTTTACCTCCGAACTAGCATCGATCCTCCAATTTTCTAATGTGGACTTTGATCAGACTTTCTGATCACAATCTCTGGCTTTCCTTGCATAACTCTCAACTATGATAAAAAACTTGAGTATATAATCATAAACCATCATCAATATTTACCGTCAAGAATCGAGTGATAAGTCCTTTTTCAGATTGGTGTAAACACCTCAAAGTTTTGTACTCAAATCTTAGATCAAAAATTTATGTGCCGAAATGATTTATGTATAAGTTACGTATCTATTCACATTCATTTTTACCTAATATAACTTTTCAAAATTTCTATTAATCCAAGTTTATTTCACACCCATTCAATTTTTATTAAATCCATTATTACTTAAGCATACAAATATAGCTTTAACTTGTATAATATACCTTTACTTCCTAAGAGTATAAATACATATCCCCAAACTTCAAACAATTATTACTTCAATTAAGAGGGTTTAACAAATATGGAATTCTACTATTATCTCAAATTAATAAGCTATATAACTTAATCCTTAATTTTATTTGCCTAAGGCCTTAATTTAGCTAGCATTATTCATTTTATCTATATATTAATAAGACAACTTTACTAAGTGTACATCTTTTTCTTCCTAATCTTATAATTATCAACTTAACTTATTTACCTATCCATTTTCTAAATCAAATTTCTTAACCTTAAATCCATCAAATACCTTATAGTCAAATGGTGAAACTTAATTCACGTGGTATTTGTTATTTAAACATTTTCATCCAACAGTCAACCTACTAGCCATATTATTCAAGACTTCTTTTTAATCCTTTTTAACTTTTTTTCTAACCTATCCACTTCCAATCTTACTTCATTACAAATGTTACCTTAGATGTATCACTAATTCAAAGTTTTATATTAGGATGATATTTCTTATATCTCTTATTCTTAAATTTCACTTTGATTTGAACCTAATCAAAGAGTCTAAATTTCAAATTATCTTATCTCCTTTATATAACTTACCCTTTCATATTATATTTACCCAAAGTCTCAATTTAGGTTTATCTTTTTTTATTTTGTTGATAAGAATTTTTTCTAAGTGTGCATTTTCTTTTTACCTTATCTAATTACAACTTCTGGCTTCAATATTATCATCAAATATTAGTCAAATTATGAATTTTACTTTACAAGATATTCTTACTTAGCTTTTAAATCCATCCATTATGATAATCACATAGTCATTATTATTTATTAATACTAAATAGCTAAAGGTATATGATTAAAATTCTAAATTCTAGCTTTCAACTAATTGATTTTATATGGAATATCTTATAGTCAAATCATGCAATTCTAATCACAAGATATTCATATTTTAGTTTTACTAAGCTAAATTACAACAATCCTTAATTTCTAACTGAAAAATAATAATATCCCTTTTAATATTAAAATATAAACCCAAGGTAAAATTACCAACTTCTTTAAAACAAACCTTTTTTAATAAAATAAGCGCTCATATATATAATAATCTCACAACTCATTCTAGGGTGTTATTAATCTTAGCTCTACTGAGTTACTCATCCTTAGATATTACTAATCTTATCTCTAATGATTCTTACTATAAGGCTTTGGTGTTCGCTCAACCAAAAGCTCTGATACGAAATATTATAATCTAAGCTTTTCGACCATCGACAGCGGCCATTTTCCACCGTAGCTGACACTAGTACCTCACGCTTTGCTTTAACGGCTAGTATCTCGACTGAAACCAACCCTTCGATACCCGATCTCAGGAACATGTAGGAGTAAGAGTCATCCGTTCGCTACCTAACAAGAAGCGAGAACCCCCTATCATGTACGAACCTCACTAAGCAAAGTGGATAATAGAATATGTCCATACGTAGATGAATATCTCCATCTCTCCTCTGGGAACTCCAACCGTCTTCGACTAAACCTGAGACCACTCGGATCTGACCCAAGTATTGAAAATACTCGGATCAGGCTTGATAAACAAGAATGAGAAAAACTTCATAATAGATGATAGTGTCATATATCAGCCTTTTAATAAATTCCTTTGAAAAATAAAGAGTATTCCATAAGACCACCCCCAAACATAAACACGAATGGGTTTTTACCTTATGATAACTTAAACACTTTAATATCAAAACCTTGGATATCATTTTTAATGACATCTCCTTGAAAACATTTGCAAATAAAATTATTAACCTTATCCGAAATGGTTACCCATATAGCATTTCGAGGCTATTCCTTACGCCAATACAGAAAACCACAGGTTCTTATTGGAGAATGGACTTCCATACAAATGACCAGTGAAGGGTCTACCTTCCAATGGATACACCTCTAGATGGATGCCCCAAGGCACAGAACATCTTCCCTCTACCGAACAAGACCGACCTACCTCTGCAACTAGATAATACCGAATATGTCATCCCCGGTCATTACCGACCTTTATCCGAGCGTGCTCTAGCATATAAACTACATTAATTTACATCCCAAACGTCATAGCGGGAAGAAATATATCTAGAAAGGGATGATCATATCCTAATTAGGAATGATCTACTTAGCCTTGCCGCATCTAACCTTATTTTGATCATTTCCGATTGATGAGGCTTGAGGCAACGATTACCTTTCACATAGAACATATCACATCTTCTTATGCCACATTGCCATTTCCGTTGACTACTAATTGCCTTCCATAAAAATGCAGCCCTCAAGCTCATAGTCTCAAGGAGGATGTTAAGCTAAGAGAAGTTGCCTACTCCACCACCATAGATGTATGTTCATAAAAACCAATGTACGTAATCCTTAGAAATGCAATGTCAGACAAATGTCCATACAAGTTTTTCAGGAACAAGACAAACCGCATGCTCTCTCCTACTACCACTAGTAGTGAGTAGTCCTTGCAATCTGAAAAATCTCCATAATGAGGAGACCACTACTATAAATAACTCAATATTGGGAGCTTCCCAGAGCATGTCAATAAGTAGTCCTCACGCTATGTATAATCATCATCTTTAGCATTTCTTCACATTCGAACATATACATTGGTATGATGTGGTTTTGGGATAGGAATCACCCAAATCCGACCCCGTTCCTTCGAAATCTACTTATCAATATGAAAAAGTGAATAAGAGTATACAGGATTTATTAAGTCTCTTTTCACTCTAATTCTTTTTGGATAATTTCGGAATCTCTATCTTTTGACTTAGAATAATTCTAAGTTATTCATTCTTTTGCTTTGGATAATATTTCAAATTTCCTCACTTAACTTTTGATCCAAATTTCTTAACTTTTAGGCGGGTCAAAACAATGTTATTTAACACATCATTTATTATAAACCCTAAAATCAATCTTAGCAAACATTTTTGAGTAAATAGGATCATAGAAATCATTCTAATTTTACTCAACATCAATTTCCATATTCAACAAGTGATGTGGGCTATTCAACAAGTGCTGTGGGCGGAATAACAGTAAAATCACCTTTTAAATTCCATGAATAGGACAAGTTCCCTCTTCGGATTTTAATACCAAGTATAAGATGATTATCTCTATGCAATCCAACTCGTAATTTATTCATTTTGGAGATTTCTTAAATTTAGGATAATACCGATCGTTTTTTATTTCAGAAAATTAATACAATCTTTTTCGAGTATCCGGGCTTTCCTTTCGATCTGTTCCACCCCTCGCCTAAGAAAAAAATAGGCTAGGTAATTTCAAGGCACTAGTTGCTCCATCCTTAACCTTAGTTAAACACCTTGTTTTATCTTCTCAGATCCCACAGGCGGGACTAATGTGCTAGTCGTTTCCGCATACTCGGTTGTCAACTTTATTTTGGAATTGATTATAAATATTTCAAATAATCTTTTAAACGCTTAATTTTCCTTTTACAAACATTTACAATTGATTCCAGGAAAAATCGTTACGTTTAAACTCATATTTAAAAAGTTATAAAATTTGCAGCATAAAAGTGCTATGGAAAGTGCTATATAAGCTTATTTGATTTAAACAACTTTTAATTTTTGAAAATTCATATTTTCTATTTCAAATCTCTTTTAAACTATTTGAATGGAATTATAAAATTTATTTCATATTTTTCCATAATTAAAGACGTTCATTTAAATGGATTTCCCATTATGGTCATTTTACTGTATTAGAGGGATTTTTCTAGATAATTGTTTTGGACTTAATTCAAAATTTACTCAACAAATTTTGATTTCTTTCCTCATTTAGAAGATATGGATATAATAGTCCAAAAAAATTTATCTCGAGGAATTCGAAGCTATATTCCACTCTATACATTCGTTGAAATTTTCGACGCGAAACCGCGAACTACCATTGCGAGATGCACTTAGTTTTAACTTATTTTTCGATATATGAAATAGTCTATTCAAATTGAATTTTATCACTTATAAAATCATTACAAATCATTTTAAGTCAGTAATTTCACTTTTAAAGTATTTAAAATGTATTTTCAATATTCCCATATTATAATATTATTTTATTTCTATTATTTTAATATTAAATTTTAAATTCCAATTTCTATTCGAACTTCAAATTAAACTCAATTAAAACTTAGATTTCAAATCTAATTTCAATTTAAACTTCAAATCAACCTTAATTTCACTTTCAATTTTCAAAATCGACTCCAAATTTCAATTTCACTATTCATCTCAATTTCAATTTCAATTTCATTAACCTTTTTAATCCCGTTTCACTTCAAATTTCAAATTATCTTTTATTTCTACTTTAATTTCAATTCTAATTGAAAAGAAACTTATTTTTCCAAAGGATATCATATCACCAAAATCGATATTATTTAACAAAGGGATTACTTAATCAATAATGATACAAGTTTGATGTCCATATTAACATCACAACCATACATACAATCATATGGCATTAACATATTCTATATGGGTATAGTATGATTAATGTCATAACATTACTATGGATTATCCAACATTCAAACAATTATTCAAACGTTCATATAACAAAACGGTGATTATCTATCATAGAAAATCAGTTCAACAATTAATATAAATTATATAGCGGTGAGAATTTTCTCACCCTTATTTCCACTATGTCAATCTTTTACGTCAAAAACGCGTCTCTCGAACTGACGTGTTATTTCCAAACGTCTCAAAATTTTCTATTTCCTTTCCTTCTTTTCTTCTTCTTTTATTTCCTTTTTCTTTTCTTTCTTTCTCTTCTCTTTTTTTTAGTGTGTCCATGGGCTAAGGGGAGGGTAGGACCTGGGTAGGGGTGTGTGAAGGGGGCACAGGTTTTAGGAGGTGGGTAGATGGGGTTTTAGGCTCGGTCGTGGTGTCCTTGAGGTGGGTAGGTGGTGATGGAGGCGTATATGCTTGGTAGAGGGGTTTAGGTGGAGTGTATGGCCATGTAGAGGTGGGTGAATCTTGGATTAGGGTGATTTGACGTGGAGGAAGAAAATGGATGAAGTTATGGAAGTGGAAGAGAGGTTCGATGCTATGGTCATGGAAGTGGAGAGAATGAAGAAAAAGATGGATAAAGTGAAGGGAAGGGTAAAAATGAAGTGCGCAAAAATGAAGGGTATGCATGCTTATTTGTAGTTGAAGTTTTACAATGAAATTACCATATTATCCTTAGCCAAAAAGATCAAAATACCCTCTATATTAAATCAAACTTTGTCTCCCCTTTCACACTTTCCAATGCATGATTTTGATTTATTATTAATGTTAAAATGAAGTGTATTAATGTGGAATTGACGTGTTGATTTGATTTTGTACTAATGACATGATTCCTTCTCTTTTTCTTACACTTTAAAAATGTTAATTAATAATTTTGCTCCTTTTCCATAAGTGATATGACTTAAGAATTAATGGTGATGGAAATGAGTGTAACGATGTTGCTTATAAAGATTTAAAATAAAATAAAATAAGTTAAATCATACCTTTTTACCTTTTTATATATTTATTTAAACTTTCCTAATATAAGCATTTTTTCTTTTAGTGCTAATTGTAATGTGTTTTAAAAGTATGTAAAGTTATATATATATATATATATGTATGTGTGTATATATATATATATATATATATGTTAGGAAACATATTATGTTGCAACAACTTGACGACAACTTTTTTTGGTTGAAAATAGTGTTATTGCTGACATATTTTACGGTCAAAATTTGACCTTTTTTTTAAAATATATATTGAAGTAAACCAAACTTAAAAATGAATTTTTTACTTCTTTTAAATAAATTAAAACATATCTATTCACATTTTAAAATCATATTTAAATAATATCAAAATCTCTAATTTTACAGTGTATGTAAAATTGACAAAATGCGATAAATTTTGGTTATTTTTATGAAATGGTTATTAACATACTTTTAAATATTTAATATACTTTTATTATCTTTATTAGGTGTTTTTAATAATATTTATATTTTTAAACAAATATCTAAACCTATTTATTTTAGCATTTATTTATTTTTAACAAAACTTAACTTTTGCTGATTTGTTCTGAAATTCAAAATTATACTTTTTAATGATTAACTATAATAATGAAGAATTTCTCTATTATTATTTACCATATATACCTTATTTATTTAAGTTTTAAACCTTTTAAAATTTAAAACAAACGAAATCTCTCGTTTTCGAAGTAGCGAAATTACGGGTCGTTACATAAAAGGGAATGCTGCCGGTGCTAATTATAACAAACAAATCTTCTGACTTTGCATCCCTTGCCCGAATCCCCTAATTTGAGCCTCTTCCTATTGGCCACTTATTTACCCTAATCAGGATAAACGTGCCCAGCCTCACCAACATGTGAGACCATCAGTCCTAGGCCAAAAAGGGAATGCTGCCGATACGGGCCACTATTGCTATATTTGCTTATTAACTTAATACAAGATCTAAGTTTTAAAATAAACCCCTTTTGTTATTTCTTTCTTCTTAATTATAACCAAGGTGTTATAATTGTACTTGCAACTGTTACTCTTTTATTTTCTCTTTTTACTTATAACCATTTGTTATAATTATGAATGCAAATATCTCAAATTTTCCTATTTCAATCCATCTCTATTTTATTTAAGTTTTTCTCATTTCGTCTGATTTCTGTTGATTTAGCATTTTTCTATTTCAATCCATATTTGGGAATTCTTCTCTTTTTAATATTTTATTCGAGTCCAAAAGGATTAAATTTCTATAAAAACAAACTAACATTTACAGGCTAAATTCAAACATAAAATAAATGTAAATAATTGTAAATAACTGTAAAGAACTGAATAAAATAGCTAAATAAGAATAGACTAAAAGGAACTGCTGAAATTTACTTAAAATCTGACTATAAATAAACTTCCACAAAAACTGCCTTAAAATCGTAGAAAAAATACAACTATTCGAAACCCTATTATTTTAAAGGGTAAGTTTGGCTCACATTCCTAATAAGTTTCAAAATAGAGGAAACATCCTTTCCAAACTAAACTTACATTTCCGGTCCCTATTTTTAAATTTGTGCATGTAAAAAGGCCCAAATACCTTTAGTTTTTAACATTTTAAACGCGTATAACTTTATGTAGAAAAATTGGATTAACATACCGTTTTCACTAAAAAAATCACAAATTTTATGATCCTTAAAACGAGATTCATTGTTGATACCAAAAACTCATATTTTTAGTAAAGGTGCAATTATTTAATATATTTACAGACAATTCAGCAAACTTTGAATACATTCGATTTTTTTCAAATTTACAACATTTGCAAATAATTACAGACATTTCTGCAACTATATGGTATAGTTGCAGAAATGTCTACAACTATTGCATATAGTTGCAGAAATTTCTGCAACGATATGGTGTAGTTGTAGAAATGTATGCAACTATTGCATATGGATGCAGACATTTCTACAACAATTGCATATAGTTGTAGAAATGCAACTATTGCATATACTTGCAGAAATGTCTGCAACTATTGCATATAGTTGCAGACATTTCTGCAACTATTGTCTACAATTGCAATTTCCATTGAAATCGAGAAAGCCGAGTTCGCCATTGAAAAAGAATATGACATCAAGAAACATAAGTTCGCCAATGAAGAAGAAGAAGAAATCATGAAAGATAAACTTGTTATTAAAATCAATCGTGTAAGAAGCGGAGGGGCATTTTAGGAAAAAACAGCCGAAATGAAAAACAGGGATCTGCAACTTATGTTTTCTTACGGGAGGAGTTTTAGTGAATTAAGTTTGCTTTTGGGGATGCCTGCCTAATATTCATTATTTAAGTTGCCTAAAAATCTAAAATAATTACAAAACACTCAAATGTGGTCCTTAGCTCTAATCCTTGGCCTTCTTGAATCCACTTCTTGGGCGTAAAATATTTTTATTAAAAAGATTTCCTCTCCAAAAAAAAAAATTCTATTTAGGGTTCGGCCTCAGGCAATGAACCCAATTGGGAGAAAATTTGAATTAGAAAAATAGTTAGGTCTAGGGTTCTATTTATAGAGTGGCTTAAGAATCTCAGGCCATTAGATTTGAAGATCTAACCTAATGCAACCACATCATAGGCTCAGTAGAAACCATCGGATGCAACCACGAACACACAAGATTTCACGAAAAACGGACTCTAGAATCTTCGGCTCATACTGGACATTTCTTCGTCCAATAACAAAGGCATGTCGACCCGACCCCTTTGGGGGTCGACCCATGGGTCGACCTATGGATACGTATATTTTTTCTTTTAATAATTTATTCTGATTTCTTATTTCTCTATTAACTTCTTTATACTAGCTTGGATTTCAACAAGTTATGTATGAAAATTGATCAGAAAATCGCCATGGACCCAATGGTGCAACTCCCGTAGCTCGATTCTGAAAATTTCACAAACTTATTTTACTATTTAATTAATTCATTAATTAATTAGTATAGCTCAAATTTTTGAGTGTTACATTCTCCCCCTCCTTAAGGAATTTCGTTCCCGAAATCTCCAATGATGGAATCTCCAAGGACAAAAGAATGAAATAAATATTTACATTCAAATTCTACAACCACATATTCAACCATCATCCCTAACTAATGAAAAATATTAGGCGGTCTACCGATTCAGTTGACCTACTTTTTATGCGCTCATATCTGTGCCATGCATCTCTACTATTAATAAAGAGAATTCAATGAGTAGATTTACATGGTGTCTTTTGAAATTCCAAAAATGCCGTTTTGACATGTACGATAGTAGTAGTGGTTCTCAGTTGAAGTGAAGGAAAATGAGCGAGCTGAAAGCCTAAAATTACGTTAAAAAATGCAACAGCCATTTCTTAATTTGCACCGTGCCATCCACGTAAATGGCATGCCTCTTTTCTCAACATCTTTTGATTAATAATTCATATCTTAGGTTATATACACAAAACAAAAGTATATATTAGACGATGTGGGACAACTAGGTATGTTTAATAGTTTGTATGATTATAGATTGTTCTGTTTGCTGTGATACAATCAACCTACGGAAACATGATCTATTTCTCGAAGTTAAATGTCCTTTAACATTGATTCGAATCAAGCAAACATAAACCTGCATTTCAGAAAAACCTATCCCTGTTTCATCTTCTATCATATTTTTATAACCTTGAACAACCCGTTCGACAACATGTTTGTTTGTAAACCTTATATCTCCCCCACAAACTCATTGCCTGTTCAAACAAACCTATATCATTGAACAATAACCAATTAATAAGATGATCGCTAATTGACCCAATTTCATTACTAACTATGAACCTTACTTTTGCTATCAAAATATGCAGCTGCTTCTACACATTATAATAACTGTTCATTCTTTCTAGCATTGACAGGCTGTGCAAATTCCGTTTCCTATATGGTAAGGTTAGTACACTTCTGGGACAATCAAATGCAGTATATTGTATTAAGAATATTTATTGGTGTTACTCTTTAAACTGAAATATCTACTACATAGCTTACATATGACAGATCGATCATCATTATTATGCATTGTCCCATTCAATATAATTTTCACTATTTCGATTTCAAACAAAGACAGAGGTTCTAGGTTTCTGCATGACTATCCTTCAATCTGCCAAGATCAACCCATATGTGAAGTACGAGCATCATTCTAGTCCAAATGAATGCAAATTCCCTAATGACAACTTATAGTTCTATATGTGTGCTACAATCATCATCCAAATGCAACAATCATATGATAATCACCCATTCATAGCAACCATGAAATAAAAATGCAAGTGCACACACTTCCATATGCTTTAATGACCTAGTTAGGTCGATCTCTAAGAGATAATAGTGCCTAGCGTGTGTACATGAGTCCATTATCGTCCACTAGTAAACACTTGCAACCTCTTGCGTCCAACATACATAACATGTTCTAGTAACATGTTCATATTCAGTCCTATCATCCATAGGTTAAATCCTAATATCTACCCTCCCAAAGGATACTAAAGGAAAGAATTTATTCAAAACTAAAGATGGAAATAGGAAATTGAAGACGTACCATCGAAGAGAGGCAGATAAGAGATATGTATTTTTTCTTCAGGCTCCCGCGTAGCGTCCTCATTAATATCTCCCAACTGCACCTTAACTAAAGGGACTTCCTAATTCCTAATCTTCTTGATATCATATCCAACGATCTTGGAAGGAATGCGATGAACTAATGCTTATCCCTCCACTTCAACTTCCTCAAGTTGGATAAGTTCCACTACCTCTGCTGAACATGTAAACACTTTCTCAAGTGCAAAACATGAAAAACATCATAAGCTTCTATGAGCCTCTTCGTAGCTTTATATGATACCCTATCTTCTTTACCCTTTCCACAATAGGGAACGGTCCTACGAATCTAGGGGCAAGTTTTCCACTTGATCCAAACCTCCCTATCTTTCTTAGCGGAGACACCTTAACGAAAACCAAGTTTCCTACCTCAAACTCAATATCCCTTCTCCGCTTATCTGCATAGAATTTCTGTCTATCCTGGGCCATCTTCATTCTTCTTCTAATAAAATCAATTTTTTTCAAAATCTCTCTAATCATGTCGGGACAAAGTAGCAATCTTTCCATAGACTCCAAGCAACAAGAAGGTGACTTACAAGGTCTTCCATAAAGGGCTTCAAAAGAAGCCATCCCAATGCTAGCCTGAAAACTATTATTATATGTGAATTCCACTAAAGGAAGATGCTCCTCCCAAGTCCCTCCAAAATCAAGAATGCACATCCTCAATAAATCGTCAATAACTCTATCAACTCTCTCCGTTTGGACATCCATTTGAGGGTGATAGGCCATACTCAGCCTAAGCTATATCCCTAAAACCTCTTGCAAGCTCCTTAAAAATTCGCTAGTGAAGATAGGGTATCTGCGGCTCATTCTGCTAGAGAGAACTCCATGAAGTCAGATTATCTCAAGAACGTATAAGGATGTCAAATAAGGTGATGTCCTTTTACTCTTGATCGAAATGAAGTGGGTTCTCTTAGTCAAACAATCCACAATCACCCAAATACTGGTATTCCCCTTCCTAGATTGGGGTAAACCATCTATGAGACCATCAAAACACTATCCCACTTCCATTAGGGTACATCCAATTGTTGAAGAAATCCACCAAGACTCTGCTACTCCACCTTAACCCTTTAGCACACAAGACACTTGGCCACGGACTCTACTACATCCTTCTTCATACCACTCCAATAAAACACACTCATCATGTTCCTATACATCTTATCACCATCCAGATGAATAGTCATCCGAGAATGGTGTGCTTCCACTAGAACTGCACTCATCAAATCACTAGTGCGAGGGACACAAAGTCTTCCATCTCTTCTTGGCCACCTTTTACTATCGATGGAATAGCTTTGAAGATGTCTAGAGACCTCTCCTTTGCTAATTCTATCCAGAATATCCACAAGCTCTAAATCTTCTCGCTGCCTTGATCCAATCTAATCTATGAAGGCATGCTTAACCTCAAGTGCTGCCAATAATCTAGGAGTAATGTCCGTAAAGGGATTAAAATAAAAGGTGGAAATAAACTCTAGGTTTTTCCACTCTATGAACATCGAGCTAAGGGTTGTCCTCTTCCTACTTAATGCATCTGTAACCACATTCCCCTTGCCAGGGGTGTAAGCTATCCCAAAGTTATATGATGCCAGGAACTCCATCCAACGCTGCTGCCTCAAGTTTAAATCATTTTGTGAGAAATGGTACTTCAATGATCTATGGTCAGTGAAAAGCTCAAACCTCTCTTCTAGGGAGTAATGCCTCCAAGACTTTAGCGTGAAAACAATAGCAGCTAGCTCTAAATCATGGGTGGGGTAGTTCTTCTCATGAGTTCTCAACTTTCTACTCCCATAGCATACTACCCTCCCCTCCTGCATCAATACTTTCCCAAGACCAGTCCTACATGCATCAGTGTATACTGTAAAACGTTTAGCTCCATCGGGTAAAACTAACATTGGTGCATTATCAAGGGCTCTCTTTAGCATTATAAATGAATCCTCATAATCCACATGCCACACGAATGCCGCATTCTTCTTAGTGAGGCAAGTAAGCTGTGCTGAAATCTTAGCAAAATCTCCGATAAACATCCTATAATAACCAGCCAAACCTAGGAAGCTCCTAACTTCGGTAATGTTCTTGGCGGCCTTCCAATCCTATACCGCTACTACCTTTGTGGAATTCTCCGCTAGACCCTCTCTTGAGACCACCTCCTTACACCAAAAGTGACACTTCGAGAATTTTGCTTTCAACTAATGAAACGAAGTGTACGAAGAACCTTCTCAAGATGAATATCATGCTTTTCCATACTCCTGGAAAATACCAAAATGTCATCCGCAAGCACTACCACGAACTTATTTAGGACATCTCGAAGAACACGTCTCATTAGATCTACAAAATAGGTTGGGGCATTGGTCAGCATAAAGACATAACCAACAACTTAAAGAATCCCTCGAGTGTCCTAAATGTTGTCTTATCGATGCTATCGTCAGCGACCCTAGGCTGATGTAATCCAGTGGCTAAGTCAAGCTGAGAAATTACTGAAGAGCCAACCAACTGATCGAAAAGATTGTGTATCTTAGAAAGTGGGTAACGGTTCTTCTTCGTGAGCTTACTCAACTCTCTATAGTTTACACAAAGTCGAAGGGAACCATTTGACTTTGTAGCAAAGACGACGGGCACCCCCTACTCAGATATGCTCCATCTGATGAAGCGTTTCTCCAATAGCTCACCAATCTTATTACTTAAATACTTCCTCCCCGAAAGAGCCATATGTCTCATGGGCAATGTTATTGGCTTTGCATTGTCATTTAGATATATCCTAAAGTCGATCTATCTATTAGGGGTAGCCCCCAACCTCCTCAAAAACGTCTGGGAAATCTGTAACAACTGGAACTGAATTTAACTCTCCTAGTGATGAATCAAGGGAATGAAGGACGTTCAACATGGCTGACTCCTGTGGGTCGCAAGAAACCTCAAGAATCCGTCCGCTACATGTCCCTAGCCAAACGACTCTCCTCTCGCAGTCCAATATCGCCCCATAAGTGGATAACCAATCCTTCCTCAAAATCATTTCATATCCTGAAAATCCCAGTACATGGGCATCACATCAAACTCTATGCCTAGTATAAAAATTTTCAAATTCCTACAAATCATGGGTAAATGTACCGATCCTCTTATAGGATTTGAAAAGGCTATAGGGTCTACAAATGGAGAAATATCTAATTGCAAACAATCAATCAAGGAACTATAAATGAAAGAATGTGATGCTCCAGAGTCAAAAAGAGTCCGAACAAGAAATCCAAAATAGAGATCAAACCTTCTACAGAGACTTTCCTACCTTAATATGGTCCACTACTAGAAGTTGCTGCATCCAAAGCATATACTTACGCCGTAGGTGCTCCTGCTTTCTGCCTTATCCTCTGAGGACAAGCCTACTAAGGCGTCCAGGCTGCCCATAGCTATAACATCTCCCCTTTATCATGTCCTTCTTACATTCCTTTGAGTAATGCCCAACCAATCCACAACTATGACATTTCTCTCCCTTCTTGATCTATCTCTTTTGAGGTCCCCCTCCTTCCTTCTTGTCCTTGTCCTCCATATTCTTTCACCACTGCTTCTTAGAGTTTTTTGATTTAGAAAACCCCTTAACCTCTTCTTCCTTAACAACATCTGATATGAGAGCCATTTCCACAAGTGACTCATATGTCGCTGCCATAGGTACATGTGTCAATGCCAACCCTTAGAGGGAATGACTCAAAACCTTAGCATACTTAGTGGCCTTCTTATGCGGTGTATTAACAAGCTCCATCCCGAACCTCAATAACTCATTAAACTGCTTTATATACTCTTTCATTGAAAGACTCTCCTGTTTCAAACCAATGAACTTCTCCAACTGCGTGCTTTCCTCGGCTTGCGACAAGAAGTTTATCTCAGACCTTTCGAAAAATCCAACCCAACCAATGTCTCTACCCTCCATCTCTATAACTTCCCACCAGTAAGAAGCCTCTCCCTTCAGCTGCCAAGATGCAAGCTGAACTCTCTGTCGATCCTCCAATCCTAACAGCCCAAATATTCGCTCTGTGTTCCTTAACTAGTTCATGCCTCTAAGAAATCCTCCATGCCAGAAAATGTCTTGCCTCCTAGATTGGTGAAGTCCTTGCATAGCTTAGAAAAATTGGTTATTGCAGGTGGATTAACGGGACCACCACCCTCGATGATGAATTGGCCGCTTGCCCTTGCACCTTTGGTGCCGTGGCTTGGAGGTATCTACGGAACCAGCCAGGGACTTGGACATCCTCTTGAAGATTTGGGGAAACCGCCATTCTATGCAATGAAAAGATAATTTAGGCTCGAAAGATTCAAAAGATGGTTGAACTGGACTTTGAGGGGATTTTTATAAAACTCTCTTATACTTGAAAACTATTTCTATAATAAGAGTTTCTTCCTAAAAAATACTTCCAGTTTGAAGATATTTTACCTTTGAAAAAAAAATACTTTACTTTTAAAAGAAGCTTTTAGGAATCATGTAACCAAGGCTCTGATACCAAACGAAATGCCCCACACCCCTTAGTATCCCTAAAAAGGGCACACCAAAGGATGTGATGCTATAGGTATAGCTAGAGCATCACAGAGACTAAGATTCACAAGAAAAATAAGAAAAAGCAGCAGAAAACATTTAAATAATAACTTATCATTCAGAATTACTCTTCATTTTAAAATAATCATAAAAACATAACATGTCTCAAAAACCTCTTATGTCTCATGAAAATACATCTTAGTCTCACAAAATCAGAATACAAAAATAACAATAATAATCCCTCTCACAAGTGCCATAAGCCAAATGGAAAAGGCAAAAAGCAGAAGAATACATCTGAAATGGAAAACTCCGAAAATGAATCTCTAAGCAACCTGAATCCACTATCCTCAACTTTGATGGCCTATAGGGGGAAAAGGAATGATAAAGGAGTGGGTCAGACAATAAGTCTGGTGAGTGAAAGTAATTACTAGCATTTCTAAGTAAGGTAAAGATAATAGACTAAGAAATAATTATAGCATGAAAAGAAAATACGAAAAAGATAAAACTTGCATAAAATACTATTTCTGACACTATTTGACTATTTGCTTTGATTTTTTGCTTTAATTTTTTGCACTTGTCTTAAACTACTATAATTAGACTGAACCCTTATCCTATCTCAAATGCTAATCTTAATTATGTTGAAATCCTAATCTCATCCATTGATCGGCCTTTCCTATCTCTGTTGTGGCACTATGACCGAATCATGTTGGTTCCACAGCAGAAGACACCTCTTAGGGCTTAGGACGCAGTAGCGAATTATTTACCCTAATCCATGTCGCATGCTCGGTTATCTCCGGTACACGCTAACTATCGCCCCCCTATTTGACCATTTAACTACTCTAATCAGCATAATCGTGCCCAGTCTCACCCATGTGTGAGACCATCAGTCCTCTACTTGAAAGGGAATGCTGCCGATGTTGGTCCCAATAAACAAACCTTCTAAGTCTGTGCCCCACGCCCCAATCCCTAAATTTGAGCCTCTATCTATTGGCCACTTATTTACCATAATCAGCATAAGCGTGTCCAGCCTCACCTACGAGTGAGACCATCAGTCCTCAATCTGAAAGGTAATGCTGCTGGTATTAGTCCTAACAAAAAATCTTCTAACTTTGCACCCTTTGCCCAAATCCCCAAATTTGAGCCTCTATCTAGTGGCCACTTACTTACCTTAATCAGCATAAGCATGTCCAGCCTCACCTACGTGTGAGACCATCGGTCCTAGACCTGAAAGGGAAAGCTATCGATACGGGACACTACCGCTATATTTTCTTATTAACTTAATCCAAGATCTAAGTTTTAAAATAACCCCCTTTTGTTATTTCTTTCTTTCTAATTATAACCTATGTGTTATAATTGTTCTCGTATATGTTACTCTTCTATTTTCGGTTTTTAATTATAACCACTTGTTATAATTATGCTTGCAAATATCTCAAATTTTCCAATTACAGTCCATCTCTATTTTATTTCAATTTTTCTTATTTTTCATCTGATTCTGTAAATTTAATGTCTTTCTATTTTAATCCATATTTGCGAATTCTCCTCTTTTTAATATTTTATTCGTGTCAAAAGGATTAACTTTCTATAAAAAGAAACTAATATTTACAGTCTAAATTCCAACTTAAAACAGATGTAAATAACTGTAAGTAACTGAATAAAATAGCTAAATAAGAATAGACTAAAAAGAACTTCTGAAATTTACTTAAAAACTGACTGTAAATAAACTTACATAAAAATTGTCTTAAAATTGTAGAAAAACTACAACTATTAGGAATCTTATTATTTTAATTTGCTTATAAATATAAAACAATTACAAAACACTCATATGTGATCCTTAGCTCCAATCCTTGACCTTCCTAGATCCACTTCTAGGGCGTAAAATAATTTACTTAAAAAGATTTCCTTCTTAGAATTTTTTTATTTAGGGTTCAGCCTCAAGAAATGAATCCAATTGGGAGAAAATCTGAATGCAAAAAATAACTAGGTCTAGGTTTCTATTTATAGTGTGGTTTAGGGATCTCACCCGTTGGATTTGAAGATCTAATCTGGTGCAGCCATGTCATAGGCTCACTAGAAACCATCTGATGCAACCGTGAACGCATAGGATTTCACGAAAAACGGACTCCAGAACCTTTGGCTCGTACTGGATGTTTCTTCGTCCAGTAACGAAGGTGGGTCGACCCGACCCCTTTGTGGGTCAACCCATAAGTCGACCAGACCTTTATGCAGGACGACTAATGGATACATATATATTTTTTTAATTATATATTCCGGTTTCTTATTTCTCTCGTAACTTTTTCATACTAGCTCGGATTTCGACAAGTTTAAAAGATCGTCAGAGACCCAATTGTACAACTCCCGTAGCTCGATTCTAAAAATTTCACAAACTTAATTTACTATTAATCCGTTAATTAAATATAGCTCAAATTTTGGGTTGTTACAAGAATACAAAAAAATATATACCAATAATGATGCAGCGGAATAATACTAATAATATAATATACCAAACTCTATCTTCGTCCTCCAGATATAATGCCTTCAACACTGAAAAGCTCAGGATGACCCGAGCATAATGAAAAGACAAAAAACTCGAGTTAGAACTAAAGATTCATATGCAAGTCAACTCAACACAATTAAAAATGAGTGTAATAGCTTCAGTGATGCCAAGAAGAGGCACCGGTCACTTTGACAGCCAAACGTCATTTTTCACACCGGTTGGTTCTTTTACATTTCAAAACCAATTCATATTTGATATTAAAATATCGTATTCACTTCAAAAATATCACTTTATTTCAAAATGCCAGATTTACTCAAAATACGTCATTTTCACTTGAAAATATCATTTCAAATTCCAACTTAGGTTATAACCTCATTTAACTACATTTGCATTTACATTAATGATTTAAATATTAACATTCCAACTTTCTACAGTTTGAATTTTTTTAAAAATAGTTTGAATAGTTATAAATAGTTTAAAATAGTGCAATAGTTTTAAGATTTAAAACGGTTAGTATAAAATGGTTTGAGTATTGAAAATGGTTTATATAGTAAAATAGTTTGGAAAATACAAATAATTTGAATATTAAAAAATAGATTTTAAAAAATTTATATTAAAATAATTTATTTTGAAAATAATATCAAATCAAATTGTTTTTTCCCTTTCAACAAATCTGGACCCATGCCCAGATTTCAAATCAACAAACTCAGTTTCCAATCTTTCAGTTCAATTGACTAAATTTTGATCATTTATTTTTAACCTCAAATTCGATTCAACAATTCAATTCAATGATTCAAATTTCAATCCAATTCTTATTTTAAACCATTTCAATTTATACCAATTTCTTGTCCAATTTCAATTTACTGTATTAAAACACTTAAATCACATTAACCTCATTGTTCAATTTTAAGGTCCAAAATCCTTAAAATAAATCAATTTCCAAGATTTAAGTCACATATCGATTGTACTTCACATTTCACTTTTAATTATTTAAAACAATTCCCTTTAACCGATTCAGTTTCAACATTTCAAAGCTTGAATTAGAAATAATTCAATTCATTGAGTCCATAATTTATTTCCTTTGAACAAAATCATTAACAAAATCACAATCGACGTCCAAAACAATCACTAAACCACAATAATTAACTAGTTATCAATATCAGGTATTTAACAAGCTACAAAATTAAATATTAATTTAATTGTCAATTTAATTGAATAAAATTCAATTTCAATTAAATTATCAACTTAACTATCAAACAACAACTTGTTTGCACCAAAAATGGTCCAAACCCCAATGTCATGAAAGCAGCCGTTTATGAACACAAATCAGCAATATTCAACACAAATCTCAGATCTAAGCAATACCAAACATAGCAATTCAGAAATAATAGTCACAAACACAGGATTTATAGTGGTTCGGCGATCTTGCCTACGTCCACTCTGAAGTTTATGCCTTTATTGATTCACTTGATGATTTCAACCGATTACAGCGGATTACAGTTGATAATAGCTCTGAAATCTGATTACAACAGCGGTAATGAAGAGTAGAATTGAATCCGGAAGAGTCTGGACGTCGAATGGCCAAAAGATCCCCTTTCTATAGGCTTCAAGGTGCTATTTATAGGAGTAGGAGGCTCAGATCTCGCTCAAACTTCGGGAGACTTTTTCTGGCACGTGAGTGGGCCCACGCAACCGACCCTACCAAGTTTCGACTCGATCTGACATCGATACGAAATGATTTCGTATCCATCAAAAAATGACCCAATCGAGCTGAAACTTGGCAGGGACAATCTTTACCTTGTATGGAAGCTTCTGTGAAAATTTCGTTGCATTTGGATCAGTGGTTTGGGAGATATGATCGATATGAGCTGATATGTTTTGGTTGGCTGTTTACTTCGACTCGACCACTTCAAATCCATGTATTCGAATCGATGGATGCACGTGCCTTTGAGACGATGTGGCGCGCACATCTCGCATCGATCCGCCTTTTGCTCCGAGTTGACCGCTTCGACTTCATGAGTTTCGCGTCGTTTGTATCGATGACCGTTGTATTGCTCGAATCCACCAATGACGTGTACTTTGCATCGGTTCATAGCGTGCCCACTTCGTATCGATGGAGGTGGTGTTATTCATATCGATGGAAGTTGTCTCCATTTGATCGATACGAACAAGTGTACTTGGGATGGATACGAAGTGAGAACAACTGATGGATATGAACCAAGGTTCTCTGATGGATTCGACCAAGTGCCTCTTTTATGGAATCGATACGAACTAAGGTTTATGGATGGTGCATCGATGGATGCGAAGCGGTGTGGGTTGATCGGTGCGAACGTCATCGATTCGAACTTGGTGGATACGAATCTGATGGATTCGGCTAGACCAATGCATGACTTCCTGATGGATACAAACGATGGATTCGAACTGCTCTAAACTCAATGGATACGAACATGCTGAGGCGATGCCTATTTGATCGATTCAAAATCAATCGATTCGAACTGACCGATATCATGCTATTTATCGATTCGAACTCGATCGATTCGAAGTTTGTTGAACTTGATGGATTCGAACAAAACAAGCATTGATGGATACGAATCCGATGGATTCGAAATGGGCATCTCCTCAACATTTTTGATGGATACGAACAACGTACTTTGGCTAACTTGCATCGATCATATCTCGTTCATATGAACTCCGATTAACCTAAAATTTGAAACGTTGGCTTTTATGGCTTTGCTTGTCATGTCTTATCAATTATAGCCTGACCCGGGCTCGGACAAAATTCATCGACATCCATAGCGAAGCAATGCGTAACCATTCTTTAAAACAAGCCGTCTTTCGTTTTCGATCGATCTTTTGGTATCACGGCTTTGCCAAAAAGCGGGATAACATTTGCCCCCCAAAACATGCCTTGCGATAGAAAGGTGTGTTTTGTAATGCTATAAGTTGGATGTTCATATCCTGTCAACAACCTATAAAGAACTTGATAATTTCATATGACCTCGAATGACGATCGTTCAGGATCGTGTGTCATTTGAGGTGAATCGGGACCGTTCGCGGTCGATGCCGTTCGCGGCGAAGGATGGAATGGGACCGTTTGCGGTCGATGCCATTCGAGGCAAATGTTGATCGTTCGCGATCGTGTGCCGTTCGAGGCAAATTGTGATCGTTCACGATCGTATGCCGTTCGAGGCGGATTGTGATCGTTCGCGATCGTGTGCCGTTCGAGGCGGATTGTGACCGTTCGAGGTCGGATATCATAATAAGTGAATCATGACCGTTCACGGTCGGGTGCCGTTCGAGGCAAATTGTGATCGTTCGCGATCGTGTGCCGTTCGAGGCGAATTGTGATCGTTTGCGATCGTGTACCGTTCGAGGCGAATTATGTGTGCCCGAGTGCGGGACTTAGTATTACCGATGCCGAAGTTCATGTTCGGGGGAGTTTCCGAATCAAAGACTTTGGCGGTTCATCGCCATGCAGGATATGCTCGTGGACTGTTCGCGATCCAACGGGCATACAAGTAAATTCTTTCACAGAATTGTAAATATCAAAGTAATGATCATTCGAATCTCATAATAGAAATGTCCAAACAAGCAAAGTCTAAGTCTCCAAATCAAAATGAAGCAAAAGCAAAGTGAGGATGTCAAAATGTAAATTCTCACTATGGTGCAGTCAGTAGTCATTCAGAGCATGCCTATGGATCGTGCACGATCGCTTACATATGTAAATGATTTAACCGTGTTAGTAAGAGTTTTACGACTTGTTCATCGTTATTTCAGTCAATCAATTAATTGATAATCAAACGTTTCCCCGGTTCAGGGTCACCTCTAGCTGATGTAGACGGTGGTCGCTCTGGTTCCACCGTTGGAGTTCGTCTCCTCAGATACTGAAGTAGCATACCGTTCCTGACATGCCCTTCCACCTCATCATTCAGATGTCTACAATCATTAGTGTTATGACCGTTTAGTTCACGGAATATGCAATACTTATCTCATTTTCTCTCGTCAGAAGTTGGATCCCTTCGCATTGGTCTACGATACGGAACCTGCTCTTTGGTATCTTGATAGATTCGTTACAAACTATCATTCATCTCTGAGTATGTGGTGAACCTTGGTTCCTTTCGTGGTCGCATTGATCTGTTATAGCTACTCTCAGCCTTTCGTTTCCCCTTGCTAGTTTATGTACCTTTATCAGGGGGATTTCCATCTTTGTCCATATAAACGTTGCATTCATCATTTTCTTCACTTTCTACACTCGCATCTTCCAATCACAAGAACTTTTCTGCTTCGTGATAGAATTCTCCTAGATCCATAGGTGGATCACTAGTCAATGAATTTTTGAAATTCGTGCCATCAGCTATTCCGAACATAGCTACCATCATAACCATGGATGGATCTAGCCGATCCACCGATGCTGCTGCCACATTGAATCGTGTTAGGAAACTCCTCAAAGTCTCTCCAGCTTTCTGCTTCATAATCGCCAAACTCATTACATTCTTGGGTCTTGCAATGAGAACCCTAAATTGCCTCATGAATCTCTCAGTTAAATCTGCCCATGTTCCTATGGAGCCGCTCTCCAGTTGCCTAAACCATAATGCTGTGATTTCCGTCAGACATAATGGAAAGCACCGGGCCATAACCTTCTGTGATGCCCCCAGCACTTCCATATGCCTCATGTGCCTCGTCTGATGAACCGCGGGGTTCGTCCTCCCATCATACATCTCCAATGATGGTAACTTGAACTCTGGTGGGTTCCTAGCCATCCTAATTACAGGAGAAAAGGGACTCCTGTTCACATCTTCAAGATCTCTGTTTATTAATCCGCCTCTCATGGCTTGCCTGACCATTTGCACCAATCTATCATTGTCTCCAAGATGAAATCCTCGTTTATCGCTTTCGACCTGCCCCCCGAGTTCACGAGGGAATTCCGGAATCTGCCCCCTTGACTGAGCGTTCATTCCTCTGCTACCTCCAGGTTGCGTAGATGCTCCTCTCTCTCTCTCTCTCCGGTATTGGATCAACATTCTCCAAGTGTGTGCCTCCTAATCCAGGTGCTACCCCGGATGGTCCCGCTCCATTCTGAACTCCATCGGCTCCTCTGTTCTGCGCTCCAAGTTGCCCAATTTGTTGAAACAAGCTCTGGATCAGCTCCTCTTGTCTCTTCATCATTGTCTCCATCTCATCCCTGGTGATAAAGACCGATGCTTGATTCACTCCTGAATAAGCCTCTTGACTTCCTTTATGTTCACTTCTCTCTGGCCTCTGCCTTCTACTTGTTTGCCTTGTCATAGCTTTTAGATCTGAATTCTTAAATATTCAAATTCAACTTCCAGATGGTAGAATCCTTGAGTTAGCCTTCTCAGTGAAAGCACCAAATTGTTTGCACGAAAAATGGTCCAAACCCCAATATCATGAAAGCACCTATTTATGAACACTAATCAGCAATATTCAACACAAATCTCAGATCTAAGCAATACCAAACACAACAATTCAGAAATAATAGTCACAAACACAGGATTTATAGTGGTTCGGCGATCTTGCCTACGTCCACTCTGAAGTTTATGTCTTTATTGATTCACTTGATGATTTCAACCGATTAGAGCGGATTACAGTTGATAATAGCTCTGAAATCTGATTACAATAGCGGTAATGAAGAGTAGAATTGAATCCGGCGGAGTTTGGACATCGAATGGCCAAAATATCCCCTTTCTATAGGCTTTAGGGTGCTATTTATAGGCGTAGGAGGCTCAGATCTCCCTCAAACTTCGGGAGACTTTTTCTGGCACGTGAGTGGGCCCACGCGACCGACCTCACCAAGTTTCGACTCGATCTGAGATCGATACGAAATGATTTCCTATCCATCAGAAAATGACCCAATCGAGCTGAAACTTGGCGGGAACAATCTTTGCCTTGTATGGAAGCTTCTATGAAAATTTCGTTGCATTTGGATCAGTGGTTTGGGAGATATGATCGATACGAGCTGATATGTTTCGGTTGGCTGTTTACTTCGACTCGACCACTTCGAATCGACGGATGCATGTGCCTTCGAGACGACATGGCACGCACATCTCGCATCGATCCGCCTTTTGCTCCGAGTTGACCGCTTCGACTCCATGAGCTTCGCCTCGTTTGTATCGATGACCATTGTATTGTTCGAATCCACCAATGACGTGTCCTTCGCATCGGTTCGTAGCGTGCCCACTTCGTATCGATGGAGGTGGTGTTATTCGTATCGATGGAAGTTGTCTCCATTCGATCGATACGAACAAGCGTACTTGCGATGGATACGAAGTGAGAACAAATGATGGATACGAACAAAGTTTCTCTGATGGATTCGACCAAGTGCCTCTTTTATGGAATCGATACGAACTAAGGTTTATGGATGGTGCATCGATGGATGCGAAGCGGTGTGGGTTGATCGGTGCGAACGTCATCGATTCGAACCTGGTGGATACGAATCTGATGGATTCTACTTGACCAATGCACGACTTCCTGATGGATACGAACGATGGATTCAAACTGCTCTAAACTCAATGGATACGAACATGCTGAGGCGATGCCTATTTGATCGATTCGAAATCGATCGATTCGAACTGACCGTTATCATGCTACTGATCGATTCGAACTCGATCGATTCAAAGTATGTTGAACTTGATGGATTCGAACAAAACAAGCATTGATGGATACGAATCCGATGGATTCGAAATGGGCATCTCCTCAACATTTTTGATGGATACGAACAGCGTACTTTAGCTAACTTGCATCGATCATATCTCGTTCATACGAACTCCGATTAACCTGAAATTTGAAACGTTGGCTTTTATGGCTTTACTTGTCATGTCTTATTAATTGTAGCCTGATCCGGGCTAGGAAAAAATTCATCGCCATCCATAGCGAAGCAATGCGTAACCATTCTTTGAAATAAGCTGTCTTTCATTTTCGATCGATCTTTTGTTATCACGGCTTTGCCAAAAAGCGGGATAACATTTGCCCCCCAAAACATGCCTTGCGATAGGAAGGTGTGTTTTGTAATGCTATAAGTTGGATGTTCATATCCTGTCAACAACCTGTAAAGAACTTGATAATTTCATATGACCTCGAATGACGATCGTTCGGGATCGTGTGTCATTTGAGGTGAATCGGGACCGTTCGCGGTCGATGCCATTCGCGGCGAAGGATGGAATAGGACCGTTGGCGGTTGATGCCATTCGCGGCAAATGTTGATCGTTCGCGATCGTGTGCCGTTCGAGGCGAATTGTGATCGTTCGCGATCGTATGCCGTTCGAGGCAGATTGTGATCGTTCACGATCGTGTGCCATTCTAGGCGGATTGTGACCGTTCGAGGTCGGATATCATAATAAGTGAATCGTGACCGTTCGCGGTCGGGTGCCGTTCGAGGCAAATTGTGATCATTAGCGATCGTGTGCCATTCGAGGCGAATTGAGATCGTTCGCGATCGTGTGCCGTTCGAGGCGAATTATGTGTGCCCGGGGGGCGACTTAGTATTATCGATGCCGGAGTTCATGTTCGGGGGAGTTTCCGAATCAAAGACTTTGGCGGTTCATCGCCATGCAGGAGATGCTCGTGGACCGTTCGCGATCCAATGGGCATATAAGTAAATTCTTTCACAGAATTGTAAATATCAAAGTAATGATCATTCGAATCTCATAACAAAAATGTCCAAACAAGCAAAGTCTAAGTGTCCAAATCAAAATGAAACAAAAGCAAAGCGAGGATGTCAAATGTAAATTCTAGTTATGGTGCGGTCAGTAGTCATTCAGAGCATGCCTATGGGCCGTGCGCGATCGCTTACATGTGTGAAGGATTTAACCGTGTTAGTGAGAGGTTTACGACTGGTTCATCGCTATTTCAGTCAATCAATTAATTGATAATCAAACGTTGCCCCGGTTCAGGGTCACCTCTAGCTGATGTAGACGGTGGTCGCTCTGGTTCCACCACTAGAGTTCGCCTCCACACATACTAAAGTAGCATACCGTTCCTGACATGCCCTTCCACCTCATCCTTCAGATGTCTACAATCATTTGTGTTATGACCGTTTAGTTCATTGAATATGCAATACTTATCGGATTTTCTCTCGTCAGAAGTTTGATCCCTTCGCATTGCCTACGATACGGAACCTGCTCTCTGGTATCTTGATAGATTTGTTCCAAACTATCGTTCAGCTCAGAGTATGTGGTGAACCTTGGTTCCTTTCACGGTCGCATTGATCTGTTATATCTACTCTCAGCCTTTCGTTTTCCCTTGCTAGTTTCTGTACCTTTATCAGGGGGATTTCCATCTTTGACCGTATAAACGTTGTATTCATCATTTTCTTCTCTTTCTGCACTCGCAACTTCCAATCGCAAGAACTTTTCTGCTTCGTGATAGAATTCTCCTAGATCCATAGGTGGATCTCTAGCCAATTAATTTTTGAAATCCGTGCCATCAGCTATTACGAACACATCTGCCATCATAGCCATGGATGGATCTAGCTGATCCACCGATGCTGTTGCCGCATTGAATCGCGTCAGGAAACTCCTCAAAGTCTCTCCAGCTTTCTGCTTCTTAATTGCCAAACTCATTACATTCTTGGGTCTTGCAATGTGAACCCTAAATTGCCTCATGAATTTCTCAGTTAAATCTGCCCATGCTCCTATGGAGCCGCTCTCCAGTTGCCTAAACCATAATGCTACGATTTCCGTCAGATATAATGGAAAGCACCGGCCATAACCTCCTGTGATGCCCCCAGCACTTCCATATGACTCATGTACCTCGTTAGATGGACCGCGGGGTCCGTCCTCCCATCCTACATTTCCAATGATGGTAACTTGAACTCTGGTGGGTTCCTAGCCATCCTAATTGCAGAAGAAAAGGGACTCATGTTCACATCTTCAAGATCTCTGTTTATTAATCCGCCTCTCATAGCTCGCCTGACCATTTGCGCCAATCTATTGTTGTCTCCAAGATAAAATCCTCGTTCATCGCTTTCGACCTGCCCCCCTAGTTCACGAGGGAATTCTGGAATCTGCCCCCTTGACTGAGCGTTCATTCCTCTGCTACCTCCAAGTTGCGCAGATGCTCCTCTCTCTCTCTCTCCGGTATTGGATCAACATTCTCCAAGTGTGTGCCTCCTAATCCAGGTGCTACGCCGGATGGTCCCGCTCCGTTCTGAACTCCATCAGCTCCTATGTTCTTTTGCTCCAAGTTGCCCAATTTGTTGAAACAAGCTCTGGATCAACTCCTCCTATCTCTTCATCATTGTCTCCATCTCATCCTGGTGATGAAGACCGATGTTTGATACACTCCTAAAGAAGCCTCTTGACTTCATGTTCACTTCTCTCTGGCCTTTGCCTTCTACTTGTTTGCCTTATCATAGCTTTTAGATCTGAATTCTTAAATCTTCAAATTCAACTTCCAGACGGTAGAATCCTCGAGTCAGCCTTCTCAGTCAAAGCACCAAAGTGTTTGCATCAAAAATGGTCCAAACCCCAATATCGTGAAAGCACCCGTTTATGAACACAAATTAGCAATATTCAACACAAATCTCAAATCTAAGCAATACCAAACACAACAATTCAGAAATAATAGTCACAAACACCGGATTTATAGTGGTTCGGCGATCTTGCCTACGTCCACTCTGAAGTTTATGTCTTTGTTGATTCACTTGATGATTTCAACTGATTACAGCGGATTACAGTTGATAATAGCTCTGAAATCCGATTACAACAGCGGTAATGAAGAGTAGAATTGAATCCGGCAGAGTCTGGATGTCGAATGGCCAAAAGATCCCCTTTCTATAGGCTTCAGGGTGCTATTTATAGGCGTAGGAGGCTCAGATCTCGCTCAAACTTCGGGAGACTTTTTCTGGCGTGTGAGTGGGCCCACGCGACCGACCCCACCAAGTTTCAACTCGATCTGAAATCGATACGAAATGATTTCCTATCCATCAGAAAATGACCCAATCGAGCTGAAACTTGGCGGGAACAATCTTTACCTTGTATAGAAGCTTCTGTGAAAATTTCGTTGCATTTGGATCAATGGTTTGGGAGATATGATCGATACGAGCTGATATGTTTCGGTTGGCTGTTTACTTCGACTCGACCACTTCGAATCGACGGATGCACGTGCCTTCGAGACGACATGGCGTGCACATCTCGCATCAATCCGCCTTTTGCTCCGAGTTGACCGCTTCGACTCCATGAGCTTCGCCTCGTTTGTATCGATGATCGTTGTATTTTTCGAATCCACCAATGACGTGTCCTTCGCATCGGTTCGTAGCGTGCCCACTTCGTATCGATGGAGGTGGTATTATTCGTATCGATGGAAGTAGTCTCCATTCGATCTATACGAACAAGCGTACTTGCGATGGATACGAAGTGAGAACAAATGATGGATACGAACAAAGCTTCTCTGATGGATTCGACCAAGTGCCTCTTTTATGGAATCGATACGAACTAAGGTTTATGGATGGTGCATCGATGGATGCGTAGCAGTGTGGGTTGATCAGTGCGAACGTCATCGATTCGAACCTGGTGGATACGAATCTGATGGATTCTACTTGACCAATGCATGACTTCCTGATGGATACGAACAATGGATTTGAACTGCTCTAAACTCAATGGATACGAACATGCTGAGGCGATGCCTATTTGATCGATTCGAAACCGATCGATTCGAACTGACTGATATCATGCTACTGATCGATTCGAACTCGATCGATTCAAAGTATGTTGAACTTGATGGATTCGAATAAAACAAGCATTGACGGATACGAATCCGATGGATTCGAAATGGGCATCTCCTCAACATTTTTGATGGATACGAACAGCGTACTTTGGCTAACTTGCATCGATCATATCTCGTTCATACGAACTCCGATTAACCTGAAATTTGAAACGCTGGATTTTATGGCTTTACTTGTCATGTCTTATTAATTGTAGCCTGATCCGGGCTTGGACAAAATTCATCGACATCCATAGCGAAGCAATGCGTAACCATTCTTTGAAATAAGCTGTCTTTCATTTTCGATCGATCTTTTGTTATCACGGCTTTGCCAAAAAGAGGGATAACATTTGCCCCCCAAAACATGCCTTGCGATAGGAAGGTGTGTTTTGTAATGCTATAAGTTGGATGTTCATATCCTGTCAACAACCTATAAAGAACTTGATAATTTCATATGACCCCGAATGACGATCGTTCAGGATCGTGTGTCATTTGAGGTGAATCGGGACCGTTCGCGGTCGATGCCGTTCGCGGCGAAGGATGGAATAGGACCATTCGCGGTTGATGCCATTCGCGGCAAATGTTGATCGTTTGCGATCGTGTGCCGTTCGAGGTTAATTGTGATCGTTCGCGATCGTATGTCGTTCGAGGCGGATTGTGATCGTTCACGATCGTGTGCCATTCGAGACGGATTGTGACCGTTCGAGGTCGGATATCATAATAAGTGAATCGTGACCGTTCGCGGTCGGGTGCCGTTCGAGGCAAATTGTAATCGTTAGCGATCGTGTGCCGTTCGAGGCGAATTGTGATCGTTCGCGATCGTGTGCCGTTCGAGGCGAATTGTGATCGTTCGCGATCGTGTGCCGTTCGAGGCGAATTATGTGTGCCCAGGGGGCGACTTAGTATTATCGATGTCGGAGTTCATGTTC
The DNA here is from genome assembly GCA_030765085.1 of Allium cepa. Taxonomy (NCBI): domain Eukaryota; kingdom Viridiplantae; phylum Streptophyta; class Magnoliopsida; order Asparagales; family Amaryllidaceae; genus Allium; species Allium cepa. Next base: position 925,945,662 of record CM060931.1, on the reverse strand, counting down.
GGGCGAGTTTCCGAATCAAAGACTTTGGCGGCTCATCGCCATGCAGGAGATGCTCGTGGACCGTTCGCGATCCAATGGGCATACAAGTAAATTCTTTCACAGAATTGTAAATATCAAAGTAATGATCATTCGAATCTCATAACAAAAATGTCCAAACAAGCAAAGTCTAAGTGTCCAAATCAAAATGAAACAAAAGCAAAGCGAGGATGTCAAATGTAAATTCTAACTATGGTGCGGTCAGTAGTCATTCAAAGCATGCCTATGGACCGTGCGCATTACATATGTAAATGATTTAACCATGTTAGTGAGAGGTTTACGACTTGTTCATCGTTATTTCAGTCAATCAATTAATTGATAATCAAACGTTGCCCCGGTTCAGGGTCACCTCTAGCTGATGTAGACGGTGGTAGATCTGGTTCCACCACTGGAGTTCGCCTCCACACATACTGAAATAGCATACCGTTCCTGACATGCCCTTCCGCCTCATCCTTCAGATGTCTACAATCATTAGTGTTATGACCGTTCAATTCATGGAATATGCAATACTTATCGGATTTTCTCTCGTCAGAAGTTTGATCCCTTCGCATTGGTCTACGATATGGAACCTGCTCTCTGGTATCTTGAAAGATTTGTTCCAAACTATCATTCAGCTCAGAGTATGTGGTGAACCTTGGTTCCTTTCGCGGTCGCATTGATCTGCTATGTCTACTCTCAGCCTTTCGTTTCCCCTTGTTAGTTTCTGTACCTTTCTCAGGGGGATTTCCATCTTTGACCGTATAAACGTTGTATTCATCATTTTCTTCTCTTTCTGCACTCGCATCTTCCAATCGCAAGAACTTTTCTGCTTCGTGATAGAATTCTCCTAGATCCATAGGTAAATCTCTAGTCGATGAATTTTTGAAATCCGTGCCATCAGCTATTCCGAACACAGCTACCATCATAGCCATGGATGGATCTAGCTGATCCACCGATGCTGCTGCCGCATTGAATCGCGTCAGGAAACTCCTTAAAGTCTCTCTAGCTTTCTGCTTCATAATTGCCAAACTCATTACATTCTTGGGTCTTGCAATGTGAACCCTAAATTGCCTCATGAATCTCTCAGTTAAATCTGCTCATGTTCCTATGGAGCCGCTCTCCAGTTGCCTAAACCATTATGCTGCGATTTCCGTTAGATATAATGGAAAGCACCAGCCATAACCTCCTGTGATGCCCCCAGCACTTCCATATGCGTCATGTACCTCGTCGGATGGACCGCGGGGTCCGTCCTCCAATCGTACATCTCCAATGATGGTAACTTGAACTCTGGTGGGTTCCTAGCCATCCTAATTGCAGAAGAAAAGGGACTCCTATTCACATCTTCAAGATCTCTGTTTATTAATCCGCCTCTCATGGCTCGCCTGACCATTTGCGCCAATCTATCATTGTCTCCAAGATGAAATCCTCGTTCATCGCTTTCGACCTGCCCCCCGAGTTCGCGAGGGAATTCCGGAATCTGCCCCCTTGACTGAGCGTTCATTCCTCTGCTACCTCCAGGTTGCGTAGATGCTCCTCTCTCTCTCCGGTATTGGATCAACATTCTCCAAGTGTGTGCCTCCTAATCTAGGTGCTACGCCGGATGGTCCCGCTCCGTTCTGAACTCCATCACCTCCTCTGTTCTATGCTCCAAGTTGCCCAATTTGTTGAAACAAGCTCTGGATCAGCTCCTCATGTCTCTTCATCATTGTCTCCATCTCATCCTGGTGATGAAGACAGATGTTTGATTCACTCCTGAAGAAGCCTCTTGACTTCCTTTATGTTCACTTCTCTCTGGCCTTTGCCTTCTACTTGTTTGCCTTGTCATAGCTTTTAGATCTGAATTCTTAAATCTTCAAATTCAACTTCCAGACGGTAGAATCCTTGAGTCAGCCTTCTCAGTCAAAGCACCAAAGTGTTTGCACCAAAAATAGTCCAAACCTCAATATCGTGAAAGCACCTGTTTATGAACACAAATCAGCAATATTCAACACAAATCTCAGATCTAAGCAATACCAAACACAGCAATTCAGAAATAATAGTCACAAACATAGGATTTATAGTGGTTCGGCGATCTTGCCTACGTCCACTCTGAAGTTTATGTCTTTATTGATTCACTTGGTGATTTCAACTGATTATAGCGGATTACAGTTGATAATAGCTTGGAAATCCGATTACAACAGCGGTAATGAAGAGTAGAATTGAATCCGGCAGAGTCTGGACGTCGAATGGCCAAAAGATCCCCTTTCTGTAGGCTTCAGGGTGCTATTTATAGGCGTAGGAGGCTCAGATCTCGCTCAAACTTCGGGAGACTTTTTCTGGCGCGTGAGTGGGTCCACGTGACCGACCCCACCAAGTTTCGACTCGATCTGAGGTCGATACGAAATGATTTCCTATCCATCAGAAAATGACCCAATCGAGCTGAAACTTGGCAGGAACAATCTTTACCTTGTATGGAAGCTTATGTGAATATTTCATTGCATTTGGATCAGTGGTTTGAGAGATTGATCGATACGAGCTGATATGTTTCGGTTGGCTGTTTACTTCGACTCGACCACTTCGAATCCATGTATTCGAATCGACAGATGCACGTGCCTTGGAGACGACATGGCGCGCACATCTCGCATCGATCCGCCTTTTGCTCTGAGTTAACTGCTTCGACTCCATGAGTTTCGCCTCGTTTGTATCGATGACCGTTGTATTGCTCGAATCCACCAATGACGTGTACTTTGCATCGGTTCGTAGCGTGCCCACTTCGTATCGATGGGGGTGGTGTTATTCGTATCGATGGAAGTTGTGTCCATTTGATCGATACGAACAAGCGTACTTGCGATGGATACGAAATGAGAACAAATGATGGATGCATACCAAGGTTCTCTGATGGATTCGACCAAGTGCCTCTTTTATGGAATCGATACGAACTAAGGTTTATGGATGGTGCATCGATGGATGCGAAGCGGTGTGGGTTGATCGGTGCTAACGTCATCGATTCGAACCTGGTGGATAAGAATCCGATGGATTCGACTAGACCAATGCATGACTTCCTGATGGATACGAATGATGGATTCGAACTGCTCTAAACTCAATGGATACGAACATGCTGAAGCGATGCCTATTCGATTGATTCGAAACCAATCGATTCGAACTGACAGATATCATGCTACTGATCAATTCGAACTCAATTGATTCAAAGTATGTTGAACTTGAAGGATTCGAACAAAACAAGCATTGATGGATACGAATCCGATGGATTCGAAATGGGTATCTCCTCAACATTTTTGACGGATACGAACAGCGTACTTTGGCTAACTTGCATCGATCATATCTCGCTCATACGAACTCCGATTAACTTGAAATTTGAAACGCTGGCTTTTATGGCTTTGCTTGTCATGTCTTATCAATTGTAGCCTGATTCGGGCTCGAACAAAATTCATCGACATCCATAGCGAAGCAATGCGTAACCATTCTTTGAAACAAGCTGTCTTTCATTTTCGATTGATCTTTTGTTATCACGGCTTTGCCAAAAAGCGGGATAACATTTGCCCCCCAAAACATGCCTTGCGAAAGGAAGGTGTGTTTTGTAATGCTATAAGTTCGATGTTCATATCCTGTCAACAACCTGTAAAGAACTTGATAATTTCATATGACCTCGAATGACAATCGTTCGGGATCGTGTGTCATTTGAGGTGAATCGGGACCGTTCGCGGTCGATGCCGTTCGCGGCGAAGGATGGAATAGGACCGTTCGCGATCGATGCCGTTCGCGGCAAATGTTGATCGTTCGCGATCGTGTGTCGTTCGAGGCGAATTGTGATCTTTCGCGATCGTATGCCGTTCGAGACGGATTGTGATCGTTCACGATCGTGTGCCATTCGAGGCGGATTGTGACCGTTCGAGATCGGATATCATAATAAGTGAATCGTGACCGTTCGCGATCGGGTGCCGTTCGAGGCAAATTGTGATCGTTAGCGATCGTGTGCCGTTTGAGGCGAATTGTGATCGTTCGCGATCGTGTGCCGTTCGAGGCGAATTGTGATCGTTCGCGATCATGTGCCGTTCGAGGCGAATTATGTGTGACCCGGGGGACTTAGTATTATCGATGTCGGAGTTCATGTTCGGGGGAGTTTTCGAATCAAAGACTTTGGCGGTTCATCGCCATGCAGGAGATGCTCGTGGACTGTTCGCGATCCAATGGGCATACAAGTAAATTCTTTCACAGAATTATAAATATCAAAGTAATGATCATTCGAATCTCATAACAAAAATGTCCAAACAAGCAAAGTATAAGCATCCAAATCAAAATGAAACAAAAGCAAAGCGAGGATGTCAAAGTGTAAATTCTCACTATGGTGCGGTCAGTAGTCATTCAGAGCATGCCTATGGATCGTCCGCGATCGCTTACATGTGTAAATGATCTAAGCGTGTTAGTGAGAGGTTTACGACTTGTTCATCGTTATTTCAGTCAATTAATTAATTGATAATCAAACGTTTCCCCCGTTCAGGGTCACCTCTAGCTGATGTAGACGGTGGTCGCTCTGGTTCCACCATTGGAGTTCGCCTCCTCACATACTGAAGTAGCATACCGTTCCTGACATGCCCTTCCACCTCATCCTTCAGATGCCTACAATCATTAGTATTATGACCGTTCAGTTCATGGAATATGCAATACTTATCTGATTTTCTCTCGTCAGAAGTTTGATCCCTTCGTATTGGTCTACGATACAGAACCTGCTTTCTGGTATCTTGATAGATTCGTTCCAAACTATCATTCAGCTCTGAGTATGTGGTGAACCTTCATTCCTTTCGTGGTCGCATTGATCTGTTATAGCTACTCTCAGCCTTTCGTTTCCCCTTGCTAGTTTCTGTACCTTTCTCGGGGGGATTTCCATCTTTGACCGTATAAACGTTGTATTCATCATTTTCTTCTCTTTCTGCACTCGCATCTTCCAATCGCAAGAATTTTTCTGCTTCGTGATAGAATTCTCCTAGATCCATAGGTGGATCTCGACTCAATGAATTTTTAAAATCCATGCCATCAGCTATTCCGGACACAGCTACCATCATAACCATGGATGGATCTAGTGGAACCACCGATGCTGCTGCCGCATTGAATCGCGTCAGGAAACTCCTCAAAGTCTCTCCATCTTTCTGCTTCATAATTGCCAAACTCATTACATTCTTGGGTCTTGCAATATGAACCCTAAATTGCCTCATGAATCTCTCAGTTAATCTGCCCATGTTCCTATGGAGCCGCTCTCCAGTTGTCTAAACCATAATGCTGCGATTTCCTTCAGATATAATGGAAAGCACCGGGCCATAACCTCCTATGATGCCCCCAGCACTTCCATATGCCTCATGTACCTCGTCAGATGGACCGCGGGGTGCGTCCTCCCATCATACATCTCCAATGATGGTAACTTGAACTATGGTGGGTTCCTAGCCATTCCTAATTACAGGAGAAAAGGGACTCCTGTTCACATCTTCAAGATCTCTGTTTATTAATCCGCCTCTCATGGCTCGTCTGACCATTTGCGCCAATCTATCATTGTCTCCAAGATGAAATCCTCGTTCATCGCTTTCGACCTGCCCTCCGAGTTCACAAGGAAATTCTGGAATCTGCCCCCTTGACTGAGCGTTCATTCCTCTGCTACCTCCAGGTAGCGCAGATGCTCCTCTCTCTCTCCGGTATTGGATTAACATTCTCCAAGTGTGTGCCTCCTAATCCAGGTGCTATGCCGGATGGTCCCGCTCCGTTCTGAACTCCATCAGCTCCTCTGTTCTGTGCTCCAAGTTGCCCAATTTGTTGAAACAAGCTTTGGATCAGCTACTCCTATCTCTTCATCATTGTCTCCATCTCATTCCTAGTGATGAAGACCGATGCTTGATTCACTCCTGAAGAAGCCTCTTGACTTCCTTCATGTTCACTTCGCTCTGGCCTCTGCCTTCTACTTGTTTGCCTTGTCATAACTTTTAGATCTGAATTCTTAAATCTTCAAATTCAACTTCCAAACGGTAGAATCCTTGAGTCTGCCTTCTCAGTGAAAGCACCAAAGTGTTTGCACCAAAAATGGTCCAAACCCCAATATCGTGAAAGCACCCGTTTATGAACACAAATCTCAGATCTAAGCAATACCAAACATAGCAATTCAGAAATAATAGTCACAAACACAGGATTTATAGTGGTTCGACGATCTTGCCTACGTCCACTCTGAAGTTTATGTCTTTATTGATTCACTTGATGATTTCAACCGATTACAGCCGATTACAGTTGATAATAGCTTTGAAATCGGATTACAACAGCGGTAATGAAGAGTAGAATTGAATCCGGCAGAGTCTGGATGTCGAATGGCCAAAAGATCCCCTTTCTGTAGGCTTCAGGGTGCTATTTATAGGCATAGGAGGCTCAGATCTCACTCAAACTTCGGAAGACTTTTTTTAGCACGTGAGTTGGCCCACGCGACCTACCGCACCAAGTTTCGACTCGATCTGAGATCGATACGAAATGATTTCCTATCCATCAGAAAATGACCCAATCGAGCTGAAACTTGGCAGGAACAATCTTTACCTTGTATGGAAGCTTCTATGAAAATTTCGTTGCATTTGGATTAGTGGTTTGGGAGATATGATCGATATGAGCTGATATGTTTCGGATGGCTGTTTACTTCGACTTGACCACTTCGAATCCATGTATTCGAATCGATGGATGCACGTACCTTCGAGACGACATGGCGTGCACATCTCGCATCGATCCTCCTTTTGCTCCGAGTTGACCGCTTCGACTCCATGAGTTTCTCCTCGTTTGTATCTATGACCGTTGTATTGCTCGAATCCACCAATGACGTGTACTTCGCATCGGTTCGTAGCGTGCCCACTTCGTATCGATGGAGGTGGTGTTATTCATATCGATGGAAGTTGTCTCCATTCGATCGATACGAACAAGCGTACTTGCGATGGATACGAAGTGAGAACAACTGATGGATACGAACCAAGGTTCTCTGATGGATTCGACCAAGTGCCTCTTTTATGGAATTGATACGAACTAAGGTTTATGGATGGTGCATCGATGGATGCGAAGCGGTGTGGGTTGATCGGTGCGAACGTCATCGATTCGAACCTCGTGGATACGAATCTGATGGATTCGACTAGACCAATGCATGACTTCCTGATGGATACGAACGATGGATTCGAACTGCTCTAAACTCAATGGATATGAACATGCTGAGGCGATGCCTATTTGATCGATTCGAAACCGATCGATTCGAACTGACCGATATCATGCTACTGATCGATTCGAACTCGATCGATTCGAAGTATGTTGAACTTGATGGATTCGAACAAAACAAGCATTGATGGATACGAATCCGATGGATTCGAAATGGGCATCTCCTCGACATTTTTGATGGATACGAACAGCGTACTTTGGATAATTTGCATCGATTATATCTCGTTCATACGAACTCCGATTAACCTGAAATTTGAAACGCTGGCTTCATGTCTTATCAATTGTAGCCTGATCCGGGCTCAGACAAAATTCATCGACATCCATAGCGAAGTAATGCGTAACCATTCTTTGAAACGAATTGTCTTTCGTTTTCGATCGATCTTTTGGTATCACGGCTTTGCCAAAAAGCGGGATAACACAACCAATAACATTCTTATCACTTCATAAGTTTAATTCAACTAACATAAGAAGATTTAGTGTTGCGTTAGTGTATTAAATCACTCAATTTTGATTTATCGTCGATTTAAAATCCAATTAAAGCCCAAAATTTCATTAGTCTCCAAATTCAACCAAACCAGTTTCATGTTGTCTGAAATTTTGATACGATTCCATGGAAGAAACCACGCGCGATTCGGAATTCGTATGCAAAAGTCATACGAGTTAGAAGTTTTAAAATTTGAATTTAAATTAAAAATAAAATGAATGGCACAATTGTAATTAACCAAACCCTAATGCAACATCCCCTGTTCGAACTACTCACAACCGCTACCGATCATCTCAATGTCACACGCCTTACAAGCCATCGTTCCATCATCCAACCTCACCGGGCAAATGCTCATGACCAGCCTCTCCTACGCCACACTCGCCACCATCCTCAACTACCTCATGTGGCTCCACCGCCGCTGCTAGTCATAGAAAATTTATGGTGAACTTTGACGCCTATGCCACGATCCAATGTGATAGACGAAGAGTGCATCGCCTCCTCTTCCGGACGTAACTCCCCGATCGTCGAATGGTCGACTTCAACTGTTGATCATGAAACCGTAGCACAAACGACCGAGAATGTTTCGCCCAATTCTGGAGAAACGGAGCCACCAATCGAAAAACGAATTACAAACGAAAATACGTTCGTCGAGAGCTTCGCAATGATATATATTATGTGATAGGTTTTAAGCAGTTTGAATTTTGGAGTTTGATTTGGAATTGTAATTAGGGTTTTGAGATGTCTGTCATTAAGAAGGAATAGATGAGGTAGATATTGTACGTACAGGAAATCAAAATAGAAAGCTGCTAGGGTTTATAACAACCTATATGTAGGTAGAGATGTATAAGAATGGATGAAGCAAATCGAATGGGGTCGAATCGATAACACAGACTCGAAAAGCTCATTTCATCCTCGAAACGAAAATAAGTCATCCAACATATCGAAATATAGTTTTTCAATATTTTTAAACTCAATGAAACTAGTTTCATACCCTAATTCTAATGTATATAGAAGTTAGCTTTTGAAATCACATTATATTCATTTAAATTCCATTAACTGATTTCTATGCATTTCGAGCTCGCACGATCAAATGATAAGTCCGATCGATATAAAACTTGGAATCCTATAATAATTCACTATTACGGATCCAATGAAGCTGGTTCATTAAAATAAAAGGCGGTGGCCAAAAGACTAATTTTACACATTAAATTAAAATAATCTATTTTAAATTCAATTTAGTCACTTTTAGATTCTAAATTAAAAGTTTTATATCATCATTCTGGATTACGTAGAAATTTAACGATCTTTCTTGAAATTCAATTTTCCATGTTAATTTCAAGATTTAAATATTAAATTAATTACAATGTTAAATCACAACTGTAATAAAATAATAATTTATTATAATTTAAATTCCAACATTTTCTTTTTATTTTGATTTATGTTCTTATTATTGAATTAACAATTCCCTTATGAAATTTATTAACGTAAGTTTTCATCTTATTAAATTCATATTCTACGGTTATCCTCTTAACTCATATTAACTGCAATATTTAATTATATTAAATTTATTGATTACAAAATTAGTTGATTTCTTAATCCATGCTAAAACCAATTTCAATTCATGACATATGTTTCTCCATAATACATCATTTAATTTATTCCTTATTAAACTCCATAATTTTATCCAAATTAAACTTTACACTTATATTCCCATTTATAAATAAACAATCATTTCATTCTATGTTAACATTTATTATCTACAACTGATGAAATTTGCATTCAAACAGCTATTAGTTATGTCCAAATAAATATCATTAAATTATATTCAAATCTACATTATCATCTTTACCTCATTGGAATTTGTCATTTTAGAATTCATTTAAGATCAATTTATATATTCTAACAATTTTTATTACATTAATAAGCCTTAAATTTTAATTTTTGACAATATTAAATTCCAAAATCTTTTTTGATTTAATATTTTTAATTGTCAAAAATATAAGTCATTACATTATTTCTGTTCCATTCTTATCGGTCTCATTAATCCATTGTTCTTATTAATTGTAACTCCTAACTTATTTTTATTAATTGCCCATTAATTGGAGTTATAGTCTTTAATTCCAATACTGACCAATTGCAACCGCTAATCTAAGCCTACCCATTATTTCCCATTAATTACCTATCGATTGAAATTATAATCTTTTATTTCATATTAATTATTAGCAATCATTAATTTATTGTGTATTAATAGGAATTGCTATATTTCCTAATTCCACCAATTCGCTTTCCTAAATATAATAATAATTAATGAATGTCACACATAAATAATGCACGTTTAATAGCTTTCTTCTTTATTAATGCAATACATACGTATAAACTACTTAATGGAACTATCTATTCTTATCCAAATATATTCTAGCATAAATATTTAACTAGGATATATTTTCCATATTTAATTCGCTAAAATTAGATTCCTTAGGAAAATTTTCCGCTATGATTTCCATAAATTAGTATGACACAAAGAGGAAAGATTGACTTCGTCTGCAATCACAAGGAATGGATAATTTCTTTTTATTTGAAACAAACAATGTAAACTACGGAGAATAAATCTGTACTTTACACACCTCTTTCCTTTTTGTTTGTGGGTATTCATTGTTAAATCAAACATCGCCCTTCTGAATGAAAAGTGGAAAAGATAAACAAATTTATAAAAATCAAACTGATGTTCTTCTCATAAATTAAACTATAGAAGATCTGTAACTTAACACAAATTGGACAATAATCCAAAAATCCTACTTTATTCTAATGTACAGATCTGGAATAAAAATATACAACATTCAAATTCTAAAATCCTAAGGACCGATTTTCAAATCTTGGTGCAAACATATTTCAAAGAAGATCTAAAACAAGAATATGTAGGAAATAGTTTCATACACTAACTTAAGCCTACAATTCACAAATAAAATAGATTTAGGCATAAAAATATTAGTATGTCAACGAAATAGATTTAAAATCGTAAACAATATATAAAATTTCACACTCACCTTTTAAAAGTGATCTAAATCTCCAGATCTGAAGTAGAATCTTAATTCATCTCCAAATCCTTTTTTAATCCAAGAAATATGTCACGACCCGAAATCCAGCGTTCAAAAATCGACATCAAATACCTCACTTGTATTCGACTACCGAAGATTCAAACGTTGAACTCCAGTTCGGCTGAGCTTATAACAAAATTAGATGAATATAAAAAGTGGAAACAAAATGAATTATCATTGATAAATAGCACAGATTCAACACTGAAACAATATTCATTACAACAGTGATCACCAACATCATAGTGCTATAAACCTAATACAACAACAGAATGATAACACCACAACAGAATAATAATAACAGGTCTTCAAAAAGGTTTCCAACATACTTTGACTTTGATAAGTTTTCCAAACTCCAAACACTTTTAGATCCAAAAGGCTTCAAAAGATCTCTACACCAAAAGCTTCCAAATCCGATAGCTTCCAGAAGACTTCTAAATCCAAGCTGCCTTCAAAATACGGATAACCTGCTTCTAGGCTGCCCGTGTGGAAAATTATGGGCACCCAGAGTTTAGGAAGGGAACAATAAACTCCGGGTTAGTCATGAGACTGGTATGAGTAAACAAAAACTGTTGCTTGAACAAAAACAATTAATAAAAGAAATCCGTTCATGATTTTGGAAAATGAAACTACCATAAGACCTCCCGCCACACACACAATGCAATCGCACAATTGGAGGAGATTTCTTCTTATGATAGTTAAACATGCTTGATATGAGAAATCTCTATTGATATTATTATTATTGCATTGTGTAGAAAACATTTCGAAAGTATAATATTAATCTTAGCCAGCATACACATTTCGTAGTATGCCTACTATAGCTACCACTTAAACGATGGGTCACCACCATAAGTAAATGGCAGGTAATACAACTAAAACCGTACAGGACTTGTATTGTTTCCTTGGATTTCCAACAAATGGTCAGGCTAAGAAACTTCCTCACCGAATGTGTACGCCTCTAGAAGGACGCCCCGAGAACCTAACCGGATCTCTGCTACCACAAAGCCAGGTTACCTCTGTTACTTGGTAACTACTGACATGAGTATGTCATTCCTTGGTCGTAACCAACCTTTAACCGAGGCCTCGACACCAACAAATTCCAACAACCACATAAGTTAAATATCTGGGCTCCATACCATGATATCACTTTTTATCCAGAAGGAAATGCACATACCCTAAGGGGCGCTACCCTTAATAACCTTGCCGCATCCTTCCTGTTTGGACCGTTTCCGGGTTGTGAGGTTCGACCAAGTCTCGTCCATAAAGCTACGCTTTTCACAAAAGGCATGCTTCGATCAATAAATGATCAGTAGCACTCAGCATGCCACCCTTCCAAATTGGGAGTATATCACTAATAACCATCAACTACATAACCTCTGAGCTCGTACGTCTCAGAGAAGGATGTTAAGCTAAGAGAATAAATTCTCCACCACCAACAGAAATGTATTTGATAGAGATCAGCTTTATATCTCAAAGTGTAATGTCAGACATACAACCACACAAGTCTGTTCCGGGTTCGAACGGAACCGAAGGCACTTTCAAAGAAGCCCTTGCAATCCGGGCATCCACAATCCCGATCGGACTCCCCATCACATATGGAGATCTCTATACCGGAGCAACTTAGTGCACAGTCATTCGACAAGTTATCCTATCATTCTCGAAAACACCCGGTCTTCACCATCGTCTTCAAATGCTATCCATTTCGTCGTATCACTATTCAAAATGGGTTATATGACATAAAGTCCTCTCCCAGCTAAACCGAATAGTGAGCACTTAATTTAAAAACACGTGGATATATCAAACATAAAGATTCGTCATTAAGATTCGATGTGGGTTTCGAATAACCATCTAGAATCCGACTCCCTGTCGCATCGAAATTCAAATGCCATTAAAGGCTAACAGTTTTCACATTCACACAAAAGTATATCACAGATATCACAGATCAATTCATGGCAACTCACATCACAAAGTATCAATCACATATCAGGGGTATCAATCATTTCATGGCATTCAATAATAATTCATCATCTATAAGGAAGATGGATAATCGTGTGATTAAATTAATTAATTACATAATATTTGTTTCATTAATTATCTTTAATTATACATTAATTAACCTTAATTAATTATTAATTAATCTTAATTTTTATTTAATTAGCCCTTAATTTCTACTTAATTAATCTTAATCACTTTATTAATTAAGTATTCCCTAGTTAATTACATTAATTAATTAATCCTTAATTATAAATTAATTAACCTTAAATTAATAACTAATTAACCTTTAATTAATTATTCTTTAATTAATTAAGTAATTATAAATCATTTATCTTAATTAATCTTTTAACTAATATCAAAATCTTTAATTAATAATTCTCATAATTAATCATCATTAACATAAGAGATTAAGGTTAATTAAAATTAAAAATCAATATTCCATGTTAATTTTTTTAATTACATTATTTATTTAAAATAAATTAAGAATTTATTTTATAAATAATAATTACATAATTAAAATATACTTAATTATTTTAAAATAATTAGCTTAAACCTTTAGTCATCCCCTTTTTAAAATAAAACAAGTATTTTTAAAGAATAAGTTAAAAACTTGTTTAAACTTAAATTAATTTTAAAATTTAAAAATAGTTTTAAAATTTCCCCAAGGCCCCCCCGAGTGTCACCCGAGACACGTGCATGCTTTCTTCGAGTCGTCCCTGTGCTAACCCCAAGTTTTCATTTCCAAAACTTTGATTTTGTTTAAGTTTTATAAAACTCGGTATAACTCAAAAATACTCGAATCAAAACTCGAGCCTGTAACATGTTTTCCCGAAAACAACTTCGAGCTTTCACCCTTCTTCCTAAACTTATACCACTGATACACATCAGAGGTTTGTACACGTGCACCAGAGCTCCGATGAACTCCAGCAAACCTTGCCGCCTTCCACAAGTCTATGATAGTCTACTCAAACTTGCAGACCACTCAGATTGATGCATTCGTATACCAATCGAAATCGAACAACTTGACTCAACCTAGAACGGAATTGAACCACCTAAGACCACCTCGTCCCGCCGCCTCATGCCACCAGAGGCCTCGAAATCGTGTCCAAAGTTTAGTCGATGTTCCATGCTTCTTTACCACCTGCCCCGATGCAGTCTGATTCAATGTTTATGACACCATTGCTCTGGGAACAGGATCGACTTAAAACTGGGCCAAAACCCTAAGTTGAACTCGCACCGCCGCCTTGGTGAATTATAAATTCACCGAGTATTTTTCTGATGATCCTTGATGACCACGCCTGCTCCAACCATGAACACGAGATCCAATTCTTTATGATGGCCAGAATTCACCAGTAAACACCATTCAGCTTCGAAATGCTCACTCAATACTTCATTAAAAAATTTGATTTTACTTTTAAAAATCCTCATTTTTGAAAACGATTCAGATGTTATTCTTGAAATCAAAAAACACGATTCTCAAATTTTTGATATGATCTATGCTCACCTGTATTTCTTGATTTTTAGAAAATTCTTAAATTAATTATGCTTGAAATTATTTTTAAAATATAAAACATGAATATATAAGCTTCTTTTGTTTGAATCCTGAAATCTAAAGAGGATTATAGAAAGAGAATTTGAATCACGAACAGGTTTAGAACCTCGTATCATACAGAGGCATCTCTGCCTTATATCAGACATGCACACCCATCACACACACACATATATATATATATACACACACATATATCTGTATGCATGTAAATACTTTACAATTTAATCTCAAGCATGATTCAAACAACAAGTAAAATCTAGATTTAAAAAAAAGTTTACTCACCTTTTAAAAGAATAAACAAAGAGCTTTTAATCCGGGAAGTTGTTTTATAAAGTTGAAAATTTGAAAAATATTTTGATTGTTGTGTTTTTGATCTTGAATTTGAAAACTTGATATTGATCTTGAAATTGGAATTGTTGAATTGATAGCTTTGAATTTTCTTCATCACTTGATGGCTTTGCTGCTTGAAATGATTCCCAGGCTTTAGGTTTCAAATTTGTAAAAGATGTTTGAATTCCTTTGCTTTTTTTCTGATTTGTTTTCTTTTGGTTTTACAGGCTTTTGATATTTTTTCCTCGGATTTTTTAAATTTTGAAAAGTTAAAGAAATGAGAAGAGAAGAGTTAGAGAGATTATATATCCTTATTTCCATTTTTGTTAATTATTTCAATAATACAAAATAGGATGACACTTTTTAATTTAATGATAAGATCATTACACTAAATCTATTTACTTAAAATTTTAACACTTGTTAATTTATATGCTAAAATCTTAACACTTATCTCTTTTTTTATATTATATATTGATTTTAAAATTTATGTTTTCTATTTTATAAATAGATTTCCTTTATTATTATAAAGACATTTACTTTATATTATTATATACTATTTAAAAGAAAAATGCTTTAAAACAAATTAAACATTAAATAAATTACATATTTATTATTTTAAATTCAAATTATTTTACTAAGACGTTTATTTAAATTTTAAATCCAAATTCAAATTCAAATTCAAATTCAAAGTCAAATTTGAATCTATCCATATATATATGTATATATTTTTAAATTCAAATAATTTTAAAATATTTATTATTTTGAATTCTTAAATTCAAATGCAAATTACAATCTTATTCAGATATACAAATCAATACTTATCTAATTTATTTTGAAATTTTCAAATAAATTTTAATTTAATTCCAGAATTTAATGTCAAAATTTATATCAATTCTTAGTTTTAAATTTAATAAAAATTAGGATGTTGCAGATTTCCCCCTTAAGAAAATTTCATCCTCAAAATTTGAAAGAGAGAGAGAGAGAGACAAACAAAGTATATAAGGATATATGAAAGATAAAGAAAATGGCTTAACAGGTTAAGCCGGAATGTCTACTCTGCAATTGAGATAGGACTTTTGCATGCTATCCTCTGTTTCCCAAGTACAGTCATTTGGATCACCACTCCATTGCACTTTAACCAGTTTCACAACTTTATTCCTCAGTTGCTTTTCAACACGATCAATTATTTTCAACGGAACTCTCTTTACTGCCAGATTTGGTGTGATCTCCAAATCCTGTTGAGCAGCATCCTCAATGATACAATCTGGATCGTGCACGTATTTTCGAAGGCGAGAAATATAAAACACATTGTGTATGCCAGATAACTTGTTAGGCAATTGTACTCGATATAAATTGTACTCAATATGCTAAAGGACCGATCATTTCCAATATAGGAAAAAGACCAATATATCGCGGTGCTAGTTTACCAGTCTTTCCAAACCTCAACACTCCACGCATTGGAGACACCTTTAGGAAAATAGAATCTCCAACCAAGAATTCTAAAGATCTTCTCCTGCGGTTGTAATAACTTTTCTGACGACTTTGAGCCATTTTCAACTTCTTTCGAATAAAATAACTTTCTCGGTAGCCTCCTTTATCATATCTGGTCCAAGAACGAGTCTATCACCTGACTCAATCCAACACACAGGTGGTCGACACGGACGACCATATAAAGCTTCGAAAGGAACAATTTTGATACTGGCCCGATAACCATTATTATATGAGAACTCAACCAGATGCAAATGGTCCTCCCATGAACCACCGAAGTCAAGTATACAAGCACGCAAAAGATCTTTTAAGATTCAATTTATCCTTTCAGTTTGCCCATCTGACAATGGGTGATAAGCAGTGCTGAAGTTCAGTTTGGTTCCCAATGCGGCTTGAAATACCTCCCAAAATCTACAAGTGAAGATTGGGTCACGTTCACTCACTATACTACTTGGTATACCGTGGAGACGAACAATTTTTTTTATATACAATTCTACTAGACTCGCTGCTGTCTGGGTAGATTTTACTGGGATAAAATCGGCAGTCTTGGTCAGACGGTCCACAATAACCCAAATTTCTTCATTCCCTATTCGAGTGCGTGGCAACCCATCTATAAAATCCATAGATACTTGATCCCATTTCCACTTAGGTACCTCCAATATTGGAGCAAACCCGCCATCTTCATCTGATCATTTTTGATTTGCTGACAGGTTGCATAGCGACTGACATAAATAGATATGTTCCTATTCATTTTTTTAAATCAGAAAGTCCTTTTGATATCTCGATACATCTTTATTAACTCCTGGATGGATACTAAGCTTGGACTTGTGACACTAGTCCAACACTTCATGTTTTAGATCCAAGATGTCTGGGACACAGATCCCGCCTTTTAGTCTTATAATTTCTCTATAATCGACTTCAAAATGGGTATCTTCACCTTGACATATTCTTTTATAGATTTCTCGAAGAAACTCGTCTTCTTTATGTTTTCTTGCAATCTTCTTAAGAAGAGTAGGAGTGACAACAAGATATGCGAAAACAACATTTCTTCTACTCAATGCATCAGCTACTACGTTGGCTTTTTCGGGTATATACAGAATATCCAGGTCATAAGATGCTAGAAATTCCAACCAACATTGTTGCCTTAGATTTAATTCTTTCTGGGTAGAGAGATATTTTAGAGATTTATGTCGGTGAATAATTCAAAATTTTCACCTAGAAGAAAGAGGTTTATTGAGTATATTTATCAAGTTAAGTTAAACATTTAAATTCTTAGGAAAGCTGAAAGAGACTTTTACCTAGAAGATAATGACGCCAGATTTTTAAAGCAAAGATAACGGCTAGAAGATCCAAATCGTGGGTTATGTAATTTTTTCCATGTGGACGTAATTGTCTACTCGCGTAGGCAATCACTCTACCATTCTGCATTAGCACAACACCCACACCATCACCGCATGCGTTAGTATAAACAGATAAACCTTGGTTCCCATTGATAATAGCGAGAAAAGGAGCGGTGGTCAATCTTTTCTTCAACTCCTGAAATGCTTCTTCACATTTCGAAGTCTAATCAAACTTAGCATTCTTCATTGTCAGCTTAGTAAATGGACTGGCCAACTTGGAGAAATCTTGGACAAATTTTCTGTAGTATCCAGCTAAACCCAGAAAACTTCTGACTTCTTTGGGAGTTGTAGGTTGTTCCAGTCTAGAATAGTGGAAATCTTTCCCAGGTCTACAGAAATTCCCTCTTCATTAACAATGTGCCCGAGAAATCTAACTTCCTTAACACAAAAATCGCACTTAGAAAATTTGGCGAATAGAATGTTCTTCCTCAATATTTCCAAAATAATTCTGAAATGTTCAGCATTCTCCTCTTCGGTTTTGGAATAGATCAGAATATTGTCAATAAACACAAGAACGAATTTATTTAACACTTCTTAGAATACATGGGTCATTAAGTCTACGAAGTATGTGGGAGCATTGGTTAGTCCGAAAGGCATGACTAACCATTCATAGAATGTGTCTGGACCCCTGAAAGTAGTTAAGTGGAAACAGTCTTCAGCAATTCTCAATTGATGGAATCCTTGTGCTAGATCCATCTTCGAAAAGAATCAAGCGTCGTGTAATTGATCAAACAGATCGTCGATTCTATGCAATGGAAATTTGTTTTTGAGAGTTAGTTTATTGAGATCGCGGTAGTCCATGCACAATCTCAAGGATCCATCAGACTTGGCTACGAACACCACAGCTGAACCCCAATCAAAAACACTAGGACGTATTAATCCTTTCTCTAGCAAATCTCAGGTTTTCTTGACCAACTCTATTCTTTCCCTAGGTGCCATCTTGAGGCTTGCATGAACGACAGGACGAGCATTGGGAACTAAATCGATTCTGAATTCAATTTCTCTATGTGGAGGTAAAGATTTGACTTCTTCGAACACGTTTAGAAATTCCTGGACAATAGGCATAGATTCCAAACTAGGTTCGGGATATCCCAAAGTATGCATCAGCTATCTCTCTTAGGACTCGGATCCTCACAAGAGATTTCACTAAAATTTCAAAATTTTGTTTTGACCAAAATCCTTCGATTGTTACTATCTAATTTGGCTTTGTATTTGGTTAACCAATTCATTCTGAGTTATATTTCAAATTCATTAAAGTCGAGAACAAAAAGGTTGATAGGAAATCGATAACAAGAATACGAGACAGGGACCTTCCTGCAATATAGACAAAGATTTGCCAGACCACCAACTAGATTCTTCACGCAAATGGGTTTGTCGATAAATTCAGGTCCAAGTTTTAATTCATTTACGGTTGTTGGGAGATAAAGTTATGTGTGGCTCCCGTGTCAAACAAAACTCTAATAATTCCATCATAAATGAGGAGGTTACCTTCTAGAACTCCTTTTCCTTTATCCGCCCTTGAAGTTGAGGGTTCATCCTTTATCGCATATACCTTCGTCACATGAGCTTGCTTCATTGCTGGGCAATCTTTTACTATGTTTCCAGGCTTGTGACAATAATAGTACTCTCTAACTCCCTGACTAGCTTCATGGGTTATTCTTTATTTACTTATTTCTTTGGATTCTTGCAGCTGTTTGAATAATGGCCCTTTTCCCGACAATTGTAACAAGTAATATCCCTTGTCGGGTTTTCTTGATTACCCTTCTTCTCCTTGCCTTGATACAGTTTCTTCCCTCCAAACTTCCTTTTCTTCCAATTCGGATTGCTTGTATTTCCTTTCTCCTTCGGAACTTCTTGCTTATCCAGGGTAGCATATCTATAACCCATATCGATCAAGTCAGAAAAAGATTCCTTCACGTGGGCAGTCATACTCTCATGGAATTTCTTATTCATTCCATGAATAAATCTTTCATTCTTCTTCAAAGGTGTATTTACCAGCTCCGGACCAAATCGAGATAACTCGTTGAACTTATTCAAATACTCTTCAAACGACAAACTTCCCTGCTTCAAGTCCACAAACTCCTAGTTCATTCTGGAGATACCAGCAGACGGCATATATTGTTTCTCAAACACCTCCTTAAATCGTTCCTAACTGAACTCATCTTCTGGCTCATCCACCGTAATAATCTCCCACCAAGCTAGAGCTTCCTCTTGGAGTTTCCAAGAAGCTATTAATCGCATTTGATCGTCTTCCAACTTCAGCCCTCTAAAAATTCTGTCACACGATCGGATCTAGGCTTGGGCTTCGATAATAGACTCCTTACCGGTGAACAACTTACCATCAAGTCTAGAAAAACTTCTATATAGATAAGCTAGATTCAGATGAGGTTGAGTGGGAATTGCTGTTTCTGCTGTTGTAGGGACTTAACCAGTTGTAGTGGTATTTCCCTGTCCCTTAACTCATCCTCTTCTAGTACTCATTCTCACTATCTGTAAATAGTAAGAAAACTTGATTTAGATTTTATGGACAAGATATCTTAGGGATATACTCATTCTAGGGTATTTCTAACCTTATCTCTAATGAGTCACCTAATGTGTTATACTCCATAGCTAAAGTTCTTACTCAACCTTTAGCTCTGATACCACTTGTCACGACCCGAAATTCAGCGTTCAAAATTCGACATCAAATACCTCACTTGTATTCGATTGCCGAAGATTCAAACGTTGAAATCTAGTTCGGAAGAGCTTATAACAACATTAGATGAATATAAACAGGGGAAACAAAATGAATTATCATTGATAAATATCACAGATGCAACACTGATACAATATTCATTACAACAATGATTACCAACATCAGAGTATTATAAACTTAATACAACAACAAAATGATAATACCATAGCGGAACAATAACAACAGGTCTTTAAAAAGGTTTCCAACATACTTTGACTTCGATAAGTTTTCCGAACTCCAAACACTTTTAGATCCAAAAGGCTTCAAATCCAAGCTGGCTCCAAAACAAGGATAACCTGCTTCTAGACTGCCCATGTGGAAAAGTATGGGCATCCAGAGTTTAGGAAGGAAACAATAAACTTCAGGTCAGTCATGGGACTGGTATGAGTAAACAAAAACAGTTGTTTGAACAAAAATAATTAATAAAAGAAATCTGTTCATGCTTTTGGAAAATGAAACTACCATAAGACCTCCCGCCACACACACAATACAATCGCACAATTGAAGGAGATTTCTTCTTATGATAGTCAAACATGCTTGATATGAGAAATCTCTTTTGATATTATTATTAGTGCGTAGTGTAGAAAACATTTCAAAAGTATTATATTAATTTTAGCCAGCATATAAACTTCGTAGCATGCCTGCTATAGCTACCACTTAAATGGCGGGTCACCACCATAAGTAAATGGCAGGTAACACAACTAAAACCGTACAGGGCTCGTATTGTTTCTTTAGATTTCCAACAAATGGTCAGGCTAAAGACCTTCCTCAACGAATGGGTACGCCTTTGGAGGGACGCCTCGAGAACCTAACCAGATCTCTGCCAGCATAAGGTCGGGTTACCTTTATAACTAGATAACTACTGACACGAGTATGCCATTCCCCGGTCGTAACCGACCTTTAACCGAGGCCTCGACACCAACAAATTCCAACAACCACATAAGTTAAATATTTGGGCTCCATACCATGATGTCACTTTTTATCCAGAAGGAAATGCACATACCTTAAGGGGTGCTACCACCAATAACCTTCTGCACCTTCTTATTTCGACCATTTTCGGGTTGTGAGGTTCGACGAAGTCTCATCCATAAAGCTACGCTTTTCACAAAAGCCATGTTTCGATCAACAAATAACCAGCATCACTCAGCATGCCACACTACCAAATTGGGAGTGTATCACTAATAACCATCAACTACATAACATTTGAGTTCGTACGTCTTAAAGAAGGGTGTTAAGCTAAGAGAATAAATTCTCCGCTACCAACAAAAATGTATTTGATAGAGATCGGCTTTATATCTCAAAGTGTAATGTCAGACATACAACCATAGAAGTCTGTTTCGGGTTCGAACGGAACTGAAGGCAGTTCCAAAGAATCCCTTGCAATTCGGGCATCCACAATCCCGATCGGACTCCCCATCACATATGGAGATCTCTATACCGGAGCAACTCAGTGTAGAGTCATTCGACAGGTTATCCTATCATTCTTGAAAACACCCGGTCTTAACCACCGTCTATAAATGTTATCCATTTCGTCATATCGTTATACAGAATGGGTTATATGACACAAAGTCCTCTCCTAGTTAAACCGAATAGTGAGCGCTTAATTTAAAAACATGTGGATACATCAATCACAAAGATTCATTATTAAGATTCGATGTGGATTTCAGATAACCATCTAGAATCCGACTCCCTGTCACATTGAAATTCAAATGCCATTAAAGGCTAACAGTTTTCACATTCACACAGAAATATATCACAGATATCACAGATCAATTCAAAGCAACTCACATCACAAAGTATCAATCACATGTCAAGGGTATCAATCATTTCAAGGCATTGAATAATAATTCATAATCTATAAGAAAGATGGATAATCGTGCGATTATAATCAATTAATTACATAATATATTTTTTCATTAATTATCTTTGATTATACATTAATTAACCTTAATTAATTATTAATTAATCTTAATTTTTAATTAATTAACCCTTAATTTCTAATTAATTAATCTTAATCACTTTTATTAATTAAGTATTCCTTAAATAATTACATTAATTAATTAATCCTTAATTATAAATTAATAATTAATTAACCTTTAATTAATTATTCTTCAATTAATTGAGTAATCATAAATCATTTATCTTAATTAATCATTTAATTAATATCAAAATCTTTAATTAGTAACTCTCATAATTAATCATCATTAACATAAGAGATTAAGTTTAATTAAAATTAAAAATCAATATTCCATCTTAATTTGTTTTTAATTACATTATTTATTAACATAAACTAAGAATTTATTTTATAAATAATAATTACATAATTAAAATATACTTAATTATTTTAAAATAATTAGCTTAAGCCTTTACTCATCCCCTTTTTTAAATAAAACAAGTATTTTTAAAGAATAAGTTAAAAACTTGTTTAAACTTAAATTAATTTTAAAATTCGAAAACTGTTTTAAAACTTCCCCGAGGCCTCACCGAGTGTCACCCGAGACACATGCATGCTTTCTTCGAGTCGTCCACGAGCTAACCCTAAGTTTTCATTTCTAAAACTTTGATTTTGTTTAAGTTTTATAAAACCCGGTACAGCTCAAAAATACTCGAATCAAAACTCAAGCCTTTAACATGTTTTCGCGAAAACAACTTCGAGCTTTCACCCTTCTTCCCAAACTTATACCGCTGATACACATCAGAGGTTTGTGCACGTGCACCAGAGCTCCGATGAACTCCATCCAGCCTCGCCGCCTTCCACAAGTCTACGATCGTCTACTCAAATTTGCAAACCACCCAATTGACACATTCGTATACCAATCAAAATCGAACAACCTGACTCAACCTGGAATAGAACTGAACCACCTAAGACCACCTCGTCCTGCCGCCTCAGGCCACCAGAGGCCTTAAAATCGTGTCCAAAGCTTCGTCGACATTCCATGCTTCTTTTCCACTTGTCCCAATGCAGTCCTATTCGATGTTTATGACACCATTGGTCCGAGAACAGGATCGACTTAAAACCGGGCTAAAACCCTAAGTTGAACTCGCACCGCCGCCACGGTGAATTATAAATTCACCAAGCATTTTTTTGATGATCCATGATGACCATGCCTGCTCCAACCACGAACACGAGATCCTATTCTTCACTGTTGGCTAGAATTCGCCAATAAACACAATACCGTTCAACTTCGAAATGCTCACTCAATACTTCATTAAAAATTTTGATTTTACTTTTAAATATCCTCATTTTTGAAAACGATCCAGATGTCATTCCTGAAATCAAAAAACACGATTATCAAATTTTTGATATGATCCGCGCTCACCTGTACTTCTTAATTTTCAGAAAATTTAAATTAATTATGCTTGAAATTATTTTAAAATTTAAAACATGATTATATAGGCATGCTTTGTTTGAATCCTGAAATCTGAAGAGGATAATAGAAAGAGAATTTGAATCATGATCAGATTTTTAAAACTGGAATGAAACAGAGGCATTTGTGCCTGTATATCAGACATGCACACCCATCACACACACACACACACACACACACACACACACACATATATATATATCTGTATGCATGTAAATACTTTACAATTTAGTCTCAAGCATGATTCAAACAACAAGTAAAATCCAGATTTAAAAAAAAAGTTTACTCACCTTTTAAAAGAAGAAACAGAGAGCTTTAAATCCTAGAAGTTGTTTTTTTAAAGTTGAAAATCTGAAAAATATTTCGATTGTTGAGTTTTTGATCTCGAATTTGAAAACTTGATGTTGATATTGAAATTAGAATTTTTGAATTGATAGATTTGAATTTTCTTTATCACTTGATGGCTTTGCTGTTTGAAATGATTTCCAAGCTTCAGGTTTCAGATTTGTAAAAGATGTTTGAATTCCTTTGCTTGTTTTTTTTTCTGATTTGTTTTCTTTTGGTTTTACAGGCTTTTGATTTTTTTTCTCGGATTTTTAAAGTTTTGAAAAGTCAAAGAAATGAGAAGAGAAGAGTTAGAGAGATTATATATCCTTATTTCCATTTTCATTAATTATTTCAAAAATACAAAATTGGATGACACTTGTTAATTTAATGATAAGATCATTACACTTGTAAACCTATTTACTTAAAAATTTTAACACTTGTTAATTTATATGTTAAAAGCTTAACACTTGTCTCCTCTTTTGATATTATGTATTGATTTTAAAAATTACATTTTCTATTTTATAAATAGATTTCCTTTATTTTTATAGAGACATTTACTTTATATTATTATATACTATTTAAAAGAAAAATGTTTTAAAACTAATTACACATTAAATAAATTACATATTTATTATTTTAAATTCAAATTATTTTAGTAAGACATTTATTTAAATTTTAAATCCAAATTCAAATTCAAATTCAAATCTACCTATATATGTGTATATATATTTTTAAATTCAAATAATTTTAAAATATATATTATTTTGAATTCTTAAATTCAAATGCAAATTACAATCTCATTCAGATATACAAATCAATACTTATCTAATTTATTTTGAAATTTTAAAATAAATTTTAATTTAATTCTAAAATTTAATGTCAAAATTTATATCAATTCCTAGTTTTAAATTTAATAAAAATTGAATGTTACAAAATATGTATAAAAAGGATATATACATACATTAGAATTACAGATTTAAGATTGAGAGAGAAAATAGACACAAATATATATAAATTACCTCAGATACACGTATAGTTAATTCTCTTCTCCTTTTTATTAGATTTCTGTTCTTTGCCAATTTATATGAATATAGATATAGATATCTTATTTTTGTAAAGCAAAGAAAAAGAAATGGTAGATCATTGCTATTGCCTCCAGAAAAATATGAGAAGAGAAGGGAGGGTTAGGCCTTAATTTATAGGTGTAAGAATCAACCTCAACCATCAGATCGAAATATATTAAATCCGGATCATTGGGCTTAGGCAAACCCTTGCCGCCATACACTAGGGATCGATCACCCTTAGTCAACCGTTGCATTTTGCAGGTTGACTTATGGGCCCTAGGCAATTAATATAATATTCTAATTTTCTTATTTTAATCATTTCTATTATAAATTTGTTTTTCGTTCGTTACTTCTTCGTTTGGACTCTGATCGCAAAAGTTCAAATATGAAAGTTGCTTAGAATCCCTCCACGAACGCAGCGATGCAAGTTCATGGTCAAGTTCCATCATTTGCACAAAATCTATTTTTTAGCCTAATTAACTAACCAACTAATTAAATAACTAATGCCAAATAATGGAGTATTACATAATTGTTGTTGTTGATCTCATAAGGGAAAACAAGGCCATTTAGTTCCATGGTGTTACTATCTTTTATGTGTGGGGAGTAATATTACTCATATCAGCCTTTAGTCTAATCCTAATTTTATTATTGTTTTCCCATTAAACTCATAGGTACTTATTCAAGTAGGTTGAGTTTTATGGAGTAGCCAGGTCATCTTAAGGATGAATAAAGCTCCGAAGATAAAGCATGAGGTGCTTATTAGGATTTTGTGACGACCATCATATACCACCACCACATAATAATATCAAAATAGTGCACTGTAGTCGTGCTCGGTTGATAAGGACGACCATGAAGGTTAAAAATGAAATAAATACAGCATGTAACCTATCGAATATCTAAAAATTCATGGATAAAATATAGTATCACAAATATAACAGGATAGACGATAATAACTATGTGAACAGATCATCAGAAGATCTACAGAGTTATATACAAATGTAGTAGAGTTTATGCAAAGGAAATAAACCAAATAACTATCTCATAACAAGAAAATAAGCAGTCACTACTAAGGCTCCCTAATGTTACACAATGAAATAAGCACAGAAATCCATATAAGTATATAATATGAGATAGCTCCATCCAAATCATCCTTCCGAACAGCTACTGTATCACCTAGACCTATTATCTAATCTACTCGTTTAAGAGTATCTAAGATAATAAAATACATCATAAAACCTTAGGTCAACAAAGTCTAGTATGAGTGGTAAATGAATCTTAAAATATTATGGCGGTAAATATGGTAAGGATTAGACGTACACGCAACATACCTGACCTGTCCCTGCAACCAAAGAGTTGGTACCTAACATCATAATATGCTACTCCATAAATAATATAAAGGTACTTTACTCAAAATAAAGATACCAGTTCTCCAGGTATTTCTATCTCCAAAACCAACTCCTAATGATTTCAGGTGATGGCCTAGAAAATAACTATAGCAACCATAGCATCCATTAAGCAATCCCCACTATCACTCCATACGATATGAATATATGATAACTCATATGACCTCCTTATTGCTAGGAACTAATGAAAATCCTGATTTTCAATGTACTCTCATATGACTAACCCAAAGCAAGATACGTGTCTAGTAGCCCAAAGCTAGACACTAGACGCAAAATCATTGGTCTATGATATTCAGATACACTCTATTGATCCATGGGTGTCCCCACTTATAATACCTCTACTTCCAATACAATGGAAAACACTCTATGTATCAATGATTCCTTAGCACATTCATCGAAGCCCTCCTTTGCTCCATTTGGATCCAAGCCCTTCCCTTGCTCAATCCAGTTTCCATTATTCAGAACCCTTTACGTTTCCATCTATAACTCACTCCTTTATCAAGCCACTATCTTTTGTACCTACTTCCTTCACGAGTCACCAACCAAGGGTACAAAGCTTTTATCATGTTGTTACATCACCATCTAACACTCAAGCGAACAAGCCAATACCTCCAGCATGATCAACGGAGTCCTATGCTTCCTCCTTATACAAGCCTAACCCTATAGCTCTCAATAAAACATCTTTGCACCAAGTCAAGATGACTCGGTATCGATTGATTTACATTGCCAATTTTGGCTAAGTAAATCAGTCTGCCTTTAGTACTTCCTTCTTGATTGTTTTAGACCTGACCTATTCATCAAAGCAACTCAGCTCCCAATCTAAAGCATTCAACTCCAAGGTATATAAACAACTTGGCATAAAATCCAACACTTAGCCAATCCTCTGAAACTTGCCTTGGTCTACTTCCGCCAACCAACACCTAGAGATCCCCAAAGTAGTCGACCCAACTGAGCAATAGAAATAACTCAAAACCGACTCTTCAACTCCGACCTAAGTTAAAACCTTAGCCATTTTTGAGGTGTGAATTATTTTACAACCTCCTTTCACATTCCAGAGCCTCTCCCCCAAGTTTCATCCCATTCGGACCAACTTTACTTATGATTTGCCAAATTTACTAGCCTATCGTCCTAAACATCCAAATCAGTAGCAAACAACATCAAAGCACCACATATAAATATAGAATAACATGCATATACATCCATTCGTACAAGAAATATGCAGGAATGTAATAAATTTACCAATTTTAATCTAAGTCCACATATTATATGAACATATGAATATGAACATATGAATATGAATAAGGAGAATTACTAAATTATTTTTGAAAATAGTTCTATCAATTTACAAATTTAGTTCATATATTATAACATGTAACTAAAGTTAAAAAAATGTTTTAATGCCTAAAATCATGTTAAAACATGTAATTCTACCATATAAACTCACATAAGACAATGAGAAGTCATAAACCACTCACTAATTTCCAAAATCAACCAATTCTCACCTAGATCTAATGTGGATAGCAATAGAAAGCATTGTAAATCAACAAAAATGTTGATCTCTATCTTGGAATTGATGATCTTCTCTCTAATTAACGGTTTAGCTAGATTTAGAGAGCAATTTGTGAGAATTTGGAAGAATCTAGGATTAATGGGGATTTCGATCTGATTTAGGAAAGAGGGAAATGTTTTAATTTGACTCCTACATCCCACTATTTTACTAATCTCAAATTAGACTAATGGACCTACTTATGATCTTAGCTAGTTGCACACAAATACTGGCGAACAACTATCTAAACTTAAAAAAGGCTTAACTTCCTTATCGTAAGTCTGTTTTCCTATTATGGCAACTTTAGGGAATTAGAAACTATCATCCTAAAGCAATGGAACTAGTTTAAAATCCTAATTTAATACCTATCAAAAGCTATAGCCCAAACAAGGTTTCTAGGGTCAAAATGGTCACGAAGAAATTCATAAAAAATCATAGGTATATAAAATGTCCCTAAGATTCATATTCCAAGATTATAGAATAATACAACCTCGTATAAATAAAATAAAAAATATTTTATGGTCCTTTGATATGTAAATCACGGGTCGTTGTATTCTCACCCCCTTCTTTTAGGAATTTCACCCCCAAAATCCCTAAACAAGTCGAGAAATAAGCAACCATGGTTACTACGCATGCCTAATAACCATGTGCAACCACCGACCATATCAAACAAGAAATCATGAAATCAATAGTGAATCTACCCTAGTATGTGAAATGCTAACCTATCAAATGCATTATACAGCGGTTAAAGTGGGCACGATACATGATGGATCATACCATTCAAATAGCTCCAGACAAGTAGTCCTCATGTTCTCCTCAATTTTCCACCTATAGTCGTCATCACTTCCTCTCTATTGTACCTATATTAGCTTCGGTGATTATCTCCTAAGCTGTTTCATATCATGTCCAACAATACGAACCAGCCTAGAACGAAACTAGTTATGAGATCTCAAAACTTCCGATTTTACCTTAAAATCTTCAAGTTGGTCTGGTATAATCGTCACGCCAGAGTCATGCACAAATTTTCATAGATAGGAGACATTAAAGACATTGTGCATGCGTACCTTCTTCTAAGGTAAGTCGACCTTATATGCTAACTTCTCAATCCTTTTTATTATCGAAAAAGGACCTATGAATCTTGCTGCCAACTTCCCTTTATTACCGAATTGAACAACATTCGTCAAAGGAGATACCTTTACAAAAACCTTATACCCAACAGAAAATTCCAGTTCTCTTCGTCTTTTATCACCATAGCTCTTCTGTCAAACTTGAGCGGCTTTATTCGTTGCTGAATGATCCCAATCTTTTCTAAAGTTTCTCTAATCATATTTGGCCCAAGTATCAGCTTCTTGCCTGCTTCTCACCAACATGAAAGTGCATTACACAGTCGGCCATACATTGCTTCATAAACAGCCATACTAGTACCCAACTTATAACTATTCTTGTATGCAAACTCCACCAAATATAGATGGTCATCCCATGGTTCTCCAAAATCTATAATGTATGCTCGCAAGAGATCTTCCCATATACGATTTATCCTTTTGGTTTGCCCATCCGTTTGTGGGTGGTAAGCTATACTAAGGTGCAACTTTGTCCCTAATGCCTCATGTAAGCTCTTCCAAAACCCACTGGTGAACAATGGGTCTCGGTCACGCACAATGTTCTTCAGCACACCATGAAATCATACTATCCACTTTATATACAACTCCTCCAGCTTGGACATCGTTCTACTTGACTTGACATGTATAAATCTAGTGCTCTTGGCTAACTGATCAACCATAACCCAAATGCTAACACACCCTGCTTGAGTCCTCGGTTGTCCTTCAATAAAATCCATCGATAATTGCTCCCATTTCAACTCAGGAACTTCTAACAGTTGCAACAATTCACTGGGTTTCTTTTGCTTTGCCTTCACCAATTGGCAGTTCATTAACTGTGAGATGAATATCCTGATATCCTTCTTCATATCTTCCATCTCAGTAATCTTATTACCACCGGGATGAATGGTTAACTTGTAATGGTGACACGCTCGTAGCACTTCATCTCGTAATCCATCAATATTAGGAATAAACAATCTTCTGTCTTTATGAGGCCAATCATCCTAGTCGAGTTTGTATTGCTTTATGTCTTTAGATATACTCCTTATATTATCTTCGTTATGATCTCTTCTATTCTAATATCTTGCTTCTTACTAGCACCAATCCTTTCTATTAAAGTATGTTCGATCGAGAAACTTGCCAACGTCTCTTTTTCCAGCTTGTAATGAGGCCTGAAATCATATACAACAATGTACTTAATCTACTTCTATTCCAAGAACATTGCTCCCAAACTAGCATGCCTTCTACTCAATACATCAGCGACTGCATTCCCTTTTCCTGATGTATAGGAAATGCTAAAATCATAGGAGGCTATGAACTCGAACCACCGTTGCTGACGAAGGTTGAGATCCTTTTGAGAGAAATAATACTTTAAGGATTTATAGTCTGTAAATAGCTCAAACCTTTCTCCTAGCAGTTAATGCCTCCATATCTTCAAAGCAATAACTATTGCCTGCAATTCAAAATCATTTGTTGGATAATTTCTCTTGTGTGGCTTTAGCTATTGATTAGCATAGGAAACAACTTTTCCCTTCAACATTAATAATGCACCCAATCCAGTACCACAAACACACACACACACACACACACACACACACACACATATATACCATCAACTTCTCATTCCCACTTGCATTAGTCAATACCGATGCAATCATCAACCTCTATTTTATACGTACAAGCGCACGCTCACACTTTGCATCCCAAACAAAAGCCTGGTTCTTCTTTGTAACACCCCATATTTCGATAACATTATTTAGGATATTTAGTTAGATAAATTAAATAAAATAATGCATTGATTAGAGGATTGAGATTTGATTTAATTAGAGAGATAGCCATGCCATTTTACAATGAACTAAAGAAGAGATTAAATTGAAATAGAGGAGGGATAAAATAGTAAAGATGCCATTCCTATATCCTCCAAACTTTGACTATGTATTAGAATACACATTCATTTCATTTTGAAAATTTTGAAATATGGGTTCCGCCACTATTAATAATGAAGAGAGAAAGAAAAGCTAGGAAGAAGATAATCCAAATCAAATCCATTTATATCTCAATCTCCTTAATCGCAAAAGCTAAGGTGAATAATGTTTACATCTCTATTTTTATTTTTTTCAGTTTTAAGACGATTTCGAATTGATTTGCAATGTTTTGCCATGTTTTTAAAGAATGGAATGTTTAAATATATTTGTTGATGACTTATAGATGTTCATGTTGAATTTCATGATATGTTTTAAGGTAAAAACCCTATTAAATGACATCTTAATGCCTTGAGAATTTTAATATAGATCAGAGATAATAATTTGGAGATGGGTTTCAACTTTTATAATTTTTAGAATTAATATGTATTTTATATGAAATTTCTACTAAAGAAAATGTTGTTTTGGGTTATTAATTATTTAGGGTAAGTAGTAATTGGTTTAGGTCTAAAAAATTTATATGTTAGAAAACATACTAAAAGATATTTTCTAGATTTTTTCTAGATTTTTCCTAACTGTTTTGATGTATATATAAAATTATTTAAGGTATGAGACTTAAATGTTTTATATATTTTAAAATGGATAAGGGATTTTTGTAAATAATTTGAAATTGTTATTTCTGAAAAAAGGCAGCTTTTGAAAAAGTACAATGGCGACCAACTAGATTTAGACAAATAAGGTAAGTTTGGTACAAAAGAAATAGTTTAAAAGTACAAATAAATAGAGTTTTCACTGTTTTTTCTCCTTCGACACTAGGTTCGACCTTCATACTATCGCCTTCGACATAGTTGAAAGCAGTGCATATGGCCCCAGGCAACTGGTATGTAACGAATTGGATGTGGGCTAAAGGTGTAAGGTTGAAACCATAAGGTTCCAAAAGGGTTGAAGCTTTATTTTGGTTTTATAGAAAAATGTGCTTGCTGGCTTTCGACTAAGATGCTTTCGACTTGGTAGGGTTCGACCAGGTCAAATTGTTTAAAAGGAAATGGTTTCGATTGGGTTGCATCTTTGTTTTTTAAAGAACGCTTTCGACTGAGTCAAAACATCTAGCTGGCGCCTTTTTACCTTTTGACCCAGAGGGTTTCGAAGGGGTTGCTTTGTTTTAAAACTTGGTCACTTCTCCAATGCTTTCGAAGGGATGGTTTTGATACCATCACTTCTTTGCTTAGGAATTTTTTCGAAAGAATAGCTTTTGACTTAAGGGATTTAAAGACCTTTTTCATAGATTGAAGCAAAACTCAAATGGTTTCAAAAGAGACAATTTAAATGGTTTCGAAATAGATGCTTTCGACCATTTAGACCAAAATGATTTTTAAGGGTTTTGATGGAGTAAAAATCTTGAAAGGCTTCCACATTTTTTAAATTGAACCCAATTTCTTTCAAAAGGTTTGGATTTAATGCTTTCAAAAGGTTTTAATACAGGTTTCGAAGGGGTGGTTCCCTAAAGGTTTCGAAGGATTCGAATGTATAATTTTCCGATGGTTCGAATAGTTTCGAAAGGAATGGTTTTCCAAGGGTTTCGAAAGGCAATGTTTAGAAGATGTCTAAGACTTTTAAAGCTTTTGAAAGGAAGGTTTTCCAATGGTTTCGAAAGGGTTTTAAGAATGGTTTGAAAGGAAGGTTTTTGGCCTTTCGGCCTAGATAAAGAAAGTGTTTTACATGGTTTCAAAAGGGATACTTACAATAGATTCGAAAGGGGGACTTCCAAAGATTTATATATTTTCATCAATGAGATTTGGATAAAGTATATATAACATGGCAAGGTGATTTTGAGTAAAGCATAGAATATATATTTTCCTTGTTGAATTTAATTTATAGGTTTTAAATCATTTTGAAAAGTTTTTCATGGAAAATTTTGGGAAGGTCTCCCAATGTAAAATGACTTAAATATTAGAATACCAAATGGGACAGGTATAGGGTTGGTCCCTATGCACTAGTTATTAGCCCCAGCTAATTTGTCCAAAATTCCAGTATGTAGGGTTTTGTCCTAGGTAAGACTAAAATTATGAACACACACAGTGAGGAATATATGTTTATAAACATATATGTTATTGGTGAGCCCACAAAACCATTAGGATTTGGTCACCCTAGAAGATGATAAGGACAGACCATCCAGAAATGAAGTACTTAATATATAGTTAAGGACAGAACATTCGGAAGAAGAGGAGTGCCTAACAAATGTTAAATATATTTTGATATGTTGTTTGGTAGGCCCGAGTCGGCCAAAGGTTAGCAGTTAGCCAAACTAAATATATTGTTCGGACAGATAGTCCATTTTTTACCTGAGGATTTATATAAGTTTACATAATAATGCTTTACAGATTTTTCCTAGTTTTGGTTGCAGGAAAAGATTTGCAAAATATATATTTTAAATGAATGTTAGTGAGGGGATACCCATTCCGCTAAGCAGGATGGTCTCAATTAACATAAAATAATAGAGATTAACAGTATTATTCACACCAGGCTTTATGTCTGACTCTTAGTTTTTGTTTCCCCTTAAACTCTTGGGTGCTCAAAATTGATTTGAGTATGCTGAGGGTTGAGGTTTTCTTGTTTTTTATATTTTGACGAATAAAACTTTCGGAGACAAGCAGGTGGTTGTCGAATAGCTAATTAGGATTGCAGTTTATTTTATTTTGATTCCGTAGTGTATATATGTCATATATGACTATATTGCTTTGATCAACCAGGATGACATCGTCGTATGTCGCTATTGGCATATTTTTTAATTGATATATTTGATCATTACTTGGAAAACATTCTGGGATTATGTAACATGGATATGAATTTTTTTTTAAATGTAATCGGCAAAGTGTTGTTTTGAAATCTATGATTTGTTCATATCCATATGCTTTTGATATTATAGATACCATTAGCATTACCGTATTTTATCGTCAGAAGTTATTACTATGGATGACTGCAGTATTTGTAGCTTTTAGCTTTTGGCCTCTAGATATAGGATGTTACAACTTGGTATCAGAGCGTATGTTTATGACTCATAATCCTAAGGAATCAGAGTAGATTTAGGGTATTGGATAACGCTATTGTAACATACTTGTATTTATTTTATATAAGTATATGCTTTATCTCTAGTCTCCTGTCTTTGATTAGGTTACTTTTTTGTATCTCATGAGGATTGAATATAGATATGTAAGGTAGAAGAGGAAGAGTTAACCCAGGTAGGGGAAGCATCGAAGGAAATGTCGGACCGAATTCGAGGGGAACCCAAGGTCAGGCAGAGAATATGGGTGCTGAAATCTCACAGGTTGGAATGGAAGCTATGTATCAATTTTTTGTGTACATGGTGCAGGCAGGAGTGGCTGCTGGAGTTGTGGGAGGAGGAGTTCAATAAGCTTCGGTTGCTAATGATTATGATAAGTTAAGTGGAGATTATATTAAGCTTGGAGGGAAGCTTTTTATTGGAACCGAGGATGTTATTGAGGTGAAGAACTAGCTGTTGCACTGCGAAAGGATTTTTGTAGACTTAAGGCTCAACGATGAGCAGAAAGAGGAGGTTGGCATATAGACAAATTCAGGAGGCTGCTTTATTCTAGTGGAATAGTATGATTGTGGTAGTGGATGAAGAGACCATGACCTGGGCAGAGTTTAAGAGAAGGTTCCGAGAGAGGTTCATGTCAGTTATGACACAGTTTGTTTTCATTAGGAAATTTGCTGAACTAGAACAGGGAGAGATGACTGTTCTAGAGTATGCCAATAGGTTTGAAGAGCTAGCCAGATATGGTTATGCTGCTATTGATATAGTGATGAAGAGGAACGAGAAGTTTATCTAAGGATTGAAGCCTGAGCTGGGTAGGGCTACTTTACCGCATATCAGAGATTCCTGTGATGTGGTTGTCGAGATGGCTTTGAGGCATGAGGAGATGCTAGATTGTCAGGAGAAGAACACGGTGAAAGAAGTCCAGGTTGGGCAGAATCAAAAGAGGAAGTTCTTCCACAAGAAGGGAGCTCAGAAGGGTAGAATAGCCAAGAGAGGAATGTCTGAGATGATCTGTTTCAAGTGCGACAAGAAGGGCCATTTTGCCAATGTGTGTTGTACCGGGAAGGCTAAGGAAGTGAACGGGAAGAAGAACATCTGGTACTTCAACTTCGATTAGATTGGCTATTTTAAGAACCAGTATAAAGAGCCCGCTGAGGATGGAAATGGCAAGGTTTATGCATTGGAGCCAACTACTTCTAAACCGACAACTCAAGAGAAGGGAAAGGCGGTATTGGGAGGTATGCTTTAGATTCTTGGTATGTTTGTTAGCGTTCTATTTGTTACGGTTCATCACATTCTTTTATATCTAGATGTTTGATAGATAAGCTTAACCTAGAACCCACATATTTAGTTACTTCCTTATCGGGTGCGAACCCACTAGGAGGGTATGCAACTTTAGAGTTAAAATGTGACCAGTTAGAGTTGGACCTGTTAAATCGTCCTTTTATTTGTAGTTTGCATGTATTTGATTTTGTGGAGTCCGGAATTATTCTTGTTATAATTTGTTTAAGTTAGTACGATGCTAGGATATTTTTCTAAAATAGCAAAATATATTTCAGACACCCTAATTGTAGTGCGCGGATAGGTTATACCGTCAAAGCTGCGGTGAGATGTATGCTTTGTTGGGTGTTATGGAATTGGATGGTGCATTGAGCTGGGTTTACATTATTAGAAAATTTGCACATGTTTTTGAGCCTGTAGTGGGATTTCCATCAAAACAAACCCTTGAGTCTGGGATTGATTTGGTTTCGGGAGCAGAACCAATGAGTAGGCCACCAAGCAGAATGACCCCTATGGACGTGAGGGAGTTGAATGTGCAGTTGGTACATTTAGAAGGCAAGAGTTTTATTAGGCTAGCAGTTTGCCTTGGAGGTGCAACGGCAATGTTTGCTAAGAAGTGGAATGGATCGTTGAGGATATGTATCGATTATCGTATGTTGAATGTGAGGATGATCAAGAATCAATATCAATTGCCCAGGATTGACGATTTTTTCGACCTGTTAAGTGGAGCCAAAGTATTTTCACAGTTGGATTTGGCAATAGGTTTCCATTAGCTCAGGGTAGCTGAGGATTGTATACCTTTGATGACGTTTAGGACCAGACATGGATCATACGAATGGTTAGTTATGCCGTTTGGACTGACTAATGCGCCAGCTTTCTCTATGGATTTGATGAACCGGTTTTTCCAAGAGCACTTGGATAGGTTCATGTTGGTTTTCATAGATGATATCTTGATTTACTCTAGGGATGAAAGAGAGCATGAAGTTCATCTTAGAGTGGTTCTTGAGACGCTGAGGCAGTATCAATAGTAGGCGAAGTATTCAAAGTGTCATTTCTGGAAGGAAGTGAAGTTTCTTGGTCATGTATTCTCAGAGGAAGGGTTATCAGTAGATCCGACTAAGATTGAAGTAGTGAATAGTTGGAAGAGACCTGAGATAGTGATTGAGATAAAGAGTTTTCTTGGGCTGGCTGGTTATTATCGAAGGTTTATTAAGGATTTTTCATGGATAGCAGCACCTATGACCAAGCTGACAAGAAAGGATGTGAAGTTTGTGCAGGCCGATTAGTATGAGGAAGCATTCCAGAGTTTGATGCACTTATTGATCTATGCATATGTGTTGGTTGTTCCGAATGGAATCAGAATTTGGTCGTTTATATCGTTGCATGTGGAACAGGATTATAAACTATGATGTTGCAGAGAGGTAAAGTGATTGCCTATGCTTCTAGACAGCTTGGACTGCATAAGGTCAGATATCCGATGCATGATTTGAAATTGGCTACAGTAATTTTTGCTTTGAAAGTGTGGAGACATTACCTTTTGGGAGAGAGGTTTGAGTTATGTACAAATCATAGGTCATTGAAGTATTTGTCCTCTTAGAAGGAGCTGAACATGAAACAACAGAGATGGTTAGAGTTTATAGCCACATTTGATTTTGGGATTGAGTACACACCTGAGAAAGGCAACAAGGTTGCAGATGCACTTAGCAGGAAACATCAGAATGCAGTGTTGGTGATGATTGTCGAGTGGAAAGATTTGAAAGCATTGGCATGTTGCAGAGTGCAGTGGAGATCTAAGGCCAGGTCTAGTGGAGATACAGTTGTATTATCTTGTTTGGAAGTTCGGCCAGTGATGATCGAAAGGATTGCTACTAAATAGATGGAGGATCCAATATTAGCTGATCGAATTAGGAAGCTAAGGGAAGGAACCAACAGTGATGACTTAAAGGACTTTAGTCTTGACTAGAATGGGTGGTTGAAAAAGAAAGGAAGATTATGTGTTTCAAATGTAGGAAATATAAGGATAGAAGTTTTGAAAGAATGCTATCGTTCGAAGTTCACTGTTCATCCATGATGAATTAAGATGTATCAGGATATGAAGAGAAGTTTCTTCTGGGAATGCATGAAGCGGGATATTGGCTTATTTTTAAAGCAGTGCTTGAATTTCCAACAGGCAAAGGTCGAACACCAGAAGCCAAGCGGGTTGCTTCAGCCATTAGAGATTCCAGTATGGAAGTGGGATTCTATTTCTATTGATTTTATAGACAGGTTGTCAAGGTTGAACAGAGGAAATGAAAGTATATGGTTCATAGTGGACAGATTGACCAAAAGTGGTCATTCATTCCTGTTAAGTCAACTAGAACGACATATGTTTTGGCGAAATTGTTTATGAAGAATGTGGTTAGATTCCATGGAATTCCTAGTAGTATAGCAAGTGGTAGAGATTTATTATTCACTAGCGAGTTCTGGAAGAGTCTACAAGAAGTTTTAGAAGCAAGCTCAAGATGAGTACTACATACCATCCGCAAATAGACGGGCAAACAGAAAGAGTTAACAAACTCTTGGATGATTTGTTAAGAGCTTTTGTTTTAGATTTCATAGGATCATGGAAAGACCATCTACATCTAGTCGATTTTTTGTATAATAACATTTATCAGACTAGTACTAGGATGACACCGTTTGAAGCTTTCTATGAAGGCCATGCAAATCTCACGTTTTTTGGTTGAGGACAAGGGGTATGTTGGTTCTTGGTCCAGATTTGGTTAGAGAAGCTGTAGAAAAGATTGAGGTCATTCGAGCTAGAATGAAGGAGGCTTGGCCTAGGCAGAAGAGTTCTGTAGATAGAAGAAGGAAAGGTTTAGAGTTCTTTGTTGGAGATCATGTATTTATTAAGGTGTTACCGATGAAGGACATGATCAGATATGAAAGATCAGGAAAGTTGGCACTGAGATTCGTTGGACCTTTTCCTATTATTGAGAGGATTGGTAAGCTCGCATATAGCGTTGATTTACCAAGCATTTGGCAAGCGTCCACAATGTTTTTCATGTTTCTCATCTCAGAAAATGTGTTAGAGACCCATAGACTGATATTGCACCGACTGTGCCAGATGATTTAATGGTAGAATCGGACTTGAGGATAGCTAGAAAACTGGTTGGTATAGTTGCCAGAGATGAGAAGAGGCTTAGAATTAAGACAGTCAGATTACTCAAGGTATAGTGGAGTGACGATGATAGGGATTATACTTGGGAGGTTGAGAGCATGATTAGAGATGCTTATCTTGACTTGTTTGATGGTATGTTTTACCTCTTTGTTTGATTTGTGTGTACCTTATCATAATTTCGAGGATGAAATTCTTTAAGGAGGGGAGTCTGTAACATCCCATATTTCGATAACATTATTTAGGACATTTAATTAGATAAATTAAATAAAATAATGTGTTGATTGGGGGATTGAGATTTGATTTAATTAAAGAGGTAGCCATGCCATTTAACAATGAACCAAAGAAGAGTTTAAATTGCAATAGAGGGAGGGTAAGATAGGAAAAAGGCGATTCCTATATCCTCCAAACCCTGATCGTGTATTAGAATACACATTAATTTCACTTCGAAAATTTTAAAATAAGAGGCCGGTAACCATTAACAAGGAAGAGAAGAAGAAAATCTAGGAAGAAGCTAATTCAAATCAATTCCATTCATATCTCAATCTGTTTAATCACAAAAGCTAAGGTGAATAATGTTTACATCTCTATTTTGATTTTTTTCAATTTTAAGATGATTCTTAATAGATTTGCAACATTTTGCCACGTTTTTGAATGATGGAATGTTTATATATACTTGTTGATGACTTATACAAGTCCATACTAAATTTTATGATATGTTTTAAGATAAAAAGGCTATTAAATGACATCTTTATGCCTTGATGAGAAATAATAATTTGGAGATAGGTTTCAATTTCTAGAATTTTTGTAATTAATATGGATTTTATATGAATTGTTTGGTAAAGAAAATGTTATTTTGAGTTATTAATTATTTATGGGTAAATAATAATTGGTTTGGGTCTGGAATTTTTCAAGATTTTTCCAAAGTGTTTTGATGGGTATATAAAATTATTTAAGGTATGGGACAAAATGTTTTATATATTTCAAAATGGTGAAGGGGCTTTTTGTAAATAATTTAAAATTGTTATTTCTAGAAAATGACAGCACTTTTGGAAAAGTACAATGGCAACCAATTAGATATAGACAAATAAGGCAGGTTAGGTACAAAAAATAGTTTAAAAGTACAAATAAATAGGTTTTTCACTGTTTCGTCTCCTTCGGCACCGTGTTCTACCTCCATACTATCGCCTGCGACATAGTTGAAACCAATGCATATGGTATCAGGCAATTGGAACATAATGAATTAGACGTGGGCTAAAAGTTATAGGGTCGAAACCAAAGGATTCCGAAAGGGGTGAAGCTTTGTTTTAGTTTTAAAGAAAAGTGTGCCTGCTTGCTTTCGACTATGATGCTTTCAACTTGGTAGGGTTTCAACCAGGTCGAATTATTTATAAGGAAATGGTTTCGATTGGTTGTATCTTTGTTTTTAAAGGAACGCTTTCGATTAAGCCGAAATACCTAGCTGCCATTTTTTACCTTTCGACCCAGAGGGTTTCGAAGGGGTTGCTTTGTTTTAAAACTTGGCCACTTCTCCAATGCTTTCGAAGGGATGGTTTTGACACCATCACTTCTTTACTTAGGAATGTTTTCGAAAGAATGGCTTTTAATTTAAAGGATTTAAAGACCTTTTTCATAGATTGAAGCAAAATCCAAATGGTTTTGACAAAGACAGTTTTAAATGGCTTCGAAATAGACGCTTTCGACTATTTCAACCAAAATGATTTTTAATGGTTTTGATGGCTTCCACATTTTTAAATTGAACCCAATTGCTTTCGAAAGGTTTGTATTTAATGGTTTCGAAAGGTTTTAAAAGAGGTTTCGAAGGGGTGGTCCCCAAAGGTTTCGAAGGAATCGAATGTACAATTTTCTGTTGGTTTCGAATGGTTTCAAAAGGACATGTTTTCCAAGGGTTGTGAAAGGCAATGTTTAAAGGTTTTAAAAGGAAGATGTCTAAGATTTTTAAATTTTTTGAAAGGAAGGTTTTCCAATTGTTTCAAAAGGGTTTTGGGAACGGTTTCGAAAGGAAGGTTTTGACCTTTTGGCCTAGACAAAAGAAAGGGTTTTACATGGTTTCGAAAGGGGTATTTTCAATAGATTCAAAATAGGGACTTACAAAGATTTATATGTTGTCGTCAACCAGATTTGGGTAAAGTATATATAACATGGCAAGGTAATTTTAAGTAAAGTATAGAATATATATTTTCCTTGTTGAATTTGATTTAAAGTTCTAAATCATTTTGAAAAGGTTTTCAAGGAAAATTTCAGGAAGGGATCCCTAAGTAAAATGACTCAGATATTAGAATACCGGATGAGACTGGTATAGGATAGCGCCCTATACATTAGCGATTAGCATTGGCTAATTTTTTCCAAAATTCCAGTGTGTAGGGCTTTGTCACAAGTAAGACTAAAATTATGAATACGCAAAGAAAGGAACATATGTTTGTATACAGAGGAGTTCCTAACAGATGTTAGATAAATTTTAATATGTTTTCTGGTAGGCCCGAGTCTGCCAACGGTTAGTACTTAGCCAAATAAAACTATATTGTTTGGATAGATAGTCCATTTGTTACCTGGGGATTTATGTAAGTTTACGATATAATGCTTTACAGATTTTAAACAGTTTTTGTTGCAGGAAAATATATGCAAAAGATATGTTTT
This sequence comes from Allium cepa, assembly GCA_030765085.1. Taxonomy (NCBI): domain Eukaryota; kingdom Viridiplantae; phylum Streptophyta; class Magnoliopsida; order Asparagales; family Amaryllidaceae; genus Allium; species Allium cepa. The sequence continues at coordinate 925,904,476 of CM060931.1, read as the reverse complement.
GAAAAAATATTAGTGAGGTGAAACCCGTTCGGCTTAGCAGCATGGTCTCACTTCAAATAATAGAGATGAACAGTATTATTCACATCAGGCTTTATGCTTGACTAATATTTTTTGTTTCCTCATAAACTCTCAGGTGCTTAAAATTGATTTGAGTAGTCTGAGGGTTGAGGTTTTTGGGTTTTTGATATTTTGGAGAATAAAGCTTCCAGAGATGAATTGGTTGTTGTTGGATAGCTAATTAGGATTGAAATTTATTTTGTTTTGATTCTGCTGTGTATATATGTAAAATATGACTATATTGCTTTGATCAACCAAGGGGTCGTCATCATATGTCGCTCTAGGAATATTTTGTAATTGATTTATTTGATCATTACCTGGAAAACGTATTGGGATTATGTAACATGGATATGAATTTCTGTTTTGAAATGTAATCAGCAAAGCATTATTTTAAAATCTGTGATTTTTTCATATTCATGTGCTTTTGATATTACAGATACCATTGGCATTACCATATTTTGTCAGCAGAAGTTAGTACTATGGAGGACTGTAGTATCTATAGCGTTTAGCTTTTGGGCCCTAGATACGAGATGCCACATTCTTTGTCAAATTGGTCAACTATGCTACCATCTTTGAGAAGTCCTTGATAAAACACCTATAGTATCTTGCCAACCTTAGGAAACTCCTTACATCTATAGCACTCTTGGGATGATTCCAATCTTGGAAAACTTCCATCTTCGAAGGATCTATAGCCAAACCTTGTCCAATAACAACATGACCCAAGAACCTCATTTCTTTTCTTATGAAGTTATAATTAGAGAACTTCGCCCTCAACTTGTGTTTCTCAATGCCTATAGCATAATCTTCAAGTGTGTCTTGTGCTCTTTTCATTTCTATGATACATCAGAATATCATCCATGAACATAAGCATGAATTTGTCTAGATGGTCTCTGAAAACACAATTCATGAGATCCATAAAGTATGCTCGAGCATTATCAACCTAAATGGCATCACCAGTCACTCATAAAAACAAAACGGTGTACGAAATGAAGATTTAAGCACATTCTCCTTCGCTACCCTTAATTGGTGAAATCCCATTGCTAAATCTATTTTAGAGAACACCTTTGCACCAAGGAGCTGATCAAATAAGTCATCAATATGTAGGAGTGAATACTTGTTCTTCTTCTTTACTTTATGCAGCTCATGATAATCCATACATAACCTCAAAGAGACGTCCGCCTTACTCATGAATACTACTTGTTTCCCCCACTCAGATGTACTCCTTTGAATAAACCCTCTCCTTTATAGGTCATTCACTTGCACCTCTAATTCCTTCTGCTCTCTGGGTGCCATACACCTCAAATGCATAACTACGGGTATGGATTCCTTCAATAGATGTATCCGAAACTCAATCTCTTTACGCAGCGGTAATTCGATCATTCCTCAAATACATTCGGATACTCTCTAGTAATAGGCATAGATTATAGCTCCTTCTATGGAACTTCAAGTGAATATAGAAAGCTAACCATCAGGCTACCCTCTGGTATGCAGCCAATCACTATTGTTCGCCCTTCCACATCCCTGATTGTCACCAATGGTTCTTGCAATCCACTATTGTTGCATACTTCTTAAGCCAATCCATTTCAAAGATAATCCCAAACCCAACAAAATTCAAGACAAAGCAATCAAAAAAGAGTTTCCATGACTCGATAACAGTAGGCCATGACAATCCATTCAAACACTAGTAGATCCTCCAACAGGATTTATCATAATCTAGGGTTGGTCTACTATCTCAAGTCTCAATCCCAATCTATCTAATAGGTCACTAGATATGAATGAATGTGAAGCCCCGTTACCATACAAAACATGAATGGAAACATCTTTAATGGAAGGCATACTTAAATAACGACTCCATTTCCCTTCCGCTTCACGGAAGGAGCACTCGATGAAGTCGAGACAGCATCCAAAGCATATGCTTTCACAACCTGCTTATCCTTCACAAGTTCCGGACAATCTTTCTACCAATGCTCAGACCTGCCACAATTATAGCATTTCTTCTCTCGCTAACTTTGCAATGATTTAGTGACCCTTCTCCGTGTATTCATGGCAAATAGGTTCCCACATAGCTTTCTTCTGGGAAATTTTCCCCTGAGATTGCTTCCTCTTTCCATTCCACTTTTCTTGCCTCCACCGCCTTGTAGCGATTTTGGCTCTTCCTCCTCATTAGAAATGACAACAGTTGTTTTAGCCTTTGGATAAAATTCTCATGACAGAGAGCTTTCTCAACATTCTTCTCGAATGGCTCATCAATGTGGTCTACCAGCTTCTCTCCAAGGTAAACTTCTGGATCAATGATGCATTTTTCATTTTTCTTTAATGGAGTGTCGATGAATGACATTTCATACTTTAATAAAACTTAACTCTCTAACATACTCATAAACTGACATCTATTATGGCTCAAGATCAACAAACTTCTTAAACAATACTAACTTCTAAATAGCCGGAATGAACTTCTCTTTAAACCTTACTTTAAACAAGTGTCAAGTAAACTAATCTTCTTGGGTAGCAATGATAATGGCATTCCACCATTCATAGCTCGTCCTTGAAGTTTTCTGGAGGCTAGTTTCCTCTTTATAGCATCATCCATTTTCATATCACAAAATTGCACTCCTAGATATCCAACCAATCATGCACTTCTATGTTTGAATCCATTCAATGAAATGGTTTTCCACCTAGAGTGAATAGTCTTTACTCAATTTTGGCAAAATCAGCCATACGCGCTTGCATAGGAGCACCTCCTCCAACAGCTACACTAGGAGTGGTAGCCTGAACATTCCTCTTGTCGTCATAGCATTCAACATCGCTTGAACTTCAGGTGTAGCATCTCTTGACCCTGCTCCTTCCTCAACTCCTAAAGTAGAATTCCTTATGGTATCTTTTGTATTCGGCTCATTCTTAATCTGTAACAAGAATGATCAATCTCTCATAAAGAAAATTATGTCTATGGTGCTTGTGTGCATGCGACTTACGCTATATAATATATTACTATATAGCTTTAAAAACCAAAATATATAATAAGTATGCACTCTCTGTATATATACACTCTTGATCCATTCTAGGGTGATAAATCCTTCCTTATCTCTACTGGATCTTGACATCAAATCAGATTAATCATGTAATCAAAGCTCTGATATCAAATGTGGCAACTGCCATATACCACTGGCACTTAATAATATCAAAATAGTGCAATGCAATCTTGCCTGATTGATATAAGATGATCATTAAGGTTGAAAATGAAACAAATATGGTATATAATCTATCGAATGTTTCACAGCGTGTTAATAAAATATAATATCATAGATACAACGGAAATATAATAGAGTTATATACAAATATAATAGAGTTTATACAACGAAAATAAATCTAATAACTGCCGCGTAACAAGAAAACAAGTATTCATGCACTTCTAAGGCTCTCAGGTGCTGCACAGCGGAACAAGTGTTGAAGTCCATATAAGTATATAATACGAGATTGCTCCATCTAGCTCGTCTTTCACCTAGCTACTCCGTCACCTAGACATGTTATCTTGTCTACTCATTTAAGGGTACCCAAGATAAAAGAATCAAAGCATAAAACCTTAGGTCATACAACAGTTTGAAGTAAGTGGTAAATGAATCTCACAATACTATGCAGGTGAATATAGTAAGGAATAGCGGTACACGAATCATACCTGGCCTATCCCTACAACCAAAGAGTTAGCACATAACATTATAATACACTACTCTATAAATAACATAAAGGTGCTCTACTCAAAATCAAGATATTAGTTCTCAAGGTATTCTTATCTTTAGTACCTACTCCCAATGATATCTCTAGATGATAGCTTAAAAAGGAACCAAAACAATCATAGCATCCATTATGCAATCCCTACTATCACTCCATGTGCTTTAAATATATGATAACTCATATAGCCTCCTTACTGCTAGAGACTAATTGAAATCCTGGTTTTTAGTGTACTCTTGTATCACGTAGCCCAAAGCTAGATATGTATCTCGTAGACCAAAGCTAGAACAATAGACTTAGAGCCACTAGCCCACGGTATTCAGACCTACTCCATTGATTCATGGACGTCCCCAATTATATTACTCCTGCTTCGAATATCAACGATTGCTCACCACATTCATCTAACCCTCCTTTCTTCCACTTGGATCCAAGCCCTTCCTTTTCTCAACCCAGTTTCCATTATTGGGAACTCTTTATGTTCCCTATCCACGGCTTACTTCTTTATCGAGCTGTTATCTTCGATACCTACTTCCTTTATGAGGCACCAACCGAAGTTACAAAGCTTTTATCATGTTGTTACATCTCCATCCAACACTCAAGCAAATGTTCCAAAACCTCCAGCAAGATCTACGTAGTCACATACTTCCTCCTTGTACAAGCCTAACCCCACAGCTCTCACCAAAACAACTCGGTATTGAGTCAAAATGACTCAGCACCGAGTCATTTACTTAGCCAATTTTGGCTAAGCAAATCACTCTGCCTCTAATACTTCCTTCTCAAGTGCTTTAGACTCTGACCCATTCATCAAAACAACTTGACCCCCAATTCAAACCATTCAACTTCAAGTTCTAGAAACAACACGGCATAGTACCCAAACCCAACCGACCAATGGAAATGACTCAGTACCGACCCTTCAATTAGGACTCGAGTTAAAACCTTGGCCAATATTGAGGTGCATATTATTTTGTAAGCTCCTCCCTTGTTCGAGAACTTCTCCTTCAAGTTTTGTTCAATTTGGACCAACTTTACTTTCAATTTTCCAAATTCACTAACCTACCTTCCTAGACATCCAAATCACTATCAAGCAGTATCAAAGAACCATATATAAACACAGAACAACATGCATATACATTCATTCATACAAGCAACCAATTCTAGTCTAAATCTACATATTAGAATATATGAATATGAATAAGGAGAATTACTAAATTATTTTTGAAACCATTTCAAAGATTCACAAGTTTAAGCCATAAGCATATAATAACATGTAATTAAAGTTAGAAAAGTTTAAGACCAAAAATCATGTTAAAACATCTAATTCTACCATATAAACTTGCGTAGGATAGTGAGAAGGCACAAAAAACTCACCAGTTACCAAAATCAACCAATTCTCACCTAGATCCAATATGGACAACAATAAAAAGCAATGTAAATCAATCAAAACGATGATCTATATCTTCTAATTAATGATCATCTCTCTAACCAATGATTTAGCTAGATTTATAGAGTAATTTATGTGATTTTGGATGAAGTTAGGATTAATGGAGGTTTAGATCTGATTAGGGAAAGGAGGTAAAGTTTAATTTGACTCCTACAACCCCCCATATATACTAATCTCGATTTGCATTAACGGACCTAGCTATGGTAATTACACACTAATTGGCCAATAGCTCTCTAAAGTAAAAACAGGAATAAGTTTCTAACCACAATTCCATTTTTCAATTACGATCACCCTATGGAATTGAAAACCATCATTCTAGAGCAATGTAACTGGTTTGAGACCTTAACTCCTATCAAAAGTTATAGATCAAACAAGGTTTCTATGGTTAAAATGGTCGCATAGAAATTATAAAAAATCCTAGGTACGTAAAATGTCTCTAAGAGTTATATTCCAAAATTATAGAATTATATGACCTCATATGTATAAAATAAAAAATATTGATGATCCTTCGATACATGAAATGCATATTGTTACAATTTTACTTTGCATTCAGCTGTTGTAAAAAAAGGATTTATAACTAGCTGAATGAACATGCTGGCATCTTCATATGTTGGGGATGTCACTATTCTCTAGGTATTTTTATATTTCCCCCTACATGGCCATGTTATGTGAAAATAAATACTTAAAGTTAGCTTGTAATGAAAACTTATTTAGCTACTTTATTTACGTACTATTGTTGAGAAAAAACTGACACATTTTGTTGCTTGAAAATAATATTAGTAAAGACTGGAACATCATCACGTTCATTTTCGAGTCTCAAAATGGGGAACGCTGCAGTATGATATCAAAGCGAGGTCTGGGGACATTTAAGCATAATGAAGCTAAATAGAAGTCTGGGTAGAAACATGTTGAGAATGGTACTCTAATGTTTGCTCTGGTAACTGAAGCAATAAACATGAACACATTTATTTATCAGCATATGAGATGATAAAGCAACAACTAGTATAAGTTGTTTAGTCGAGATTGATTATTAGAGGATATTTTTCTAAATTTTATCGAAGTTGTGGAGTTAAAGTATTTATCAAGAAAGAAGCAGCCTTAGAAGTTTTGAACTAGTTGAAGTTCTATGAGTGTATCTTCAGAGACATAGGGTATGATGATGATCATGAAAGAGATCGATCTCTCATCAACCTCAAGAAAATACTCTATACTGGTATGAGGTATTGACTGTTAAGGTCCTTGAGGAGGTGGTCACTTGGTATCAATTTATGGATTGATTAAATCCCAGTTTATTCTTGAATCATTTAAGAGCGCTTCAATGCTTTATCAAAGTAGGGTAGAGAACTTATTTGGATTCCCCTAAAGAAGAATATAAAGTTTACACAGGGCTTAAGGAAGGGATCCAACCATAAAGTGATCGCATATTTATTGGATCTCTTCAGGTCAATGGTAGAAATGACAAGGAGATGCAACCGACTGTATTAAAAGGAGATGAAGGATGATGTTAGACCCAAGAGAGCGCAGAAGAGGAGGTACAGCACTTACCAAAATGGGAATAAGGACCAATGGAAAGGAGGTAAGACCTTAGGAGGAGGAACTCAACAGGAAAATGTAGCTGTTGTTACCTCCTTTAATTTTGGGTAAAAGGATCACTATTCGACCAAGTGTATCATGTGTTGAGTAAGGGGAAGGCTTTAGCTCCAACAACCCTTTCCATAAGAAAAGGGATTGTCTAGATTTGAGACAAGTGAATGTTTATGTTTTGGAAGGCTAGCAGATATACTATCTACTGAGGAAAAATGGAGGAGTGTAGTGCTTGAATGTATGATTCTAATTTCTAATATTTCAGTTAGAGTTATGTTTGATTCTAGGGCTACACACTCTTTCATTTCGAAAGAATTGGTTGATAGGTTAGGTTTAGATGTTACCATTTTAGTTACATCTCTGCCAATGGTTAATCCAATCCACAGGTATGCCACTCTTGAACTATGGTGCAGTAATGTAAGGTTTTTGCATGGACATCTATTTATTATGACCAATACGCATGTTACATTGTAGGTTACGAGGTTATTTTAGATATTAATAGGCTAGTACGTGATGATGCTAGAATTCATTCCACTGATAGAGTTATCGCATTATGACACCAAAGAGGATGTGAAAGGACTATGGTAGCACTGGATACATTTAAGGAGCATTTTCATTAGAAAATAAGGTGGAGGAGATTAAAGAAATGGTAGTGCTTCAAAAATTTATGGATGTTTTCAAGCCAATGGTAGGATTACCACCAAGGAGAGCAATTGGACTCTGAACAAATTTGATGTTGGGGTTTCAACCTATTAGTAGACCACCTCGCATAATACTCCAAGGAGATTGAGGAGGTGAAGAGGAAACTAGTGGAACTTAAGCATAGAGGTTTCATAGGTTGAGTAATCCACCGTGGGATGCATCAGCGATATCTGTAAAGAAACAGAAGGATCACTTTGAACGTGTATCAATTAATGAAAGTCAAATGAATTGACTATAAAGAATCATTATCCATTGTTTAGAACAGATCACCTTTCTGACCAATTAAGTGGACTAAGTGTATTTTTACAATTAGATCCGGCAATGAGATCTCACAAACTGAGAAAGTCAAGGATAACATTCCTTTGATCATATTTAGAGCTAAGTATGGTTCGTATGAGTGGTTAGTCATGCCCTTTGGAATAACCGATGCCTCCGCATTCACGATTAGTTGATAAATTTATGTTGGTCTTCGTCGATGATATTTTGGTGTACTCTAAAAATAAGCCAGATCACGAAGTTCATCTTAGACTATTATTGGAGACCTTCTAACAACATAAGCAAAAGGCACCAAATGCTATTTTTGGAAATATGAATTTAAGTATCTTGGTCATGTCGTTTTAAAGAATGGATTAACCATGGATCCATTGAAGATAGAGACTATTAATGATCTGAAGAGATCAGATACATGATGATGATGAGAAGTTTCTTAGGGTTGGTTGTTATTAAAGCAAATTAATTAATAATTTTATCATGTATAGTTGCACTCTTGACTAAACTGACTAGGAACAATGAGAAGTTTAAGGGGACTGATAAGTCATTCCAGGAGTTGAAGAGGGTAACGATAAATGCTCATGTTTTGATTTTACATAAAGGGAATTAGGGTTTGGTTGTTTACACTAACGCTTCTGGAGCCGGATTAGGAGCTTGTGTTAATGTAGATAGGACAGAAGATATCTTATGCATCTCGACAATTAAAATCGCATGAGGTTCACAATCAAACTCATGAGTTAAAATTAGCAGTGGTGGTCATCGTAGTAAAGATTTTGGGACATTATCCATTAGCAGAATGGTTAGAGTTGTATATGGATCATAAGTATCCTAATTATATATTTTCTTAAAAGGAGTTGGATATGAGACAACAGTGATGATTAGGATTCTTTGCAGCTTACAATTTTGATATAGAGTTTACGCAAGGAAAGGGGAACAAAGTTGTCGATGCCTTGAAAAGAAAGCAACAAAATGGAGCGTTAGCCATGATTATGTAAAGGGTGGCCTAACTGGCATTAGCATTTTGTGTAGTGAATTTTAGGCTAAACGTAGGGTGGATGCATTAGCAGGCTTGAAATTTTTTTCGATGCTTGTAGATTGAATTGTTGCAGGGCAATGAGAAGACCCATTATTAGCCTATATGATTTGGCAATTAAAGATGGGTGTGGATGCGGAAGACTTGAAAAGATTTGAGAGTAGGTTAAAAGGATTGCTTAGGAAGAAACAATGGATGTGTATCCCAAGTGATGGAATTGATGGTGTATCGTAGGGGATATTATGTAATTTGATTATATAATTTTGCTTTTAAAAATGATTCTTATTCGAGATAAAGGATGTTTATGTTTTACTATTTTATTACGTGTATTGTTATATTGGATCTAAGTGTTATGACCATAGTTGTGTAAATGATAAATTACTTAAAGTAAAACACTACTCAATAGAGGATTCCTCTCCTTTATTATAGAAGGTCGGCATCACCATAATTGGTAGTCAATTTGAAGTCAAAATCTCCGACCAAAGCAAAATGGTTTATCAATAAATGCTATCGAATTGAACCAAGGACTTTAAAGTGGTTTATGCAATTAACAATGAATACTGTTAGAGTTTTTTGACCATTAACTAAACTCAAAATATCTTAATGATATAGTGATGATGAAAAGGAAACATGCATAAAATATTGTTATAAGGTGCAGCATAGTAAAGATTAGAAACTAAATTTTGCCTAAATAGTCAATAAGCAACTGTACTCATGCCCAATATTATTCTTCAACAAAGTGTGTGTATGCTTCAGTATGTTATTTAAATACTAATTGAGGATTGAGTTCATATCAAAGAGTCAATAAAATAGTTTATTATCTAATTTCTGGGTTTAACCAATTCAAAATTAATTAACCAATATTATAAATTAATAATACAATTAAAACAAATACAGTATTCAATCTTAATAGCATTTTAATTATTTATTTTAAGATTTAAAATTAACTAAAATAATATATAGTTATTATATACTAATTTAATTAATATATGAGCTTAAATTATTGCTTAAATAATTAATATATTGTATATTAATTAGGCCCGATAACATGCAAGATTTATATAAGGCATGGCCAAGCATAACAAGAGGAATAGGGGAGCATTTGACTCAGTTTACAAGTCTAAAGGAGATCCGGATTCGAAAGAGAGAGAAAGGCGGAAGATATTCTATCTTATGGTGGCTATAAATAGCCTCATCCATTCCCATTCAAATTACATGGAAAATAATAAACCCTAACATCCATTAGTGAATTGATTAGGGTCTTAAAGCTAGGATTTATACACCAAGTTCGAGTATAAGGACTAATTGATCCAAAGAGGAAAAATTAGCAACCGACATGTCAATGACTTACGAATAAAAAAGGTACATATCTATTTTAAATGACGCAAATTTATGTATGTATGTTTTTCCTAAGTTCATTTTTGGCCAAACAAAAAAAAACTAAAAATATTTTCTTTTTCAAAAATAAAATAATAATAAACATATATAAATATTAAATTATGTTACACATAATAAGTTAAACGCATGTTTAATTTTGTGTATGTATATTTATAGTTAAAAAATAATAATTTTTATTAATGTATCCTTAGTGCCAATGTATAAGTCCGACCAGACTGCATTCAGGAGTCGCTCGTTCAACTGTTCCTCAAAGACAAGGTCGATAAGTGCCATGCACGGTCTCCCCTCATCCTTCTCTCGATTCTACCCAGGACCGGGTAATAAAGAAATGGATCAGAAAAGGGGACATCTACTACGGGCTATGCTACCTATTACTGATACATACATACATATACGTACACACATACATATATATATATATATATGTATACATGTATATATGTGTATGTGCATGTATATACATATATGTAATGTACATGCACATGCACACACACACATATATATAGACATACAAAATAAATTTTTTTCGGTTATTATACAAAAATTATTCTTCTGTTTTAAAAAATATTTCTTCTTCTTCTTCTTGGATGATAAATAACATAATTTTACTTTCTTTTTCAGCTTTTAATAAAACAAATTCATATATCATAACTGAAAAGAAAATGAAAATTATCGATATGATAATTAATATGTATATATAAACACATTATTAATAGCAATATATATATATATATATAATATCACATATCATCATCATTATGTTAAATAGCCCTTGACACTTATAACTATAAATCAAAACAGTTATTTACATTGATATGTTAACATTTACATTTATATTTTCTATGCTAGTTAAAAAATATTTATAATGTTCAAATTATAAATGTGAACATATAATAATTAAATATGATAAATCAAGGTATAAAAGTAAAAACATACAGATATATATATATATACACATTAAAGTTTTATCTTAAAATTAATTGAATTAAAATAGTAAAATCTTTTATTAATGGCACTAAATAAGATTTATTATAAATAGATTATCTATGTAAGTTCTAATATAGATTAATAAATGGAAATTTTTTGAAGTTCCCAAATTTTACCCCGTTGCTAATGCATTTGATCCAATAATGGTACTAGCACCCACATTATATTAACATGAATGATCAATCAACACGTAAGGCGGTGACTTCATAAATTCAATTAGAAGGGTGTTTAAGAAAGAGTGTTTAACTGAGGAGAATGTTATATCAATTAAGGAACATTCTGATAGATGAAATCCTCTCATCTCTTAGCCCTTACCTGGCATATTGAAGTGGTTCATTTCATAGGTATGCCTAAGTAGAAGGCTCAAAAGAGTTTTGTGCCTTAGGTTATACTATTTAAATATTATAAATTAAATTTAAAATGGAATAAAATAATGTACAATTTCATAAAGAGTTATAAAAAAGAAAATTAAAATTGTTTTAAATTTCACATATACGTTATATTTAAATTAAGATGTTTAATTAATAAAGAAATACATATACATATAAATATATACATTATTATTTGTACAAAGAAAAGGGGAGGTTAAACAAATTAAAACTCATATGGACATAAAGGAGTATACATAGTATACAAATTAATAAAGATATATGATGTCATCGGATTATACTCATCTCCCTTAAACTCTTGATAATAATCCATAAATATTTCTTTTCTAAATCGGGTACTTAGATGGTATTGCATTTTTGTGCTACAATTCGTAGGTGGTATATAATATATTACAGGTCAACATATGTCCAATGATTCGAATCACGTGCTACGCATGATTCAAACCTACGACCTCATAGACCAAAAGCCATAGCACCTAACCATTGGAATAGTGGTGTTGGACCTACTTAATTTATATTAATTTAAATTGTGAATTTAAAGTAAAACTACTCTCCATCATTTACAATATAAATAAAGTATTGTACATATTTATGGTTGTTGAGCACCCTCGAGCCATAATATATTTATAATGATATTTATATTGTCCCTAGGTTGGTAAGAATATTTTATAACTTTGTTGAGCAACCTGAAGGGTTACAAAATTACCCTTAGGCTATTGTAAAATGATTGGTCTATAGTACAAAATATACTTTATGATTTATTAAGCATCCTCAAGATCATAAAGATGATTAGGCAAATGAACATATAGTTAATAATTATATATGATAAATTGTTACTTACTGTTTATAGGGACTACAATTTGTTAAGCACCCACAAGGTAGAATTATCATCATAAATAAATCCCAATACTTAGTGAAGGAATTTAACAAATTCTCATGCCTCCTTAACGTTTTTTTAGGAGATACAAAATTCAGTAGGAGCCTTAAATATAATGAATCTAATAAGTATAAGAACACATGCAATGTTATCAAACTTAATCCAATGAATTAAGATGTATTAAGTGGCAGCAATGAAGTCGTTTTAGATAAAAGACACTGGTCGGTGTGAACTATAAGGACCGGGAATGTAAAAATCACATTCACTTACCAAAAACTCTAGCATGTGGTTGCTAATGAGCCTAAGGCTAAATTCGATAAAGGTGCCTGAAAAAATAGCGTCTAATGAGTCATGATCAATAGAATGTGGACTTGCTCGATGTTACGTTTTGTCAACCATGAGCACCGAGCTTCAAAGAAATATGAGAATATGTATGTTCAATCCATATTTTAGCACCTACAAAAGTCATGGAAATTATTTCGTACGAAGAAGCAAAGGAAAACTCATTCAACATCGCATACTCAATATGATTGGGTACGTAAAGAGATTGGATTGGGAATGGCTCTTGACACTGAGTTGTAGATCGACTTGATTTTTGGATCACTAACTCCGTTGTTTGATTGGTTTATATTGAATTTCAATATGAATTCATTAAAGTGTACTATCATAGATCTTCTTAGTGTGCTAGGAATGACCGACCATTCACGAATGAAATGAATGTGATACTCACACTCACGGGTAAATCTTCCTTGAATAGTTTAAAGAAGAGAAGATGTATGTCGAAGTAAAATAAAGGTAAAGCCAAGGCTTAAGAAGAGAAAGGTAAATGTTACCATTTCTCTTAGGAAGGACACTAAAAGAGGAGCTGCTCGAATTATCTAATGCTCAAGGAGAATGAATCCAATTCCATGGATAAAGGTATTTTCCTTATATAAAATTATCGATATATAAGTGCTTCACCTTGGATTTTAGATACTTGATTTGGAACTCATATCCGCAATTCATTAAAGGGATTAGGAGTAAGAGGCTCGTAGCAATAGGGGCCATGAAATTCCAAGTTGCAAATGGCAACTATCTACTATAGCTACCATAATAGTAGGAGATTACCATATAAAGCTTGCTAGTGACTTGACTTATTTTTATATAATTGTTATTTTGTATCAAACATCATTAGTGGAATAATCTCAATTTCTATTTTTGATGGAAAATAGTTATAGTTTTATGTGTAACGACAATGTTATGAATATTATTATGATAATAAAGTTATTTGTTTTGGTACTCTAAAAGATGACATTTACACTACTATAATCACGTATTTGATGTTGAAAATAATAATATGTCTAAAATAAATGGCAGCTATCTTTGGTATTATAGATTAGGCCATATAAGTAAGAATTGATTGAACGAGGTAAAAACCAAGGTTTTCTACCATCATTTGATAGTTGTGCATCATGTCTTAAAGGTAAAATGTCCGAGCAACCTTTTAGTTGAAGCAATGAAAGAGTTAATGAACTTTAGGACTGGTACATACAACTTTATGTGGTCTTATATCTATAGCCACCACAGGTATACTATGTTACATTCACTGATGATTTATCTAGAGATGGATATGTATATCTTATGAAACACAAATCATTCTATAATAAATTCATAGAGTATAAAAACGAGGTTGAAAACTAGACGTGTAATCAATCTAACTGAGGTGGTAAGTACTTTGGATATGAGCTTCAAGAATATGTAAAAGAGAACGACATTATCTCTTAAGTCACTCCCCTCTATACTCCCACCCACAATAGTGTTTTAGAAAGGAGAAATCAAAATCTGTTGGACAGTTCAATTAATGATGAGACATACTAAGTTTCTTCTTTCCTTTTAGAGATATGCACTTGAAACCGTGACATGTATGTTGAATTCCATATTATCTAAATCCATGCATAAAACCCCGTACGAGACTGGTAAAAAAAACCTCACCTTAATTATCTTAAGGTATAAGTCACCCACCTTATGTTAATAATGTAAGCCATAGCAAACTTGAGGAAAGGTCGGTTTTATGCAAGTTTATAAGTATCATAGAAATTCTCATGGGTATATATTCTATCAGAGCAAAAAAAATTGTTTTGGGGCATACCATCTTTTTATAAAAGGAATTTCTATCGTAAGAAATTAGTGGCAGTAAGATAGACTTAGATGAAATCCAAGATATTTCAATAAAAACTAAATATTTAGATAGTAATTCAATAGTCGTAGAAGACATGCAACCTATTAGAAGGTCTAATGAAGAATATTGCACGCCAATGAGATAATGTGGATATCCCATTGACAAAGAGAAAGAGGATTACGCCATTCATTGTTGGTTTAGGTGCATTGGCAGTGGGCAACGGGGTAAAAAGTAGAATTAAAAAAAGTTCCTTTTATTAATTTGCACGTCTTATTTTGTGTTTACATGAATAATAATTTTATACCAAATTATATTTAGTAGCGATGAAGAAAAGAGTTACGAGTTTTTTATTTAATTATTTGTATTAAATTTATACGTCATGATTTAATTATAATATGTATATGTTTTATTTTATTTTATTTTAATTTTATATTTTAGTTTATAATATGTATACGTTTACAATACAAACATTACAACTATAATAAATATAGGATACTAGCTTAAAGTACAAATAATGAATAAATGACATAGATGTATAATTGACCATTTGATTTATGATAATATGGTACAACGTTAATGGTAAATGATGGTTCCACATGGGTTTGATATACAAGTGATGGGCAAGTATGCATACATATTAATATATTTTACCTAATAATAATTTTTCTAGCCATGTATTCATTTAATATATATACACTTACATATAATTTTATATTAATTAAATTATATATATAATTAAATGTATATGTTCCGATTTAAAATAATTTTTCTAATTTTTATTTTATAGTAAATGACTGTTATACATACATTATAAGACATGTTTATTTCAATTTGAATTTTAAGTATATTTAAATACTTAGATATTAATATATCTAAACAATTCTAAATTTTCAAAAAGTAAGAAAAAAGAAATCAATAACAGTTTTTTTAAATTTAAACGTTTGTAATTTAAATATATGTATATAGGTTTGTATCAATTCAATGATCTAAAAGTACACACACACAAATATATATACATATATATAATTTTTATCTAAGAAAATGTTCTTTTAAAAAAAAACAAGAAAAAATAAAACTGATTTTTCTAATTATTTACCCCAAATTTTTTTGGTTTAATTTAATTTGAAAAGTATACATATGTTTATATGTATGTGTATATGTTTGTGTGTATTTATATAACAATGAATTTATTTTTAAATATTCAAAAGCCAAAATTAAATATCATAAATAATCAAATATATGTATATATTTAGTTGTTTAAATTTATATATACACATATACATAATATTTGTCGACTTTTTTAGTTTTGATTGAATATATAAAATAGGGATAACAAGCATATAAACAATTATGAATTATAATTTGAAATAGAATGTTACCATTTTATATCCCACCGATTGTCGACGCCTTGGTTTTTTGTGATCTCGTTCTCCAAGCTCCAGGTTCTATGTCTTTGACCATGCGATTTAACTTTATCTACAATGCATCACTAATTTTTAACAATGGAAGTTAGAGTTTGCTTATGTATGGAGAGAATGAAGGGTGTGTTTATCTATAACCAACCAAAAGACAAATATTTTTCACCCTTCACTCCAGATCTAGAGACCAAGTGTCCAACCCTTCCTCTCCTTTGATTTGGCTAGCCCCTCCTTTATCTGGGCTTCCAAGACTTTAGGCCCAATTAATTTACAAATAAATTAATTTATTAATGCAATACCTTAATTAAACCAAATATAATAATTACATACCATTTTAATTAATTTTAAGGCTTTAAATGAATAATTAAAATGCCTTAATATCTAATACAATATTTGTATTAATTTTATTGTTAATTTATAACATTTATGAATTATTTAAAAATTGGTCAAACTCGTAAGTTTATAAACAATAAGGTTGTGTTGACACTCTAATGTGAACTCTGTCCTTGGTCAATATTTAAATAATTGAAATAATGAAAAATATATGGACATTGTTGAAGTACAGTATCAGACACAATCTAGTCACTTAGAAATCATTTCACAAAAATTCGATTTCTAATTTTTATTAATGTAAACCTTATAATGATATTTTATTTACGTTTTCTTTTCATCATCACTATATCACTAAGATTTATAAAGTTTGGTCAATGATTAAAAACTTTACTAATATATGTAGTTAATTGCATAGACTTAAAGTCCTTGGCTCAATCTAATAATATTTATCGATTAAGCATGTTAGTTTGGCTAAAGATTTTGACTTTAAGTCGACTAACAATTACACTAACGCTAATTTTCTACGGTGAAGAAGATGAATTCTTTTTTGAGCAGTGATTCACTTCAAGTAGTTTAACGTATATCCAACCATGTTTGTGACATGATCGCGATGTCTTGTGATTAACCATAATGAAAATATAGCCTAACTACTTAAGAACGATAGTAACCTCAAGTCTAAAGACTACTACATGTCATTACGAAAAGATCTTCTATTTTAACCTAGCTGTATTTGAAGGAACTAAGCCTGTCTACAACGGATGAAATGAGTAGATTTTAAAAAAAGTTACCTATTTGAATCATTGTGGGCCTATGAAGTCTAATGGGTTTCACTTGATCCATCTAGTTATTAAATTAGAATCATATTTTAATTAACATTATTTTATATTTACTAATTAATTATATTAATTATCTCAACTAAAAGGTAATTTCGATGTATTATGTATACATCCAATGATATAATAAGTAACATAATGTGATATATAAATATGTGTACAACCATATACACACACACATATAGATATTGGGATTTATATCCATTGTATATATTTATATATTATACTTACGCATATATATGATAATTTCATATGGATATCGAGAGTATAAATGTGCCTAAGTATATACAAATGTTTAAATATACCATAATATGTGTACATGGTTTATATACATATAATTACTGTACCATATACATACATACATATATATATAGTTCAGACACATATATACATATATGTAATATTTCATCACCACTTATATGTACTTAATACACACACACGTATATAAAATAATGAAAAAAATCTACATAATAAAACATATAATTTCAGATTAAGAGAATTGTTGATTGGAAGCGAAGAAGGAAATAAGGTTTAATATTTTTTTGATAAAAAAGTGATGATTAATTTTAAGTAGAGCACTCATAGGAATAAAGTTTCCTATTAAATCTAGATATAATCAAATCAGAATAAAAGGAAAATAGAATAAGGTGCTATTGCAAATTTCCTCCTTTATAAAAACTAACTAAAAATAAAATCAGTTTCCTAAAATTTCATGCTTAACCATAATAAAATATCCAAATTTAAAATCATAAATCTGAAAATAAATGTTCAATTTGTAAACTAAAATGTTAAATGAAATTATTATCACAACTAGTATTCTATTTTACCAACGTGATTGATTTTTTATTAAACATTACATACATAGGTATACACATATGTAATATTGTAATTTAAGACTTAAATTCAAATACATATAATTGACCAAACAAGAAAACATTGAATTTTTAATTGAAATTCAAAGTTAAATTAAATAAAGATCCAATTTGATATTGATTTACAATTATGGATAACGAAATAAAGCATACGAGTATATTCATACATAATTTAATTAATTCAGAACCTCGAATCAATAATTTTAAGTGAACTAAATTTTGAGAACAAATGTAAATTTTATGGTAAAACAAATCAGCATTTAATGGTAATTCCAGATCCAACAAAAACATCAAAACACAAAATAAATAAAATATAAATTAGTTTTATAATTAAATGAAAAAACACTAGGGTTTTTATTTAAAATACAAATGGCAATTCTATGTAACATCCCATAATATTGGTCATTTAATTTTAAATGTTCTACAAATTTTAAATATTTAAATTACAGGATTTTTGGAATTTAATAATTTGAATTCAAATATGATTAATCAATTAATATATGAATTGTAAATTAAATATTGATTAAATGGATCAAATAATATTATTTCACTCTTTTTAGTTAATAAATAATGTTGAAGAATTCAATTTGTAGATTCATTTACAAAAATAAATGGGTTGGATAGGATCGAAAATATAAAATGATATTTAAATATGTGAAAGTATCATTCCCAGGCATTGTCTCGAATTTTGATGAAATCTGTGCCATTAGATCCGAAATAATTAATTATTATACACCGTCAAGTTTCGTAACGATCAGACATATTGTGTGGTCTGCGAGATCGAAACGCTTAGCAATTAATTTTAGATATAATTTGATTTAAAAAGCTAATTTCCGTATATATGGAATTAGGTCTCAAAAATAGTTCCATTGAGTTCAGAATACGGGTATATAGTATAAAGCGCCACTCGGCACACTTAGATAAGAGTTGAGATTTTCGGGTATGTAATGCCGGATATTTTAAAATTAAATTATATGTATACACATACACTCACTCATACACCCTATATTTTAATTCCTTGCTTCAGCCAATACCTCCTTCGCCATATCCATACCCTTGCATGATAGCCTTACTTCCTTTTCTTTATATATTTGTCCTGTGAACAAGAAAAGGAAATATTTCAAAATTTTAAAAATAAAAAATCAAATTAGTTTCTCAACAAAAAATTCTCAAATTTGATTCAATATATTCACATGGTGATAAGCTTCTCGTCCATGGTCTCGAATTTGTGTGCGAACATCTTTTGTAGTGCTCGACTTAAGAGCAGTCTAAGTAGGGTTTGATTAGGATCAGATTAAGGCATCAATAGGGAATCGGAGCTTGGATTTGAGTTCGGGAGTTCGAATATCACCTAATGCTATTTATGGATTTGGTGGTGTATGAGGGGTGCGACATATAAGGGGGTTTTAGGGATATGAGTAGGCCGGATTTCGAAGGAGTGGGTTGGTGATGAAGTGGTGGGGTGTAGATGGAAGCTCGCATGAAAAGACTATTATCGGCGAAGTTCGTTCATCGAGCGGTGGCCCGGAGCTCCGTGTATTGCTACAGAATGCACGACCATGGTCGGTTTGTGTTGTTTGTGCAAGATTTTGAATAGGAGGGAGAGAGGGAAGATGGAATAGAGGGGAGTGATAAGGTTAATGGTGTTATAAAGATATTTGATTAATTTTATTAAATCGAAATCCCATAAAGTTAATAACTTCTGCACACGAGGTCGAATTCGAACATCATTTTTTGCATTGGACTTATACCGTTGAGATCTATACAATGCAGTTGGTTTGGAGGAATTAGGAGCTAGAGGTAGCTTGGCTAAAATCGAACGTCCATTTGGTTTTAGTTCAAAACTGGAACACTTGGGAGAAAATTGGAATTAATGTGAGTTAAACTCACATTCAACTTTACTATACCATATCTATGATGTATAAACTATTATTGATTACTTGGATGTTAGTTAAACTGTTTGATTGATTCTATGGTTGGATTTTCGTTTGTAAAATGGATGACATTTTAACTTGATTTGTAACGACCCAGAATTTTTATTAATTAAAATTTGAATATTTAATTAATTTTAAATATTAATAAGTGAATTTATAAGTCGAATAAATTTTTATTTGAATTATTGGATTTAATTGGATTTTTAAATCGATAATTTAATACGTTAAATTATGGAAATAATTGAAAATTGGGTTAAATATGATTGAAAATGATTTGTAAAATTTTATTTTATCATATGGAAGTTAGAATGATATTTTAGAACTTTTAAAATCGAATTAAAAGTTAATTTGTGAAAATTGAATATTTTAATATTTAATTATCGACTGTAAAATAGCCAATTTTTGAACAGTCTCAGAATTGAACGAAACCAGTTCCATTGGATCCGTAATAGTTAGTTATTACCGGATTTCAAATTTCGTGTCAATCGGAGTTATCGTTTGATCGTGGCAGCTCGAAACGCATCGATTTATTTTTAATTTAAATTTGGCGAGCTAAAATAGCCATTTTTCAAAAAGTCTCGGATTTCGACGAAACCAGTTTCATCGGATCCGTAATGTGATATTATTGTAAGGTTTCAAATTTCAAGTCAATTGGATTTACCGTTTGTCCGGTACAAATTAAAACGCCTAGAAATCGAGTTAAATCGGTTTAATTTAAATTGAGCGTTTATAGCCATAACTCGCACAGATGTCTGAATTAGCTTTCGAAACCTGTTCCATTGTGTCTGGAACGCGGGATAAACCCTAGGAACGTCAGTTTCGGCGCGTAAATCGGAGTTGAAAAATTTAAAATGAATAGTGTTCGTTTTAATTTCTATAAATAGGCCATAAAAATTCACAAAATAGAAAAAAAAATTAAAACTAGGGTTTTGGATCCATGGCCGGCCGCCAGTTTTGGATTCTAAGGCCGAAATCATCCCTCATTTCTCCTCCAATTTCTCGAAATCCATTCACTTTTAACAGAAATCATCAACTGCAAAAATGAAGAGCATTGCGAGAGCTTTAAATCCGTACGGTGGAGATGGGCTTTCGTTGACCGTGGAGCAAGAATCGTGGCCGCGTTCGTGGCTTGTTCACGCGCGTTTTTCAGGGTAATGGCTCGACCGAGCTTAGCCAACTTCCAGCCGAGTGTAGCATGGGTGATGCGCTTCGCGTTGGTGTAGCCTGATCGTCGCCTAGCCAAGCATGGAAGTCGCGAGCTTGAAGGGTTTTATACGAGTGTTGGGTTCGGTTGCACGATAATGTTTTGGGGGAGATGCAGAGGAACGGCTGGGATCTAGCGTTTGTAACGTACGGTGATGATTTAGTTTAGGTTATAAAATTTAAATATATGTTGAAATTGTTTATAAAAATTCATACGAACTTGTAAAATCAATATCTTTTTCATACGAGGTCGAAAACGCGCGAAACCAGTTGCGTTGGAATCGTATGGACGAGCACTACGCGATGGAGTTGGTTTGGAGTCGTTTGGAGTTAGTGAGAATTTCGGGTAAAATTAAACGCGCGTTTAATTTTATTCGAAATGAATCGCTAAAACGGAATTTAAATCAAGGTGAGAACTTCTCACTCAATCGAATCAGTTTCGATTTTATTTTAAATAGTTAGATTTAAAATATTTGAATGCATGTTTGAATGATGATTGATATCTATTGATTGTTAAAATAGACATTATACGCCGTTAGTAAGCGGATGTTATTTATTAAAAACATATACCGCGAATATTTCATAAACAGTGAAATTGGTATTATATATAATAGCAATATATATATATTGGCATATGTATATATTAGAGTTATTGATTTCCCGCATTTTTTGTTTAGCGGATGAGACCCTATTGCGCCGTTATTAAGCGGATAATATTTAAATCCCATATACCGCGATAATTTCGTACTGGAGCGAAATTGGTATTGTGCTAATGTTTGTGGATGCAGGAAAACAAGTTGGAGGGATCCAACTGGATTCCTCAACAGTATTTATTTGATTTCAGATATTTTGATATTTGATTGACTATCATATCTATATATGATGTCGTTGTTGTCGTGATTGACTATTTGGTGTGTAGCATCATTGGACCAAATTTGGGATTTTTAAAATGATTTTTAAAGTGATTTTTGAGAATATACTATATTTTGGAATTGATCCATTATAAATAATAAACGTTATAATTTTTAAAGTTATAAAAATTATGATTTTTAAGAAATATAGTTAAAAGCTGATTTTTTTGAAAATAAGGAATTAATGACTTTATAAAATAGTTTAATCGAGATATTTTAGAATTATTGTGAAAAGTTTAAATATAGGATTTATAAAATTTAATTATTTTATGAGTCAAAATGGTGAAATAATAAAGGAGATTAAAGACGTTTTAAAAGAATAATATAAATTGAATTATATTACGAGATTTATAAATGGATATTTATAAATTAAAATGTTGAAATTATAAAACGAGTTTTTATAAGCGTTTGAATGAAGTGCAAATGGATTGCATAAGTGAATGGAATTTATAAAATTATAAATGATGAAGTTATAAGTGAAATTTATAAATAGTAAGATTTATAAATTTTGTGAAGTTATTAAAGAATATATTTGGATGAATAATTGAATCTTATAAGTTATAAGATTTATAATTATGAAGTTCAAAGGAACGATTTTGCAAACGAATAAATTTATAAGTATTTAACTTATAATATGAACCATTGTTTATAATTGAGTTATAAATCGAATAGGCTAATAAAGGAGATTTATAAAGGAAGTTGTTATAAAATAAATAGAAATGGAATTTATAAACGTTGTTTTATAAATTCGCAAACAACTTATTTTGATAAGAAAATTGTTGAAACCTATTAATGGAGATATATTCACGTTTTGAACTGTGAATAATCCTTTTAAATAAAATGAATAAAAGGATGAAATTGTTAATGGAGTATATTCACGTTTTTAAATAGTGAATATTATGTTAAAGAAATTGTTTAGAATGTGATATTTTGAATTGAATTAAAACAATCTAACGATGTTTTAAATATGTTGAGATTCGAAACCATAGATTTCAACATTTATTGTTGAAAATAAACGTTTTCGAGAAATAAAAGGAAATAGTGGAATATAACACTGTTGTTATAGTAAATGATTTCCGAAAGGAAATGTTTTGTATAGTATTGGGATTTATATATCCATTTTAATTTCGAATCCCTATACTAGTGATTTTGGGTTGTCGTAACGATGTTTTACGCAACATTCGTTTTGGCCCAAATAAATATGTTTAAAAGAATGATTTCCTTAAAGAATGAAATATATACTTAATCTCGATTTAAGTATATTGAATATTTTCCAAGTGTTGAAAATAAATAAAATTTGTGAATTACTTATGAATGTATAAGTATGGAAATGTTTTCCAATATAAGTGAATATTTTGAGAATTTATCTTTTTGAAGATAAATTGAAAAGAAAATTGAAATGAATAATTGAAATCGAATATTCATTGATATTTTGGAATTATAAATTCACTAAGGAATTTATAAAGAAAGTGAAATTTGTTTAAAAATAAATATTGATTTATTTTTGAAGTGTTGAAATTATATATCTTGTAAATATATTTTTGGAAAATAAATAATTTGGAAAATTATTTGGAATCTGGTGATGTTGTGCATATCCATTGATAGTTCAATAACCGACTATCAATATTTCCCTTTGAATGGGTAATAGATGTGATTTGTTTGAATGTGAATGCTACACTTATTTTTGAATAAGCACTCACTATTCGGGTTAACCGGGAAAGGACCATGGGGTCGTATAACCCATTCCGAATATGTGATACGTCGTTGTGAATTGCATTGAAGATCGGTGTTGAAGACCCGGTATTTGCGAGAGCGATAGGATGACCTGTCGATTTACTCTGCACCGAGTAGCTACGGTATTGAGTTCTCCATATGTGATGGTGAATCCGATCAGGATTGTGAATATCCGGATTGCAAGGACTTCTTTGTAAGTGCCTTCGGTTTTGTTCGATCCCGGAACAGACTTGTATGGATTGTGTGTCTGACATTACAAGTTGAGATATAAAGCCGATTTCATTCAAATATATTTCTGTTGGTGGCGGAGAATTTATTCTTTAAGCTTAACACCCTTCTCTGAGACGTACGAGCTCAGAGGTTATGTAGTTGAATGTTATCAGCGATATATTCCCAAATTGGTAATGTGATATGCTGAGTGATGCTGAAATGATCATTGTGTTGATTATTTGGGATAGGATCATTTATTTGATCGTCTATCTTGGTGATCATTGTGTTGATCATTTGTTGACCCAAAGCATGGCTTTTGTATAAAGTATGTTTTTGTGGACGTGAATTCGTCGAACCTCACACCCCGGAAATGGTCAAAACAGGAAAGATGCGGCAAGGTTATGAGGGGTAGCACCCTTTAGGGTATGTACATTTCCTTCTGGATAGAGGTGGTATCATGGTATGGAGCCCAGATATTTAACCTATGTGGTTACTACGAATTTATTACTTTGTGGTTGTTGGTTTTCGGGATCCCGTGAGAAAGGTCGTTTACGATCGGGGAATGGCGTGCTCGTGTCAGTAGTTACCCAGTTAGGGGTAACCCGGCCTTGTGTTGGCAGAGTTCCGGTTTGGTTCTCGGGGATGTCTTTCCAGAGGCATTCTCATGTGGCAATGGGAAGTTCCTTGGCCTGACCATTTGTTGGAAATCCAAAGAAATAATACGAAACTTGTACGGTATTAGTTGTAGAACCTATCATTCACTTATGGTGTCGCAACACTGTTTGGATGTTAGCTATAGTAGGCATACGATAATGGTCGTATGTTGGCTAAGATTTATATTCTACTTTCGAAATGAATTTTTCCTACACTATGCACTAATAATAATATCAAATGTTATTTTAAATGCGTATCAAGCATCTTTGACTATCATAAGGAGAAATCTCCTCCGATTCTGCGTTTGCATTGTGTGTGTGTGCGGGAGGCCTTATGGTAGTCTCATTTTTAAAAGCATTGCGAATTGAAATAAAAATATTCCTCTATTTTGATTTTAAAGATAAATAAACTGTTTTGAGTTCTCACACCAGTCACATGACTGACTTGGAGTTTATTGTTTTCCTTCCTAAACTCTGGGTGCCCACCAATTTCCACACGGGCAGTCAAGAGTTAAGGTTTATCAGGATATTCTGGATATTCAGGAATTGCTGGAGGCAAGATGGATGGCATGGCGTATTACTTATATAGTATTTCTTTTTCCGCTGCACTGTTTGATGTTGTATATTGTTGTTGTACACTCTGATGATGATATGATGTAATGAAATGTAATGTATAAAATGTAATAACTGATATAGTTCTTTGTTAAAGATTATTCATTTATTATTATATGTTGTTCCGCTGCGAATTGTGAGATTCTGTTATTATTCTGTTGTTTTCTGTTCCGTTCTATTCTCCGTTCTATTTTTCTTTCCCCTCCATTTTCTATTCTCTTTTTCTTCTATTTTAAAATTTTCTATCTTCTGTTTTCTCTCCTCCCTATTTTCTATCTGTATCTCTTTCTCTTCTCTTTTCCTAAATTCTTCTTTTTAAAAACCCTCAGTGTTCGGTTTTCCGTCGTTCGATTCCTCGGCAGTCGATAAAGTGAGTGTCGATGTCGAATTTTCGGAAGACGAAGAATCGTGTCCTGACATGATTGTTATGAACCCATATGATTATATATATTGTCTGTAACCATTGTTTGTAGATAATTTGTAGAGAAACCATTAAGGGTTTCTGGCAATAATTATTTATTTACATAGTTATGCTACTATATTGACATTTAATTGAAATAAATCTTTATATTCCTTTAAAATTTTTATGTGTCATTACAGAGATTTCTACAATGCCGACATTTATTGATTTTCATCCTCAAAACCCTATCGTGTGTTTTTTAAATTTGAGCTTTTATATTCGCAAAGTAGATGTTTGAAATTCATTTATCATTTTAGTTAATGATAATTAAAATTAATTAATCATTTTAACTAATGATGTTTAAAATTACTCAATCTTTTTTATTAATAAGATTTGGATTTAATTAATCATTTTAAGTAACGATATTTGAATTTAACTAGTTATTTTAAGTAACAGTATCTGAATTTAATTAATTATTTTAAGTAACGATGTTTGAATTTAATTAATTATTTTAATTAATGATATTTGAAAATTAATAATCATTTTAATTCATAAAATTTAAAAGTAACTAATCATTGTAGTTAATGATATTTGATTTTAATTAATCATCCTAATTTCTGATATTTGAATGTAATTAATCATTTAATTAATGATGTTTGAAATTTATTAATCTATTTGATTAATGAGATTTGAATATTAATTAAGTCATTTTAATTAATTATTTTGAACTTTAATTAATCATTTTAATTAATGGTTGTTAACAATTTAATTAATTGTTTTAACTACTGATTTTTGAAATTTAGTTAATCATTTTAATTAATGATGGTTTATAATTAATTAGTCATTTTAACAAAAGATGTTCTAATTGATCGCTTTAACCAATGAGGTTTGAATTTAATTAATCCAACTAATTTGTGATTATTTGAACATAATTAATTGTTTTAATTAATGGTATATAAAATTTATAAATCATTTTAATTAATAATGTTTGAGATTAATTATTCGTTTTAATTCATGACTATTTGAATGTAATAAATCTTTTTAATTAATGATATTTAAAGTCAATTAATTGATTTAATAAAAGCGATTAAAGTAAATTAACTAATATAATGAAAGTGTTTCAAAGTTAATTAACTAATTTAGTATTTTAAACTTAATAAACTGATATAATAAAGATTTTAAAGTTAATTTACTAATGATAAAAAAGTGTTTTGGCAATAATTAACTATTTTATTTAAAATGATCGATTTGTTTATTTAAAAGAGATTATAAATGTGATTAAATAATCTTTTAGGATAATTAATATTATTTTAAATTTACAACATATTTAATTTTTTTATTATCTTTTGGGATAATAAACATTGTTTTAAATTTATAAATAATGGTTTATAAATGAGAAAATCCTTTAAAAGGAATTATTAAAGGATTATTTATAAATAAAGCTAAGTGTAAATTGCTTTGGATTTATATTAAATAATGTTTTAACGACATTTGTTTTGACCCTTGTTTTAATACACTTAGTAATATAAGTTTGTCTTTTAAAAGAATATTTTTAAATAGCATTTCCAAAGATTTTTTACCAATATTTGTAATATGCAAATCAAGCATTAGTTCAGTTTTAAAATGTAAAGTTTGATTCGGTTATGGAAAAGTAAATCCGTAAACGATGTTGCTTATATAGAAAGGATCTAGTCATACTTTTAACACTAAACGTTGAGGCTTGGACCCATTTCTATCTCAAAGCTTAAAAATAACATCTAGGTGATGCCTAAGGATAACACTATCTTAACTTGCCTAGCCTCATTTTCAAACGAGAGATAACAGTTATTTCGAATCGACGAGTAGTGTTAGATATATGATATTTAATTTTCATATATGAACATTTTAATTACCCCCGATAGTTGATTTATTAATTATCGGACTCAACTTTCTTCATAGCGTATCGTCACCTAAAAACGATTTAATGCTCTTTTGAGCTTTGTTATCCTTTGTCGGAAAATTACTAAACTCAAAGCACGAAAGGACGTCCAGCTATGTGGGGTTGCTCCCATTAGGGTATTTTCACATCTCATCTAGATTGGATTCAGTTGTGCACTTAGATATGAAATATTCGGATACTCGATAAGGCTTGGCGGGGTCCGGCTGGTACATTTTTGAGAAGTGTCATAGAGTATATGAGCTTCTCAGAAGTATATTGGTAGAGGTATACTTCAAAGGTGGTACACCTTCCTATTCATTTATTGGAAATTTTCCTTTCCTTATTTGATTTGAACCTTTGAATCCGTTTTTCTTTAGTTGCAATGGGAAGAGTTAACCACTCTTTGTGGTGTTTAATTATTGTTTTTGTTCATTCTATCAAGTTTGGACTACTACCTTATTTTATCCATTTTGTCCAGTTTGGATTTTGCTTGGATTATTTTCATTTTTTAAAGTCTTGTTTTTAATACTATTTATTCCCATTCTTATTTAGATTTGTTTCATATGGTTTATCTCTATTCTTTTCTATATAGATGTTATTCTTGTGAGGTGAAAACATGTTCTGCGTTAACGGCATGGTCTCACGCAAATTTATTGGAATTGAACTACCCACCTCCCGTAGAACTTAACATGTTCCCAATTATTTAAGTTTTCTCATGTTGGTATTTGCAGACTGATCCGCGTGTTATTTTATTATAATGCTCGAGTCAGATTGAGTATTTTCCTAGGTTAGCTTTAGTATTATGGATCCCTCGGAAAGGAGCTAGAGTTTCACCTATCATAATGTTTTATTTTCCGTTATATTATATAGTATCCACATCGGCAATTGTAAGATCAGGATTTTATAGCTGTCTAACTGATGAGGTTTATTTTTAACTCTGATGTACTCTGTATTTAGAGTGAAAGATTTTGCTGACCTTGTTATATCATATATTGTCGATTTTGCTGCGAGATTCTGATTTTCTCTATTCTCTTCTTCTTTTTTATTATAACAATCTACCCTTTCGACGATTAGATGTTCGACATTTGAATACAGTAGTCATATACAAGGTCGACTTTCGATGGTCGAAAAGGCAGGTCATTACATTTTATATACATATATAGGTGAATTATGTCAGAATAAATAAAATGACATAGAATAATTGAACC
Source organism: Allium cepa (assembly GCA_030765085.1). Taxonomy (NCBI): domain Eukaryota; kingdom Viridiplantae; phylum Streptophyta; class Magnoliopsida; order Asparagales; family Amaryllidaceae; genus Allium; species Allium cepa. The sequence continues at coordinate 925,875,618 of CM060931.1, read as the reverse complement.
TAAAAAGTCTTTCCCTTTTTAACATCATTTTTTGAGATTTCTCCTCAAATTTCAAGTAGATCCACACTCGGCCTTGAAATAGAATGATGAACCATTTATTTTTATTTGATGTTTTCATTTGATTTGGAGTCGAATTTTTTGGCATTGTTTTATGGTATTTTCAGCCATGGATGGTGAGGAGGTGCAAAAAGAAAGGTGAAAGAAAAGAAAGGAACGAACGAAATGAGTTAGTGGATTTTTTTCAATTAAAAGAATAAAACCTTTTCCATTATTTTAATTAAAACTTCCCTAATCAATTCCATTAATTTTCTCTCTCTCCACACCTCTCTCTTCAGATGATTTGGCAGGCCATACTTACCGTCAAATGGGACAAAATTTTCATAAATCCCTTCATGCAATTATTATTTACTTAAACTTGTTTAAAGGTTGTATATCAATGCGCATACATATAATTTTTATCTATGCATTAAGTAATTCCAAAAAACTCCCAAACATCAAATAAATTAAATAATAACTAATATTTCTCAAATATTAATATTTTAATTAGTTTACAACAATTTAATTAATTAAATCATATGGATTTCAAAGAATTCTTAAGTACGGATGTGCTACTCAGAGGTGTGACTTTAGTTTGCAATTAATATTGAATGGTTCAAATATTAGATTGCATACATCACCTTAGTTAGTGATATGATATTTTGACCAAGTTTATTACTTGTAGAACATTTTAGCAAAATCAAATTCATATTTTCTAAAGTGGTACCTTCTAGTAATGATTATTTACACCAATTCTTTTTACCAATACTATATAACATTAGAACTTATGGAATTTGGTTTTGGTCATAATTCCAGTACCGTCCACATTCAACCTGGTTAGTCCATAAGCAAAGTATTTGGTTCAATGATAATATTTATTATTACTTGTACTACTATGACTAGAGATTTTAACTTGGGGTTAACTACTGTTAACCATGATACTGACCTTATACCATTGAGGAGATGAATTCACTATTGTACAACATTTCACTTCCAATGCCTCAACTTGACCCAATTATAGTCGTTCAATGGATGCAATACCATGATCCACCTATAATCAAAGTGGAGTTTTGACGTGGAAATCTGATAATATTCTCAAGTCGAGAGAACTATCTAATATCATCACTTAGAGATTTCTCATTTTACCTAGTTGTTATGAACCAAAAGGAAACACTTAGATAATCCATTCCATAGTTATCTAATGACTATCAATATATAACCCATTGGTACCCTCGGTAGTCCTAAGTAATACACTGCCCAACATTGGAAAAGCGTTACGTACTATGGCCTCAATAGATGTATCAATATCCTTTCTCGAATAATCTTAATTAAGAATATTTAAAGTAAAATGTTATTTTATATTGTGATTAATTACTCACTATGCATATATTTTCTCCTACAATTACACAACATTTCGTTTAAGGATTTTCATATTTACTTACTTTACATTATTTAATTAATTATATCACTATATAATAAAGTGTATAGTAGAAATAAAATAACTTTATTATGAACAAGATCAGTCATACAGTTAGACATATGCAACAAATTATATAATTGCTCCTTCGACATACCCGTAGCTCTACCAATCTCCCACTTACACTTGGGATCAATTACTGAATCTTATTCTCATTCCTACGACCAGTTTCTCAAAATGACCGAGCTAATCCTTTAGTGAACGAATATGTTATGTTATTTTACTTAGCTACTCTATCAATTTACTGCCTGCGATGTTGATAAACTGCCTTTATCATTTGGAATATTGGAGTATGTTTCTGGACTTCTAGTGAGTTCTATCTTTTTCATGATCTGTATCACGGCATTGTTAATCGTATAACAATATTATGAGATTCTCAATATTTGGAATCACCCCTAGCTCCATTATAAATATGTGGATTATACAGCTTTTCTTGCATTGCTTTTTAAGGCGATATACTTAGCCTTTTAATCACATGCAAACTTTCATTTGGAGCAATTCCAACTTAAAGTTTCTTGCTAAGGCGGATCATGAATCTAGGTTTGACATACTATACTCGATATCATTTATGAAGTCTGAGTTTGAATACTCCTTCATAAGGAGTTCATTGTTTCTTAAAACAATCCTCTAGTATTTTTAAACACTCTAGAACACTCTAGATTATCATTTAGTGATTTTAATTCGGTTGATACTTGCTTATGTATCAAATACATAAAATGCGATATTGTAGATAGGACATCATGCATGATAATTCATATTGCCAATGCATTAGAAATCTATCTTACATGCTCCACATTAAACATTTTAATACGGTGTCTACTAATATCATTTAGGACATTCTTGACATCTTTTTGTACTAATGATAAAATATGTCTTTTCATATCCAATGTAACGACCCATAAATTTTAACGATTTTAGTAACGTATTTAATTGAAATTTTATGAAATTAAAACGATAAAAATTTGAAATATAAATTTGATATTTGAAATGCGTCTAGTCAAACATAGCAACTGTTAAATTTTCGTCCGAAAATATGAAAGTTTAGTTCGTGCGTAAATTTAATTCGATTTAATCAGTTAAAAAGCGACGAAAATAAAATGTTTTCAAAATCAAAATATTTTTATATAGAAAAATTCTAAACCATCTTCTGAGCAAGATGTCAGTTTGTCGTTTTTCCAAATTTGGACATCTTTGACTCCGTCGATCTTATTTTCCTGCGTTTTTCATGCATTTTCCGCTATTATAAAAATTCGAATTTTTTTAATTCGATCGTACCGCTAATATCTATATACCGTTTTGATCGTCTAGTCATGCTGATCTTTACAGTATATTTATTTTCAGGTTTTGGTGTCCGTTACACAGCGGAGAACGTGAAACGGATATACGGTACGGATCCGTGACCTTTAGTTTTTGTGCGTTTCAAAAATTTGAACGTGCTCCGGGAACGCACAATAAAAAGTGTTTTGACTATTTTTCTGAATCGAATAGCCGTGCTTTTAATTATTCCAGCCATTGCATTTATATTCGCTATTTTGAAAATAGGTGACTTCTGATATCTACTGTTTACTTTTAAACTACTGAGAACAATATTCAATTCATATCAGCCTATGCAATGCTTCTTCTTTCTTTCCTTTTAAAATTGTCTGTCACTTCTCATATTCTTCTTCCTCTTGCATTTTATTTTGCTCCACCATTCTTCCAGATCCTCCCTTCCACTGTTCTTTCAATTCGAAAAGAAAGAAGTATAGCTGGAGCCATGTTTTTGAAGTAAATGGGGTTTGGAGCTACTGTAAAAAAAAAAAAAAAGAAGACGCACGGCTTCAGGTCTTGGACTCCACAACAAGAAAGCATACCTCCACCTGAAACCCATGCAACGGCCTTCATTCCCATCAAGCCGCAACCACCTTTCACGCTTGCAACCTCGGCCTCCTCCCTACGCCGAGCACGCATCCCCAGCCCGATTGCTTCCCTTTCCGCCTTCCACCTCTTACAACCATCACCTATTGCTTACCTCCACCGCCGAACCCGAGCTCCACCTGCTGCTTCATTCTTCCTTCCGCATCGCAGCTCCCACCGTGGCCGAAGAGCCGCAGCCTCCACTCGCCGCCCCTAGTCAGCCTGCCGTCCCATCACCTTACGCCAGACCAACCCATGTTCCATCCCTCATGCCTACATATATATGTACCACCTCCTCCATCTCACAACCGTGCGACCTCACCTATGCTCACACCCATGCCATCAAAGCCTAAGACCACGCTATCAGAACCTAACCTGCAGCTCCTTGCCGACATCTTCCCATCGGCAACCCTCATTAGCCGAGCATTTTTCTGTTGAGGTGTATATATATATATATATATTATAGTTATAAAAATATTAGTTCATATATATATTCTCTGGTAGTTTATGTATAAGTTTAATTGGTCTGTTTAATTTCATATTAGTCTATATACTTGTATATATGAATTGGTTCAAGTATAAATATGTATTAGTTTATACGTATTTATATAAATGTATGTTTGCAAGGGTTATTTACTGTTTATTTGCATATAGTTCATATAAGTTTTAGTCTGTTACTTAATTATTGTTGAGAAAGGATTTCAAAGGCTTTATTTTTCGTTTTCTGACATGTTCATAATCATACAGTTTACAAGGTATCATATTTACATATTGTAATATGTATGGTCTGCATAAGTGGTTAATATAAATATATAACAGTCCCATTATATTTTAATATATGTAGTTATATGATTTAAATTGTTACTTAAACTATGTTGTTTGAAGACAGTCTTTAGTAATATATATGTCTAGATTTCCTATCAAGTTATTTTGGGAAGTATATGTATGGGTACAGTGACTTTGTATTAGTAACATGATTGGGTAGTGTAACATAGGGGTGGCGTCACAGGGTACTTTTTTGTTAGGTCGCTGTGTTTCCTAGCTCGGTCATACGTTAGGTCGTTCTACCGTTCCACCTCTTAAGTCGTTACACCTTTTAGGTCGTGCCACCTTTAGGTCGTTAAGTCGCTTACTTCTCTAAGTCGTTAGGTCGTCCTTTCCCGTAAGCCGCTTCATGTGTTAGGTTGCCTACTCCCTTAAGCAGTTAAGTCGTCCCATCTCTTAGGTCGGTAGGTCGCTGCCTGTTAGGTCGCTAACTCGCTTCATACTTTAGGTCGTCGTGCTTACGTAAGTCGATGGGTCGCTCCAACTTGTTAACCTCTTTAGGTCGCTTCGGTTGTTGAGTCGCTAGGTCGCATAATAAAGGAATTAACACAAAGCATGCGAGACAACGCCAGGGTAGCTATACAATTTGCACTGCCGGACTAGTGTAATTGCGTAGCAGTTGCTACCGCCCATCTCATGACACACTCCTAAATCAAAGGTGCACCTAATCAAATAGCTAAAGCAATAGAATGGTATCGAAGAAATATGCCCGATCGGGGGAATGTCCCCACTTGGCCCGGTATAACTCCTGTTTTAGCCACATCAAGGTGATTCACTGGAGTCGGGGCTATGTAAATACCATATAAAATCATCGCCAAACCATCCTACTTTATTCTAGAATCTCCACCATGTACACAGTTGTTAAAGTGGTTTTCAGTATTGGCAGAGAGTATGACAATATCCGATCCCGATCTCTTTAACAACCAAATGCTTATTTCGCACCGTGGTCATTTCATTTCAAATAGTTCATACTTCATATCAAAATATTATATTTATTTCAAAACCATATCAATTCGATATCATTATTCATGAAAAAAATATTCATTTCTAGAATCGCAACACTTCCAAAATTGTAACACTTTCGAAATTATAACACTTTTGAAATCATAGCACTTTTGAAATCATAGCACTTTTGAAATCATAGCACGGTTGAAATCATAGCACTTTGGAAATCATAACACTTTCGACTTAACCAATTTAGATATAGAAAATAGTATATATATTAAAATACTTATAAATTAAAATAATTTATATATTAAAATAGTTTATATATGTTAAAAATACTTTATATAGTAAAAATAATTTCCTTCAATTTCACAAATCGATTCAAATCAGTTTAAATCTCAATATTCAATTTAAATCAGTTCCATTTTAACCATTTCAACTTTAAAGTTCAAAGACTCAAGTTTATATATTCAAACATTTATAATATAAATTTAATTTATATTTCAACATTTAACTTTAATTTATTTCAAATTGGAAAATATTCATTTAATCATTTCAATAGTAATTTGTTTGAATCCCAATTTATATATTTAAATCAACACTAAATATTCGGTCCCAATTTTGTTTAAAGTTAAGAATATTCATTTAATCACTTTTCATCAAATCAAGTTGTAAATCGTACTTTTAAATCTTAAAATTTTTAAGTTCAAATAAATTCTTATTTAAATTCAATTATTAACCAATTTAAATTTCAAGTCAATTTTACCTTGTTTCCAACCTCTATTTATTTAAACGTATTACGAAAATCTATTTAAAATATTAATGTAAAATTTTAAATAAATATTTAAACATATTATATATCTATACTAATTAAATTAAACTTTATTTACATAATTTCTTATTATTAAATTTATTTTATATTAAATCTATTTTTTTATGTTTTAGAGTAGTAAAAGTTTATAAGTAAAATCTTTAAAATTATATTTCCAAAACCAACTTAAAAATTTAAAATAGACCAATGGTGTCCGTATATAATTTTTTATCCTATGGTCAAGTGATACAGATATTTATCATTTCAATCCGCAATTTAAATATATACGGGTATATATCATTTCAACCGGCAATCTCAAAATTTCAAATTAAGAAAATCGCTTGGATTTATCATTTCAACCCATAATGATTTTCCCCTAATCTATAATATCATTCGGAAATATCATTTGAACCCATAGGGAAGTAAATTAACAGAGAACTTGTAGAGTTGGAACAATTATGATAAAAATATAACATATCAATAACAGGCATATATCATTACTAACAAATTTTTATATAATATATATACGACAGGATATGGTGCCATATGTCACAGATTGAACAGTTACAAATAATGGCATATCATATATAAAAATTAAATAACTAGAAATTCAAATTTAACATCGTATTCCAATTGTCGTTTCAAGTGAAATCAAATTTACTAACTATAAGAATGTTAATCGTGAGTGATTGTTCACCTTTCGAGGCTAGAGAAATACAACAATGAGATGCATGGACACGGACACGTACTGACAAGCTGGAGGTTGCTATGACCAATTCTGGACAGTCGTGAAACAAAAGCAAGGCACGATGAACTGGATTTGATGGAGGTAAATTTTATAAGTGAACTTATATATATCCAAACTATATATATATATATATATATATATATAAATCAATATTTAGTTAAAACACCTATTAAAATAAATATCTCCATGTTATACATTTTCAAAAGGATATTTATTAAACACATATATAAACCAATATATATATATATATATATATATATATATTAATATATATATCATTATTTTTAAAATCAATACTTATAAATCTATATTTAATAATCCCATAGTTTACCAAATTCTACAATTGAAATCAAAATGTCATAATCTAACATAGTTAATCGAACATAACAATTTAAATATACACACGGTTCAAAATATTGACATACATTATAGTGACATACTGATCATATAAATGACTTATATAGGATTATATATAGAAAGACACATCTTATTACTATATATAGACAAATAACTGTATATATTTATATGTACACACTTAAAACCAATATTTTAAAAGTAATTAAATATTTGTTCAACTACATATTGCAAAAATCACAGAGAAGGACGCAGCGTGATATACATGCAAACTTACATATATAATATATTATTCCTTTCTATAAAACAGAGCAAATAACAAAGAATATAAAAAGGCTATTTCTTAGCAATAGAATGTACAACGTACATATATTTTAAAGCTAGTACTTAAAACCTATTTAAATAGATGAACATAAATTTAATTATATATTTTAAACATAATATATATCCCTTTAAACTTATTATTCACTACTAAAACAGTTGAGATACGCAACTCTAAACAGACCAAGTATATATATATATATATATATATATATATATATATATATATATATATAACTGTAAATATATATATATATATAGTATATATAAAATTCCCTTTTTTGTATATATATGCTTCATGCAAAATATACCTTTCGTATATATATTACTGTTTTTCTCTCATACCAGAAAAAGAAACCAAGAATACAATGCCAAACTATATATATAAACTAATAGTAATGGTGTTTAGGAAAAGATACAGCAACTTATATAAATGTGTATAATTATATAAGAAGAAAGAGAGAAAAAACTGCATGCACTCACGTGGAGGGAAGGAAGGAGGCGATGCTATGATGTGCTATGGTAGAGAGTGGGTGGGTCGGCTCGCATGGAGGTTGCTTACGTGGGATGATGAGGTGGCCAAAAAGCTGAGGGGCGGTACAAGCATGGGGCTGTCGCTTCAACACTCGGGTGTAGCTTGGTTTGTTGGGTGGAGAAAAAGGGCAGTTAGTGGTGGCGCACGTCATGGGTGATGAGGTGGCAGTTGATGGAGAGATTTGGTAGAGAAAAGGAAACTAGGTAGGTGGGCTTGCATGCGTTGGAGCGGCAGTGCTTGTCTCTTGGGGGGGGGGGTCAGGTCGGCTGTCAGGTTGAGGCGTGGAGACTACTGATGTGGGGAAGGGCTGTCATTGCTAGGTGAAAGGCGGTGACCAAATAGAATGGAGGGAGGCAATGGTGATCGGTGTGAAGAAGGCTTGGTGTAAATGGAAAGGCGAAATTGCATGGTTTCATGACAGGAAGCAGGCTAATGAAATCTGTAGCTTTTATATATCCTCTTTTTTTATAACAAAATAAAGAGGAGACTTAGAATGTGAACGAACTAAGCAAAAGTCAAGAGTTTTAGGAAATATAATGCTAATGGCTGTTGAGTTAACACACGTTGGAAATTTGAAAGGGTACGAAAAGCTAAAAGGTCCAAATGCGGAACCGATACGACTGGTCGGTTTACCGATTTCGTCATGTTCAAAACTTCGAAATGCACAAATGAATGTACTATAGAGATTAGTACGGCGAGACAAACAAAACGGTATAAAGATATCAGCAATATGATCATCTTATCAAAACTCGAATTTCGGCGCCAAAACTGCTGCTAATTTGCCGAAAATAAGATAAACGGGGATAGAGAAGACCAAATTTAATGAAATGAAATATGACGTCTCACTCAGAAAATGATTTACAAATTTATTATATAAAAATATTCAGACTTCAATAATATTTTGTTTACATCAATTTTAACTGATTTAAATTGAAATTGAAAGTTACACAATTGAATTAACTTTCATATTTTCCTATGAAAATTTTCCATTTGCTATGTTTAAGTAGATGCATACCAAATATCAAATTTTCATTGTAAAATTTAATTGTTAAATTTTCAAGCAAAATTTTAGTTAATTACGTTATAAAAACCGTTAAAATATACAGGTCTTTACAACATATATGTACCAAACTTAAAATCGTATTGATCAATAATTTTGCAAGTAAAATCTTAATTAACTTAAGCATGTTGAGTAATGGTTATGTTATACTAATTTGAACAATTGAAATTTACATTGTTAATCTCATTAACGTAGCTTGATATATTTTAATTGCATTGGTTTCATTCTTAAAAATACTTGTGGCGGATGGATCATATTCTTTCGAGTACCACTATCAAAATCATATTTTGATAATGTATTGGAAATCCATTTTGGATTTGCACATTGTGCACAACAGTAGAGTCGATACTGTAAATGGATTATTTGGAAACATAGGAAAATTCTTTTCTCAACATTGATATGAAATTCATAGTTTCTCCTTTGTGTACGAGAGTTCTTGCTAGATATTCTAACGAGTCATGTCTTTTTTGACTTGATTGATTTCATTTCATCCTTGATGATCATTTTTATCTTTGGATCATATCCAAAACTATTTTACTATCAATAATCTCTAAAAAAATCCTTCATCATGAAGTTGGTGATTCTTGAAACAGTGTTGTTTCTTAGTATAATAGAACAGATATCTAGAAACATTTTATAAACTACCTTTGTATATATATAAATGATTCATTTCTTAGTTTACAAAATTTATGTTCATAACATAAATTGCTATATCGATATTGGCCTGCTCAAACTTATTTGGTGCAATAGACTAAAGATCCGTTACGAACAAATATTACATGCAACCTCTTGACTTACACAACTTGTGAACTCCTTGACAAAGGATATGTAGGGTTTTGTTATTAAACTTTTATCATAAATGATCTCGTAAACTATTCTTTGGATGTAATTAATTATAACTTATATACTTGCTCTTAAGTACAAATTCTATCAAAAATAAGTTAACTTAATTTTAGTCACTGTCAATCGTTCTTTTTCCAATTACTCCTTATTAATACCTCATTATGTATCACAAGAAGGAGTTACTTTTTAGATTGAATCTTATTCATTTTTAGATACTTTTGGAACCATTTCCAATACACTCTCATGTTCAATCAAATCTAACAATTATTTTCTTAGCATATTATGTTTTTCTACTTCCATTTATATTCGACAAACTTATCATAAATACCCTACTTATGTATCAAACACATATGTTAATTTTTATGGTTATTGATCTGTGAAATGGATCCATTTTAGTATCATTACAATTTTAACTACGTATTATCAATTCGAAGAGTTTACAATTCTTTATTCCCGCCCACTAAATAGGTGCTTCGTCCTTATTCTTCTAAGATACAATTCGTCAGTACCATATGATTCATAATCATATGATTATTGAATTATTTGTTAAAATTATGGCTTAGTCCATAATTTCAAAATAATTGTAAAAATTTCTCATACTTTTATATTTTCCAATGCATCACTTTTGTTATAAATGCCAATATTATAGATTTATTTTATAATGAATATTCACATCAAAATAAAACTATATCTATTTTTGGTCATTACCGAGAATGGCTATTATTTCATTATTAATATTTGGTATATTTACGAAAATAATTTTCATAACTTGATGAATCTATTAAGAAGTATTATATAGTATGCTCTTACTTTTTTCGCAATACTATAATAATATTAAGCTCCATTTAACCACTTACACGAAATTTTATTTCAACACTAACCGGTCTGCCATCAAGAGTCTTAGATCAAATATTTTAAACTCAAAGAAAACTTACATAGAAAACTATTTTCTATATGAAAATATAATTGGAATAAAAATCATATTTCTCATTCCATATTAGGTATCTTTTAGTGTTTTATACAATTCTCGTTCTGTCTCTTCATGACATAGAGGTGACCATTCACTCTCTTCATCTCAACTATGCCTAAGTTACATTCACTCTTGTGTATTCTTTTTCCTTCCCAAATAGTCGAACCATTCAAAATGGAAAACTTTACTATAAAACGTAACAAATTCTTTACAAAAATGTGTTCGACCATCCTTAACTTTCAAGGATATCAAATAAGATGCACTTTATGTAAACTGATCAAATTAACATTCCAATGATCAAATTTCTATATACATCTAGCAGCTCTTGGTTCAATGCTACATCTAACACAATAAGATCCTTGTTATACGAAATTATACTGAATATACGATCTCGCTTAATTGCTTATTTTGAATGAACTAATTTCATTGAGGATTCGTAAAATGCAAATTGTGACTGTTCACCATAGAACATTATGTGATTGATTATGGATTAGATATCCATATTCTTGTGTTACTTTAGAGTTCAAATCTCATAGAGGACAATACTAGGTCTCATACATATAAACAATTAAGTGATCGAGACATAAATGTTTCAATGGATGTATAAGTTCGCTCTTGCATGGGTCTTGAAGTGATAATATGCCAAAAGATCTATTGGTAAATATATTTTATATTTGTATGTCAATTTAACCGAGTTCAGTTGTATATTTTAACTAGAAAATTTTTGCCAATTATATTAGTGCACAAATTTATCTAATCAGATTATTTTAAGTTTATGTAATATATATTCATACAATATTAGAAAGGTTAAATGCATTCATTTCAATTTTCTAATAAGTGTCCCATTAGATTTTTACATTTTTCAAAATCCTAAGAATAGCATAGAAATTTTTTGATTTCTATAGTGGGTATTAAGACTCGCTTGCCTTGGAATTCCGACCTTGAAGAATATCAACAAATTATTAGTTGTATAATATATAACTCCTAACTAATGGTATTAGTCCTAGTATCAATTTGACTTTGACAAAAATCAACAAATCGAAAGAGATTATTCACTTGTACCCACCATTTCATGATGACCTAAGTATAATGCACGTATCTTTAGGAATATCAACTAGTATGTGCATGTATATTACTTCGTCTACTCAATATATAAATAGTACATAACATTTCTAACTTAAGAAATATCAACAACTAAAGAGTATGTAAGTAATCCATTAATATGTAAATGGTAAAGGACAACCTACATATTAAGAATTCATAATCTTTAATGTATATACATCAGGTGATATCAATTTAGAAAACAATGTTTTTCAATCTATCAATATGCAAATGATAGAGGACGACTTATATATTAAGGATTCATAGCTTTTAATGTATATACATCGAGTGATATCAATTTTGGAAACAACGTATTTCTTATGAAATACTCTCGTGGTTCAGAAGTCGGACATATTTAAAGTCACGATATACATATAATACACATGTACTTGTTTTTTTAAATTTATATTAGATTTCTTACGGTTATGCTTATGTTTATACATATATAGTTATATAAGTTTTCTTTGCAAGTTAGAATAGGATAAGGGAGCCTGGCCCATATATTAATTATGTAATCATATAAAGGAGAATATAACAAAAGGCAAAGAGAAAAGACCAAGGAAATTAGCCCTAAATAGCTACAAAAACTTGGCTAAACAAAACAATACTAGTTCATCTTTCAAGTCTAACGTCTTTTAGTATTTTCTTGTGCAACAAGTTGTAGAGGTCATCTTGCGTTTTCCTAGAATTGTTGAAAGCTCTTTCATTTCTTTCTATCTAGACTGCATTCTCTAGACGTTTAAGCATTTTCAGGAACATCTTTGTTCTAGGTGTTTTTCCATCTAGTTGCTCTATACATGTTGAACCATTCAGCCTTGCTATCATGCGCAGGTCTGTTGTAGTTCCCATTTGCTAGAAGTCTTGGCCAGATGCTGTGAACATATGTACGCTCAAAAAAGATATGAGTGTTTGATTTTGTCCCATTGTTACATAGCAAGAAATTTTCCTCATCTATGATCCCTCTCATCCTCAATTTATCCTTTGGTTTATAGGGCATTTGCCCAAACTTTCCAAAGAAGGATGTTTTCCTTTGCTGGGATTCCTATGCTCCATATTCTGTCAGCCATGGAAAGGTTTCTTCAGTATGAATCATAGTCTTGTAAATCAGGGAGATCAAACATGTTTTGTATGATTTGGTCCATTGAACTGATGCTTCAAAGGGAAGCATCGGTTTCTCTGAAAGTTCATTCCAAATTTACCTAAATCATAAGGAACTACTGTATGGAAGAGTGATAACGTTATTGATGACATAATCATAGGTTAGAATCGATAGTGGAATTCCTATTAAATGTCTTAGATTTCCCCAAATTATGTTGCTCAAGATGAGACCAGATTTTGCCCATGGCGAATTCCAAAAAGGGGGATACAGGTTATGTTGTGTGTTATACATCACCATTGGCAGAAAGTGCTTCTGAGATTCAGGATACTTCTCCAGCTCCAGCTAGTTGTCGACGATATTCTCATCATCCACAAATCATAGGATTTTATCAAGTTAAGCCTAACCCAAGAAGCCCAATGGTTACTAATAGGAGTCGAAAGCTTATTTGGGTAGGTAGAAATCGCTGCATTGTTTCAAAGTTTTAGATCTATTATTCCCAAGCCTCCCATGCTATTCAATTTTTTAGTTTTATGAATGTCTATGGAAATCATTTTTTGATGAAGGGGTCACCATGCCAAATAAACTTGTTAAGAGCACGAAAGACCATGTTGATGAGCTTTATGGGAAAGATGTAGTGTCCCATCCAGTAAGTAGTCATTGCATTTGCAACTGGTTGAACCATGACAAGTATTACAGATTGTGAGAGCATGTAGTTATGCTAGGACTATAGCTTGTGTGTAATATTTTCAAATAAAGGAAAACACGTAGATGTAGATAGCCTGGATGTAATTATAGGTATGCTTAGATAGAAAGCATTTCGGGGCATAGCATTTAGCCTAGGGAAATCGATCAGATTGGCTTTTTGAATGTCCTGTAACCCTGCAATCAAGATGTGAAACTTACATAAATTATTTGAAGGCCGGTCATATTTTAAAATATTTGCAGGGTTAGTAGGATGGTGTGAATATTTTCATTTTTCAGTTTTGTGAAGATCACTAGGTCACTAGCAAAAGGCAAATGTGTGATCTGTAGGCTTCTGAAGTTTGGATTTAATACAGAATTTTGTTTCTAACTTCCGAGGAGATAAGAGTGTTAAATAGCTTCATAGTAATTACGAATAGGTATGTCGATGTCAAATCACCTTGCCTAATTCCTTGAGTGGCTTTGAAGTAACCATGAACGCTGCTATTCCTTCCAATTGAAAAATGATGGAGCTCCATACAATGGTATTGAATGCCTTTCTTATGTAAAGTTTTAGCATGTATCTAGGTGAGGTTGAGGATCTTTCGTATTCCTGTGCAATTTCTTGTGTCAGCAATGTACTGCCACTTATTGTTCGATGGGAGATGAAAGCCATTTGATTCTCAAATATCAACGATGGTAGAACTATTTGGAGTCTATTTGCAATGATTTCTGATATACATTTGTACAACATATTGCAACAAGCTATAGTGTAATAGTCAACAATCAATTTTGGAGATATAAACTTTGGGACAAGGGTCTAAGGGCAAGTTTATAAAACGAGAAGAAAAACGAAATGGCTGATACAATGTCAGGTCTTACTTTAGGCCAACTACGCTTAAGGAAGGCAGCATTAAAGCAATCTGGGCCACCACAACTTATTTTGAGAGTGAAAATTGTTTGTTTAATTTCATCTGGTGTGATTTGAGCTATTAAATTGGTGGTATGTTGAGTAGAAATGGTAGGTAGATTTGCAGAGAAGAGACAGGCCAAATCAGGGTTGTTAGGGGTTGGAGTAGCCAAAATGGAAGAGAAGTGTTAGACAAATGCATTATTTATTCCTTCGAAAGTAGTTTGCTTGACATCGTGCATGTCCTCAATGGTGAATTCAACTACCTGCTATTTTGATTTTGAGAGTGTCATGGTAGTATTTTTGTTTCTATTGGCTTACTCTTCATATTTCTGATGTGCCTTTTGATTTTCCATTCGATCTTCTTCTTCTTCTAGAGCCTTTTGATACTTACCAGAGAAATCATGTTCAAGAGATACCCGTTGAGGGTTGAGGGGATTAGTGCTGAGATCATTTTGAATGAATGCTAGTTGTGCTCTAATGTCCGATGATAGCTTGTTACCATATCCAAAAGTCAAGGAAGCCCTGAGTATCAATTTGATTTTTAGGAGTTTGAGCTTAGACATGAGTAATTTGATGGGGTTGCCTCATTTTGGGGAGTTCTACACTTGCATAAGTATATAAATATATTCATGGTGAGTTTGCTATTGACTAAAAAATTTAAAAGAAGTGTTTTTTTTAATCCTTTGCTCCTACCCCATGATAGAGCCTACCATGTAAATGCTAGTCCATATAATGGGATGATAGTATGGTGAGATAGAAGTAAGCTTGACTAAGGGATACAATTTCTTTGAAGGAGAGAGGGCAACCTCCAAGTTTGTGATAGGCGAAGTGCATGCATTTGAAACCCTCGACTATTATCCATGGCTCAGCGGGATTGCATAGGGTAGGTAGTGCATTAAGAAAACTTTGTCTTTGGTCACTATTATTCCAGGCATAAACAAAGTTGAGCTAGAATGGGGTATCATAGAGGAGATGAAATTCTTGAAAGTACATCTTTTGATCAGATGTTACAGCCTTCGTTAGATTATAGGTTATAGGATTCCACAAGGTGATTATCCTTCCATAGGGAGTTTCTTGGAGATTGTGCTTAAGATTCCATCGAGGCCCTATGAATTTTGTAGCGTTGATGTCAATTCTTGATTTAATTTAGTTTTAGTAATGCACATGATATGTGTAGCTGGTTATCTTTTATACATTTCTTAAGTGTGCCCGCTTTGCATTTAGTATGTTATCCTATCTAATATCATCAAAAGAGGGGGAAGCAAGGGAGTAGGGTGGCTTCTAGTATGCCTTAATGAGGAAGAGGTGTAGTTGTCATGATTTCTATTAGATTGGGTTGTAGTATGATCAGGTTTATATTCACTACCAAGGTTGCGATTATCTAGGGTTGAAGCGTGTCTACATGTTGATGACTTCTTTCTTCTTCCTTTTTTTACTAGCTTTTGACATGTAGGCAGTGTAAATTGGTTCGGTTGTCGAGCTGGAAGGGGGAATAATAAGGTAAGGTGGAGGAGCTATATGTGAATAAGGGGATACTGTTTCAGAATTTGCAGTGGTTTGTTCTTGCTGTGGAAAGTGTGAGGGTATTAGGTGAAAGTTTGTATTTTGACTGGAGGATGAATTGTTTTGTTGTAGAGTAGCATTGGTGGTAAGATAGTTGCTCTCAGTTAGGAGAGGGTCTGTGATATCAGTATTTTGGGAATCATGCACACTGTTCTAGTGCATATCTGCATCAAATGGTGAGAGAAGGCGATGTAAATAGGTTTGGTTTACTTATGCTAAAGTGGTTTCTTTCAGATGTTACACATTTTCTATTTGAGAATTTTGCATGAGAAGGCGATTGAGATAGGGAATTGGAATTCTCAGCATTCTCAGGTAAGGTACCAAGAACAGCGAAAGGATTAGGGATTATAAGTTTTAATTTATTAACTTATATAAACTAATTAACTTATACACACACACATATACATATACATATACATATACATATGTTTGTATATATTATTAATTAAATTTAATTAATTTTAGTTCTCATCAATTAAATCATATTTAATTAATTTAATTTATTATATATATATATTTTGAAACTTTATATTATTCATCTTAAATTATTTAGATTTAAAATAAAATATAACATTGATAGTTTGTAATAATATACATATCAATATATGTATACATTTTAATTAATTAATTGTTAATTAATTTTATTTGATAAATTCTTTAATTTAATTACACAATTCAATTAAATAATTAAATTAAATCAAAATTAAATTTTTTTATCCTAAAAAAATTTAAGATAAATATATGGCTATAAAAAAATTATAGTTACATGCATATTTCACTATATATACATGTTAATATCAATTAACATTTAATTAATTAATTTATCAAATAAATAATATATTTATCTAAAATATCTTTAATAATTCAAAATTTTAATTTATAATTTATCTTAAGCAATCTAAGATAAATATATAGATAATATCATTATATCTATTCATTTTTAATTAATTAACTTTTAATTGAGTAACTTTTAATTAATTATTTATTCAGTTAATCTGTTTAATTAAATATTAAATAAAATTTTGAAAATATTAAATTTATTTTCAAAATAATTTTGGAAATTTCAATTTTTTAGCCTTTATAAAATTTATTTAAAATTTCAACTTAACTTTTAAATATAAAATTTGTTTTAAATTTTCAAACTAAATTTTAAAAATTAGCGTAAGGCCCAAATCAATTTAGGTCTATAGAATCCGGCCGACCATTTGGACTTACTCTACTCATTGGGCCAAGTCGGTAGTTAAGGAGGGGAGAATACTTAGACTTTGAGAATGCTTAATTACAACACTTATTCAAGCACAAGCCTAGAAAATACTTTTCTAGACACGCATCAGATATGTAAGCTTAATTAATTGGTCCAAAATTTACTAAATAGACCGCATGAACCTTTTGGGCTCTGGTAACATTAAAGGAACCAAGCTAATTTATGAGGGGTGTGGATAGATTTCTAAAACTTTCTCCCACTTGGATCATAGTGGGCCTATGAAGTCTAATTGGTTTCACTAGCTTCAATTCAATTATTTTAAACTAAAATTATATTTTAATTAATATTATTTTATCTTTATTGATTAATTTTATTATCATATAAAATGTTATTTGAATGTATCAAGTATATATCCAATGATCTAACCAGATAACATAATGTGATTATATACATATGTATAAATTTATATATACATATAGGTAAGGGATTTATATCCATTGTATATACATATATTATACTTACATTTATACATATATACACATATTACAATTTCACATGAATACCGGGAATATAAATGCCTACGTGTATACATATATTTGAATATACCATAATATGTGTACATGGTTTGTACATGGATATTTAGTACTATATATGTAGAGTTTAGGGGCACACACACATATGCGATATTTTGTTGCCGCTTAGACATATTTAATATATGTACACATATAAAATCATATAAAAAGATCTACAAAATAAAATAGAGAATTTTGAAGTAAGAGAATGCTTGATAGGAAGTGAAGAAAGAAATAAGGTTTCATATCAAAGCTTGATCCAATCAAATTTGAACGAAAAGGAAACAGAACTAAGTGCTATCATAAATTTCCACCTTGACAAACACTAATTGATAGTAAATTCAATGCCATGATATTTCATGCTTAACCATAATAAAATATCCAACTTTTAGAATGATAGATCTGAAAATAAACATTCAACCGGTAAAAAAAATTGTTAAAAGAAATTGTTGTCACAACTAATATTCTATTTTAATAACATGATTGAAAATTTTTATATTAAACATTACACATATGCGTATACACATATGTAAAATTATAATTTAAGATTTAAATCACAAATACATATAATTGACTAAACAACAAGACATTAAATTTAGTAGCTAAAAACAAAACTTAAATAAAAGATCGAGCTTGGTATCGGTTTACAATTTTGGATAAAAAAATAAAGCATATGAATATATTCATACATAATTTAATTAATTTAAAATATCAAATCATAACTTTAAGTGAATTAAACTGTAAAAACAAATGAAATTTTATAGCAAAAAAATCCACATTAATTGATAATTCCAGGTCCAAAATCCACATCAAAACACAGAATAAATCAAACATAAATTAATTTTACAATTAAGTGACAATATGCAGGAGGGTTTTTAAAAATAAATACAGGTGGAAATTTTAGTATACACACATATATGAATTATCTTAGGTTTGAACATCATGAGCGAATAAATAAAATAGAATAATTGAACCTGAAAAGCCATGCCCTTTGTATCACCTCAAGATTTCTCCTCGGATCTCAAGATGATGAACCGCTTATTTTTATTTTTATTTTTATTTGATGTTTTCATTTGATTTAGAGTTGAATTTTTTGGGATTATTTCGAGGTATTACCAGACATGGATAGTCTGGAGGAGAGAAAAGAAAAGTAAATAAAAATGAATGAATGAAATGAATAAGTGTATTTGTTTTAATTGAAAGAGTGATATATATATATATATATATTCATTCTTTTAATTAAAATTTCCTCAATTAATTTCCATAATTTCACCCTCTCTCCACCTCTCTCTTTACAAGATATAACTGGCCATACTTGCCATCAAATGGCACAAAATTTTCATAAATCCCTTCCTGCAATTATCTTTTATTTGAACCCCTTTAATGTTACACCGATATCATATATCGATGCACGTAAACATAAATTTTATATGGCATTCATATAATTCCAAACAACTCCCAAACATAAAATAAATTAAATAATAATTAATATTTTCAAATATTAATTAATTTACAACATTTTATAAATTAATTAAATCATGTAGTTTTCCAAAGAATTCAAAATTACGATTGTGTGATTCCACGGTGTGAATTCAACTAGCAATTAATGTTAACAATTGAAATGTAACGTTTATACTCCACATTAGCAAGTGGTGTGATAGTTTGGTTGAAATCATCACTTATAAACCTTTATAGTAGAATCAAATTTCACATTTCAAAAGCGATATCCTTTAGTAATGATTATTTAAAATAATTCTCTTCGTCAACACTATATCATATAGGACTTATGGAAAATTTTTTGGTCCAAGTTCAATTTTGTCCACGTTCAACTTGATTAGTCTATAAACAAAGTCCTTGGTTCCATAATAGCATTTATTATTAACTATACTATTTTGGCTAGAGATTTCGAGTTGACTATAGTTGACTATGGATGTCAAGCCACGATTTAGCTATAACCAAAATAGAGTTTCCATAATTAATTCAACAGTACTCTCAAATAAGGAGAACTGTGTAATATCGTCGCTTCAAGAATTCTCATTTGACCAAGTTGTTATTAACCAACTGGAAACTCTTAGACAATTCACTCCGTAATTATCCAATAACTATCGATATGTAACTCCTTAATGCCCTTTATTAGTTATGAGTAATACATTGCCTAATATTTGGATAATGTTATATACTCCGGTCTCAACAGATATATCGATATCCTTTCTCAAAATATCTTGATTAGGAATATTTAAAATAAAGTGTTATTTTATATTGTGATTGATTACCCACAATTTCTACAATTTGCAACTATAATCACATAATATTTTATTTAAGGATTTTCTTATTTATACACTTTAAATTAATTACTTAGCTAATTATATCACTATATAATAACAATTATATAATTGCTCATGTGGCATTACCCCTAACTCTATCTATATTGACTTATAGAAGACTCTTTGAGTGGTTTTGTGATTGTTCCAAACAACCACAAGTATGTAACCTCTTGGTTCCTCTAATGGTCATGAGTAATTTACCGTCTTTCGTATAAAAAGTGTTACGTACGCTAGTCTCAACGGATGTATCGATATCATTTTCTTGTTACATCTTGATTACGAACGTTTAGAAATAAGTATTTGAATATCAATTCAATACTCATGTTTATGAGCACATTCGGAATTGCAATCCATAAAATACTTTCCGTAAGGATTTTCTACATGTATATGTTTAATGTATTGATAAAAGTACTTATATCTCTATATGACAGCACATATAAAAGAACATAAAATCACAAGCATACTTTATTCCAAACAAGATTCTTTTATATAAGATAAGCTACAAAACAAATAACATAATTCCTACAGGGAAACACCCTTAGCTCTATCATTTATGACGATGATCCCCACACAAACC
Source organism: Allium cepa (assembly GCA_030765085.1). Classification (NCBI taxonomy): domain Eukaryota; kingdom Viridiplantae; phylum Streptophyta; class Magnoliopsida; order Asparagales; family Amaryllidaceae; genus Allium; species Allium cepa. Next base: position 925,854,763 of record CM060931.1, on the reverse strand, counting down.
GACAAGCCATGAAGAGTAAGGACTTTTCCCTAATGCAATGAAGTTCAAAATGGATTCCACGTACATGAACAAAATTTTGACTTTGGAAAATGTACCAAAAGGCGTAAAACAAATCAACTACAAATGGATCTTTATGAAAAAGATCGGTACAAATGTAAACTTAAGACCTATAATGCAAGGTGATAGCAAAATTTATCCCTTAAATTCAAGGTTTTAATTATGTTAAAACATTTTCTTAAGTTGTTGTGCTTAAATTAGTTTAGATCTACTTATAGTTCCTGCATATTATGACTAAAAAGTATGGCAGATGGACGTTAACACAACGTTTCAAAATGATGATCTAAAAGAGATTTTTATGTGTCGCAATTAGAGGGTTTTGAAGTCAATGAGGGGGCAAACATGGCATGTAGACTCTTAAGATCAATTTATGGTCTTAAGTTAGCATTAAGGGTTGGAATAAATTTTTCAACAAGGTAATCGAACATTTTTTTATAGTAAAAGTATAGAGTAAGCATGTGTATATAGGAACGAACAAAATATGCTATTGCATTCTTAGTTTTATATGTTGGTAATTTACTATTGATTGCTACGACGTATCAGTGTTAAAATCAATAAAAGCTAGGTTGTCCAATAAATTTTCAATAGTGGATTTAGGAGAGGCATCTTTCATACTAGATATAAAGATTTATAGAGACGGATCTAGAAGGTTATTGGGATTGTTGCAATTATGTATACAGATATCGTACTAAGAAGGTTTACTATGGAAAATTCCAAGCATGAAGATGTTCCAATGTGGCATGGAATTGCTCTCTCTATGAAATACTCTTCATCCACGGATGAGGAGATAAAGCCAATGAGTAGGATTCCTTATGCTTTGACAATAGGAACTGTCATGTATATTATACGTATTAGGCTAGATGCCACTTTCGCACTAGGTGAAGTTAGCCGATACCAATCAAATACGGGTGAAAATCATTGGAAAGCATTTAAAATCATCCTAAATTATTTGTGAAATACTAAAAATTTGTTTTCTATATATGAAAACAATGAACTCCTTATAAATGGGTACTCGAACTCGCATTTTCAAAGTGACCAATCATTCTTCAGGTACATATTTATCCTCAATGAAGGGGTTATAAGTTGGAAATGTTCCAAGCAATGGTAATAACATGTTTGTGCAAATTTATAAGTAAGATAGAAATGGTTCCCACCATTAATGAATAGTGGTGATGGGACATTAATTATCACCTCATCAGTTAACTATATGACTCGTTTGTGTAGTAATTTGCAGAGTGGAATTTACCAATCACTAGTAAATACATTAGCAAAACCCGGTGGTTATGGGGCATGGGGTTTTACTTTAGTGGTCACTAGTAAATTAGTAAGTGACACTAAAGGATCAATTAGCATCTTGTGAAAGCGATCTAGTCGCTATAGTTCGTTAGTATTAGTAGCTTGACCTCTAGGCTAGTGTTCACCTAACGGCTTGACTGTGAAGGTTTCTCCCCAAGTCGTGGTATTCATTTCGTTTTTAGTGTTGGGCCAATACCACTTACCCATCAGGCTGTACTATAGGGCAATATTCGATATCATAACTTGTTTCGTGTAGCACCGAAAAGTGTAGTTGTGTGTGATGTGAACATTTGGTTATGGATATCTGATACTTTAGGACTGTAGGCGTTAGTGGATAACTCCCGGACCGTTCGTCTCCCCTTGGAATAGAGCATTTGAGCACTAAGAATATTTGTTGTGTAAAGACGGTTATAGATCCATAAAATTAGTTGGGACTGCCTCCTGTGGTCACTTTGGTGGTTCATTTCTATGTATCATGCGATTTGTGTGCTTTGGTTGCTATTATTTAATTAATGACTTATGCGTTCGTTTCATGGAAATATGATCACCGTGTTTAATTTAACTAATGATATTTGACATGGATTAACTATTGAAGTAAATGGTGAACGGTTAGTAATATTGTTTATAAGTTCATATACATATGACTGCTATTATATGCAAACTATTATTTGTGAAATTTGTGGGCATATGTTTATTGGAAAAGGACCTCACCTTCTGATACTTTATGATAATCTTACTCGAGTGTTATTTTCTGTAATACTCGGGTCAGACCAAGGCATTCCAGATATTGGGACATAATGATATGGATACATGTGCTTGTTGGAGCTTGGACACCTTTCGTATTATGCTGCTTGGAGTTACCTTATCGTTAGGCTTAGTGAGATGTATATTGTGTCTCTCTTAGTTGATTAGCATCGTCTTATGTATATTTTAGGAGTTAGATGTAGCTGTATATATGTATGTATTTGGGATAGACCTGTTTTGTGACACTATATTTGCTGGACATATATACTTTGCTTTCTGCTGTGATATCTATTTATGTGATTTGTGATATGTATTATATTTGTTTTGATTTGCAATTAGAGCCAACATACCTATTTCTTTGTTTTGAGACTGTTTACATGTATATATTTGATTCAAACGAAAAGGTAAAATATGACAATGTTAGTCCAAAGAAATAAACACGGATGATCGCTCATAACCAACCTTATTCTCTATATTACTTGACAATATTACTTTTAATATTCTTGGGTAATATGTGTATAAAGGTGGGGCGTCACAACTTGGTATCAGAGCCGCGTTTTATAATAATATAAGACATGTTTGGACATGAAGAATGATATGAGTGGAATTAGAGATCCTATCTTTAGGTGTTAGAATAGAATTTTCCCTTTTTCCTGTTAGGTAGTATAGTGTTTTGTTAAGTAAATTGGGATGGAATGAATTTGTTTGTTTTCCTTTTCCTATCTATAGATTTCTACTCTTGTGTTTACATTTTTCGTCTCCTTTATGGCAGAGTTGTTATGGTCAGTGCTAAGGGAAACCATTCGAATTCTAGACCATTTGGAGGAACGAACCTAGAAGGAGTATTCATGACTACTCAGCAGATTATGGAACTAGTCAGGAATGTCTAGTCCTCTAGTACTGATCCGGTAAAGCCTACAACTCCTTGTTTAGCTTTTGCTTGGATATGTAGTGATTATGCTCATTTAGGGGGAGGGAACTTTAAGGGGACGATGAGCATCATAGAGATCCAGGCAAGGGTGAAGACATGTGAGAGGATATTTAGCCGCGTGGGACTTTCTGATTTGCATAAGGTGCAAGTGGCGTCTAGTCAGCTTCAGGAGAGGGCGTTGGATTGGTATGATTTGCCTATTGTGGAGGTGGATGAGGCTTGTTGAATATGTGAGTATATGATTTTTATTTGATGATAATAAACATATATATATATATATATTCATTTAAATTTATTTGTTAATGCACTATTTTATTTTCACAGGTTAAATAAATATTTGCTGAACAAAATAAATAACACTGTTTAAATTCAAACAGATATTTTATTCAAACAAATATTTATTATAATTTTGACAATTACAAATTTGAGCTCTCACTATATACACAATTTTCAAACAATACAATTTTGATTACATCATAATTTTTCGTTTACAAATGTCCTCACTACATATCGCTCATTCACTCATATTTTTGTCTTCAACTATATCAGATTGAATCCAGCATCTGAGCTATCTGTAAAAATACACACTAACGCAGTAAATTGAAAAATAAATATTTTTACAGTAGAAGATAAAAAGTGATTTTGGAAATTTTATATGCCTCATTTATTTGGGTTGTTCGTCATCATTTAATTTTGAATTCATCATACACGAACAGCTTGTGACAGGCACAGTGTATCACCGTACATGCCACAAGGCCGTGCATACAGATATACACTTGATAAATCTACAATGACAGGTGAGCACAAGGTTAAACCCAAATCAAAAGTCAGGTTCAACTCAAGTGAAATAAATAAAATCATGACACGAGCACAAGGTTGTTAGCTCGCCTTTTGTCAAAGCCATAAGTAGGCGGATTCAACCTAACTAACTTTACGACTATCGTGGTTGGAGTGTGATGGATTTGGTTTCGGAGGATGAATTTTACATGAATATGTCATTTGGCCAAGAAATGGAGGGAATGCATGGCACAAGTACTTCCTTCGGTCTACACTCCTTGCTCGGCCTAAATCTCGTTCGGCATATCTCACCTCACACGACATTGCACCTCGCACCTCCATACCTCGGTAGATCCATACCTCAGTAGATCCATACCTCCATACCTATGTAGATCCACACCTCCATACCTCGGTAGATCCATACCTCCATACCTCGGTAGATCCATACCTCGGTAGATCCATACCTCCATCCCTCGGTAGATCCATACCTCCATACCTCGGTAGATCTATACCTTCATATCTCGGTAGATTCATACCTCTATACCTCGGTAGCTCCATACCTCGACACCTCGGTAGCTCCATACCTCGATACCGTTGATGGGCCCAAACTACTCAGGAGGCCCAACAACCTGGTTTTGCCTATAAATACAGCATATAGGTCTCCAGATGGAGGATCTTCTTCGGCTTCTTCTTCTCCTCTGCTTTCTGACTTTCTATTTTCTAAAGCTAAGGCTAGCCTACCACTTTGTAACTATAATTGATTCTCATATCAATAAGAAAGAAAACTTCTGGAGTGGACGTAGGCTAGAGTTAGCCGAACCACTATAAAATCTGTTGTCCTTTACTGCTTTCATTTTAATTTCAACTGTTTTTCATATTATTACTCTCTACACACACTTTATCTGTTATCAGTAACTATTAATTGGTGCTTTCATTTACATTTGGGTGTTAGTGACCAATTTTGACGCTAACATTTTGGTGCTTTCACTGAGAAAGCTGATTCAGGAGAAGTTGAATTTGAAGATTTAAGAGAGCTATGACAAGAAAAACGAGTAGAAGGCAGAGACCAAAGAGAAGTCAGCATGAGGGAAGTTAAGAGGATTGCTCAGAAGCGAATCATGCATCGATCTTCATGGGGGCACACACTTGGAGCATGTTGATCCAATCCCAGAGAGGGAGATAGGGGAATTTGAGCAACCTGGTGGTAGTAAGAGAATGAACGCTCAGCCAGGGGGCAGGTAAAATTCCCTCGTGAACTCGAGGGGCAGGTCGAAAGCGATGAACAAGTCGCAAACCTTTCACTAGCACGGTTAAATCATTTACACATGTACGAGATCGCGCACGATCCATAGACATGCTCTAAATGACTACTGACCGCACCATAGTAAGAGTTTACGCTTTGACATCCTCGTCTTTCTCTTGCTTTGATTTTGATTTGAACATTCCTGTTATGGAATTCGTATGGTCATTGCTTTAATATGTGCAATTCTATGAAATAATTTACTTGTATGCCCGTTGGATCGTGAACGGTCCACAAGCACCTCTTGTATGGCGACGAACCGCCAAAGTCTTTGATTCTGAAACTCCCCCGAACATAAACCTGGTATCGATAATACTAAGTCCCCCCGGGCACACTCATTCACCTCGAACGGCACCCGACCTCGAACAGTCACAATTCGCCTCGAACGGCACCCGACCACGAACGGTCACAATTCGCCTCGAACGGCACTAGATCGTGAACGATCACAATTTGCCTCGAACGGCAACCGACCACGAACGGTCACAATTCGCCTCGAACGGCACTAGATCGCGAACGATCACAATTCGCCTCAAACGGCACCCGACCACGAATGGTCACAATTCGCCTCGAATGGCACTAGATCGCGAACGATCACAACTCGCCTCGAACGGCACCCGACCACGAACGGTCACAATTCGCCTCGAACGGCACTAGATCGCGAACTATCACAACTCGCCTCAAACGGCACCCGACCACGAACGGTCATAATTCGCCTCGAACGGCACTAGATCGCGAATGATCACAACTCGCCTCGAACGACACCCGACCACGGACGGTCACAATTCGCCTCGAACGGCACTAGATCGCGAACGATCACAACTCGCTTCGAACGGCACCCGACCACAAACGGTCATAATTCGCCTCGAACGACACTAGATCGCGAACGATCACAACTCGCCTCGAACGGCACCCGACCGCGAACGGTCATGACTCGCCTCGAACGGTACCAGATCGCGAACGATCATAACTCGACCTCGAATGGTCACATACCACCCCGAATGACATATGATCTCGAGCGATCGTCATTCGTGGTCAGGTAAGGCTGTTAATTTCTTTGCAGGTCGTTAACAGGATACGAACATCCAGCTTATTGAGCTACAAAACACACCTTCCATTAGCAAGGCATGTTTTGGGGGGCAAAGTGTTAACCCGTCTTTTGTCAAAGCCATAAGTAAGCGGATTCAACCTAACTAACTTCACGACTATCATGGTTGGAGTGTGATGGATTTGGTTTCGGAGGATGAAGTATACATGGATATGTCATTTGGCCAAGAAATGGAGGGAATGCAAGGCGCAAGTACTTCGTTCGGTCTGCACTCCTTGCTCGGCCTAAATCTCGTTCGGCATATCTCACCTCACTCGGCATTGCACCTCGCACCTCCATACCTCGGTAGATCCATACCTCGATAGATCCATACCTCCATACCTCGGTAGATCCATACCTCGGTAGATCCATACCTCCATACCTCGGTAGATCCATACCTCCATACCTCGGTAGCTCCATACCTCGACACCTCGATACCTTGGTACCCTTGATGGGCCCAAACTACTCAGGAGGCCCAACAACCTGGTTTTGCCAATAAATACAGCATGTGGGTCTCCAGATGGAGGATCTTCTTCGGCTTCTTCTTCTTCTTCTCCTCTGCTTTATGACTTTCTATTTTCTAAGGATAAGGTTAGCCTACCACTTTATAACTATAATTGATTCTCATATCAATAAGAAAGAAAACTTCTGGAGTGGACGTAGGGCAGAGTTAGCCGAACCACTATAAAATCTGTTGTTCTTTACTGCTTTCATTTTAATTTCAACTGTTTTTCATATTATTACTCTCTACACACACTCTATCTATTATCAGTAACTGTTAATTGGTGCTTCCATTTACATTTGGGTGTTAGTGACTAATTTTGGCGCTAACAAAGGTCAAACCCGAGCTTTTAAGCTGGATTCAACATAGGTGCAGTCCGAATATACAAGTTTAATAAAATGGAAAGGAGCAAGCCAGTCAAAATGTGCACATGAACTAGAATAGTTCGATTCAAGACAACGACTCAATCAGACATGACTTAAGTGCAATCAGACTAAATGAAAACAGAGCAACGTGACCATAATGCATCATTGATATATAAATGCTACTCTTTTATTTTGTCTGGCAATAATGAAAGATTTTCAAAGCATCAAATGCACATATGTACAGCATGAATCAAAGGCGACCCAGACCCACAGCTAACAAGAACAAAACTGAATACAAAGGCTCAAAGAAACAAATGACATGCACATGTCAACAAGTCAAGGGATGCACCAGTGAAACAGGTACATATATGAAAATGAATGAAACTGCAACCGAATACATATGCATCAGGTCAAAATGCCACAATGGTTTCAACATCAAACCAAATAAGTACAGATTCAAGCATACAATATTCAAGTGTATTGAAACCACACAGCAAGTGCAACCTGATATGAAAAACACACAACTGTCATCAATCAATGATAAAGCAATGCAATATGAACCCGACAATACACAAGTGATGAATTAATGCAACAAAACAACTCGAACAGTTCAATATGCTATGCATAGGAGCCAAGGCAGAAGAACCAGATACAAGTTCAATGACTCGACACACAATGAAACTGCACCAGACCAAGCACAAGCTAGAAGTTCGTCATGCTCACAAGTTTAAGGCACGGTGCAGACTTATGATCACGCTAGGCCAGTACCCAAGAAAACAGAGCTATCACAATAGTTTGACAATACAGCAAGCACTCGGGTCAACAGAGTGAATACAAATCATCTCATATATAATGCATACACCAGTTCGATATCCTATGCAACATGAACCGGTTCATATATGCAACCAGACTTCGAGTCGAGCAGTGATCAGACAACTACAAAATCACATTAGGTAACAATGAACAAAAGAGACAAGCCAAAAATTCACACAGTGTATAAGGCCGAAGTCAAAAAGAAAGGCAAGTAAAAATCAAACAAGTTCAGTCTGACACAAATGGCCAAAGTCGAGTACAAAGAACGAAATCAACATCATCAATTCAAAACCGAAGTAAACGAGAACGAGATCGGACAATTTAAAGTCAGAGCCATAATGATCAAGGGGCTCGAACAGTTCAAAAATCGAAGTCGTGTTAGACAAGCAACAAAATTATACGAATCGAACAAGTCAGAAGCAAATCACAGCATTCATGCAAAATCAAGTGGCCAAGATAAATCTATAATCGAATTCAAGTAAATTCAAACGAACGAAAATATAGGAATTCAAATCCTATTTAACCCAAATCATCACTGGCTGAAAAAGGCATTCGAGTTGAAGAACAAAAAAGAAGAATCAATTCGGTAACTCGAATCAAAGGTCGAGCAGAATCAATATCGAAAAAAGGAAAAAATCGCATACCGTTTTTGATAATCGAACTCGACCCAATTGAGGCAGCCGCAGACAATCACCGATAGAGAAAAATATTTGAAGCATCATCAACAAATTGAAGCGGCGCCACAAAGCCCTAATTTTAGGGAAAAGAAGAAAAGAATGAGCAGCCATTTTCAAAGAACGAAGCAAAGGATTTCGGCCGAAGGAATATACCAGCAAAGGGATTAATTATGGGTCGGCTTCTTTTTATTGGACTTTAATATTTTAAAATTAGGGTTTTTATTTTAATTTATTTTTACATTTGTATTTTCCTTTTAAACTTGTGTAAATTCTAGTTGTGTGACTAGGGGATGAGCTACGGTGGAATAGTTCGAGAATTCGCAAATCAGTGACTGAGTTGTGGCAGGTTTTTGAGCATAGAGTTAAGGCTAGTCGATAGCGAGTGTCGCGAGTTTACGTGTGTATGCGTCTGACTGCTTAATTTCTAGTAGAAACCTTGGGGGCAACACGTAGGCAGGATTTTGCCGAAGCTAGGTAAATTCTATGTTGTTCTATTTCTGCATTTATTCTTCTGCTATTATTTGTGCTGCTGATAAATCTGTGTTGCAATTATTTTATATACTTCCGCAATTATTTTTATAATTACTAGCATCACCCTATTCACCCCCCTCTAGGGTGAAATCGATCCTACAAGTGGTATCGGAGCAAGTTACAAAAGCCATTTTTGTTTTTAAAAAAAAAAATTCAAACACCAATTTGTTTACAAATTTGAATTTTTAAAATGGCTACTTTTGCTGAGGGTCGTCCCAATATTATTCCTCCTGTTTTTGATGGAACAGATTTTTTGAATTGGAAATTAAAAATGGAATTTTATTTAAAATCTGTTAATATTAAATGTTGGAATATTATTGAAAATGGGTGTGATATAACAGACGAGAAAATTATCTCGATTAATGCTCTTGCTATGCATAAATATATTCTTATAATAATCAAGATAATTTTAACTTTATTTATCATTGTCAAAATGCACAGGAAATCTGGAATACTTTTGATGCAATATATAGTGCAAAATTCAACGGCAATGAGAAATCCTCCACAACCGACTCATTTAAAGAAATGTGCTTAACATGATTGGTAAAAGGCAGTTGTGATGAGGATGATGATGATGGAGCAGCTGAGCTAGCATTACTAATGAAGAGATTTAAAAAGTGGAACCGTAAATATAGAAATCCAGGTCTAAATTAGAAATTAAAAAGAAGAATAGCCAAAGTACTAGACAACTAAGAAGAACATGGGATCATATGTCACAAGTGCAACTAACCCGGTCATATTAAGCCCAATTATCCTCGAAATCAACACGGCCAAGAAAAGAAATTAAAAAAAGGAGAAATACTACAGCCACATGGAATAAAAGCGATAATAATTATAAAATCACTAGCAGTGAGAGTGAGAAAGCAGATCGATGCTTTAGAGGTGATATAACTGATAGTGACGATGATGAGCCAAGTGAGGTATCAAAACTTTCTCACTCACAACTACTTATATATTTCCATGAAGTAAATGGCAGTTTTGAAAGACTTATGGAGAAATACGCTAAACTTGAATCACAAAGAGATACTTTGATAGATTTAAATAAATAACTTGATCAACTAGTTAAAAACTATCAAAGTAAGATCCCTAATTGTGATAAGTGTCCATCACTCGAAGAAGAGATTATAAAATTAGAAATTAAAATTAAATCGCTTGAAAATGAAATTCTGGTTTTAAAAGAAAGTGAAAATACTAGAAGAGAAAATTCTATTAAACAGCGCACACAATTATTGAACGAAAATGAATCACTAAAAACACAAGTCCAACGACTGTCAACGATTTTAGGAAAATTTTCAAAAGGAGAAAGATCGTTGAAAATGCTATTAAGGAAACAAACTGTTAATACAGATAGACACGGACTTGGATATAATCAATCAGAATGTGATAGAGGTGAAATTAAATAAGTCAATTCCATGTGCATAATTTGTAGAAAATTTGTACACAATCAAGATAATTGTTGGTATAGACCTAAACACATGAAAACTATACCAATTTGGGTTCCAAAAGGCACAGAATATAAAATCCCTCAAAGTTAAACAAATTTGGGTGCCAAAAGAAACATATATAAATAGTTATGGGTCTCCACAAAATTATTTTTCAAGATATTCTACCACTAACAACCATGGACCTATAAAAACAAATAGGCCGCAAAACTCTTTCATCGTGTAGGTGTGGTGGCAGGCTAAGGAACTACAATAGTGTTACTTGGATTCTGGCTGTTCCAGGGACACAACGAGCGACAAGGCAAAGTTCCTTAGCCTAGTACAAAGATGGCAGAATCACAATGGCAACAATGGAAAATATCATAAAGGTAAAACAAGTAAAGATATCTTGAACGATATATGTGAAAATCTGCACCATAATTTGATTTAATTCGGCCAGTTATTGATGAAGAATTAATTGATGATAATGATTCTGACTTTGTCAAAATTGTTGGCCAATTATTCTTTTATGCTGAGAACACTACAGTCATTGAAATACTTCATATAGATTACTTTGATTAATTATGGTGTTCTATTGGTTGATGATAATATATTTGGCTGACTCTATATTCATGGTTTTTGTTTATTTACACGGCTTTAATTAAAATTGAAAAGAATTTCGTTTAAAAAGGTCTTCAAGAGTTTGTTGCAACATCACGGTCTGGTCTATAGTATCCAACTAATGATAATCTTGAGTGAAATAAAAATTCAAATGCAAATTACATTGGTAATCTAGTTGATAGAAAAATTTCTAGTGGAATGTGATTTATGTTGGGACATTTAGTAACTGCATCATTTTCAAAGAAAATATCTGCATGTTTCTCATTTCAAATAATTTTCAAATAGCAGACATTTTTCTCATAAAACCCCTTCAGAGAATAGTTGACCTTGTTTTCAGATTAGTCGTTTTTAGAAAAATTGATTTTATAATTATTTTTGGATTTGATCTTAAATGATTACATTGACTAATTGACTCCTTACTAATTATCGAAAAGATAAATAGTGATTGAAAAAGTGATGAGTGTTGATATTAATCATATATTATAACTTGAGACGGTATAATTAGTAAATTTCCATAGAAATTTAAACAAGAGTTATAAACACTTTTTGTTGGTAAAAATTCCATGATCATTTCTATTTCTATCATTTTCTTTCGACCATCACTCACCATAATCCAATATAGAATGTCAATATGTGGTGATTTAAACAGGAATCATTTGTTTTTCATTTTATATATTTTTAAAAAAAAAACCAAAGTATTCACTCTCATTTAAAAGTCCTCACGGTTATGCATGGGTGAATTACTTGGAATTTTTGTTTATGCGCTTCCATGCTTATTTAAAAGTCCTCATGGTTATGCGTTTATGGAATGCATATCAAAATTGATTAGATAAGTTGATTCTGATCTCATTTAAAAGTCCTCATGGTTATGCGTGGTTAGAAGATACTTGAATTCATTTTTTTTTTAAATTGGGAATACTACTAATCTTATTTAAAAGTCCTAACGGTTATGCATGGTTAATAGATATTCAAATTCCTGATATAAATATACCACAATAGACACAACTACATAGTTTTATATGATGATATCGTCTCTATCATTCTAAAGTGGAATATGCGTCAAATAGAATTTTATGATTTTTTTTTTGATTTTTTATTGAAATTTAATATTTATATTCGATTGAGTTTTAATGTTGTATTAGTATCTATCACTTTATCTCTATTTTTCTAACACTTTACTCTTTTGATGATAACAAAAGGAGGAGAGAAAAGTTAAGATTTTGGCAAATAAAGGTCAAATATTTTCTATTTGCATCTAGGCCAATTTGCATATTTTTTGTTTGCATGCATATATGAAGGAGGAGCTTTGTGTAGAGAGAGAGCATTCAAATAGGGGGAGCAAATTGAATAATCAAATACATTTAATAAATTTAAAATCTTAAATATATGTTTATTATCATCAAAGGGGGAGATTGTTGAATATGTGCGTATATGATTTTTGTTTGATGATAATAAACATATATATATATATATATATATATATATTCATTTAAATGTATGTTTTTAATGTACTATTTTATTTTCACAGATTAAATAAATATTTGCTAAATAAAATAAGTAACACAGTTTAAATTCAAACAGATATTTTATTCAAACAAATATTTATTACCATTTTGAATAGTACAAATTTGAGCTCTTACTATACACACAACTTTCAAACAATATAATTTTGATTACATCACAATTTTTCATTTACAAATGTCCTAACTACATACTCATTCACTCATATTTTTGTCTTCAACTATTCCAGATTGAATCCAACGTCTGAGCTATCTGCAAAAATACACACTAATGCAGTAAAATTGAAAAATAAATATTTTTGCAGTATAAAATAAAAAGTGATTTTGGAAATTTTATTTTCCTCAGTTATTTGGGTTGTTCGTCATCATTTAATTTTGAATTCATCATACATGAACAGCTTGTGACATGCACAGTGTATCACTGTACATGCCATAAGGCCGTGTACACCGATACACACTTGATAAATCTACAGGGATAGGTGAGCACAAGTTCAAATTCAAATCAAAAGCCGGGTTCAACTCAAGTGAAACTAATAGAATCACGACACGAGCACAAGGTCAAACCCGAGCTTTTAAGCTGGATTCAACACAAGTGCAGTCAGAATATACAAGTTTAATAAAATGGTCAGGAGCAAGCCAGTCAAAGTGTACACATGAACCATAATAGTTAGATTCAAGATAACGACTCAATCAGACATGACTCAAGTGAAATCAGACTAAATGAAAACAGAGCAACCTGACCATAATGCATCATTGACATATAAATGCTACTCTTTTATTTTATCTGGCAATAATGAAAGATTTTCAAAGTATCAAATGCACATATGTACAGCATGAATCAAAGGCGAACAAGACCCACAACTAACAAGAACAAAACTGAATACAAAGGCTCAAAGACACAAATGACATGCACATGTTAACAAGTCCAGGGATGCACCAGTGAAATAGGGATGCACCAGTGAAACAGGTACATATATGAAGATGAATGAAACTGCAACTAAATACATATGCATCAGGTCACAAATTCCACAATGGTTTCAACATCAAATCAAATAAGTACAGATTCAAGCATACAATATTCAAGTGTATTGAAACCACACAGCAAGTACAACCTGATATGAAAAACACACAACTGTTAACAATCAATGATGAAGCAATGCAGTATGAACCAGACAGTACAAAAGTGAAGAATGAATGCAACAAAACAAGTCGAACAGTTCAATATGCTATTCATAGGAGCCAAGGCAGAAGAACTAGATACAAGTTCAATGACTCGATAAACAGTGAAACTACACCAGACTAGGCACAAGCTAGATGTTCATCATGCTCACAAGTTTAAGGCACAGTGCGGACTTACGAACACTCTGGGTCAGTACCCAAGAAAACAGAGCTATCACAATAGTTTGAAAATGCAGCAAATACTCAGGTTAACAGAGTGAATACAAATCATCTCATATACAAAGCATACACTAGTTCGATATGCTATGCAACATGAACCATTTCATATATGCAACCAGACTTCGAGTCGAGCATTGATCAGACAACTACAAAATCACGTCAGGTAACAATGAACAACATAGTCAAGCCAGAAATTCACACAGTGTATAAGGCCGAAGTCAAAAAGAAAGGCAAGTAAAAATCGAACAAGTTCAGTCTAACAAAAATGGCCAAAGTCGAGCACAAAGAACGAAATCGACATCATCAAGTCAAAGCCTAAGTCAATGAGAACGAGATCGAACAGTTTAAAGTCAGAGCCGTAATGACCAAGGAGCTCAAACAGTTCAAAAATCGAAGCCGTGTTAAACAAACAACAAAATTATACGAATTGAACAAGTCATAAGCAAATCACAACATTCATGAAAAATCAAGTGGCCGAGATAAATCTATAAACAAATTCAAGTAAATTCAAATGAACGAAAATATAGGAATTCAAATCCTATTTAACCCAAATCATCATCGGTCGAAAAAGTCATTCGAGTTGAAGAACAAAAAAAAAGAATCAATTTAGTAACTCGAATCAAAGGTTGAGCAGAATCAATATCGAAAAAAGGAAAAAATCGCATACCATTTTTGACAATCGAATTCGACCCAATTGAGGCAGCTACAGGAAATCACTGGTAGAGAAAACTATTCAAAGCATCATCGACAAATTGAAGCGGCGCTACAAAGCCCTAATTTCAGAGCAAAGAAGAAAAGAACGAGCAGCCCATTTTCAAAGAACGAAGCAAAGGAGTTCGGCTGAAGGAATATACAAGCAAAGGGATTAATTTTGTGCCGGCTTCTTTTTATTTGGCTTTAATATTTTAAAATTTGGGTTTTGATTTTAATTTGTTTTTAAATTTGTATTTTCCTTTTAAACTTGTGTAAATTATAGTCGTGTGACTAGGGGACGAACTACGGTGGTGTTGTTCGAGAATTTGCAACTCAGTGGCTGATTTGTGGTAGGGTTTTGAGTGTAGAGTTAAGGCTATTCAATAGCGGGTGTCTCGAGTTTACGTGTGTAAGCGTCTAATTACTTAATTTCTAGTAGAAACCTTGGGGGCAACACGTAGGCAGGATTTTGCCGAAGCTGGGTAAATTCTATGTTGTTCTATTTCTGCATTTATTATTCTACTATTATCTGTGCTGCTGATAAATCTGTGTTGTAATTATTTTATATACTTCCACAATAATTTTTATAATTAATAGCATCACCCTATTCATCCCTCCTCCAGGGTGAAATCGATCCTACAAGGCTAAGTTGTCTTGGGGTGATTTCAGGAGTAGTTTGAGATGAAGTTCATACCGGAAGCAGAAAAGATAGCCTTGGCCTGGAGATTCATAGATTTCAAGCAGGAAGATTCTTTTATAGCCGAGTCTGTGGCAATGTTTGAAGAATTTTATAAGTATAAGGTGAACCTCATTGATATGCCTCATAAGAAGAACCAGAAGTTCGTATATGGTTTGAGGAGGCCTTTGGCACTTTTGTCTCAGTTGGATGTTACTTTCGAGAATATGTTTGACACTGCTCTTAGGTATGAAGAGTCGGAGAGAGATAGTGAAGAGGAGGATCATCCGTAGAAGAACGTTTTCTTTAATAATAAGAAGAAGCAGTTTGGGAGATTCAAGCCTAACTACCCGAATAAGAAGAATATGAAACAGAGTTCGAGAGTGGTAGACCAGAAGAAGGCGCAGGTGGAGTGCTATAAGTGTGGTGTTCGAGGACATTATTCTCGAGAGTGCCCCCAATATCATCCTTTAGCTCCAGTTTCTTCTCAAGGATGTTTTTATTGTAAGAAGGAAGGGCATCAGATTGCTGATTGTCCATTTTTGACCGCTAAGCAAAAGGGGAAGTTGAACGTTGTAGAGGCTTCAGGAGGTTCAGGTCAGCACAGAGGTATATCATCATCTATTCTTGAAGGATCTATCCTATTTTAGGATCGTTATATTGGAGTTCTTCTCAATATGAGCATCGCACTCATTCGTGTCGAAGGAACTAGTGGATAGTTGTTCTTTGGATGTTACTTGTTTGCTCTTATCTTTGAGGACTGCATATCCAATTGGCGGTTTCACAACTCTTAGTTGCTTTGTAAGGATGTTGTGGTTGTTCTTAGTGGGTTTTCTTTCTTGGCCGACTTGCATGTTATTTCTCACTTGGGTTTCAACATGATATTGGGGTTATATTGGCTTGATAGATATGGAGCTACTGTTATTTTTCCAGAGCATATTATCTATCTTAAGCATCCATCTTCTACTGATTTGATTTCTCTTTCTCTTAGAGAAGTTAGTTCGGATCTTGTTTTTTCTCTCTTTGCTATTAAATCTCAAGAAGGGAATGACATAGCTCGTATTCTAGTTGTTTGTGATTTTTCTAATATCTTTGAGCCTATTTTGGAATTACTTCCTCAACGGGCAATCGAATTCAGTATTGATTTGATATTTGGCGCTCAGCCAGTTAGTCGTCCTCCTATAAGGATGTCCGTAAAGGAAAACGAAGAGCTGAAGAAGCAATTAGTTGAGCTTCAGGCGAAGTAGCTTATCCAGTCTAGTAGTTCATCGTGGGGAGCAACCATGATATTTTTTAGAAAGGCTGACGGTACACTTTGGTTTTGCATCAACTATAGGAAGTTGAATGAGCTCACTATTAAAAATGTTATCCTTTACCTTGTGTCAATGTCATGTTCGACCAGTTGAATGGTGCGATGATCTTTTCTCAACTAGACTTAGCGGTCGTTTTCCATCAGCTTCGTGTGACTAAGGATAGTGTTCTACGGACAGCTTTTAGGACCCGTTACGATTCATACGAGTGGCTTGTCATGCCATTCGGGTTAACAAATGTGCATGCGTATTTTTTTGACCTAATGAATCTTGTATTTTTGGAATTTCATGATAAATTCATGTTTGTTTTTATTGATGATATCTTGGTTTATTCTCGTCCGGAAGAGGAGCACAAGAAGCATCTTTGTATTGTGTTGGAGATACTTTGTAGTCATTAGTTTAAAGCTAAATTTTCAAAGTGTCATTTTTTGAAAAAACAAGTGAAGTTTTAAGGTTATGTTGTTTCTGAAGAAGGAATTTCTATCGACCCCGCGAATATTGAATCTGTCAAGAATTGGAAGAGGCCAAAAAGTATGATAGAGATTCGTAGTTTTCTGGGCTTAGTTGGTTATTATAGATGGTTTTTTAAAGAATTTTCTAAAGTCATTCTTCCGCTTACTATCTTAGCCAGAAAAGGAGTGAAGTTTGTTTGGTCAGAGAAGTGTGAACTTACTTTTTGGACTTTGAAGAATCTTCTTACCCATGCACCTATTCTCATTATTCTCGAAGGGAATAAAGACTTAGTTGTCTATACAGCTGCGTGCATTTCAGGCCATGGAACAATGCTTATGTAAAGAGATAGAGTGGTTGCTTATGCTTCATGACAGTTGCATCCTCACGAGATCCATTATGCTACGCATGATCTCAAGCTTGCAGCTGCTGTGTTTGGACTTAAGCTTTGGCATCATTATCTTTTAGGGGAGAGATTTATTCTTCATACAAACCATAAATCATTGAAAAATCTCTTTTCCCAGAAGTAGCTAAATATGCACCAACAGAGGTGGTTGCAGTTTCCTGCGACTTATGATTTTGAGATCATTACACTCTTGGTAAGGGTAATTCCATGGCTAATGCTCTTAGTCGCAAACATCAAGCGGTGGTTTCTTTGATGTTAGCATGGGGGAGAGTTCTTGAGGTGCTTTCTAGGTGTAAGATTAGAGATCGAGATTCGAGTTTGAGTCCAGATATGGTGTTATCGAGTTTAGAGGCTCGTCCTTCCATACTTGATCGTATTGAGAAAGCCCAAAGGCAAGATCCCAAATTGTTGAGTTTTTTTTGAATCTTTCGAGTGGAGATGATGTACAGAAGTTGAAGGAGTTTTCTCTTAACACTTGTGGTTGTATTCGGAGAAGGGGCAGACTTGTTGTGCCTAATATTGATAAAAGAGACGTTATGGAGGAGTGTCATTGTTCTCGCTATACCATCCATCCCACTAGCAGAAAGATGTATGTGGATATAAAGGGGCTTTATTATTGCAAGGGCATGAAGTAGGATATTGCTCGATCTATAGGTCACTATGTTACCTGCCAGTTGGTTAAGGTAGAACATTAGAGGCCTAGTGCTCTTCTCCAGCCGTTGGAAATCCCGTTGTGGAAATGGGATTGGGTATATATGGACTTAGTTATATTTGAGTTCATATTTACATTTCGTCCTTTCTTTATTTCTTTTGAATTGACCAAATATTGGTCAAACTATCTTTCTTATGTAGGTCTCCATGGATTTTATTGATGCCTTGCCTCTCTTCAAATCGGGGAATGGCAGTTTGTGAGGGATCGTAGATCAATTAACTAATTTGGCTCATTCTATCCTTATAAAGTCTAACAGAACTGCACATCTTTTGGGTAAGCTTTATATCAAGGAGGTTGTTAGGTTGCACAGCGTTCCTAGTGCCACCGTCGGTGACTGGGATTTACTGTTCACCAGTGGGTTTTGGAAGAGTCTTTAGTCATCTTTGGGTACTAAGATTAACTTTAGCTCAGCCTACCATCCTAAGTACAATGGTTAGACAGAACGGGTAAATAAGACTTTGGAGTATTTACTTCGTTCGTGAATTTTTAATTTGGGTGGTAATTGGGAGTAGCATATTTATCTTAGAGAGTTTGCTTATAATAATAGTTTTTAGTCGAGCACTGGTATTGCTCCTTTCGAAGCTTTATACGGAAGGCCATGTCGTTCGCCATCTTGTTGGTTGGAGTCTGGAGAGAAGTTTATGTTGGTTTGCATTCTGTTTGCAAGGCTTCAAAGAAGATTGTTCTTATTGGAAAGAGGATAAAAGAGGCACAAGATAGGTAGAAGTCATATGCAGACCGTGGGAGGAAGGATTTGGGGTTCAATGTTGGTGATCTTGTGTTTGTTCGTGTTTTTGCAATAAAGGGATAGCAACATTTCAGTCAATTTGGGAAGTTGGCCCCTCGTTTTATCGGACCATGCCCAATTACTGAGTGTATTGGCAAGCTAGCTTATTATGTTGCGTCAACTATTCATCTTTCGGGTATATATGATGTTTTTCATGTTTCTCAGCTTCTTAAGTGCCTTCGAGATTCTAATTTTGTTCTTACCCCTCAGTGGATCTTAAAACTTGATATATCTCTCGATTTGACTTATGTTCATTAGCCTATTCATATTATTTCTTTGAAAACCAAGCGACTTAGAAGCAAGAATGTTCCTCTTGTTAAAGTCCATTGGTCCGAAAATCCTAAGGATTGTACTTGGAAAATGAGAGAGTCTATGGAGCGGACTCATCCCGAATTATTTTCTAGTACTCGTGAATTGAGTGTGTTATCTTTTACCTAATTTATTATCTTCGTTTTATTATCTAATTGCTAAGACGTAATTTCATAAGAGGGCGAGTTCTGTAATAACCCTATTCGATAATTATTTTGAGACTGGATTTTTATAATAATTTATGGGATTAACTAAGAGGATTTTTAAATTTCTAGTTAAAAGGAATAAGTTAAAAATGAGATCTTTGTGTAATTTAAAAGAGATGATTTGTTTTAGAAAATTTGATTCGAATTAATGGAGAATTTAAGAATTGGTAATATTTCATTAAAATAAAATATAATTCTTACTAAAATATAATCAATGAAGTAAATTTATTATAATGTTGTAATAAATAATTTTTAAAAATGGAAAATTCTACTTTAAGACAAATATGTGGATTTTATTGGATATTAGAAAATTAGGATTTAAATTAGAATTAAATTGGGAAAATAGATTTAAAAAATTAGTAATTTCATAAAATATGTAGAAATTAGTTATTTTCTCAAGTTGTGATTAATTTGATATTTTTACAGATTTTAGAAAAATGATAGAAAGCTTTGTTTGTAAAAAGAATGATTAAACAATGGTTAGATTGGCAAATTAGTGTTAAAATGATGATTTTGTCTAATTGGGTCAAGCCCATTAGTACATTGCCAAAATAAGAGAAACAAAAGAAGTATTTTCTCCTCATTCAAAACATTAGCATATACTTTCATCTCAAAACCAGAAAAAGAAAAAAAATCAAAACCCTATTCTCCAAATCGACAAAAAACCCTAGAAATAATTTGAAATAAATTCCTAAAAATTGAGATAAAGTCCGAGTATGTATCTCTTATCTATCTCTATCTTATAGAGGTTTCAATTTCTGTTTTTGATTGTTGTAATGATCTCTTTTTGCATATAATTTACTAATTTTAGGGTTGGAGATAATTAGTTAAGGAGACTAATTTCTAATCTGGTTTGTAGCTAATTTTAATTTAAAGGTGAAAAACGCTCATAGTTATCAGTAAATTATCAATTGTGCGTCATTTATTCTCTGGTTTATCGTGATTTATGATTGCATGTTGATTAGAATTGACCATGTGAAGTTAGAATGAAAAATCTAAAAACTAGAGACACAAGATACGTTTAATTGCTTTGATAAATCATGTGTTTGTGATTGCATGATGATTGATAATGTTAGTCAGGTGTAGTATGATTTTTGCAGATCCCAAACAACCCTAAAACACACGTCGGAATCGACAAAGTCACTAGAAAAGGAGACTGAATTCCTGGAAGCAGCACCTAGGAATTGTTTGAACCGGTTCGCCAGTTCACCCCAACCGGTCCACCGCTTCACGAATTTCCTACACACTGGCCCATGGAAATTTGTTCCTATTTTGGTTATTGTTTTGCTTCATGTTTTGTTTGTTGATGTCTGAAGATGGTTAACTGAATACAAACTGATTTGCAACCTTGTATTGGTTTTGATTAAAGAAAGAATGATTTGAATACACACACACAAAAATACGGTTTTATATAAAGTATATTATAGATAGGTATCAAAGAAAGGGATTTATATATAATATCTATATAAAACCTATTTTAGGAGTAATAACCATTTTTAACTGATATAAAATCATATTGACATTTTATACTATTAAATCTTAGATTTACAAATAAATATAGTATTTTATTCAATATGAAAGACACAAATTATTTTAAGAGATTGTTTGGTGTACTATGCAATGATAATTATATTTAAACAGTAGGGTAATAAATAATGGTTATGGAACATTAATTACCACCTTATCAGTTAACTATAAGACTTGTTTGTGTGGTAATTTGCATAGTGGAATTCATCAATCACTAGTAAATACGTTAGCAAAACCCAGTGGTTATGGGACATGGGGATTTACTTTAGTAGTTACTAGTAAATTAGTAAGTGACACTATATGATCAATTGGCATCTTGTGAAAGCGATCTAGTCGTTAATTTGTTAGTGTATTAGTAGCTTGACCTCTAGGCTAGTGTTCACCTAACGGTTTTACTGCGGAGGTCGCTCCTCGAGTCATGGTAATCATTTCATTTTTAGTGTTGGCCCAATACCACTTAGCCAGCAGTCTGTACTGTAGGGCTATATTCGATATCATAACTCCTTTCGTGTAGCACTAGAAAGCGTAATTGTGTACGATATGAACATTTAGTTATGGATATCCGGTACTTTAGGACTGCAGGAGTTAGCGGATAACTCCTGGAGCGTTCTTCTCCCCTTGGAATAGAGCGTTTGAGCTCTAAGAACATCTTTTGTGTAAAGATGGCTATAGATCCGTAAAATTAGTTGGGACTACCTTGTGTGGTCACTTCGCTAGTTCATTTCTATGTATCGTGCGATTTGTGTGCTTTAGATGCCATTACTTAATTAATGACTTATGTGTTCGTTTCATGGAAATATGATCACCATGTTTAAGTTAACTAATGGTATTTGACATGAATTAACCATTGAAGTAAATGGTGAATGGTTAGTAATATTATTTATAAGTTCATATACATATGACATGTCATTATATGCAAACTATTATTTATAAAACTTATGGGCATATGTTTATTGAAAAAAGACCTCACGGTATGATATTTAGTGATAATCTAACTCGAGTGTTATTTTCTGTAAGACTCGGGTCAGACCGAGGCATTCCAGATAGTGGGACATAGTAATATGGATACTTGTGCTTGTTGGCGCTTGGAGACTTTTCGTATTATTCTGCTTGGAGTTACCATATCATTAGTCTTAGTGAGATAAATATAGTGTCTCTCTTAGGTAATTAGCTCCTCTTATGTATATTTTAGGAGTTTAGATGTAGTTGTATATATGTATGTATTTAGGATAGACCTATTTTGTGATACTGTATTTGTTCGACTGTTTGCTTTGCTTTCTGCTATGATATCAATTTCTATGATTTGTGATATGTATTATATTTGTTCTAATTTTTATTTAGAGCCAACGTACCTGTTTCCTTGTGTCGAGGCTGTTCACATATATATATTTGATCCAGACGAAAAGGTCAAATGTGACAGTGTTAGCCTAAAGTACTAGATACGAATGGTCGCTACTAACCGGCCTTATTCTCTGTGTTTCTTGATAATATTACTTGTAATATTCTTGCGTAATATAGGTATTGAGGTGAGGCATCACACCGCCCACCATTCAATCCGGTCATGCATCACCCTGGAGAAACCTCAAGCCCCTATATGCTCCAGTATGAGCTGGGACCGCCCAACATTATACAATGGTGCGGAGAGTCTTGGTAACCATGTGCCTACCTTGGTGTTTGACCATGACTAGATTTCACAACAAATGCTTATATCTGAGAGCACTTTCTCACCCAACCCATCATTAAGATATGTTCTAATTACAATCAACTTAATATAGGGTTTACATGAATGAGCTGCACCCACCGCTCATCTCATATTCAAACGCTGTTATTGTCTGTCTTGTGATAACATTCAAGTGCAAATAATACAAGAACTATGCTAGTTGTTCAAAATATTCTAACCTACTAATCATGCACACACAGACAATGAAAAATACAAAAGTACTTGAATAAATTTTACATGCCAAAAAGTGGTTTTATTCATTTACATCAAAAGTACAAGGCACGAGATCCTCCCAACTAAGCTTACAAAAAAGAAATCTATAAAACTGGCCCATAAACTAATCAGGTTAGGCAGCCTATCTGCTCCCAAGTCAAAATGGCTAGCATGGACTGTCCTTCTACCTCTGTCTTTGCCACAACCTTAGCCCAATTCTTGGCAAGGCCTTATTAAGGTTGCTAAGCAAAAGTGGAAGGTGGTAATTTTCCATGAACAAAGACTTAACCATATTCTTTAACCTGTTCTTCCGCTTGTCATCTTACTTCATCCTAGTGGCCTCCATATCCTTAAACGAATGCTTGTTCGAGTCATCCCTTAAAGTTTCAACCTTCTTATCAGCCCTTACCAACCTATCTTTGAGGTTCTTGACCTCCTTTATCTTTTCTTCCTATCCTCGGTTTCTTCCTTCACCGCCTTCTAGGTCGTTTTTGTTACCTCCTTTGCCTAGAAACCTCTGCCTTAACCACTATTAAAGCATCCTTGACTGCCTTTGAGGCCCCTTCTTTTCTTTTGTCTCGAAGTCATCTTAAAGTATTTGAGGGTCATCTTAAATGCGGATGAAGCATTGTGTAGCCTGAGCAACCAATATTAAAAGAATGCAAGTTAGCGAAAAAATGAAATTCAGGGTTGCAAGCACACTAGTAGTGGGTCTCATGTATGTGCATTCCCTATGACCTCCAAGGGGTGTCGGCTCCAACTAGATCTATGGTCGTGAGTGTATGATGGGACCTTGATAGTGATAAGCTAGAAAGCCCTTAGCAAGTGATCTAGATCATCAAAGTCCTGACCAAAGTGTGCGCCCAAAGGTATTTTCCCCAATGGCACCACCTCTTCCCCATTAGCCAACCCTTTTGCATCATAAATATTCAACTGCTTGGCATGAGGGTCATCAACCGCAGGAGACAAGAACTCTCCTTTCTCATCCCTTTTTCTCCTCTTTCCATCAATGAAGTGGAGGAGCGTCCACTTAGGACTAAGGTGCCTCAATGATCTCTCATCTTACCGTGGGTGCTACGGGCACATGAGGTGCAACATTCTTGGTGGTGCAGTCGAAGACTTCAAAATTAAGCTCGTCAACCACTGAGACAATAAGCCGCCATGAATAGATCAAGTGCAATAAAAAAGAGGCAATTCACAAGTTAACTACTATTTATGCAACAACTTGCCTTTTTGACCCTGGGTTTAACGTCCAAACCGACCTCAACACCTCAAGAATAAAAAAAGATTGGTCATTTGGGTAAGATAAAATAAATAGATATATCTCTAACTAATAACTTTCAGGGTCTCACAATGGAAGAAAATAAAATATAATACGATAATAACAGTCATATCACATCACCGTTACATGTATGTCTATCAAATACTATGTCTAAATAATACAAGTCAAACCCAAACCAATCACATAGTCAAATCCAAGTTATAATACTTATTTACATCATACACGATATGCACAAATGAATTCCTGTCTCTGATGCCATCTTGTGTCCAAACTCCATCAACCTGGATATATAAATAAAAGAGAAAAAATAGGAGTGGGTCAAACATAATTATGGGGAGTGAGCCATGCTTTGCTACATATACTATAAAAATAATACTTTAACATTATATAGGTCTAACGTTCGGCCACCTCACGTCCTACTGGTCACATCATATCTAACTACCATATACATCTAGTCGTACCGAATCATCCCTATATTGACTCATTTCCCTGGACCGGTCTTATTCCTTATCGAGTCACATGCTGCCCTTGCCGCGTAAATCACATGTAGGAATCACTTCTCTAGACTACTTGAAGCCTATAGAGTCGCCCGATTTCCTCGTACTAACTGGACGCAAGCCCATGTTCGCCCATAGCCTACATGGTCGCTTAATCTCCACATCCTCACTAGTTTGTCGAAGCCTTCAAGAGAGCAACGCAATACCTGGATCACCTACTCGCGTCATGGGTCCATATCTATATCTATATCCATATTTGTATCTATATCCATAGCTATATCTGTATCTATATCTGTATCTATATTAGTATTTGTATCTGTATCCATATCCTAGGCGGGCTACTTGCACCAAAGGTTCACTTATGTTCATGTCCATCATCACATCACTTTCTATATCACAATAGCATACATACCCATTTCAACCAATGATTAACTATCACACATATTTACCCGAATTTGTAACACCATCATTGTCCTCGCCGGTAGCCTTAGAGCACCTTTAGAAGACGAAAGAAACAAGACTCAAACCAATAGTAGTCATTTTATAAGTCCCATACGGGTCCATGTTTAACCTTCCTTGAAATATAGGCCACCCATGCCTCTGTTGCACAAACCGGTGGACTGGTGTACCATATTTTTCTAGAATTGTCAAGCCATGGATTTTTGAAGTTTTACAACATCCATTCGCCAATGGTCACCTAAGAACGTCCCTATTATCTAGCCTTACGTTTTTAAGTCTGGTTCAATGTTTTTTCATTAATTTAAGCGTATAATCATCAAATTCCCATAATTAAATGTAAACCTAGTTCTATTTCACTATTTATAACATATTCTTCCCAAATCTCATTTAAACTTAATTTTAATTATCTATAAATGATTGTCTACACTATTATAACCTGCATATCATATTTATAGAATAAAAATTGCATGATAGAAAAAGGAAAGCATGAATCACTCGTCGAGCTCGCCATTTACTTCCTAAATCTATATTATTTGGCCTGCTACGCCTCTGTGCTTCAGACTTTTATCTCCAAGTTGATGTAGATCCGTAACCTTCTTTTCAAGCTTTGTTATGCCGTTGGTTTCACATGATTTTGTTGAGTTTTGGGGGAGATATGTAGATTTTAGTTTTATCTGTAAAGAGGAAGAAGAAAGAGAAAGAGCGTTGTATCTAAAACAGGAAAGGTACGTGAACTTCTATGTTTTAGGTGGAAGGAGGGAAGTAACCTTTAGTGCCCACTTCAAATTCTAAGTTTGGGGCCTGATCAACCCGACACCGTTTTAACCATAATTTTGTCATATGAACTTCATATAAGACATATCAAAATACTGCACGAACCAAAAAAATAAGACAGGTTCAATGGTGCCTATTTTGTCATCAATTTCCTAAGTTGGAAAAATGACCCCTTTGCCCCTCTTTATTTTTATTTTATTTTATTGACACATTAAATTCAATTACTTTCACATTATTGTATAATTGATGTTGAATTAAAATATTTATCAATTTTTTAGGATACTACATTCTAAATTTTATCCCTGAAATTCCTAAGGAACGAAAAATGTAATATAGTATTCACATGTTCATCAAACATGTGACGACCCGACTTTCCACTCCTAGAAAATCGCATCATCTATTAAGAAAGAAAGGGATAGAAGAAGAAAATAAAGAAGAGAAAGAAGAAACAACACTAGAATCTCAACAGCGGAACGAATGAATTATATTAATAACATAAATATTTACATAATATGCCATATCAATCAGAGATACACAACATACACATCACATATACTAGAC
This sequence comes from Allium cepa, assembly GCA_030765085.1. NCBI lineage: Eukaryota > Viridiplantae > Streptophyta > Magnoliopsida > Asparagales > Amaryllidaceae > Allium > Allium cepa. The sequence continues at coordinate 925,828,144 of CM060931.1, read as the reverse complement.
AGTTATAAACACCTGTCTAGTATTTACAACTCAATACAATCACAATACAGAGAACACACAGCGGAACTATATATCTACAACGCAGAAGCCTCTTGCTCCATTGCTCCTCCATTATACGTCAAAGCCAACCTGAATCTCTTGACTACTCGTAAAAATTTGAGTACCCAAGAGTTTAAGAAAACAAAGATAAACTCCGGGTCAGACATGGGTCTGGTGTAAGTAACAGGTTAAGGTTGATTAACTTTAAAAACCTTTGAAAACAAAGGTATCACGTAAGACTTCCCACACATAAACATAGAAAAATTTTTACCTTACGCTAACCAAAACATTTGATAGGAAATCCAATGACATTATAATAGTGTCTAGGGTTTTCAAGTAAATAAGAAATAGCCGACATTGTCACATGATTAAATTCCAGCTACTAGCCACAAAAGTGGGTAATACAATCAAAACCGTTGGCACTTATTGGATTTTGAATTCCATACAATGGCAGGGCTACTGGGGTACCGCCCGTCACAGTACGTGGCCTAGATCACCGTACCGAGGAGCCACCCTAACTCCCCTGCAACATAAGGCTGGAACCATTTCTTACTGGATAGTTCCAAACAAGACAACCCCGGCAGTTGTTGCAATCAACTGCCCACACAACCGAATATAAAGGGACCTCTAGACAGGATCAATCTCGCTCTCCAGTGGGAGCTACCCACGAAGCCTTGCTGCATCTCCCCTGTTTTAGCCATTCCCGGTTGATGTGGCTTGAGGTTACGATTACCTTTAGAGAACACTTCTCTTAGAATGCTCATCGTCCACCTGACGATGTTCCGAAAGCATTCAATCCATACAAGTTCGTTCCGGGTTCGAACGAAACCGAAGGCATTATCTCGTTACACTCATTTTGGAATCACCCTCAGAGTTAACGACGATAACCCTTGCACTCTGAATCTTCCTCTCGAACCTATAAGAACTAGTTCCGTCAAACTCCTCACGGAATCACCCCCAGAGTTATACTGACGTATAGTCCTTACACCTCGAGTCTTCATTCTTCACATAAGATTCACGACCTATCGTTAATTTGGATCGACGTGGTTTTCGGATATCCATATATGAAAACCCGATCCCTGTCTCATCGAAATCCAAAGCGTGTCTTTTAAGTCCAAGTTGTTTTAAAGTTTAAAACAATTTGATTCAATATTATCTATATACACACAGGTGGATAATTCTCAACATCATAATAGATCATCAATACTATCATTACAACAGATAATCTATATTATCAACTCAAATAGATAATTCATATCATCAACTCAATGCAACCATAACATCCAAATCACACAACATCATTTATCTCATATCTGAGATCTCAATCAATCAGGGTACTAAATATCAATCATCATTCATAAGCAATGACTTATTAATCACCATTCTATAATTAATTTAAAATGAATTAAATTAATTACTTTCTCCTTAATTAATTTAAAATGAATTAAATTAATTACTCATCCATATAAATCTTGCTTACACATTCCTTAATTACAAATCAAATAATTAATAACCCTTAAATAAATTACCCTAATTAATCATCTTGATTAATTATCTTTAAATTACATTCAAATAATTAACCTCTAATTAATTTCACAAGTTAATTATTCTCAACAAATTAGTAATTAACCTGTAATTACTTTATTAATTAATTATAATTAATTACATTAATCCTTAATTAATTACTTTAATTAATTTCTTCATTGATCAATTGTCCTTATTAACCAATCCTTAATTATATCATTAATTATATAAATTAATGATCACGAGTTATTTTATTTAATTACCCTATTAAATTAATTATCAATTATCCCTATTGATCAATCATTCTTGATTAATCACATTAAGTAATTATTTACATTAAATTAATTACATCTCTTAATCATTTTCAAATAACTCAGTTATCAAAACCTAAATTAATTGCACTAAGTAATTAATTATTAATTACTTACTTAAGTAATTATTCAACATACAAATTACATATCAATTACACAAAGTAATTAATTTCCAAAACTGCTCCATTATCCAAGTATCCTTATATTAAATTACATCAAGTTATTTATCTCCTTAGTTACTCTTCTAAGTAATTATTCACTTTTAATTACATTTGTAATTATCTCTCAAATCAATCAGTGATTAATTTAAATTAACTAAACTAAATTAATCAACTTAATAATCAAAAATAAAATTAATTAATTACAATTAGTAATTAATTTTCTTAATTAGTTTCATTAAGTAATTACACTTAAACAAGTCTCAAATGATTATCTTTAAATTAATTAATACAATTAATCATTAAAATTAATCACATTAATTAATTATAAAATAATACTATGTTAATGACCTTCATTAACCAATAACAAATCTTTAATTACTTTTCTAAAGTAATTAATTGAATTAATCAATATTGATTCTTAATTCATTTAAAGAAACTCATTAATTTATTTCTAATTATTTAATTAATCAAGTGATATTAAAAACTTAATTAATTATTAATTACTTGATTAATAAATTCAATTCATTAATTAAATAAATTAAATCTTATTTAATTAATTGATTTCTAAATTATACTTTAATAAAGTTAATTAACATACTTAATATTTTTATTAATTACATAAACCCTTAATAATTTAATTAATATCCTAACTATTAATTAATTAAATTAATTAATTAAAATCTTAATTACCTTGATCAGATAATTATTAAGTTCAAAACAATTTAATGAAAATCATTAACCTCATTAATGATTTAATTATCATTATTACAGTAATTTAAAAACAAATTGCTTTTAAATTTTTCTAAATTCCATTTTAAATTAAAATTAAAATGAAATTAAATTTAAACTTAAACAAGATTCTAAGTATTTGAAAAAAATCTCTTTAGTTTTCATTTTAAAGAATCACTTACCTCTTAAAGCAATTTAGAAGAATAGTTTAACTTTAGCCCATATTCAATTTAAATAAAATTTAAAATACCTTAAATATTTCAAATGATATTAAAACATTTATACTCAAATCTTATTTATATTACAACCAAAATTCAAATCATGCTTTCAGATCTAGATTCAAAGATTAAAATTTAAACACTATTTTAAATTTCCATTTCATATGTTATAAAATTCTAAAAATATTCAACTTGATTATAACATTTGAATTTGTAACTGGTTTTTATTTAAAACTTTCAGATTCAACTTCTAATTTGAATTCAGGTTCATATTTAACTTAGAAATTTAAATCTCGGTTTAAAATCTTATTTTCAGATTTAAAAATCATTTTCTAAAACACTGCACAGATTTTATTATTTAATTAAATACTTTATTTTATTTCTGCAAATTTATTCAAAATCTGGAATTCAAATCTATTTGGATTCATAAATTAAACTTACTTTCAGTTTAGATTTAAACTTGCCTTGCTTATTTTTAAATTCAGTTTAAAATTTAAAAATCTGAAACAGTTCAGGTTACAGAAAACAAAACACTGCAACTTAAAAAAAACTACCCGGGTCAAAATTTATTTTACTGGAGTCATCTTTGCCTTAACTTCGAGTCACATCCTCAAGTTACTCGAGTATTCCTCGAGAACACATCCCCTATAATTTCCAGAAACCAATCCCACATCCAAAATGACCTCTGTGCACATGCACATAGCCATGGCCGGTTTTCGATCATCCACGATGATCATCTTCATCCACCAACCCCCTTGAATCCACATGATCACCCAAAACATCACCAATCTCCAAATATCCAAAATCCAAACTGAACAGCCCCCTTTCAAAACCTCGAAACCACAGTGCACCCCAAACACCACACCTGTCAACGGCGAATTCACCTCCCTCCGACCATCGTTCATGCTATAATTCCGGCTAGTTCCTCCTCTTAAACCCAGCAACCATCCTTCAAAAACCCTAAACACTCGATCAACCCTAGAGAGAGGAACGGTCAAATTTTCTAACTGATCACTAGACTAGGGTTATAGATCAGTTTTCCATTTCTCTGCTAGTCCAAAGATTAAATCATCAGGTTGATAATTTTAATAAAGTTCCTGACCACTCATCTTCACCCATATGAAACTTCAAACTCCCAGATTTCCAAGATCAACAGAATTCTTCAAATTTACATTTTTCCAGATCAAGGTGAGCTGCCCTTAAATCTTAAACTATAAATTGTATATTCTGATTTAAAAATCTTGTTTCCTTGAATGGTTTAAGATCACCATCTAAATTTAATAAATTAAGAAATTTTATGTTTTAAAACAATATCATGTTTACTGAACCTTTTTGATTTCCAGAGAAGATTTTGAATTTAGTTTACCTTATTAAATTTTCATGCTCAGTTTTATGGTTACCAAATAAAATTTGTTTGTAATCCATTTTCTCAATAATGGTTAAGTCATGAGACTACTAAAAGTTTGAATTTAAAGGCTTAAGTCAGGTACATCAACAATTACTGAAACTAACAAAGCATACATACTTATATAAGTATAAAGTAATTTTCAGAAATTCATATACAAACAAATTGCTGCAAATTTTATCATGCATCTATGGTTTAAGATTTAAGAAGATGATTATGTTATTCACAAGCAAATATTTTCAGAAACAAATCAGGCAACCTACATTTACCTAATTATATTTAAACAAAATGTTACTCACAATTATTCAGAAGAACAGAGCACAAATTCCCAATCTAGAAACTGAAATGCTTCTTGCCCTTTTGAAAACTTGTAAAATATATGCATGCAGGCTTCCAGCATGAAGAAAAAAAATTCTGAAGCTTTGATGATTCCAGATTTTGCATTTGAATTCCTGACCAACCATATGCATGCTAGTGATATTCCAGAGATGAAAATGCAGTTTGATTCCTTTGATTTTTTGAAAATGCAGACATTAGATTTTCAAATTGAACTGTAGGTTGTTTTTTTTCCTATTTTTTTCTTTTTTTTGGAAAATAGAGTTGAGTTGCTTGAGAATTTAATTGCTTGTCTTAGGTTTGAAAGGAAATGCAGGGTTTGATTTGAGAAAATTGATTTGCAATTACAATTTGAGGAGTGAAGTTTCAGATCTTGTTTTTGAGAAGCTTTGAGTTTTTAGATTTTTTTTTTCTTATTTCGGATTTTGCTTAAGCGTTTCTTAGCTTAGAATAAAAGATAGGAAAAAGAGAGTGAAGGGAAAAACATGGTTTATAAAGGCTGAAATAAATTTAACAAAATAAAAGAAAATAAATAAAAATAAAATGACACTTGTCATTTTGTTTGTTTTACAATTTAACACATGTAGCTTAGATTTGTTTAATACTTAACACTTGTCTTTATTTAATTAACTTATACTTTTAAATGTTTAAAAAGAGTTTTTTTAAATTTATTTTATGTTTATATGAATATATATGATTCTCTTATTTTAAGAAAATGTAAATAAACAATTTATAAATTAAAACTATTCAAATATTTTAAAGAATCAATTAATTTGAGTTTCAAAAACAATTTCAATTCAATTTAATCCTTTGAATCCCAAATTAAAATCAATTTAACAATTTTTTTATATGATTTATAAAAAGAATTATAAATCACTTTTATAAATAAATAAATTTTAAACCATATGCTATTTTATTTTAAACTTATATAAAATATTCTCAATTCATATTAATCAAATAATATTTAAAAAGAAACAAAGTCAACCTTTATTTAAATTTAAAACAACAATTAAGCTAAGATATAATTTTAAACAATTTAATATTTATCTTAAATATTATCAAACCATATAATTACTAGTTAAAATAGTAATTTAAAACATAATTTCCTAATTACTCAATATTTTTTTAAAATTTAAAAATAAAACTTCATTTATTTATTATCATGTAAGTTAAATTCCAAAACAAAGATACGCTATAATATATATACAAATATATATATACATATTATAATTTAAACATTTATTTTAGCATTTTAAAAAGACAAATCACAAATTAAATATTTATTTATTCAGATTATTAAACCAAAACATATTTTATTAATCAATATTGTCAATATCAATTTAATTTTATATAAAGATTATTAAATTGATATTGTCTAAAATTCCGGGATATCACATTCCTTCCCCCTTAAAAGAATTTCGTCCCCGAAATTTAAAACAAAGGTAATTTAATAACCTACTCAAGATTTTAATTTTAAAACCAAGCATATATCAAACATATGCTAACAACCATAGCAAACAATTCATTCAATCAAACAAAATTAACTATCCAGACAAAATTCTGGATAGAGTTTCCTCGAGTTTCCCAAGTAAACATCGGGATACTCACTCTATAGAACCCAAACAATCAACACTACTAAGCTACAGAACTCCTACTCATCTATATCTATAACTGAACAAGACATCAGACTACAGACGAGTCTGACTCAACAACCAAATCTCTTAGAGCAGCTGATTCCAAAACCAGAAATAGATCATACACGTACTCCCTCAGAGATACGTAATACACATTGAATTCCAGTTGTCCAAACTGGCAATTCAATCAAACACTTATCCAAAACAGAACAAAAAATAAATCCGAAACATCTCGGAGCTAGCTTACCCAACCTTACCAAAATTTATAGCTCCTAAAAACTGAAAAAAAAACTTATTCAAAATCAGATCACCGACTTTAGATTCACAAAACTCTTCGGACAATCTAGGGATGCCTACCTTCTTCCTAATCAGCTCAATCCTTGTTGATGTCTCAAAAAAACAAACTAAACCAATCCCAATTCATCATAATGATCCATCACGATCAATCAAGATCAAGAACAACTCCACTCACAATCATCAGAAGAAAACAAACTTCACCTGTCCGGAAAAGAAAAACAGATGCACTCCCAAACTGCTTCCGCTGCACAACTCTGATCTGGAGTAGGAAAAAATGCCGATGAAGAACACAAGCATAACTAGATAGCAAAACCAATAAGATCTCAGATAACCAAGAGAAAACTCAGAAGTTCCTCCAATCCTGAGCTGCTTCAACAAACTCCATTTCGAGAAACCAACCTTCAACTAGTTGAACTACCGGTACCACTGAATCTCTAGATGAAGACAAACTCTGACCTTTCTGAAAATATTCAGAAAAATCTCCAACAATCCAAGAGAACACTCAACTACAAGTCGCTTTTGCGATCAACTCAATCTAATTCCAAAGAAAACTGTCCTCTCTAAACCAGTTAGAACAGCTTATGCTGGTCTTGCCAATCCATCGAAGAAATGGATTCTACTCCTCTTCTTCTGAACTCCACTCCACAAAAGTTCTAAGCCAGAAAACTCTGCCGACACATAGAACACTCCGAGCTGCACTACTGACACCAATGCTAAAGAATTTCCAATCCAAAGCTCTTCGAGAAACTCGGACTTCAAATCAAACAGAAACACCCTGCTGAACTCAGCCACAACACCGAAGCAGACCTACTTCCTTAACTTTTTCCAAAGAAATTATCTTCGGAAATATCCATAGTCACTGCATCTCATCACACAGCTACTACTTCCTTGAGGTATCAAGATATCATCACTCGCTTCTGTTCAGCCAACAGATCCAAACTCCATTCATCCAACTTCAAAGATGAACTCTTAACCTTCACAGGTTACCTTCAGAGATCAATGAAGTCCTTACACCACTGCAAAGTTTACTCAAGAGGGTATTAGATCTACAGTCTCGACATATGCCCTTCCAACCTCAAACATTCAAACTCCAACCAATGGTAGTCGCGTTATACACACCACTACCTCAATCTACCTTTATAACCTATATTGGAAAACCCGAACAGGTAACCCAACAGATAGGTAGAATCAATATATATATATATATATATATATATATATATTAAAAGTTACAAATACGCTCTCTCAAGATAGACACCACTCCAGAGCCTAGGTATTCACTCAACCTAATGCTCTGATACCACCTGTGACGACCCGACTTTCCACTCCCAGAAAATCGCATCATCTATTAAGAAAGAAAGGGATAGAAGAAGGAAAGAAAGAAGAGAAAGAAGAAACAACACTAGAATCTCAACAGTGGAACGAATGAATTATATTAATAACATAAGTATTTACATAATATACCATATCAATAAGAGATACACAGCATACACATCACATATACTAGACAGTTATAAACACCTGTCTAGTATTTACAACTCAATACAATCACAATACAGAGAACACACAGCAGAACTATATATCTACAACACAGAAGCCTCCTTATCCATTGCTCCTCCATTATACGTCAAAGCCAACTTGAATCTCTTGACTACTCGTAAAAATTTAAGTACCCAAGAGTTTAAGAAAACAAAGATAAACTCTGGGTCAGACATGGGTCTGGTGTGAGTAACAGGTTAAGGTTGCTTAACTTTGAAAACCTTTGAAAAGAAAGGTATCACGTAAGACTTCCCACACATAAACATGGAAAAGTTTTTACCTTACGCTAACCAAAACATTTGATAGGAAATCCGATGATATTATAATAGTGTCTATGGTTTTCAAGTAAATAAGAAATAGCCGAAATTGTTACATGATTAAATTCCAGCTACTAGCCACAAAAGTGGGTAATACAATCAAAACCGTTGGCACTTATTGGATTTTGGATTCCATAAAATGGCAGGGTTACTAGGGTACCGCCCGTCATAGTACGTGGCATAGATCACCGTACCGAGGAGCCACACTAACTCCCCTGCAGCACAAGGCCAAAACCATTCCTTACTGAACAGTTCCAAACAAGACAACCCCAGCAGTTGTTGCAATCAACTGCCCACACAACCGAATATAAAGGGACCTCTAGACAGGGATCAATCTCGCTCTCCAGTGGGAGCTACCCACGAAGCCTTGCTGCACCTCCCATGTTTTAGCCATTCCCGGTTGATGAGGCTTGAGGTTACGATTACCTTTAGAGAACACATCTCTTAGAATGCTCATTGTCCACCTGACGATGTTCTGAAAGCATTCAATCCATACAAGTTCGTTCCGGGTTCGAACGAAACCGAAGGCATTATCTTGTTACACTCATTTAGAATCACCCTCAGAGTCAACGACGGTAACCCTTGCACTCTGAATCTTCCTCTCGAACCTATAAGAACTAGTTCCGTCAAACTCATCATGGAACCACCCCTAGAGTTATACTGACGTATAGTCCTTACACCTCGAGTCTTCATTCTTCACATAAGATTCACGACCTATCGTTAATTTGGATCGATGTGGTTTTCAGATATCCAAATATGGAAACCCGATCCTGGTCTCATCGAAATCCAAAGCGTGTCTTTTAGGTCCAAGTTGTTTTAAAGTTTAAAACAATTTGATTCAATATTATCTATATACACATAGATAGATAATTCTCAACATCATAATAGATCATCAATACTATCATTACAACAGATAATCTATATTATCAACTCAAAGAGACAATTCATATCATCAACTCAATGCAACCATAGCATCCAAATCACACAACATCATTTATCTCATATCTGAGATCTCAATCAATCAGGGTAATAAATATCAGTCATCATTCATAAGCAATGACTTATTAATCACCATTCTATAATTAATTTAAAATGAATTAAATTAATTACTTTCTCCTTAATTAATTTAAAATGAATTAAATTAATTACTCATCCATATAAATCTTGCTTACACATTCCTTAATTACAAATCAAATAATTAATTACCCTTAAATAAATTACCCTAATTAGCCATCTTGATTAATTATCTTTAAATTACATTCAAATAATTAACCTATAATTAATTTCACAAGTTAATTATTCTCAAACAAATTAGTAATTATCCTTTAATTACTTTATTAATTAATTATAATTAATTACATTAATTCTTAATTAATTACATTAATTAATTTCTTCATTGATCAATTGTTCTTATTAACCAATCCTTAACTATATCATTAATTATATAAATTAATGATCACAATTTATTTTATTTAATTACCCTATTAAATTAATTATCAATTATCCCTATTGATCAATCATTCTTGATTAATCACATTAAGTAATTAATTACATTAAATTAATTACATCTCTTAATCATTTTCAAATAACTCAGTTATCAAAACCTAAATTAATTACACTAAGTAATTAATTATTAATTACTTACTTAAGTAATTATTCAACATACAAATTACATATTAATTACACAAAGTAATTAATTTCCAAAACTGCTCCATTATCCAAGTATCCTTATATTAAATTACATCAAGTCATTTATCTCCTTAATTACTCTTCTAAGTAATTATTCACTTTTAATTACATTTGTAATTATCTCTCAAATCAATCAATGATTAATTTAAATTAATTAAACTAAATTAATCAACTAAATTAATCAAAAATAAAATTAATTACAATTAGTAATTAATTTTCTTAATTACTTTCATTAAGTAATTACACTTAAACAAGTCTCAAATGATTATCTTTGAATTAATTAATACAATTAATCATTAAAATCAATCACATTAATTAATTATAAAATAATACTATGTTAATGACCTTCATTAACCAATAACAAATCTTTAATTACTTTTCCAAAGTAATTAATTGAATTAATAAATATTAATTCTTAATTCATTTAAAGAAACTCATTAATTTATTTCTAATTATTTAATTAATCAAGTGATAATTAAAAACTTAATTAATTATTAATTACTTGATTAATAAATTCAATTCATTAATTAAATTAATCAAATCTTATTTAATTAATTGATTTCTAAATTATACTTCAATCAAGTTTAATTAACTTACTTAATATTTTTATTAATTACATAAACCCTTAATAATGTAATTAATACCCTAACTATTAATTAATTAAATTAATTAATTAAAATCTTAATTACCTTGATCAGATAATTATTAAGTTCAAAACAATTTAATGAAAATCATTAACCTCATTAATGATTTAATTATCGTTATTAAAGTAATTTAAAAACAAATTTATTTTAAATTTTTCTAAATTCCATTTTAAATTAAAATTAAAATGAAATTAAATTTAAACTTAAGCAAGATTCTAAGTATTTGAAAAAAAAACTAAAAAGAATCACTTACCTCTTAAAGCAATTTAGAAGAATAGTTTAACTTTAGCCCATATTCAATTTAAATAAAATTTAAAATACCTTAAATATTTCAAATGATACTGAAACATTTATACTCAAATCTTATTTATATTACAACCAAAATTCAAATCATGCTTTCAGATTTAGATTCAAAGATTAAAATTTAAACATTGTTTTAAATTTCCATTTCATATGTTATAAAATTCTAAAAATATTCAACTTGATTATAACATTTGAATTTGTAACTTGTTTTTATTTGAAACTTTTAGATTCAACTTCTAATTTGAATTCAGGTTCAAATTTAACTTAGAAATTTAAATCTCGGTTTAAAATCTTATTTTCAGATTTAAAAATCATTTTCTAAAATACTGCACAAATTTTATTATTTAATTAAATACTTTATTTTAATTCTGCAAATTTATTCAAAATCTGGAATTCAAATCTATTTGAATTCATAAATTAAACTTGCTTTCAGTTTAGATTTAAACTTGCCTTGCTTATTTTTAAATTCAGTTTAAAATTTAAAAATCTGAAACAGTTCAGGTTACAGAAAACAAAACACTGCAACTAAAAAAAACCACCCGAGTCAAAATTTATTTTACTTTGAGTCATCTTTGCCTTAACTTCGAGTCACATCCTCAGGTTACTCGAGTATTCCCCGAGAACACATCCCTTATAATTTCCAGAAACCAATCCCACATCCAAAATGACCTCTGTGCACATGCACATAGCCATGGACGGTTTCCGATCATCCACGATGATCATCTTCATCCACCAACCCCCTTGAATCCACATGATCACCCAAAACATCACCAATCTCCAAATATCCAAAATTCAAACTGGACAGCCCCTTTTCAAAACCTGGAAACCACAGTGCACCCCAAACACCACACCTGTCAACGGCGAATTCACCTCCCTCCGACCATCGTTCATGCTACAATTCTGGCTAGTTCCTCCTCTTAAACCCAGCAACCATCCTTCAAAAACCCTAAACACTCAATCAACCCTAGAGAGAGGAACGGTCAAATTTTCTAACTGATCACTAGACTAGGGTTATAGATCAGTTTTCCATTTCTCTGCTAGTCCAAAGATTAAATCATTAGGTTGATAATTTTAATAAAGTTCCTGATCACTCATCTTCACCCACATGAAACTTCAAACTCCCAGATTTCCAAGATCAACGGAATTCTTCAAATTTACATTTTTCCAGATCAAGGTGAACTGCCCTTAAATCTTAAACTATAAATTGTATATTCTGATTTAAAAATCTTGTTTCCTTGAATGGTTTAAGATCACCATCTAAATTTAATAAATTAAGAAATTTTATGTTTTAAAACAATATCATGTTTACTGAACCTTTTTGATTTCCAGAGAAGATTTTGAATTTAGTTTACCTTATTAAATTTTCATGCTCAGATTTATGGTTACCAAACAAAATTTGTTTGTAATCCATTTTCTCAATAATGGTTAAGTCATGAGACTACTAAAAGTTTGAATTTAAAGGCTTAAGTCAGGTACATCAACAATTATTGATACTAACAAAGCATACATACTTATATAAGTATAAAGTAATTTCCAGAAATTCATATACAAACAAATTGCTGCAAATTTTATCATGCATCTATGTTTTAAGATTTAAGAAGATGATTGTGTTATTCACAAGCAAAGATTTTCAGAAACAAATCAGGCAACCTACATTTACCTAATTATATTTAAACAAAATGTTACTCACAGTTATTCAGAAGAACAGGGCATAAATTCCCAATCTAGAAACTGAAATGCTTCTTGCCCTTTTGAAAACTTATAAAATATTGCATGCAGGCTTCCAGCATGAAGAAAAAAAAATACCGAAGCTTTGATGATTCTAGATTTTGCATTTGAATTCCTGACCAACCATATGCATGTTAGTGATATTGCAGAGATGAAAATGTAGTATGATTCCTTTGATTTTTTGAAAATGCAGACATTAGATTTTCAAATTGAACTGCAGGTTGTTTTTTTCTTCTTTTTTTTGGAAAATAGAGTTGAGTTGCTTGAGAATTTAATTGCTTGTGTCAGGTTTGAAAGGAAATGCAGGGTTTGATTTGAGAAAATTGATTTGCAATTACAATTTGAGGAGTGAAGTATCAGATCTTGTTTTTGAGAAGCTTTGAGTTTTCAGATATTTTTTTCTTGTTTCGGATTTTTCTTAAGCTTTTCTTAGCTTAGAATAAAAGATAGGAAAAAGAGAGTGAAGGGAAAAACATGGTTTATAAAGGCTGAAATAAATTTAACAAAATAAAAGAAAATAAATAAAAATACAATGATACTTGTCATTTTGTTTGTTTTACAATTTAACACATGTAGCTTAGATTTGTTTAATACTTAACACTTGTCTTTATTTAATTAAGTTATACTTTTAAATGTTTAAAAAGAGTTTTCTTTAATTTATTTTATGTTTATATGAATATATATGATTTTCTTATTTTAAGAAAATGTAAATAAACAATTTATAAATTAAAACTATTCAAATATTTTAAAGAATCAATTAATTTGAGTTTCAAAAACAATTTCAATTCAATTTAATTCTTTGAATCCCAAATTAAAATCAATTTAACAATTTTTTTATATGATTTATAAAAAGAATTATAAATCACTTTTATAAATAAATAAATTTTAAACCATATGCTATTTTTATTTTAAACTTATATAAAATATTCTCAATTCATATTAATCAAATAATATTTAAAAAGAAATTAAGTCAACCTTTATTTAAATTTAAAACAAAAATTAAGCTAAGATATAATTTTAAACAATTTAATATTTATCTTAAATATTATCAAACCATATAATTACTAGTTAAAATAGATTTTAAAAAGCTTAATATTAATTTAAAACATAATTTCCTTATTACTCAATATTTTATTAGAACTTAAAAACAAAACTTCATTTACTTATTATCATGCAAGTTAAATTCAAAACAAAGATAAGCTATAATATATATGCAAATATATATACATTATAATTTAAACATTTATTTTAGCATTTTAAAAAGACAAATCACAAATTAAATATTTATTTATTCAGACTATTAAACCAAAACTTATTTTATTAATCAATATTGTCAATATTAATTTAATTTTATATAAAGATTATTAAATTGATATTGTCTAAAATTCCGGGATATCACAAAACATATATCAATCAAGTATACAATCATAGCATCTAATTTATTCAGAAAACATACTGACATGAATGGTATAAACAACATGGATATGAATGATACCATGAACTTGTAATTTTTGTACCTACAAGGCATAAATGTAGCTAATGCATCATGTATGAATGTAATAAGATAACATATCAGCCATGGATGCATAATACTCTAATATAAGTGTGTGTGTGTTTTTCTATGCCTAATTTTCGATCCGCTAAAATCCCAACCGAACCTAAAGTCCATTCCGAAGCTTGCTATTGGCTGGTAAATAAACAACATACAAAGCTATCTATTTAACTTCCAAAATCTCATGGCGGAAGGGATAAAGTATAATAATAACAAAAATAAGTATCCATTTCGCATATGTCAAATCTTAGAAATACAACATCCCAAAATATCTATAACACACTGTCTCAAATAAGTCACTAACATGTTTAAAAATTTGGGTGCATCCGAATATATCAAAAACATAGATAAAAACTAAACTGTCATACATCTTCATTGCTGCCTTTATCTTCTCCAGTTGGCTCCATAACATACCTCCAACTATAGGCCAATGTCCCTTTCCAGTCCAACTTTATACCTCTAATGTGGGTGCAATGCAACTATAGGGTCAACAAGTCATCTCTGTCGATCATACCTTAACGATGCAAGAGAAAGCACCGGAGCCACATAATACCACTTTAATGGGAAATAAGAAGACTCTGATCATTTAATACCTATACCCCACGTGTCAACATATAATTGGTCGAGATGATTCCTTTTTCAAAGTGGTACTGTGATGACTTGGATGGGGACCATTGATGCGATAACACCATTAACTAAACCTAGATTGCTAAGATATCTCTGACTTTTGAATCCAATGGCTACGATTGAGGGGATGAATATATACGTACCCCTCCCCTTTTTTCCTCTCCATTTTGTACTGAAACTTCAAACGTATTATGCCACTAAAACGACTTTTAGTTTTCAAAGATTTCAACGCCTCCTTCTTCATGTAAATAGTTATTCTCTTCTTCCTCTTGATGCTTCTTCATGATTTGCTTTTGCTATTGAGAAGGTTTTTTTGTTCTTTGACAGTGTTTGATTGCAAGTAGTTTGTTGCCATTGCTTGGCCAGAATCTACACTTTTCAATCACCATTTGCATGTCGATCAACTGTTGTTATTGTATCAACGGCGATTGATCGACATTGGCTAACTATCTAGTGACCTGAAGACATAGCAAATACATTAGTTCTTTAGGCCATAGTTTTAGAACCAAATTGGCTACCACATGCTTTAATCCAAAAGGATGGGTCATATGGCCTATAAATTAGCTAGGAGAGTAGTTAAATCATGAGTCGGCCTTCATGGGATTCCCAGCCTGGACATGCCATGAAGATGGTTATCTAATCTTTCCTTAAGGTGTTTCCCTCGGGTATTGCAAGGCTTAAGGGTGTGGCCATTGTAGTTTAACTAGGCCACTTGTGTTTCATATGACTACTTTTATATCGACCTCTATCAGTGCCTCGAGCGTAAAAGCTTTAGAGATAGTCGAGGGAGAGGTGAACTTTGTTGAGTGTTTAGCTAGGCACGAATGCAATATAGAGATGGTCAGATATCCCTTAGCCGTGGACCAACTAAATCACTCACCATGGAATTTTTTTCACTCGATCACATTTCTTGTGTCTATTCTCGATGCTTATGAGCTTACTTCTAGCCAACTTACCCACAAAAGCTACTGATTCTTGTTTGGGGTTTATGTTGCTTGTGTGAACCTCCCACTTCTAAAGTCAGCTGCTTATCCTGTCGGCATGATCTTTCGCTTCAAAGGGAATTCGGCTTTTCGATCGACACTTGTTACCACTTATAGGCAAACATCAAGCACTTTGTCTTCACTGGTGTCCTAAGTAATGTTTCCAATGGCTGGATAAGGAAGCATTTCTTCACCCCCTTGGGGTCAACCCTAATCTAAGGTACACTGAACCCTTTCTTTTAATCTATATCTGGTTAATGTAAACTTGTTAATTAAGAATTGTTTCAAGATTGAACATACCCTTTTTGGTCAAAGTAATATGAATTGATAATCCATGCTGATGTCAAACCTAGGTTAAATTGATTTTTGAAATTGAATATATCATATATGAAGTTTGGGGCGATTATAAATTATAAATCTATAAACTTGGGTTCATTGTAATTAGGGTTTACTATATGTTAAATTGTAACTAACTTTATTGAAATCAGTTTAGGAACGTTAACCATTAACGAATGATAATCGACTACTAAAACTATACAACAAACAACGATGATCGATCGACAGACTCACTAGAGCTGGTCAATAGTAAGCGATCGACCGCTCCAGTGACTAATGGTCAACCAGTTAGCATTCTTGAGAGCAGTCTGAACCTTGGCCTAAGGCCCAAATATGAGTTAAATTATATAGTGTGTATATATATATATTTATATATACGGTTGTAAAAAATTTAAGGAAGTTAGTTCCCCATCTAGGCGATGTTAGGATGCGCGGGACTGGATAAATGTTATTTATCCAGCAAGGGTCGATATTTGGCTAGGATGATTCTATCACAAATTACACTCACAAGAGGTTCCAGGATGGATACACAACATGATGATGATGCCTGGTGGAGTGTGCGGCCCGGCACCAATGGAAGTTCCTTCATATTCATGGTGACATAACATGATGCCATGTTGTTGATGGATCTCGACACGGTGTAGTAAGAGGTGTTACGTTACCATTGAGAGGTGGGCACTGATGCAGGATGATAAGACACTTTGGCAAGTTAGCATTATGGGCTCCCCCTCAATGCGTAACTTGGATACGTGTAGTTGTAATGTGGGAAATATAGTCCCATTGTGGAAATTATTAGGAAATCTTGTTGGAATAGGCACGTGTAGTCAAATTGATAGGAAATGTAGTCCGATGGTCGAAAATTATAGAAAACTTATGAGGAATAGTTTTAGTAGATATTAGCCAATCATTAGTTATTCGACCCTAGGCATAAGGCTGCTTAAGTCGTTAGTGTTGGTTTATACTGAGCTAAACCCGTTAAATAAAGAAAATAAGTAATTCACGGACACTTGTTGGACATCCAAGGCTACATGGAGTATTGCTAAAGTCAATTTCATGTGATCACCATATATTAATTATGTAACTTATTTGTAACATCCCTAATTTTTTATAACATTATTCATAAAATTTAATTAGATAAATCAAATAGAATAATGATGATAAGGGGATTAAGATTTCAATAAATCATATATCGGGCCATGCTTGATAATAGAATAAATGGGCTTAAATTGGATTATAAGTTAATTAATTTATACCCGGGCATATTAGTAAGTAGCCACTTCATTATACATGGCTATACACCTTTGTAATTGCCCATTCACATTTCATTTCTCATATTCCACAAATGCAAATCAAATATTAAAATAGAGTCGGCCATTAACAAGGAGGAAAAGAGGGAAATTCAATCTAAAGCTAAGGATCAAAGCTAGGAAGGATTAACAACAACAAATCTCAAGTTCCTTATCATATCTAAGGTGAATAATAATTCTTTCCATATCTATTATTTTTTTATAATCATACGTATTTGGATTTAAGATTAAATTCGTTTTTATGATGATGATATGCTTGAATTATCATATGTTTGATTTAAACAATTCATTTACATATGAATTTGCATGATTTTAGGTCAGAACTGATTATTATTGATTTTTGAATTCCATGGAAAATTTTATATGTTATGTAAATCATGATTTTAGAGATGGGTTTTAAATTTTATAATTTTTCAAGTTGTGGAAATTTTGCTATGAATTCTAAAGGAAAATATGACATAATTGGGTTTAAAATTAACTTCGATTATTTGAGGAAGAAATTGGGTCTGAAATTTTAATATGTTAGATAATAAGATGAAATTGAATTTCAATGATTTTTAGGGATTTTACGTAATTGATTTGCTATGGAAAATAAACTTTTTTAAAAGAAGGACTTATTTGAAATGTTGGTTTTGCTTAATGGAAGAGCTTAAATGTTAACTTTCCTTTGATTTAGATCTGATAAATGCAGCAATTATTTTGTAAAGTATTTGAGAAATTTTAAGGCTAACAATCAGATGTTTACAAATAGACAGGTTAGTTATAGAGCATTTACTAAACTTAGCATTAATTCAGCCTTTTAAATAAAATGTTGGTTCCGCCTCTTTTGGAAGTGGCCTTCGACCCAATGCTTTTGCCTCGACTTAGTCGAAACCAACCCTATTGAAACCCACCTAGTTGAAACCAATACATGAGGTATAACTTAGATGGCACGTTGTGGATTGGAGGAAAGGCAGAAGCCATGGTGTCAAAAAGAATGCTTTCGATGGAGTTGAAACCCTGTTTGGTCTTCAAAAGTTAAGTATTTACTTTGTTTTGCTTAGAGATTTCAATCCAGTCGAAACATATGTTTTCGAAAGGAGTTTATAAATAGGTTTCGAAGAAGGTTGCCATATTATGTTTAAAGTATTAGCCTTCGAATGGGTTCCTTTTGTTTTTGAATAAGTGCTTTCGAAAGTAATGGTTTCGACCAAGTCAAAACCCAGCCACTATTTTCCTTTCCCAGTGTATTGAAGCCATCAATGCTTTCAAAGGGTTATCTCTATTTTAACCCTAGCTAAGCCACTTCGTAAATGCTTTTGAAAGTGGTTGAGGGTTTCGAAGGCAATGGGGTCGAAAAGGGGTTTCAACACTACTCTTTGAAGTTTTAACTTAAATGCTTTGAGCTTTCGAATAGGTGGTTCCGACACCATCAACTTTCCCCCAAACAATATTATAAGGGTTTCGAAAGAGATACTTTCATATATAACCACTTTGACCCAAAAGATGTATTAAAAGAGTAAACCCAATACTTTTGAAATAGGCAGTTTCATTTTATTTTGAAGCTATGTTATAAAGAAAGTTTTGATACCATCGAAAGGTATATTTGGTTTCGAAAGAGATTATTTGACAAGGTTTTCGAAAGGTATTTTTACCGTGTTTTCAAAAGAGGTTTTTTTGCTTTCGAAGGAAGTTATCTAGAGGTTTTGCAAGGGATGTTTTAAGATTTCAAAACATAAACCCAATCTCAATTTAAAGGAATAACCATGAAATAAATAAATAAAGAGCTTTGAAACGAAGTCTTTGAAGAAGTTTTCCTTGAATAACAGGTTGAAGGGATTAAGCAAGTTTATATATAAAATGATCTCAAGGATATTAAACCACAGATGTTGGTATTATTTTGTTGTTATGATTGCTTCTTCATATATTCATTCATATTGAATCCATAACGTTCTATGAGAAATGGTAGAATAACCAGCTAGGTTGATCCAGTAGTGAATATAACTTAAGAAATGTTAAAATCTTAATTAAAGATATTTCCAGGGACCAGTTGGTTCACAGTAGGCCCATGACTATGTGTAGCAAAAGATATTGGCAGGGGCTAATAGGTTCATAGTCAGCTCATGAAAAATATGCTTTGATATTGGCAGGGACCAATAGGTTTATAGTTAGCCAATGAAAACTATATTCGGATTAAGATATCGACGGCTAGTCAATAGGTTCCAAGTTAGCCCATGAAAACTAGGAAACAGAAAATATATTGCAGTTGCCAATAGGTTCTTAGTGATCCCATGAAAACTATAATATTGAACAGATAATCCATAAATGTTTAAAAGGTTAATAGTAATCCTAGAAACTATAATTGAGATAGATAGTCGGAATGAATGGGGATGGATAATACAGATTTGATTACTAGTTTTTCATATCATCATAATGTTTTAAAATACTATATTTTAACCCCTGTGGATGCAAGAGCATAGTATATGGTTTTGTAAATGTTTTAGGACACTAGTGGGGAGAAAACCCGTTCCGCTAAGTGGCGTGGTCTCATTAGATATCTAAATGGTTTGAGATGGTAGATTATTATTCATACCAGGCTTTATGTCTGACTCGAAGTTTTAGTTTTTCCCTTAAACTCTCGGGTACTCAATTGATTTGAGTAGGCTGAGAGTTTATGTTTCTAGTGTTCTTTTAGATGAATAAAGATTCTGATGATGTGCAGGAGGCATGATAGCTACTTAGAGTTCTTTTATTTCCATTATGTTTGGTTATAAAGGTAAACTTGTTTGTTGCATTATTATATACTCTGAACATGCAAGGGGGCATCTTCATATGTCGCTCTTGGCGTATTTTATAATAAATATATGTCATCTAAACGTGGTCTGCGTACTGGGTTTATGTAATGAATCTGCAATGTTTTTAAATGGAATGTGGAATTTGTTTGTTGTTTAATTTTTTTTTCCATATTCTTGTGTTTCTGTGTATCAATGTATCTAACATTGTCGTATTTGGTCACCGATTATTAATAACCATGGATGACTATAGCATCCGTAGCCGTTAGTTTTAGGCCTTCAAGTAGGGGATGTTACAAAATAGTATTAGAGCATAGATTTATGAAAATTTAAAAGAAACTTAAACCTAAAAGATTTTCAAGCATAATCTAATGAATCCGACAATAAGATTGGGGTTTAAGTTAACACTATAGTAATGTATTGGTATTTGATATATAGTTACATATATAAGTACGTATTCCCTGCTCTCTTAGACCATTCTTCTATATCTTACTAAGTCTCGTATGTAGATTTATGAGAAAGGAGGTATGAAAGCAGGAAATGGAAGTGGACATCAAGGTGGAGGAAGCATCATAACTAATGAAAATGCTTGATCCACCATCAGAAGGAACCCGGGTCGACCGGCTAATGCTAATAACGAACATGTTGATGCCAATGTGGGTGCTGGAAATCCACCAGTTGATATGGGGGGTGTATAAGTTCTTCGTCAAGATGTTGCAAGTAGGAGTTGCTGTTGGAGTGGCTGGAAATGTAGGAGGAGCTAATCATGTAACTCCAGTTGGACATAATTATGCTAAGCTGAGTAGATACTATACCAGTTTGGGTGGGAAGCCATTTGTGGGAACGAATGATCCTATTGAGGTAGAGAATTGGTTATTGCATTGTGGGCATATATTTGCTGATTTGGGTTTAGATGACGGATAAAAGAGAAGGTTGGCCTCTAGGCAGCTACAAGGGTCAGCGCTTCATTTGTGCTATAGTGGTACTACTGGAGTTCTGGAGGAACAGTTGACTTGGGCAAATTTTAGAAGGAGATTTGAGCAGAAGTTTGTGTTTGAGTTTGCTAAGTCAGAGCTGATGAGAAAGTTTATAGATCTAGAGCAGGGAGAGATGTCGATTGTTGAGTATGCCACTAAGTTTAAGGAGCTATCCCATTATGGACATAATATTGTAGACACTGACATAAGGAGGAATGAGAGGTTCTTAGGAGACTAAGGCCCGAGATTGCTTGGGTGACCCTGCCACATCTTTGTGATTCTAGTAATTTAGTTGTGGAGATGGTCATTCGCCATGAGGAGATGCTTGCTAATTGGGATAGAGAGAAGCCACTGGAAGTTCAGTGTTCTTAGGGGTAGAAGATAAAGTTTTTCAAGAAGAAAGGAGCCTAAAAGGAAGATACTGCCAAGAAGCAAAGGCGGAGTTAGTTTGCTATAAGTGTGACAAGAAGGGTCATTGTGCCAATGAATGTCGGTCAGGTAATGGGAAGAAGGTTGCAACTAAGAAGAATGTGAAGTGCTCCTATTGTGATCAAGTTGGGCATTGCAAGAATCAGTGCCCAGAGCCAGTTAGAGAGAACAAAGGGAAGGTTTTTGCTATTGGACCAGCTAGGCCTACTGTATCGGATAAAGGGAAGACTGTGATGGAAGGCACGCTTTTGATTCTACGTATACCAGTTAAGGTACTTTTGATACTGGTGCATCACATTCATTTATATCTTAGTGTTTGATAGATAGATTATGCTTAGAACCCACCTACCTTGTTACTTCCTTAAGGGTTGCGAATCCAATAGGAGGGTACGCAACACTAAGATTGAGATGTGAATGGTTAGAACTTGATTTGTTAGGTCATAAGTTTACTTGCAACTTATATGTTATTGATTTCATAGATTTCAGAATCATTTTGGGTATGAGTTGATTAGGTATGTATAAGGATAGAATATTTTTCCAAGATAGAGAGATATCACCGAGACACCCTAAAAGTCGTAACCGAGTAATATATCTAGTGGATAATTCTGACCGGAGTGTTAGTACTTTTCTTAGTGCAATGGAGATAGAAGATCAGTTAAGTCAGATTCAGGTAGCAAGAGAATTTGTAGATATCTTTGAGCCAGTCACAGAACTACCACCAAAATGAGCAGTTGACTTTCTTATAGATCTTATGCCGAAGCTGAACCTATGAGTATACCACCTATAGGATGACACTGATGGAGATAAAGGAATTGAAGGTGCAGTTAGTGGATCTTGAAGGAAGGAATTTTATTAAATCAAGCAGTTCGTCTTGGGAAGCGGCCGCGGTTTTTATGAAGAAACTAGATGGATCGTTGAGAATTTTTATCGACTATCGTAAGTCGAATGAAAGGACGATTAAGGATAAGTATCCCTACCAAGAATAGATGATCTGTTCGATTAGTTGAGTGGAGCCAGAGTCTTTTTCCAGTTGGACTTGGCGATAGGTTTCCATCAGTTAAGAGTGACAGAGGACAATATTCCTTTGACAACGTTTCAGACTAGATATGGTTCGTATGAGTGGTTAGTGATGCCGTTTGGATTAACGAATGCACCTACTTTCTTTGTGGATTTGATGAAATGAACTTTTCAAGAGTACTTGGGTGGGTTTGCGTTATTTTTTATAGATGACATTTTAGTATACTCTGAAGATGAATGAAAGCACGAGGATCATCTTAGAGTGGTGCGAGAGATGTTGAGGCAGAATCAGCTGAAGGCAAAGTTGACCAAATGTCATTTCTAGAAGAAAGAGGTTAAGTTTCTTGGTCACATGGTTTTACAGAAAGGCTTGTCGGTTGATCCATATATGATCGAAGCTGTGAACAATGGGAAGAGACCAGAGACAGTGACTGAGGTTAGAAATTTTCTTGGACTTGTTGGCTACTACCGAAGATTCATTAAGGATTACTTGCGGCTAGCAGCACCTTTGACTAAATTAACCAGGAAGGATGTGAAGTTTTTCTTGTTCAAAAAAAATATGAGGAAGCATTCCATAAGTTAAAGCATTTGTTGACCAATTCACCAGTGTTAGTAGTTCCAGACGGAAAGTTGGTGGTGTATACTGATGTATGCGGAACTAGATTAGGAGCAGTGTTGATGCAGAAGGGTAAAGTTATTGCCTACGCATCCAGACAGCTTAAAATGCATGAAGTGAGGTATCCAACTCATGATTTTGAGTTGGCCGTAGTGATCTTTGCATTGAAGATTTGGAGACATTATCTCTTAGGGGAGAGGTTTGAGTTATACATGGATCATAAGTCTTTGAGGTACCTATTCTCTAGAAGGAGTTGAATATTAGATAGCAGAGGTGGCGTAAGTTTTTGGCTTCTTATGATTTTTGTATAGAATACACACCAGGGAAAGGTAATAAGGTAGCGGATGCTCTTAGTAGAAAACATCGGAATGTGGTATTAGAAATGTTGAAAGAATGGAAGGATTTAGAAGCTTTGGCCAGTTATGGCGTGCAGTTAAGATCGACTACTTGTTCTAGTTAGAGTACTGCCATATTGTCTAGTTTAGAAGTTCAATCGGTGATGATCGAGAGGATTTCTTCTAAGCAGCAAGAGGAGCCAGTATTGACAGAGAGGATTAGGAAACTTGAAGTTGGAATAGAGATCGATGATCTAAAGGAATTTAGTCTTGACCAAAAAGGGTGGTTGAGAAAGAAGGTACGATTGTATGTTCCGAATGTGGAGGACTTGAGGAAAGAAGTTCTTGGAAAATGTCATTGGTCCAAATTTATAATTCACTCTGGAGGAACCAAGATGTATCAAGATATGAAGTGTAGCTTCTACTGGAAAGGTATGAAGAATGATGTTGGCTTATGGGGTAGGCAATGTGCAAACTGTCAACAAGTGAAAGATGAACATCAGAAACCGAGTGGGTTTCTTCAACCTTTAGAGATTCTAGTTTGGAAATAAGATTCAATATCCATGGATTCTATAGAAGGGTTTCCAAGGTCAAAAAGAGGTATTGAAAGTATACGGGTTATAATGGAAAGGTTGACCAAAAGTGCCCATTTCATTCCCGTTAAGTCAATTAGGACGACATCTATTTTAGCTAAGTTGTTCATAAAGAACATAGTTAGACTACATGGAATTCCTAATAGTATAGTCAATGACCACGATGCCTTGTTCACTAATGAATTCTGGAAGAGTCTACAAGAAGTATTGGGTACCAAGATTAATATGAGTACTGCATATCGCCCCCAAACAGATGGGCGGACAGAGAGAGTCAACAAGGTACTCGAGGATTTACTTAGAGCTTGTGCATTGGACTTTGGTGGATCTTGGGAAGACCGCCTACATTTGGTTGAATTTTTCTATAATAACATTTATCAGACTAGTATAGGAATGACACCTTTCGAAGCTTATATGGAAGGCCATGCAAATCACCTGCATGTTGGTTGGAGATTGGAGACAGATTAGTGTTAGGTCCATATTTGGTTAGAGAGGCATCATAGAAGATTGAGTTGATCCAGGAAAGGACGAAGGAAGCCCAGCCAAGACAAAAGAGTTACGCGAATAAGAGGCGATAGATCTAGAGTTCTCAGTTTGAGATATGGTTTTCATTAAGGTGTCACCGATGAAAGGTGTGGTGCGAGTTGGAAAGTCAGGGAAGTTAGCCCCGAGATATGTTGGACCATTCCAAATTATATAGAGGATTGGAAAGCTTGCATACAGAGTAGAGTTGCTGAGCCGTATAACAGGTGTCCATAATTTCATATGTCTCATCTTCGTAAGTATGTGCATGACCTAGAGACCACTATTCCTCCGATAGTGTTGGAAGACTTAATAGTAGAGCCTAATTTGAATTTTGTTAGACAACCAGTTCGGTTGTAGGGAGGGATGAGAAAAGACCGAGGAACAAGATAGTCAAGTTGGTGAAAGTTCAGTGGAGCAACAACAAGAAGGACTGTACTTGTGGGAAAAATGACAAGATTCAAGATACTTATCTTTAAATGCTTTGAGGGTATGTCTATATTAGATTTACATAGATAGTTACTAGTCAGATAGGCTACTACGAATGTTAGAAGTTGTTACAGATGATTGCCATGTTTAGCATTTAGTCCTTACTGAATTTCGAGGACGAAATTCTTTAAGGGGAGCCTGTGACATCCCAATTTTTGATAACATTATTCAGCAAATTTAATTGATAAATTAAACAGAATAATGATGATAAGGGGATTGATATTTGAATAAATCATATATAGGGTCGTGTTTAATAATAAAATAGATGGGTTTAAATTAGTTTATAAGCTAATTAATTTACACCCGAGCATATTAGTAAATAGTCACTTTATTATACACGGCTATACACAATTGTAATAGGCCATTCACATTTCATTTCTCATATTCCACAAACGCAAATCAAATATTAAAATAGAATCGGCCATTAACAACGAGGAAAAGAGGGAAATTTAATCTAAAGCTAAGTATCAAAGCTAGGAAGGATTATTCAACAACAAATCTCAAATTCCTTATCATATCTAAGGTGAATAATAATTCATCCATATCTACTTTTTTATAATAATATATTTTCGGATTTAAGATCAAATTCATTTTTATGATGTGTTGGAAGATGATATGCTTGAATTATTATGCGTTTGATTTAACCAATTCATTTACCTACGAATTTGAATAGTTTTAGGTCAGAACTAATTTTTATTGATTTTTGAATGCCATGGAAAAATTTATATGTTATGTAAATCATGATTTTAGAATGGGTTTCAATTTTTATAGTTTTCCAAGTTACAGAAAATTTACTATGAATTTTTAAAGGAAAATATGATACAATTGAATTTAAAATTAATTTTGATTATTTTAGAAAGAAATTGGGTCTGAAATTTAATATGTTAGATAACATGATGAAATTGAATTTCTATGGTTTTTGGGGATTTTTCCTAATTGATTTGCTATGGAAAATAATTCATTTTAAAAGAAGGACTTATTTGCAATGGTTTTGCTTAATTGAAGGGCTTAAATGCTAACTTTCCTATGATTCAGATCTGATAAATGCGGCAGTTATTTTGTAAAGTATTTGAAAAGTTTTAAGGCAACCAGTCAGGTATTTACAAATAGGCAGGTTAATTATAATGCATTTACTAAACTTAGCACTAATTCAGCCTTTTAAATAAAATGTTTGTTCAACCTTTATGTAAGTGGCTTTCAACTCAATGCTTTCGCCTTGACTCGGTTGAAATCAACCCTGCCAAAACTCACCTAGTTGAAACCAATACACAAGGTATCACTCAGATGGTACGTATTGGATTGGAGGAAAGGCGGAAGCCATGGTGTCGAAAGGAATGCTTCCAATGGGGTCAAAACCATATTTGGTTTCTAAAATTTAAGTATTTACTTCGTTTTGCTTAGAGCTTTCGACCTAGTCGAAACATATGTTTTCGAAAAGAGTTTATAAATAGCTTTCGAAGAAAGTTGTCTTATTATGTTTAAAGTATTAGCTTTTCGAATATGTTCCTTTTGTTTTTGAGTAAGGTCTTTCGAAAGTAATGGTTTCGACTAAGTCGAAACCTAACCGCTATTTTTCCTTCCAAGTGTATTAAATCCATCAATGCTTTTGCAGGGTTATCTCTATTATAACCTAAGCTAAGCCACTTCCTAAATTCTTTCGAAAGGGGTTGAGGGTTCTAAAGGCAATGAGGTCAAAAAGGGGTTTCGACGCTACCCTTCGAATTTTTATCTTTAAGGTTTTGAGCTTTCGAATAGATGGTTCCGACACCATCAACTTTTCTCCAAAAAAATTATAAGGGTTTCGAAAGATATACTTTCGTATATAACCACTTTGACCCAAAAGATGTTTTTAAAGAGTAAACCCAATACTTTCGAAAGGGATATTTTCATTTGTTTTGAAGCTATGTTATAAAGAATGTTTTGATACCATTGAAAGGTATATTTGGTTTCGAAAGAGATTATTTAACAAAGGTTTCGAAAGATATTTTTATTGTGTTTTGAAAAGTGGTTTTCTTTGCTTTCGAAGGAGGTTATCCAGAGGTTTCGAAAGAGATGTTTTAACATTTCAAAACATAAACCCAATCTCAATTTAAAGGAATAACCATGGAAAAATAAATAAAGAACTTTGAAATGAAGTTTTTGAAGAAGTTTTCCTTGAATAACAGGTTAAAGGGATTAACCAAGTTTATATATAAAATGATCTCAAGAATAATAAACCACATATGTTAGCATTATTTTGTTGTTATGATTCCTTCTTCATATATTCATTAACATTGTTATGAACCCATAAATGTGCTTTGGGAAAGGGTGGAATAACCAGCTAGGTTGACCCAGTAGTGAATATAACTTACGAAATGTTAAAATATTAAGTAAAATATTGGCAAGGGCCAATAGGTTCCCAGTAAGCCCATGAAAACTGCGTATAGCAAAAGATATTGGAAGGAGTAAATATGTTCATAGTCAGCCCATGAAAACTATGATTTGATATTGGTAGAGGACAATAGGTTTATATTTAGCCAATGAAAACTATATCCAGATTATGATATTGACAGTTGGTCAATAGGTTCCTAATTAACTCATGGAAACTAGGATAATAGAAAAGGTATTGGAGTTACCAATAGGTTATTATTGATCCCATGAAAACTATGAAATTGGATAGACAGTCCATAAACGTTTAACAAGTTAATAGTAACCCTAGAATACTTGAGACAGATAGTCGGAATGAATGTGGATGGGTAATCCAGATTTGATTTACTTGTTTTGCATATCATCATAATGTTTTGAAATACTATATTTTAACCATTGTGGATGCAGGAGCACAGTATATGGTTTTATAAATATTTTAGGATACTAGTGAGAGGAAAATCCATTTCCCTAAGCGGCATGGTCTCATTAGATATCTAAATGGTTTGAGATGGTAAATTATTATTCATACCAGGATTTATGTCTGACTCAAAGTTTTTGTTTTCCCCTTAAACTCCTGGGTACTCAATTTATTTTGAGTAGGTTGAGAGTTAAGGTTTCCAGGTATTCTTTTAGACGAATAAAGCTTCCGATGACGTGCAGGAAGCATGCTAGCTACTTAGAGTTCTTTTATTTCCGCTGTGTTTGTTTGTAAAGGCAAACATGTTTGTTGCATTATTATATACTCTAAATATCTAAAGGGGCATCTTCATATGTCGCTTTTGGTGTATTTTGTAATAAATATATGTTATCTGAACATGGTCTGCATACTGGGATTATGTAATGAATCTGAAATGTTTTGAAATGGAATATGGAATTTGTTTGTTGTTTAAAATTTTCCATATTCTTTTATTTCTGTGTATCGATGTATCTAACGTATATAGTTGCCGAGGATTAGTAACTATAGATGACTGCAATATCCGTAGCTGTCAGTTTTGGGCCTCCAAGTAGGGGATGTTACATTATTCACCAAACTTTTGTCTGACCCGCTCCTTTTTGTTTTCCTCCACTACAGGATGATAGGATAGTGGATGATTTGGCACAATATGTGGAGAAAGGAGGCAACTGTTGAAATTCCACTATTCTTTGTTATTCCTCCTGTAGCTGTTTATTGTAATAAATGTCTATCAAACTTATATTGTACTTTGAAAACAGTGTATTTGAATTAAGTAGTTTATAGGTTATTTTTCTAAAATTTCTATTTTCAGTACTTATATTTTTCCCTTTAGTTCTGAGATTTGAAAGTTTAGAATGCCTTAGAATTTATCCTTATATTCCTAGTATCTATAACGTTTAAAAACCTGATAGCTTGTACTTCTTGGCACCAACGTGAGCCCGAAAGTCAACCTAGGATTGGGATCGGTGTGTTAGGAGGTGCAGATTGTCACAACAGGGACCTCTCATGATCCTATTGGCATCAACCTTGGGTCGCTTAGTTAATACTTGAAAGGAATAAGAAAGGCCCCCGACACCATCGAGAACCTAAAGACCATAGTAACTGATGGGAATCTTTACTGCATTGGGATCTTGAGGGAGAGTCAAACTATGGTGGTAGAAAGGGAATCCCTGGCAATAAAAACCGGTCAAGAAGAAGCAGGATTACTCAAAGATCAAGTTCTTGGACCCTTAAGCCCGGTCGATCGCCAATGAGAAATGGGGATATGGTAATACAAGTAAGTGTAAGGGGTTTAGAGGGGGCAATAATGCGATTGTAACAAGCTAAGTGATGTCATGCTGGATTCTCGGTGGGAAACCTTTAACTCACTAAAGCTGGTTGACGTCCAAGTCCAACAACGTGGTATGTCGGCCGTCTAATGGGATACTAAAGAGAGTTCCAAGTCGATAAGTGTAGAGGGAGGTCTATAGGTTCAAGCATTGTGCATATGGTCCTTTATATCTCGGTTGCTATGCTACCGAGCATGACCCATTTCAGGACTTATCAGTCTAGCATTGGTAACCCTGTCTCAACATCCCCCACTATTTAAAAGGCAAGGTCGGACATGTCCAAATTGCAATACCTCTAAAAAAATAGGTAAATATTTTAATTGAATATTAATAATATAATAATGTGAAAATAATTGAATTTAACATGTTAATAAAATAAATTAGAAATAAGGAAGGGGAAATGGTTACTTTTTCAACTTTGAAAGTTAATTATGAAACCAGTTCCATCGTTTTTCTAGCTTGCGCAGCACTTTGTTTTGCCTCATCCGGAGTTCATACGAAGGAATTGTGGTTGGAATGGTTTCATGTTTATTGGGCATCAAAACATAGAATTTTAATTTCAAACCGATGGTTATTTCTCCATTTGTACTTTAAAGATAGAAATTCACGTACCATTTTAGTTTTCAGAACCAGCGTTCTTTCTCTTTCTTCTTCTTCCTCTTTATAGACAAAACTAAGATCTTTATATTTCTCTCAAACCTCAATGAAATCGCGTGAAACCAGCGACATTGCAAAGCTAGTACGGAAGGCTACGCATAAATTGGATATAAAATTCTAAAGCGTGGAGGCATAGAAGGACGGACATCGAATATTGTATTTGCATTAAAGTCGTGGAGGCATTATCGGTTGGGCATGAGAATCAAGTTATTCACGGACCATAAATCTCTTAAATACCTATTTTCTTAGAAGAAATTGAATTGAAGACAATAGTGGTGGATAGCATTCTTATCATCATACAAATTTAGGATTTCTTATGCTTCGGGAAAAGAAAATATAGTTGTCAATGCTTTGAGTAGGAGGCACATTGATGTGCATGCTATATTTACTAGAGTAAAGGAATTTTGAGTTTATATCAGAGTTTGATTTCTGACCCTAATCAGAGTGTACACCTGGATTATTAGTGGCGATGGAGGTCAGACCTATATTGAAGGATCGTATTAAGTTGAGATAAGGGTTAGACGCATGATTAGTTAGTATCATGGAGCAGTTATGATGGGGTGAACAATCAAGCCATTTGTATCGTTACTCCAAAGACCAGAGGGGTTAATTGAGAAGAGACAGAAGGCTATGTGTACCATAAGTCAAAGAGTTGACAAAGGAAATTTTCGGTGAGTGTCACCATTCTAAGATGACTATTCATCCAAGTAAGGATAAGATATACCGGGATGTGATAAGGATACTTTATTGGCTAGGGATGAAGAGCCAGATGGCGGAGTATGTGCGAAGTGCATGACTTACCCAAGGGTGAAGGCTAAATGGGAAAAGCCGAGTAGGCTACTACTTTCGTTAGATGTACCATAGAGGTAGTGGGAGTGTTTATCTATGAATTTTGTGGATGGATTGCCTCAGAGTAGAAGAGAAAACGATAGCATATGAATTATATTATATTATATTATCTCATAAAAAGTATGTATTTCATTCAGGGGAAGAGTACTAGGACAATAACGACATTAGCAACATAGTATATTAAAGAAATGGTCTGACTATATAGAGTTCAAGTTAGTATAATGAGTGATCGGGATCCACTTTTCACAAGTGAATTTTGAAGAAATCTACAGGAAGCATTAGGGACTGAGTTCAATTTAAGCATAGCATATCACCCACAGACCAATGGATAGACTGAGAGAGTAAACTGGGTGTTGGAGGACTCGTTGACAGCTTGCATATTAGATTTTGGGTGATCTTGGGAGGACCATCTACCTCTTATGGAGTTTGCTTGCAATAATAGCTACCGGGAAATATAAGCAGGACACCATGTAAAGCATTGTATGGAAGACCATGTAAGTCACATTCGTGTTAGTGGGACATGGAGATCCCCATCATTTAATACCTACACCGAAGGCAGACACCTCCCTAGTACTTTAGAGCTGACATCATAAGAAATCTCATAAAGCCACTTAATACTTCTTTTATGGGGAAGAGGCAGACTCTACAATAGCCACTTAATACCTCACCCCTAAAGCGAACCCCCTTCAGAAATTTCCTACTACCGCATTTAAAAGATAATCCCAACCATTTAATACTTCTTAAATAGGAAAGAGGAAGACCCTACAATATCCATTTAATATCTCTAACCCAAAAGCAGACCCGTACTAGGATATCTATCTTATGACACGAAACTAAAACCATGATGTCATATATTAGACCAACTATTTGTATGTGCCGGTAGCCAGATTAGATGGGCAGTCTTACCCTACATAATTGGGACTAATCTCGCATCCATTGTGGGTACTCAAATGTTTCACATCAGTTGCAAAGCCACATTACTGGTAGCCAGATTAGCTAAGCTGGCTTTTGTGTCCTTTTAACTGACCTCGCATCCTTATAATGTAGTCACATTTCTGCTCTTCGACATTACCAAATATACAAAGATACATATATACTGTATATACAAATATACTATATATAATATACCTTACCCACATTTACATATTACAGCCGTAAAGGGAAACTCCTTTTTGCCTTTAATTATGGATTAATTACCATAATTATCCTTAACTTTCTTCCTATAGGCATTAGTGTTGTATATTACCTATTTAATTCATACATTTAAGACATATAAATTGCTAATATATTTATACCTAATGAACAATATTAGACAAGCTAGTTTTTGTTAAATATTCTTAAGCATGTGTAAAATTATTTCTATATTAAGGTTTTTGCTTCCTATACGAGTTGTTAAAATGTCAGAACTTCCATATTCATATAGTCCTGGTCTCATACAATAGTTTACAAAATATCTAATATCCTTAGCTAAATAAAACAGACTTGCATGTATATTTAAAAATGGAATCAAAATACCTATCTTAGTTTATATTAACATGGTAGAATCAATGTCTCTATTTCCAGAAAACAAAAATATACAATTTGAATACTTTATATCATATTACACTTTTACATATAATAGCTTGAAGTGATAAAGGTGTTTACCTAAATTACGGAAATAGGCGGTGCAAACTACAAATATGAAAATCCATATTTTGCATACCATTTTCGATTTATTTTTTTAAAAACCCTTCATCACGAAAGCATAATTTTGAAAGTGGAAGTTGAATAGAAGATAAATTATTCATATTACAAATAACGGATTATATTATATTATATTAACATAAAATGATTGAGATTCTAACTAATCCAAGAATTGACATTCTATGAGGGAGATTTCAGGGTTTTAGATTTAAGACGTTCACACATAAAGTTTTCCAAGGTATAAAAAAAATAAAAGCCTTTTATTATACAAATTACTGTAAAGGAAAAACTAAGATTTCCACTCACAAATAGCTTTCCCCAAATTCCTTTGGATTTCATTCCACGCCTTTGCCTATTTCCTCCTTTGATTATCTTCTTTTTGATTTTACAATATACAACAATTCAATTGTATATAGATTAGATTCAGAATTCAGAGATTAGGAAACAATAGAAATAGGAAAATATGTGTGTGTAACTTATTACCTTTAATCCAATTGATTCCTTCTCCAAAAGTTGAATCTGGAATCTAAAAAGCTTATGGAGGAGGAAGAGAACTGACAGAGTTTCACTAGCATTGCCCTTTTCCTTGTGAATGAAAATGAGGAGGCTAGCCTCTTATTTATAATGATTAGAACGCGTCTAGACCGTACGATCGAAGTCCAATTAAAATAATAAAATTCAAACTGTTTATGCCTTGCAAAACCCAAACTGCCATAAGAGGACCGGTCGATGGACCTACCTTATGCGGTCGACCGGCCTTCTTCTGCTGTCCAAAATTTAATTAGTTCCCTTTATGTTTTTGACATTGATTTTTATTTTCAACTGTTAACCCCAAACGTTAACGTTTACTTCAACAATAGGTCCAATAATTAATATTCCATTATTTATTACCTTTTCAAATTCAAACGTTAATTTTTAAATTTAAATCTATTTGAATTATTTTAAATTCGAAAACTCCTACATCGATAACTTCTCCATTTAAACTTCGACGGTGAAATTTTATATATGAAAGGTGCTCAAAAAATCACCATGAACACAATGGTTTAACTTCTATGGCCAAAATCTGACGTTTGCAAAATTATCATTTTCAGCCTTATTATTACCTAATTAATTTTTTTATTAATTAAATTTCTTGTTTATTTTACGGGATGTTACACTTACCTTTCTTAGAACCACGCTTGTGCTTCTTCAAACCTTTCGAAGATGATGTTTTCTCCTTTATAGCTAACACCATGCCCAGATCCTTGAACAAACCCTCGGTTTACCTCAACATATTGAGTAGCTCAACAATGCTAACATTCAAATAGTTCATATTGAAGATCAATATGAATAGCTCAAACTAGTCAGTGAGCCTTGGATCAAATCCACTTGTAATTCATGCTTAGTTTAATATCAAGCTCAAGAAGTCTATCATATAACCTTCCATTATTAAGATGAAATCCTCAACATGACTGCCCTTACTTATCTTCGTATTCAACAACTTCTTCATAATTTTATACCTTATGGAACAAGACTACTCCCCATACAAATCGTTGAGGCTTTCAAAGATATTATGGGCAGATATTTTTTCATGTTGCCTTTGCAATGGTTAGTCTAAAGTAGACGATATGAAAAATTAAGTGATTTTGTAATCAACTACCCAAGTGAGGTAAGCTTTTATTTTCCCGAGGTCAACATTTTCACTAGTTTTTCTCTTAAAGGTTCAGTAGTCAATGACCATAAACATTCATATGTTAGTGTTATTTTTATCACTCTTAGCCAATTAGTATAACTAGGTCCGGCGAGCTTACCTTTTTTATAAAATAGTCTTAGGTTGGTCTTGTGCAGTTAAAGCCATACTAAAGCCCGACAAAATCTCAGCTATAGTGCATAGCGCTCTTTGACCGCTATGTTATTTCATTTTAGCATTGTTAAATAGTAGATCCTCTTTAAGCCCTGTATTTTCTACTGCACCCACTAAATCAAGGCTTTTTAGCACCGGTTCAGCAACATTAATATAAAAGGTTGATTGGACTAGTTCTCTTTTAAACCAAATCAATAAAGTTAGGGTAAAGATCTAATTTAATGCATAAGTATTTAATATAAGTTAAAAATCTATTGTAGTCACCAAATCTAATCTGCATAAATCATGATTTCTTTGGTTTGTTATAAAAGATTAAAAAATATTTCTTTTTCCTGGACAAATGATGTGATAATGAGAATAAATTATCTTTAAATATATTTTTATATCTAATGAAGCTTTTTGCACCTCCGTTATCTTTCACTATATATCCACTATAACATTTTGATCCTCCACCGCTATAGAATCGCTAAGCATTTTAACTGCACATAATTGGTCATTATGCTTTAAATTTAATTAAGTAGATTGGAACAGTTTATATATGGTCGATGTTCTTATATTATCAGAATGGTCAAATGTATTCATTTCATTTTTCTAATAAGCTCCTACTAGACTTTTATATTTCTCAAAGTCCTACGAAAAACATAAAAATCTTTCAATCTCTAGTGTGCTAGGACTCACTTGCCTTAGAATTTTGACCTTAAGTTTTCTCAACTATTCATTAGCCCACAAACGATGGATAAAAATTTATTGGTTGTATCATATACAACTCTTGTCTATGGTCTCAATCCTAATTTCATCTCGACCTTGAGTTTGTTCAACAAATTGAAAGAGATTATTCATTCGTACCTACCATTTCACGATGGCCTAAGTATAATACACATGCCTTGAGTTTTCTCAACTAATACATGTATCTTACCTCATGTATTCAATATATCAATAGTTTACGTAACATCCATAGCTTGACAACTAAAGAGTACCTAAGTAATCTATGAATATATAAATGGTAGACGATGCCATTATATATTAAAGATTCATTATTTTTAATATATTTATATCGAGTGACGTCAATATAAAAAATAATGAATTTCTTATAAAATACCCTCATGATTTAAGTGTCAAACATATCAGAAATCATAGTACATACACAATATGTATGCATTTCATCCTTAAACCTAATTTGGGTTTCTTACAGTTCCACTTTTGATTATACATTTATATTACATTGTCTGATTTTATTTATAACTGTTGTAATTTAATTAACGTGTATAATATTCATATGTAAATTACTAACTAAATCATATTTAATTAATTTTAAATTTATTAAAAAATTAATTCAATTATTTTAAAATTTTATGTTATTCATACTAAACAATTTAAGATGAATATTAACTATAACATTTATAGTTTTATGTACATAAATCATTATGTGATTTGTTAACTAAAATTTAATTAATTAATTAATCAAATATTGTTTTATTTAATTACAATAATTTTAATTAAATATTTTCATTAAAATAATTTTAATAAATTCAAAATATTATTTTAATTTATCTTAAATAATTTAAGATAAATATATGTGAATATATTATATTATAATGTCCATAGTTATATATATACACATATACATATATCAATAAATATATTTATTTTAATTAATTTAATTATAGTTATTTATTTAAATCAATTAAATAAATATTAAATAATTTTAAAAATTATTAAATTTAATTTCAAAACAATTTTGAAATATTTTATGACTTTTATAAAATTTAAATTTTATATTTTAAATTCAAAATATATTTTAAATTCAAAATGTATTTTAAATTTTCAAACTGAATTTCGAAAACAGCCCAAAGCTCAAATCTATTTGGTCCTTTACAATTGGGCCATCTTTTTGGACTTACTCCACCCAATCGGGCCAGGCCGGTAGCGAGGAAGTGGAGAATACATAATTACTCAACCTTATGCCTAGACGTATTTTTCTAGACACTTAGTTAGATACGTAAGCTTTGGTTAGTTGGCCCTAAAGTTGCTAATTAGGGTAATGGATATGTTTCAAAAAATTCCATATTTGGATCATAATAGGCCAATGAAGTCTAATGGGTTGTAGTAGATCCAATCTATTTAATTTAAAGAAAATCAATTTTTATTTAATTTTCTGATTTATTTAATTAATAATATAATTAAAATGATATGTATATAGTTAATTTTTCATTATTATACATTCATATGTGTATAACATTTATGTGCAACATAATAAAGGTGTACACTGTCAAAGTTTATACATAAGTAGATATTAGGTTTTATAACCGTGTACCATTATCACCTTGAGATTTCCCATTTGTCCTAGTTGTTATTAACCAGTACGAAACTTTCGGACGAGTCACTCAACAATTATACAATAACTACGAGTAAATAACCTCTTGGTGTCCACATCATCCATGAGTAATACACTGTCCAATATTTGGAGAGCATTACATACTCCGATCTCAATGGATGTATCAATATATTTTCTCGAAGCATCTTCACCAGGAATATTTAAAAAATATGTTATTAAATATTGTGATAATTTTCTCATTATTACAACCCCTTGCAATTTTTATCACATAACATATCATTTAAGGATTTCTATTAAATATACTTAAAATATAATAAGTATATATAGAAAACAAACATCTTTTATTTCGAAAGAGATTCAATTATAGAGTTAAAATTTTTGTAATAAATTACAAAATTACTACTAGGGCATACCCCTAACTCTCTTAAATTCGAGCAGTTATCAAAGCAATTCCAACTATTAGTGGACTCCTCGTCTCAAGAACTACTGCTTTATGTCTTCAGTTTCACTAATTGACTCTCCAATAAAAAATATCTTATTTTAAAACCCTAATTCGTCCATACCTTCTGGTTTTAAGTCCTGGTGAAAACGAGCATCATATCGAAAAATGAATTGTTTATGTTTCTTCATCTCCTTAAGACAGGATATGTAATTTAGTTCGTTTTGGCAGTGTAAATTTTTGGATATGATTTGTAATTTGCGGAGATTGTCTGCCATAAAGGTTGATTAAGGAGGAGTTTCAGGATTAACAAGAAAATATGAATCTAGCGGCCGCTAGGATTTGGTTAAATACATATTTATAACGAACAATTGGGCTTTTGGGTTTAAAGCGGTTCTAGGCTCAAAAACACCTAATTTAGTCAACTTATCAAAACTCTAATTTATTATATATCAAAATTTAGACTACTAAATCAAGTGGCAAGTGGTATGGCGGCACTCTAGACTAAAGTTCTAGAAGTCATGGGTTCGGCTCTCAAGACATCAAAATATGTGTTTTACTTAAATAAAGTATTATTATTCTTAAAATTTTATCAAAATTAGTTTCTCGACTGTTCCGAACACAATGAGATGGTCAAAACTCCAAAAAGTTGACTATATTCAATAATTAGTTTACAACAAATACATCAAATTTTTGTAACATTACTAACAATATATCTTTATGTGGAGCTGCATGCAATTATTACTCACTTGCATTGATTCGGCCACCCCTGGATTACCTGGAACGGAATTTTCTATTTCCATAACCGGCCCTTAACTACTATCTTTTTTCTCCGCCTAAATTATTCACTCCATAACTTTATCCACTTCTTTATGGTCATTGCCCAAATGAATAGCCACTAGGTATTTATTTCACCTAATCAACATTATGATTACACTCCTCTATTACCACCTTTGGTATACCATTCCTTACATAATTCATCTCACAATGTACCATTTTCTCCATAATTAAGTCAACTCCATAGTATTCATTTAGTACTCATCAAATCCTCGATAATCATTTGAAACCAACCTCCTTTACTAACCATTGGAAACCCCTAAATCCCTCCAAAAGTTTTATCAAACTACCACTGAATGTTTAGACTGTTAAAACCACTTAAATATCCGCTTGCTAGTGAATAATTCTCATTTAACCACCATTTATAAGGCTTATAAATCATCCATAACATCTCGCTTAACCTCAACCATTAAAGCACAAGTTACATCAGTTACAAGATCAACAGCTCACAGTCAGTAGCATATCCAACAACTCATAGTAATTGTCCACATCATCACCACATCACATAGCTACATCAAAGGTTTTAAACTATAAATGTGCTTTCTATTTAAAATGGGAAGGGGACTTCACTTGAAAGAATAGAATATATTACTACATAAACAACACTGTATAAATATGTCTTCTCTTTACTTTAATATTCTGTATTTTAGATTTAACAAATATTAAATTACACGCTACAATTTGAGATACTCCGAGTTGATGAAAAATATAGTCAATAGGTAGCGAAGAGCCATTATTTATAGTTTTATAAACAAATAATTAAAATTTATAATATGACACTTACAATTTATTTTTATGAGCCTGACTATGTTCAATTCACTTGCTACTTCATAATCTCACCCGTCTACGTGCATCAACGGATCTAGTTCGACTGGCTCACTTTCATTTAAGTGAAGTTCCGTAATGAAACGGCCTTTCGTGTTGATTGGCTTTCGATTTGTTCGTGGAGGAGCAACTCAGGCGGCTAGGAAAGAAGAAGAGTGCTTTATTATTCCAACAGGCATTTGTGCAAGCGGGTGTTCCAGCGAAGTGTGTGAACAACTAACTAATGAACTACACTAACAGGAGCCAATAGAGGTTGCTAAGCAAGTGCGAATTCCCCTAGCAGGTGAATTTGAAACGGTCAAAGTGGGCTAGACGAATGAAGAAGAAAGAGACGAAGGGATTTTGAGAACTTATGAGTTTATGCATAGGGAATCTAGTCTACTTTCTTAAACTAACCCATCCTAGAATGGGCATTATGGAAAAGAACAAGAAGAAAAAGACAGAAGAAATTTGTCCAATAGTCACAAATGGTGCCTCCACAGGTTGATATCCGATCCAACCCGATAGTAAGCAATCCACCAAAAGCAACCAAAATATTCCTTGGTTCATCGGGCGAAAACTTGAAGTATGCACATACATATTTTTAAAAAAGGGTAAAGCCAACAGAGATATAAAAACCGGTGCTATTGCGGCTACACCTTCCAATTTGTCAGGTATACTGCGAAGAATGGCATGGATTGGTAGGAAATACCATTCTGGAACAATATGAGTGTATGATCGCCGGGTAGAGGTGCTCATGAAAAACGCAAACTAGAAATAGTTAGGGAATAGCGTATTTTGGCATTTTACTACCAGTTACCTGTGAGCCCGGGCTCATCCATTTAGGCCCAATTAGGAACACGTAGAACCAGGCTCGGGAACAGTACTAGTAGAGGGGTAGTCGAAAATAGACTTCAGAAACAGCAGTTATTCCTAGAGCGTTCGAGATTATGCTCCTAAGCACACCTTTCCCTGGTATGCATCATGATCGCCCACACCCAGATTGTTACGCCTTTCTATTAATCTACAGGACTGGTGTAAATCCCTTGTTATGGGAGGAAGAACTTGTTTGCCCGGTGCCCGGCGGTATTAAGGAGTTGACTCGTTCCTAGGTCATGATTCACTACCTAACTTAAAGGCGAGGTGCCAAATAACTATCCCTTAGATAGTGTGTGCAAGCCAATGTCCTTACCTCTTGGACGAAAGGGAAAATCAGCATCTTAAGGACAAAAGCCAAAGCTCCATGCAAGCGGGTGTGAAGCGAAGTCAACTTCCCTTATATATAGGGCATTAACTAAGGAGTAAATCGAGATAGCTTAGTAAGCTGCTAAGACTTTGAGTACTTCCTCTAATCCTAGCTGGTGAATGGCAAATCGCTCAAGTAACAACGAAAATAATACTTCAGTTTATTCTTTTTGATGTTATCTTATTTTGAAGTTGAGGGAAACTGAAAAAAATAATTAGTTAGGAAATGAAAGTTCAAGCTAAATGTTTCTTGTTAAGTTCTCATGACCTAGGTGGGATTGGGAAATTAATTAATGGGGTAGTTAGGCAAAAAAAACCAATTTTAGAAGAAAAAAGATCGATTTAGAAAACAACTTTTATAGTCTATACCATATTCAATTTTACTACAAAAAGCTAGTTATATTTCGCAAAAGTGGCTCATATTTCACAAAAGAAGCCGTCGTTGTCACCCCAACCAAACACTACTATTGTTGTTGCTAATACAATTCTAAGGTCAACGATTGTTGTTGCTGTCATTTTGCTCTCAGGACAGCAACATACAATCATAATCTCGATCAAGAAAACATCAAAATTTTAGAAAACTCAAAACAAGAAACTTGTAAATCTATGTCTGCGATTTCCAGAATATCCAAGATTATGGAATTTGATTAAGAAATGAAAGAGTTATGGCCAAAATAAAGTGGCTAACAGAAATCAAGAAACAAAGAGAATAAGAACCAGAAAAAATAACATATACAGTAAACAATTTTACAAATTTTCTCGCAGTAACTTTATT
Organism: Allium cepa; assembly: GCA_030765085.1. Taxonomy (NCBI): domain Eukaryota; kingdom Viridiplantae; phylum Streptophyta; class Magnoliopsida; order Asparagales; family Amaryllidaceae; genus Allium; species Allium cepa. The sequence continues at coordinate 925,787,064 of CM060931.1, read as the reverse complement.
TTTAGCTAACAATCGTGAGCTTGTACTCATCTTGGCGATTTAGCAAAGATTTTGTAGCGAACTTTGGAGGAGAATTGGAGCTTCAAAACCTATAAAAGCTAAAACAAAGACATGCACATCCAAAGAAATTGGTTACAGACAATTCATACCTAATTCTAAGATTTTCGATGAAATCTTTGGGTATTGTTGGAGATTACCTTCTCTAGTCTCTCTATTTTATTGATTTAATTGCTCAAATTTCATAGTTTTTGAGTGAAAATTGATTTATAAGAAGGAAGCCATTGATTTTTTCTTTTTATGGAGGCCATTATTTAGAATATTGAAGTTTTCAGAAGAAAAGTGTTTTGCTGAAAAAAAAATATTCGGAGAGAAATGAATGTATATCTCTTTGAACATTCTAGAAATTGGGTTTGTGGGCACAAAATAACCCTATAAGCCCAATTCTCACACTTAGAAAATATTTAGAGTAAATATGCATATGTGTTTTAGTAATTTACACATAACTTTTGCATAAAATTTCCAAATCACATGAAACAAGTTGCATTGTTCATGTTTTAATAAAGGAAACATGTTAGTGACATCAAAAATTTAATTTTCCAATAAAAAATATTATTTTTCGCATATAACACAAATATTTACCAATATTTACCAATATTCCCATTTTTAGTAAAAAAATCACTATTTTCATCCATTTCAACCAAATAAAATTTATTTTTAAGTCTAATGAAGTGTATTAAAATATTTTAACATTTTTACAACATTAATACATCATTACAAGCCTAATTACACTTCTAAATTTTATTTTCTTCATATTATTCCTTTTATTTTACAATAAAATGCTAACATTGGAATAAATTTCCAATATTACTAATGAACTAAAATTAAACCATCGCAATTATTTATTTTCATTCCAAATCCACAAATAATGTTTTTCAAACTTTATCATTCATTTACACTTTTATTCAACAATCAAATGTTGAAACAGGCCTTAAATAAAATAATATGACTTATTTAAATTTCAAATCCCAAATTATATTCATCAAAATATTGTTTATATAAAATAAATAATATAATCCCTCATTTTATTATCCAATTCATTTTTAAACACAATATTAAATTATAATTTGCATTACAATTTAATATTAACAGTAATCTCAAAAATCCCGGATTGTTATACACGCCTCCCTTTAACAAAATTACGTCATCGCAATTTCTAGTGGAGAAGGCTATAAACAACACAAAATTCAATCGAAAAAGGAAAAAAAGACAAGCTCGAAACTCAAACCATTCATACTCTCAATATAGAATGGTAGAGAGAAACAAGGAAAAACTCACTTGGTTAATCCAATGGCCCATCAAATGCTAATATAGTGATTAGCAAACCATCAAATTTTCCAAGTAACTCGAAAGAATTTCGAAGATATCCCGTCTTCGAATCAAAACTCAATAAGATGCTCGACAATTAATCAATAAAAAATGATTGATTTCACAAAACTCTATGAATAGAGTCGGGATCAAACTCAATTAAATCCAAACTCTATGCAATAAAGAAGATCATCAATAAGATTTTACGCATAAATATATGGAAAGAACATCCTCACAATAGGGTAGACACAATAGACAAGATTGATAAATCGCAAGATGGCTTCTCACAAGGCCACCAACTCGAACGACCGCGAAAAATGCACGTCATTAATAATAGCTCAAAGATAGAATGTACTCAAGAACAAGGATATAAGCTCGAATTATCTTTTAAACCAAGATATTTAGAATTTTTAAATCTCAACATCTTTTAAATTTTAAATCTCAATTTTCAACATTTGAAAATTTTCAAACTTTTTACTATATTACTTAGTAAGTTATTTAAAACTCAAATTAAAAATCCAAATTCCTTCTCTTACTTCAAAATTAATTTCCACAGAAATTAGCAAATCCATAATATATTCCTTAAAATAAATTAAGGGTTTAAATTATCACTGCTCTTTTTATTAAACCACTTAAATAGTTTAAAAACAATCTTCAAATTCTCTTATAACTATTCTCTTAAACATCTATTGTGTATAATATAGATTCTAAAATCTCAAAATATACTTCCAATAAAGCATAGCTCAAAAATAATCTAATTTTATTCTCATCTTTATAATTTAAAAATAAATAAATGGCATTGCCTCGCCATTGAGTCTCTAATAAATAAACATATTTGTTGGCTGCAGAGTTGATCGAACGATCAAAACTGCCTCGCCACTCTATTACTCGTCTCTAAAATCAATGGCTGCAATTACCATTTAAAAATAAATTTAATATTTAATCTCAAAATATTGTTTTCAAAATCTCAATCTTTTAAACACAAATCATCGTGTCTGATTGTCTCATCATAGCATTTAGGAGATTCTTATCGATAATGTTGATCAGACGTATCAACCAGAACTCTTAACTACTCGATGGATAACCCAACACTCTCAAATTACTTCTACAAAAGAATACTACTCATATAAATATATTCTCAAAACATTCTTTGATTTTTAAAATATCTTAAAACTTCAATTTCTCTTTAAAACTCATATTTATATAGCTTCAAAACTCAAAGCAAAGAACATTAAGAGAACGCATCGAGATATTCCCAAAATACTCGATTCTCAAAATCATCAAAAAGAGATAGAGTGTTCGTCAATCTTACGATGTCATGATCCACTCCCAAAAATCATCAAGATACAGGATAAACAAGATATTCTTCTCAAAGGAGAAGAAGCACACAATCCATGAATCACTACTTCAAACGGATTAATGCTATAAAGGATAAAATTGATTGAGTAGCTGAAAAGAACACCCAACCCACAGCAAGAAACACAGTGTATTCCAACGGCGGCGGGACGTAGGAGGCCGTTGGCAGACGTTGGTAACGCCGTTGGTATACATTTCAACGGCGTCCAACGTCCACCAACGGAACTGTAGGATCTAGATTAACCCTAGAGTGGGGGTGAATAAGGTTATAGCAAATTTTCTCGAACTAAATGCAAAAACAAATTGCAGAGAACTAAATATGCTGAAAAGTAAATCACACACAAAATTTACCCAGCTTCGGCAACCCCTGCCTACTGCTGCATTCCCAGATTTCTATTAGAATTAAACAGTCTCTCGCTTACAAACACTCTAACAGACTCGCACACCCTGCTACCGCCTATAGAGTTTTGCAAACTCGCACACCCTGCTCACTGAACTAATTCTAACTCGACAATCTGACACTACCTACAACCTAGGTGGTGATTTACCAAGACTTGATTCGAGAAGAACAAATAAAAAATAAAACTTATAAACAAAAACCCCTTTAAAAATAAACCCAAAAAAATTAAAGCCCTTTATAATAAAACAAGGCCGGCCCAATTTTTCTTTCACCCGATCCTCCTTTTTTTTGGCTTGAAGAAAATGGCGGCTTTGATTCTTCGTTCGTTCTTTGTCCAAATTAGGGCTTTCAGTAAATATAAATGATCGCGACTATTCCTGCTCGATTGAACTTGGTTATCTTGCTTTATTTGTTGATCGTCTCTTGAGATGATGTCGGCCGCTCCTATTTGATCGAGTTCACTGTTTGCTTCGGTATGTAATTTCCTTGTTTGTGCTTTTCTGATTTTCATACTCGAACTCGATGCCGATGATGAATTTGTTGGGTGAATATTTATATGGATTCTGAGACCCTAATCAATTCGATACTTTCCTAAATTGTGCTTTCCTAATATATTTACGACTTGATGCACACGGTCTTGATTTTGCAGTGTTCGATTTTTTCTTGATTAATACGGCAAAAACTTTCCTCTTTTCCTTTTTGACTTTTTCAAAGATACATATTTGCGTTGAATTATGACTTCGGCTTGATTTGTATTTTACTTCGGTCGTCTGGTTTTGTGTATGCAACTCCATGAATTTCAATCCTATTGCGTCGATATTGTACTGCAGTAACCTCACTTGTTTCCTACTATACCTTGTCTGGTTCATTGATCTGCATTTCTTTATTTTTTATGAAGTTCTGCTGGCTTTGCATTGCTGTGCATACTTGTATTCATGTTTGATCCGATGGTTTATGCATCTTGTACCTGCTGATGTTTGTTGTTGGTCTGTAGCTCTGTTCATCACAACTTGGCTTGACTTTTTCTGACATTGACATCTCATATTCATTTAGATGTTCACTGCTGTTTTTCTGTTGCAAGTGTATGGTTGCATTCGACTTCTATTCACTGTACTTTCAATCATGTTGAACTGTGTACATGTTCATTGTTTCATTTGGTATCTTTACTGTGTTGCGTTGAGTTGCTGTCTTCATATTGTCACTATATCATGTTCGATACAGTTTGCATTTCAGTTGTTTGGTTGACGCACTTGAACTATACATTCGAGTCTGCACTCATCTTTACCACTGAACTATTTACTGACTTGTAGTCGAGTTGCTTCACTATACTTTGGTTTGAGCTTGTTGTTCTGTGTTTGGTCACTGATGCATGCATGAACTGGTCATTGAAGTTTGTGTAGTTTGGTCTTGCATTTGATCTATACTGTCTGGTTGAAGTTCTGATCATTTGTTTACTTGGTGGCATTTCTTTGTGGTCTGCACTTGCTTTTTCATTGTTGAGTTTGTTGCTGCATTCATGTCTGCTTTGTATCACTGCAAAATTCTTACAGTCTTCATTTTTGCTGTTATGTTGGTTTATTGATGTTGCATTCATGTCTGCTTTGTATCACTGCAAGCTTCGAATTGCATACTTCTTGCAATCTTCATTTTTGCTGTTATGTTGGTGGCAATCTTGTACAACTTGTATTTGCACTTGGTCTACACTTGCATACTCACTTTGGTTTCATGATGTATTTGTTGTTGCAGTCTCTTGTGGTTTCAAATTAGTTCCATTTTCGTTGACTTTCTGTTGCAAGTGCTTCATGATGATTGCATTATATTGTGATATTGTGATCTTGAGATGTTTCACTCAGGTCTGCATTATCATCATTTTGCTCTTTGATCTGGTCATTGCTTGCATCACTGGTCTTTGCATCCATTCATGTTGATTTTGGAAATTTCACTTGAGTTGAATCCAGTTTCAAAACTCGGGTTTGACCATGTGCTCGTGTCGTGATTTTAAATATATTTTGCACGTGAGTTGAACCCGGCTTTTCATTTGGGTTTGACCTGTGCTCACCTGTTCCTGTAGCATAATCAAGTGTATATCGATGTGCACGGCCTTGTGGCATATACAGTGATACACTGTGCATGTCACATTGTTCGTGTATGATGAATTCAAATGTAAATGATGACGAACAACCCAAATAACCGAGGCAAATAATATTTTCAAAAATCCATATTTTATTTTATATTGCAAAAATATTTCTTTTTCAATTTTACTGCGTTAGTGAATATTTTTGCAGATTTCTCAGATGCTGAATTATAACTGGAATGAAATTGAATATAAACTGCGAGTGTGAGTGATATGTAGTGAGGCATTTATGTAAATTGAATTGTGATGTAATTACAATCAAAATTGTATACGTATAGTGAGAGCTTGAATTTGTACTATTCAAAATTGTAATAAATATTTATTTGAATAAAATTTCTATTTGAATTCAAATTCTGTGTAATTTATTTTATTCAACAAATATTTATTTAATCTATGAAAAATAAAATAGTACATTAACAAATACATTTAAACGAATGTATATATGTTTATTATCATCAAACAAAAATCATATAAGCGCATATTCAACAGGAACCAACGCGCTTATACCAACGTCTTCCAACGTTCAGGTTGTCCACGTGGAAGAAGATGTTGACCAAATTGGACGTTGGAGAGACATTGGAAGACGTTGGAAAATCCGATGGAGGTCGTTGGTAGACGTTGGAATAATTGTGCCAGTAAGCCGTTGGTGGTCGTTGGAGGATGTTGGAAATCTGGGTGTTTTTTTCAGAACCAACAATGCATGCTTCCAGCCACCTCCAACATCGTATATCTCATAAAAGCTCAATTTCGAGCACATATACAACAACATATCTCACATATAATCAATCATAATAGTAAATTTAAGTAATAAGCATATATACTAATCAATATACACAATACAAATCAACATAAACAACATAAACCATCCAACATCAACATCCAACAAAACGTCCAATCCAACATCAACATCCAACAAAACATCAACATCCAACAATATCCAAACTACTACGTCAACATCTCAAAAATCACATCCAAACCAACATCCAAAGCATCAGAATGTATCAAATCCTCACACTCTCCAAATATACATGTCCATAGCAAAACAAGTCAAATCATACCTGAAATCACTCTCCTCCAGAAGCACCAGAAGACGGAAACCGGCCGTATTTCTCCATAAATTCCGTAAGACGCCTGTTCAGCTCCTCCGTCTTGGCTTCGGTGCGGAAATTGCGTTCCTCGAGCGCGGTGACCTGGGCTCTGAGCTGTGCAATCTCATCCTTATCTTGAGCCCTCTGATACTCAATCCGAGCCATCTTAGCCTGTAAATAAAATTTAAATTATCAGTGTTTAATAATTGTAATTCGTGTTTGCTATAATCCATCACAATGTGCAACAGTTGGTTCAGAATAATTATTTTAAAATTTAAGTTAAATTTATTACCGATTGATTCCCAAAACCATAGCGTCTGCCATGTGCCGCTGGATCCATGACAGACTAAAAAATTACGTCCTCCTCATCGACGGTCAACTCGTCGCGCCCAGAGCCCTCGAGAGTGCAAGTCCATGCTTGCTGAAACTTATGTTGTTATGCAAAATAAGTTGAATTTAGATAACATTATTTTAATTAATTTATATAAGTGTTAAGTCATTATGTTACTTACATATGCAGACTGCGCTTTAGCATCATGATCCTAGGAGTATGAAACGTTGCCTTCTTCGTCGACCTGGCTCAACGCATGAGTATGCGCAAAACATCCCAGTAACTCATAGAAGCACCACCACGCCGTCTCTCCTGAAATATGTCCATATACATATATATTATATATATAAATTGTTACATTATATACAACTTAGAACTTAAATCTTTAAATTATTATCGTAATTAATAAATATACCAAGTCCTCTCTGTGATGCAAGTCCTCTCTGTGATGCTGAAATGACTTGGAACCACCACGATGTGTGACAGGGTTCTTGCTCCTATTGGATGTGTTCCTCTCCGACTGCCTCTGTAAATTTAATTTAAAAACAAAAATTGTTTAACATTTCTAGTTAGTATTTGCATAGAAGAATGCAAATTAAACATGTGATAAATTTACCTAAAACTCCTCGTTTGCTCACCATTTCACAAAATCATCCCACACAGTTGCGCTCATCCACTGAGGCTTCTCTCCCGCTGTTTTTAAGTTGTTTACTGTTTTCCGGTAGTTCTTTGCGACTTTGATGCACCAGTGGCGATATATGACTGAAATATCAGCATCCTAAAGGTCCACTTCCGCTTGCACGTTTGACAAAATAAGAGTTATACAGCTTTTATAAATAATGTAAACATGAATTGACATATCGTGTTCCTAATATATAAAGTGACATACCAAAAAATCCTGCCAAATAGTCTCTTTAACATTATCTAGAATCGATGTCCACTTAGGCCAACATTCCGTCATACGACCCATGTACGCCCGTCGAGATATAGATAGAACTACTTGAGTCGGCTCCAAATAGAAACCACTGTGTTTAAACAGAGAAAAAACAATAAATATTTCATGACTACTATATATTTTCAGAATAGATTGTACGAAAATGAAATTTTATTTTGAAATTTAATACTTACCTTTGATCTGCCTTTGGTTTTAGCCACACCACAGGACGGCGTAGCTCCTGTGATGGACCACCGCCATCACCACTGTCCGGACGAGCATGCCCTCTCTGTGAGGAAGAGGGAGACCCAGAATGTCCACCGGTATGTCTACGTGATACGACATACCTATATAATACATGTTACAAACAAACATTATAACAGAAAATAAAATGACTATATGTAAAACATACAGTATGGTGTAATATAAAAACGAGATGTGATACATATCATATATTAGCATACCATTTCATTTTTAATGAAAACATGATAATGTTTAAAAAAATATAAATCTACCTTCTCAAAATGTAGATAGTTGATCAGCCCTCGTCATTTTCGGATTCAGACTCTGTTTCGCACTCTATATTTTGTTCCTCTGTCTCTCAAATGCTTCAATTAATGCATTTGATTCATCGTTTAGAGGTCCAAAACCTGTTTGATTATCGGTTATTATTATTCCTCTATTTTCCTCGATATCTGCTTGGTAAGCTTGTTCTTCGGGAATATTCCGTCCATCAAATGTAAACCTTGCCTTTGTTTTAAAAACAGCCGACCAATCTATTTTATCTTCTTAGAGATGGGTAAGAAACATAATAAACTTGAAGAGCTTGTTTGGCAAGTACAAAAGGATTGTATTTATAATAACGCGAAGTATGTTTTATTTCTATAAGATTATATTTGGGTGCACGTTGATTCCAGAACCTTGAACGTTGCTGAACCAGTTGCATTTAAATAAAAATACTTCTTCTGCGGGTCGTGTGAAATACGTCAATTGCAGAACCTGGGTTAGCACGCCATAAAAATCATGTATATGATCATTTGGATCATCACTACCTTTAATAAATACGCCAGTATTGTTAGTTAATTTTTCGGCACCGTATTCCTTGGTATTAAATTTATATCCATTGACAAAGAATATTGGATAGGTCTTCACTTTCCTTTTTGGTCCCATAGCTAAATGTTTCAATCCTTCGTCTACAATACAATTTGTTGTATCAAAAACGTACTTAGAAAACTAAGAAGCGAATTCTTTGCCGCTATCGCCATTAGGATGTTGTGGTTCGTAAATACTGCAATTATATAACAAATATTGCATTATGATTAAGATACACGTGTGTGCATATATTTGTGTATACACACGTGTTGATGATATATATATAAGCAAATTACCTAACAAACGGTGCAACTTCGGCATGGTTGAGAAGAACATATGTGTGTGCAACATGATAAACTCTATCATCCAACCATACTTCCACACAAGCACCAGCAGGCCGACCTTGTTTTTAAAAAATTGATAAGGTCATTTGACAATCATCTTGATCAATGCCTTCATCATTACACGTAGCAGTTTCAAATGATATGTTCACATGGTCACTATAATAATGAGAGAGAAAACGAAGCTTCTTCTTCGATGTATGATTTGCAAATCGGACCTTCAACTCGAGCTTTCTGTCTCACTTTTTTTAGATGATTTAAATACCTTTCAAATGGATACATCCATCCATATTGCACGGGCCCTCGAAGACGTGCTTCTAATGGAAGATGAATAGGTAAATGTTCCATAACATTGAAAAAACCTGGAGGAAATACTTTTTCCATTTTGTAGAGCAATATCGGGATTTCTTCCTCAAGTTTACGTAGACGATCAACTTTTAATGTAGTAGAACAAATCTCTTTATAAAAAAGACTAAGTTCTGTTACAATAGTCCAAACTTTTACGGGCAACAGTTCTTTAAAAGCGACGGGTAATAAATTTTCCATCATAACATGACAATCATGACTTTTCATCCCGCTAAGTTTATTGTTCTTATAGTCGACACATCTACGAATATAAGAAGATATACCATCCGGGAATCTTAGTCTTTCTACCCATTTTAAAAGTACTTTAACTTGATTATTGTCTAGCTCATAGCAAGCTTTTGGCTTTTTTGTGTCATTTGGCTTTATATGAAGCTCGAGAAGATTACATATTACTTCGATATCACGTCTTGATTTCAAATCATCTTTCGTCTTCCCCTTGACATTCAAAAGTGTATTAAAAACATTATCAAACACATTTTTCTCATTATGCATCACGTCAATATTATGACGAATCAGGAGATTTTTCCAATAAGGCAACTCCTAAAATATGCTTTGTTTGCACCAGTCATGAATCGATGATTTACCTTGAATTTCAATTTGTTCTCCGGTTTCATGTATCTTTGGATAATCCTTTACAAATTCATAAATATCTTTGCTTGACCAAACCGTAGGTGGTCTCAATATTTCATGTCTATTAACTGTAAAGTTTTTCTTATCTCTTCTAAAAGGATGATTAATATGAAGAAAACATCGATGATAGTCAAACCATGAAATTTTCTTTCCATGAGGTAAAGAAAATGCTCGTGTATCTTCCATGCAGTACGGACAAGCTAGACGACCAGCCGTACTCCAACCTGAAAGCATTGCATAAGCAGGAAAATCACTGATTGTCCACATCAAAGAAGCATACATGCGAAAGTTTTTTTTTTTGGAAATATCGTATGTTTCTACTCCTTCGTACCACGGTGTTTTTAATTCTTCAATCAAAGGTTGTAAATAAACATCGATTCCTTGTGTCGGATCATTAGGACCAGGGACGACAACTGTGAAAAACATATGGAGTTTTCATACACATCCATGGAGGTAAATTATAAGGTGTGACAATTATAGGCCACGATGAATATTTAGAACCAAACTGAGAAAATGGTGAAAATCCATCCGTACATAAACCAAGTCGAACATTAAGACTCTCAGATAAAAAATCAGGATATTTGTGGTCAAAATGCTTCCATGCTTCCCCATCAGCTGGGTGTGTTAACGTACATTCTTCCCGTGTTCTAACACTATGTCATCTCATATGTTGCGCAGTTACAGAAGATGCATATAACCTTTGAAGTCTAGGAGTAATTGGTAAATAATGGATACATTTATACAGGACTTCTTTTCCTTTTTTCTTTCTTGATTTGTACCTTTCCTTATTACATATTTTACAATTTCTAAGGTTGATATCTTCTTTCCAAAACAGCATGCAGCCGTTTAGACATGTATCTATTTTATGATACGGTAAACCAAAAGCTGACATCATTTTTTTTACTTCATAATGATTTTCGCACATTACATTATTGGGAGGCATATGCCTTTTCGCAGCTTGTACAACAGCTGTAAATCCATCTTCTGTGAAGTTGTATTAAGATTTCATCGCAATATATTAAGCAGTTACTAATAATTGGGTTCCGCTTGTGCAGCCTTCCCAAAGGGGTTTCTTTGCGGCATCTAATAAATCATATTATTTTTTGCCCCAATATGTGGTTCTTCTTCAGCATTACCATCGTCATCAATTAACTGAGGAAAAGAAAACATTGACCATGCAACATCTTCAACCATATGTTCTACGAGATTCGTCGTATCAGTTACAGTACACACTACCTCCTCAGCTTGTACATGATTAGATGCTAACGATTCTCCATGACGATCCCAAACCAAATAGTTCGGCACGAAACCGTATTGACGCAAATGAATTCTAACCATTTCTGGTATCAAACGCTTTAACATTTTGCATTTAGTACATGGACAACGGATTTCTTTGTCATTTCTTGTAACGACCCAGAATTTTTAGAAATTAAAATTTGAATATTTAATTAATTTTAAATATTAATAAGTGAATTTATAAGTCAAATAAATTTTAATTTGAATTATTGGATTTATTTGAATAATTAAATCGATAATTTAATACGTTAAATTATGAAAATAATTGAAAATATAGTTAAATATGATTAAAAATGATTTGTAAAATTTTATTTTATCATATGAAAGTTAGAATGATATTTTATAACTTTTAAAATCGAATTAAAAGTTAATTTGTGAAAATTGAATATTTTAATATTTAAATCGACTAGTGAAAATAGTCAATTTTTGAACAGTCTCAGAATTGAACGAAACCAGTTCCATTGGATCCGTAATAGTTAGTTATTACCGGATTTCAATTTTCGTGTCAATCGGAGCTATCGTTTGATCGTGGCAGCTCGAAACGCATCGAATTATTTTTAATTTTAATTTGACGAATAAAAATAGCCATTTTTCAAAAAGTCTCGGATTTCGACGAAACCCGTTTCATCGGATCCGTAATGTGATATTATTGTAAGGTTTCAAATTTCAAGTCAATTGGATTTACCGTTTGTCCGTTACGAATTAAAACGCCTAGAAATCGACTTAAATCGGTTTAATTCAAATTGAGCGTTTACAGCCATAACTCGCACATACTTCCGAATTAGCTTCCGAAACCTGTTCCGTTATGTCCGGAACGCGGGATAAACCCTAGGTATGTCAGTTTCGGCGCCTAAATCGGAGTTCGGAATTTCCGGGTGAATAGTGTTTCGTCGGTTCCTTATAAATAGCCCACTATCTCAAAAAAATAAAAAAAAAAGAAAAAAAACCCTAGTTTTGAACTGCAGCCGGCCCTAACCCATGAATGGCCAGAAATCATTCTCACTTCCCCCTCAATCTCTCTCAATCCGTAAAGAATTACGCGAAGTGCTCAACACGAAAGTCGAAGAGCTCGACGAGAGCTTCGATTCCATACGGTGATGATCGAATTTGGAGCGATGATGGAGGAGCTATGGTGGGCCGTTTGCTACAGGTTTGGCACGTTTTCCTAGGCACATGATGAGGCCAAGTTGGCCAGGGTTCAGGCCGAACATGGTGGAGGAGATGGGCTTCGACATGGAGCTCCCTGATCGAGTTCAAGTGCGATGTGTTGGGCACGAATTTAAACCCTAATGCTATGTGATGGGTTTGATTGAGCACGGCTCGGCCTGGAGAAGAGACGTGAGGGAGGGAAGAAGCTAGCTGCGGTGGAGATGCAAAGGAGTTGAGATCAACGGTGGATGATGAGCTGTAGGTTTTAATTTTAAAAGTTATGTTGTAATTTGTTAATATAAATACGTGTAACTTCAAATATTCATAACTTTTTCATACGAGGTCGAAAACGCGCGAAATCAGTTGCGTTGGAATCGTATGGATGAGCACTACGCGATGGAGTTGGTTTGGAGTCGTTTGGAGTTAGTGAGAATTTTGGGTAAAATTAAACGTCCGTTTAATTTTATTCGAAATAAATCGCTAAAACGGAAATAAATCAAGGTGAGAACTTCTCACTCAATCGAATCAGTTTCGATTTTATTTTAAATAGTTAGATTTAAAATATTTGAATGCATGTTTGAATGTTGATTGATATCTATTGATTGTTAAAATAGACATTATACGCCGTTAGTAAGCGAATGTTATTTATTAAAAACATATACCGCGAATATTTCATAAACAGTGAAATTGGTATTATATATAATATCAATATATATATATTGGCATATGTATATATTGGAGTTATTGATTTCCCGCATTTTGTTTAGCGGATGAGACCCTATTACGCCGTTATTAAGCGGATAATATTTAATAAGAACATATACCGCGATAATTTCGTACTGGAGCGAAATTGGTATCGTGCTAATGTTTTTGGATGTAGGAAAACAGGTTGGAGGGATCCAACTGGATTCCTCAACAGTATTTATTTGACTTCAGATATTTTGATATTTGATGGACTATCATATCGATATATGATGTCGTTGTAGTCGTGATTGACTATTTGGTGTGTAGCATCATTGGACCCAGATTTTGGGATTTTAAAATGATTATAAAGTGATTTTTGAAAATATAAAATATTTTTGGAATTGATTCATTTTAAATAAATAAATGTTATAATTTTTAAAGTTATAAAAATTATGATTTTTGAGAAATATAGTTAAAAACTGATTTTTGAGAATATGATGCTATTGAGTTTATAAAATAGTTTAAATTGAGATTTTGGAATTTATTATAAAAAAGTTTAAATATAGGATTTATAAAATTTAATTATTTTATGAATCAAAATGGTGAAATAATAAAGGAGATTAAAGAAATTTTAAAAGAATAATATAAATTGAATTATATTAAGAGATTTATAAATGGATATTTATAAATTGAAATATGGACATTATAAAACGAGTTTTTATAAGTGTTTGAATGAAGTGAAAATGAAATTCATAAATGAATGAAATTTATAGAATTATATAACGGTGAAGTTATAAATGGAAATTTTATAAACAGTAGGTTTATAAAATTTGTAAAGTTCAAAGGAACGATTTTTGCAAATAAATAAATTATAAGTGTTTGACTTATAATTTGGACTTTTGGTTTATAATTAAAATTATAAATCGAATAAGTTAATAAAGAGATTTATAAAAAGGAAGTTTTTATAAATAAATAAAAATGGAATTTATAAACGTTGTTTTATAAATTCGCAAATGACTTATTTTGATAAGAAAATTGTTGAAGCCTATTAATGGAGTTATATTCACGTTTTTGACTGTGAATAATCCTTTGAAATGAAATATATAAGGGATGAAATTTGTTAACGTAGTATATTCACGTTTTTGAATAGTGAATAACACGTTAAAGAAAATGTTTGAATGTGATGTTTTAAATAGAATTAAAACGATCTAACGATGTTTTTAAACATGTTAAGATTCGAAACATAGATTTCAACATTTATTGTTGGAATAGACGTTTTCGAGAAATAAAAGGAAATGTGGACTATAACACTGTTGTTATAGTAAATGATTTCCGAAAGGAAATGTTTTGTATAGTATTGGGATTTATATATCTATTTTAATTTCGAATCCCTATACTAGTGATTTTGGGTTGTCGTAACGATGTTTTACGCAACATTCGTTTTGGCCCAAATAAATATGTTTAAGAGAATGATTTCCTTAAAGAATGAAATATATACTTAATCTCGATTTAAGTATATTAAATATTTTCCAAGGTTGAAAATAAAAAGATTTGTGAATTACTTATGAATAAATAAGTATGGAATGGTTTTCCAATATGAAGCGATATTTAGAATTCATCTTTTTGAAGATAAATTGAAAAGAAATATTGAAATGAATAATTGAAACCGAATATTCATTGATATTTTGGAATTATAAATTCACTAAGGAATTTATAAAGGAAGTGGAATTTGTCTAAAAATAAATATTGATTTATTTTTGAAGTGTGAAATAATATATCTTGTAAAGATATTTTTGGAAAATAAATAATTTGGAAAATTATTTGGAATCTGGTGATGTGTGCATGTCCAGTGATAGTTAAATAATCGACTATCAATATTTCCCTTTGAATGGGTAATTGATGTGATTTGTTTGAATGTGAATGCTACACTTATTTTTGAATAAGCGCTCACTATTCGGGTTAACCGGGAAAGGACCATGGGGTCGTATAACCCATTCCGAATATGTGATACGTCGTTATGAATTGCATTTGAAGATCGGTGTTGAAGACCCGGTATTTGCGAGAGCGATAGGATGACCTGTCGATTGTCTCTGCACTGAGTTGCAACGGTATAGAGACTCCCTAAGTGATGGGAAATCCGATCAGGATTGTGAATATCCGGATTGCAAGGACTTCTTTGTAAGTGCCTTCGGTTTTGTTCGAGCCCGGAACAGACTTGTATGGATTGTGTGTCTGACATTACAAGTTGAGATATAAAGCCGATTTCTTTCAAATATATTTCTGTTGGTGGCGAAGAATTTATTCTTTAGCTTAACACCCTTCTCTGAGACGTACGAGCTCAGAGGTTATGTAGTTGAATGTTATCAGCGATATATTCCCAATTTGGTAATGTGACATGCTGAGTGTTGCTGAAATGATCATTGTGTTGATTATTTGTGATAGGATCATTTATTTGATCGTCTATCCTTGTGATCATTGTGTTGATCATTTGTTGACCCAAAGCATGGCTTTTGTATAAAGTATGTTTTTGTGGACGTGACTTCGTCGAACCTCACACCCCGGAAATGGTCAAAACAGGAAAGATGCGGCAAGGTTATGAGGGGTAGCACCCTTTAGGGTATGTACATTTCCTTCTGGATAGAGGTGGTATCATGGTATGGAGCCCAGATATTTAACCTATGTGGTTACTACGAATTTATTACTTTGTGGTTGTTGGTTTTCGGGATCCCGTGAGAAAGGTCGTTTACGATCGGGGAATGGCGTGCTCGTGTCAGTAGTTACCCAGTTAGGGGTAACCCGGCCTTGTGTTGGCAGAGTTCCGGTTTGGTTCTCGGGGATGTCTTTCCAGAGGCATTCTCATGTGGCAATGGGAAGTTCCTTGGCCTGACCATTTGTTGAAAATCCAATTCCCAATACGAAACTTGTACGGTTTTAGTTGTAGAACCTATCATTCACTTATGGTGCAACACTGTTTGGATGGTAGCTATAGTAGGCATAGTTCGAAATGTCTATGTTGGCTAAGATTTATATTCTACTTTCGAAATGAATTTCTTCTACACTATGCACTAGTAATAATATCAAATGTTATTTTAAATGCGTATCAAGCATCTTTGACTATCATAAGGAGAAATCTCCTCCGATTCTGCGTTTGCATGTGTGTGTGTGCGGGAGGTCTTATGGTAGTCTCATTTTTAAAAGCATTGCGAATTGAAATAAAAATATTCCTCTACTTTGATTTTAAAGATAAATAAACTGTTTTGAGTTCTCACACCAGTCTTGTTAAGCTATTGGGCTATGTGATGGGGGGTTCTCGCTTCGCGGTTAGGTGGCGAACGGGAGACTCTTACTCCCACACATCCTCTTTTAGGGGGTTGGTTAGGTGTAACCTGAGACAGTCGAGAGGCTGGCCGTAAAAGCAAGGTCTGGGGTACCGGTGTAAGCCATGGTGGGGCTGGGATGGTTGAAAAGCCTACCGGTTGTGACTGCTGTCGACGGTTGAAAAGCCTAGATCTTTACAGTTGGTATCAGAGCTTATGGTTAAGCGACAACCATGGTTCTGTTGGGTATTATTCATTAGAGATAGAGTCAGCAGTACTCTAGAATGAATTTGAGTGTAATAATAGCTATGAGAGCGTATTTGTTAGTGAATAAAAAAAATTTTGTTTTATATTGTGATGATTGGTTTATTGAGTGGTATATAGATTCTGGTTAATACGAGTAATTAACGTTGTTGATAGGGATTTCTAAACACTTGAATAGAACAATTCGACACAGTATTGGTTTTAAATTGGGTAAATGAAATAATTTTACCTTGATTATATTTTTATATATAAAGGAATAATTTTTCAGAATTATTAAAGTGTATATAAGTTGATTGTTTAGATGTTTGAGTAATCTAAATAAAAGAATAATTGTAAGCAAAATGGATTATAAGAATTGAATTATAGTTAAAGTGATTTACAATTGTGAAATAAACTTATATACATAAGAAATGAAACTATATGAATATGAGTTATAAATAAAAATGGAATAATGAATATAAGTGTTAATTCATTAAAAATCAAATGTTATTGAAAGTTGAATAAATTGGAATGGAAATCAATTTAATGTTAAACCAAGATGAATATGAGCAAAGAAATTTGGTTGCAAAGAATATACATTGGTTGTTATATGATTGTTAGATTGATTGTATATAATTCATTAAGTGTTAATGAAATTGGAAGCTAAAGTAATTGAATTCAAATTAGAAGTAAATAAATTTGAATAGAATTGAATTTGATTTGGAAGTGAACCAACTTGAATATGGATTAGTGAATATAAACTAATTGAGAATGAATGTTAGTAAACATCCACTGAAATGAATCAAATATGATTTAAGTTGAAAAACCATTTCATTGAATATGAATGAGAATATGAATGAATATTTATTGGTTATGGACGTTAGTTGGATGATAGTTGGTTGATGTTTGCATTTGTTGCTTTTACTTCATTTGATATGTTGACATGTATAGTTAGTATGTTGCTATATGTTGTATATTGAGATTACTTTCATATGTGCATGTTCTCATGTTGTTTGTTGAGTAATTAGTAGGTGCGGATTGCGTTTGCTTCGCATTTGGAGCTCGCTTTCGCGCTATATTAGCTGTATATGCTCGCTAATAAAATATAAGGTACATATCTCGGATTACATACCGTACTTTTACATTTTTTCCCTTCGGGATGCCTCATTACTTGATGAGATGTATATTTGTGATATATATACTGTCATTTTTTTTGGATCGAGCCGCGCAAACGAGACTATGGCGAATTTTTCCGGAAATTTAAGGCGTTAGAAAAAATTTGAGAAAATTGGAAAATTTTGAAAACTTAAACTTTGTTTTAGAATTAAAAGTTAAACCATAGAAATTGTTTGAAAAGATAACTAAGTATGATTTGAAAACTTAGTAAAGTATTGTAAAGAAGTTTAAATTTGTTTTGGGAAAATTAATAAATTCTATAATTTTTCTTACTTAATAATTTCGAGGACGAAATTCTTTTAAGTGGGGAAGATTGTAACGACCCAGAATTTTTAGAAATTAAAATTTGAATATTTAATTAATTTTAAATATTAATAAGTGAATTTATAAGTCAAATAAATTTTAATTTGAATTATTGGATTTATTTGAATAATTAAATCGATAATTTAATACGTTAAATTATGGAAATAATTGAAAATATAGTTAAATATGATTAAAAATGATTTGTAAAATTTTATTTTATCATATGGAAGTTAGAATGATATTTTATAACTTTTAAAATCGAATTAAAAGTTAATTTGTGAAAATTGAATATTTTAATATTTAAATCAACTAGTGAAAATAGTCAATTTTTGAACAGTCTTAGAATTGAACGAAACCAGTTCCATTGGATCTGTAATAGTTAGTTATTACCGGATTTCAATTTTCGTGTCAATCGGAGCTATCGTTTGATCGTGGCAGCTCGAAACGCATCGAATTATTTTTAATTTTAATTTGACGAGTAAAAATAGCCATTTTTCAAAAAGTCTCGGATTTCGACGAAACCAGTTTCATCGGATCCGTAATGTGATATTATTGTAAGGTTTCAAATTTCAAGTCAATTGGATTTACCGTTTGTCCGTTACGAATTAAAACGCCTAGAAATCGACTTAAATCGGTTTAATTCAAATTGAGCGTTTACAGCCATAACTCACACATACTTCCGAATTAGCTTCCGAAACCTGTTCCATTGTGTCCGGAACGCGGGATAAACCCTAGGTACGTCAGTTTCGGTGCCTAAATCGGAGTTCGGAATTTCCGGGTGAATAGTGTTTCGTCGGTTCCTTATAAATAGCCCACTATCTAAAAAAATAAAAATAAAAATAAAAAAACCCTAGTTTTGAACTGCAGCCGGCCCTAACCCATGAATGGCCAGAAATCATTCTCACTTCCCCCTCAACCTCTCTCAATCCGTAAAGAATTACGCGAAGTGCTCAACACGAAAGTCGAAGAGCTCGACGAGAGCTTCGATTCCATACGGTGATGATCGAATTTGGAGCGACGATGGAGGAGCTATGGTGGGCCGTTTGCTACAGGTTTGGCACGTTTTCCTAGGCACATGATGAGGCCGAGTTGGCCAGGGTTCAGGCCGAACATGGTGGAGGAGATGGGCTTCGACATGGAGCTCCCTGATCGAGTTCAAGTGCGATGTGTTGGGCACGAATTTAAACCCTAATGCTATGTGATGGGTTTGATTGAGCACGGCTCGGCCTGGAGAAGAGACGTGAGGGAGGGAAGAAGCTAGGTGCGGTGGAGATGCAAAGGAGTTGAGATCAACGGTGGATGATGAGCTGTAGGTTTTAATTTTAAAAGTTATGTTGTAATTTGTTAATATAAATACGTGTAACTTCAAATATTCATAACTTTTTCATACGAGGTCGAAAACGCGCGAAATCAGTTGCGTTGGAATCGTATGGACGAGCACTACGCGATGGAGTTAGTTTGGAGTCGTTTGGAGTTAGTGAGAATTTTGGGTTAAATTAAACGTCCGTTTAATTTTATTCGAAATAAATCGCTAAAACGGAAATAAATCAAGGTGAGAACTTCTCACTCAATCGAATCAGTTTCGATTTTATTTTAAATAGTTAGATTTAAAATATTTGAATGCATGTTTGAATGTTGATTGATATCTATTGATTGTTAAAATAGACATTATACGCCGTTAGTAAGCGGATGTTATTTATTAAAAACATATACCGCGAATATTTCATAAACAGTGAAATTGGTATTATATATAATATCAATATATATATATTGGCATATGTATATATTGGAGTTATTGATTTCCCGCATTTTGTTTAGCGGATGAGACCCTATTACGCCGTTATTAAGCGGATAATATTTAATAAGAACATATACCGCGATAATTTCGTACTGGAGCGAAATTGGTATTGTGCTAATGTTTTTGGATGCAGGAAAACAGGTTGGAGGGATCCAACTGGATTCCTCAACAGTATTTATTTGATTTCAAATATTTTGATATTTGATGGACTATCATATCGATATATGATGTCGTTGTAGTCGTGATTGACTATTTGGTGTGTAGCATCATTGGACCCAGATTTTGGGATTTTAAAATGATTATAAAGTGATTTTTGAAAATATAAAATATTTTTGGAATTGATTCATTTTAAATAAATAAATGTTATAATTTTTAAAGTTATAAAAATTATGATTTTTGAGAAATATAGTTAAAAACTGATTTTTGAGAATATGATGCTATTGAGTTTATAAAATAGTTTAAATTGAGATTTTGGAATTTATTATAAAAAAGTTTAAATATAGGATTTATAAAATTTAATTATTTTATGAATCAAAATGGTGAAATAATAAAGGAGATTAAAGAAGTTTTAAAAGAATAATATAAATTGAATTATATTAAGAGATTTATAAATGGATATTTATAAATTGAAATATGGACATTATAAAACGAGTTTTTATAAGTGTTTGAATGAAGTGAAAATGAAATTCATAAATGAATGAAATTTATAGAATTATATAACGGTGAAGTTATAAATGGAAATTTTATAAACAGTAGGTTTATAAAATTTGTAAAGTTCAAAGGAACGATTTTTGCAAATAAATAAATTATAAGTGTTTGACTTATAATTTGGACTTTTGGTTTATAATTAAAATTATAAATCGAATAAGTTAATAAAGAGATTTATAAAAAGGAAGTTTTTATAAATAAATAAAAATGGAATTTATAAACGTTGTTTTATAAATTCGCAAATGACTTATTTTGATAAGAAAATTGTTGAAGCCTATTAATGGAGTTATATTCACGTTTTTGACTGTGAATAATCCTTTGAAATGAAATATATAAGGGATGAAATTTGTTAACGTAGTATATTCACGTTTTTGAATAGTGAATAACACGTTAAAGAAAATGTTTGAATGTGATGTTTTAAATAGAATTAAAACGATCTAACGATGTTTTTAAACATGTTAAGATTCGAAACATAGATTTCAACATTTATTGTTGGAATAGACGTTTTCGAGAAATAAAAGGAAATGTGGACTATAACACTGTTGTTATAGTAAATGATTTCCGAAAGGAAATGTTTTGTATAGTATTGGGATTTATATATCTATTTTAATTTCGAATCCCTATACTAGTGATTTTGGGTTGTCGTAACGATGTTTTACGCAACATTCGTTTTGGCCCAAATAAATATGTTTAAGAGAATGATTTCCTTAAAGAATGAAATATATACTTAATCTCGATTTAAGTATATTAAATATTTTCCAAGGTTGAAAATAAAAAGATTTGTGAATTACTTATGAATAAATAAGTATGGAATGGTTTTCCAATATGAAGCGATATTTAGAATTCATCTTTTTGAAGATAAATTGAAAAGAAATATTGAAATGAATAATTGAAACCGAATATTCATTGATATTTTGGAATTATAAATTCACTAAGGAATTTATAAAGGAAGTGGAATTTGTCTAAAAATAAATATTGATTTATTTTTGAAGTGTGAAATAATATATCTTGTAAAGATATTTTTGGAAAATAAATAATTTGGAAAATTATTTGGAATCTGGTGATGTGTGCATGTCCAGTGATAGTTAAATAATCGACTATCAATATTTCCCTTTGAATGGGTAATTGATGTGATTTGTTTGAATGTGAATGCTACACTTATTTTTGAATAAGCGCTCACTATTCGGGTTAACCGGGAAAGGACCATGGGGTCGTATAACCCATTCCGAATATGTGATACGTCGTTATGAATTGCATTTGAAGATCGGTGTTGAAGACCCGGTATTTGCGAGAGCGATAGGATGACCTGTCGATTGTCTCTGCACTGAGTTGCAATGGTATAGAGACTCCCTAAGTGATGGGAAATCCGATCAGGATTGTGAATATCCGGATTGCAAGGACTTCTTTGTAAGTGCCTTCGGTTTTGTTCGAGCCCGGAACAGACTTGTATGGATTGTGTGTCTGACATTACAAGTTGAGATATAAAGCCGATTTCTTTCAAATATATTTCTGTTGGTGGCGAAGAATTTATTCTTTAGCTTAACACCCTTCTCTGAGACGTACGAGCTCAGAGGTTATGTAGTTGAATGTTATCAGCGATATATTCCCAATTTGGTAATGTGACATGCTGAGTGTTGCTGAAATGATCATTGTGTTGATTATTTGTGATAGGATCATTTATTTGATCGTCTATCCTTGTGATCATTGTGTTGATCATTTGTTGACCCAAAGCATGGCTTTTGTATAAAGTATGTTTTTGTGGACGTGACTTCGTCGAACCTCACACCCCAGAAATGGTCAAAACAGGAAAGATGCGGCAAGGTTATGAGGGGTAGCACCCTTTAGGGTATGTACATTTCCTTCTGGATAGAGGTGGTATCATGGTATGGAGCCCAGATATTTAACCTATGTGGTTACTACGAATTTATTACTTTGTGGTTGTTGGTTTTCGGGATCCCGTGAGAAAGGTCGTTTACGATCGGGGAATGGCGTGCTCGTGTCAGTAGTTACCCAGTTAGGGGTAACCCGGCCTTGTGTTGGCAGAGTTCCGGTTTGGTTCTCGGGGATGTCTTTCCAGAGGCATTCTCATGTGGCAATGGGAAGTTTCTTGGCCTGACCATTTGTTGGAAATCCAATTCCCAATACGAAACTTGTACGGTTTTAGTTGTAGAACCTATCATTCACTTATGGTGTCGCAACACTATTTGGATGGTAGCTATAGTAGGCATAGTTCGAAATGTCTATGTTGGCTAAGATTTATATTCTACTTTCGAAATGAATTTCTTCTACACTATGCACTAGTAATAATATCAAATGTTATTTTAAATGCGTATCAAGCATCTTTGACTATCATAAGGAGAAATCTCCTCCGATTCTGCGTTTGCATGTGTGTGTGTGCGGGAGGCCTTATGGTAGTCTCATTTTTAAAAGCATTGCGAATTGAAATAAAAATATTCCTCTATTTTGATTTTAAAGATAAATAAACTGTTTTGAGTTCTCACACCAGTCACATGACTGACTTGGAGTTTATTGTTTTCCTTCCTAAACTCTGGGTGCCCACCAATTTCCACACGGGCAGTTATGAGTTAGGTTTATATCAGGATATTCTGGATATTCTGGAGTTGCTGGAGGCAAGATGGATGACATGGCGTATTATTAGTTTATATAGTATTCCTTTTCCGCTGCACTATTTGTTGTATGTTGTTGTACACTCTGATGATATGATGTAATGTAATGTGATAAAATGTAATAACTGATACAGTTCTTGGTTTAAAAATTATTCATTTATCTATTATATGTTGTTCCGCTGCGAATTGTGAGATTCTGATGTTGTTGTGTTGTGTTTAGTTTCTGTTCCGTCCTATTTTCTTCTGTTTTTCTTTTTCCTCTATTCTCTCTTTTTCTTCTATTTTAAAATGTTCTATCTTCTTTTCCCTATCTAAATTTTCTATCTTATGTTTTCTCTTCCCTCTATTATCTATTTTCTTCTTCTTCTTTTTTTCTTTTTCTTTTCCTAAATTTTTCTTAAAACCCCTAAGGGTTCGTATTTTCGTTCATCTTGAATTAAACAAAGGAGATTAGTGTCTATTCAAGGAGTACGGATTTACGGGTCTTTACATTTCTGTTATTACTTAAAGCGAAATCAATAAATACGCGAACACCGTTATTAAACTGTTCACTTATTGAGCCTCCATTTTCGACCCTTCTTTTTTTGTACATCCAGCTTCGATCAGTAAAATAATTGTCCATTTACCTACGTATATAATTAAAAAGTACGATATAAATTTAAAACATTGACATTTTATTAAAACAATATTATTGATGAATTTTATATTAATAGATCATTGACACTTTGTTGATGGGTCATCCTACTTACAAATACAATAACGTAATTAAATCGCGTAAATCATTTCAATTTAAACGATTCAACAGAATTTCGGCAGCACTTCGCTTTAGTTCCCCGAACAGTACACATTTGCGTGTACACAGGGAACATAAAGGAAGCGCTGTCGAAATTCTATGAACCATTTAAAATGAAATGTGTTACGAGATTTAATTATGTTATTGTGTTCGTAACTTGTCCAATACAGGGACAAATCCAACAAATATTATATACGATAAATATAGATGTCCGTTCTGTTAAAAAACGAATATCCTCATAACGATCATATACAATACTTATCTGACGGGGCCGAAAGACACTCTAAGGGTTTCATGAATATAAAATATCGTTTTCGAAATTTTCTAAAATATATAAACTAATTGTATGCTCACTAACAACTAACGTTTCCAAACAAACCTAAAAATAATTGTATGCGCACATTATTCTATTGTTAACACAAACTTAAATATATATAATCTTGCAATACATAAGCTAATAACATAAATTGTGCCTCAATAAACATTATTATACATACAATAAGGCAATACAAACATTTAATACACTAATTTAAAAATTTTAATTAAATATAGGAATTAGGGTTTATACCTTTTCTTGAGAGATTAGGGAGTTAGAGAGGACGAGAGGGAGGCTTGGAGTCGTCGGAGGAGCTGTTGATCGTCGGAGCAGCTTGGGGGGCGGAATTGGAGCTAGCTTGGGAATATGGGGGGAAAATGGGTTCAGCCGAATGAAACGAAGAGGAAGAAGGGTTTTAGTTTTGCTCGCAACTTTCCAACGTCTATTAACGGCCGTCAACGTCCACATTCCAACGTCTACCAACATCCTACAGTTTTTAACTAATAAAATATACGATAAAACACTGAACGTTGGAAGACGTTGGAAGCCGTTGGTCAATGACGTTGGAGGCCATTGGAAGGCTCCGTTGGAATACACTGTGTGTCTTGTAGTGAACGAAGCTGAATGATAAACTCAACCAAACTCGAACAATCTAGAAACTCACCTCATTCCTTAATGGATATCCTCGTGGAAGAATAACCGAAGAGCTAAGAGCCAGGAATAAGGTTACCTCAACACTCGATTGCCCGATTGGATGTCAAATCCAAACGGACTCAAAAACTCAACAAAGTCAACATTATTGGAATTAGAGATATATTATCAACATATCGATACTCAAGGGTGAATACAGAAACTTTGGAATCATCATTAACATTCCAAAGTGACAGAAATAATAAACCAATCAAAATAGGAAACCTAAATATACAATAGGATTAACAAAGGATTGGAATTAATATCAAATAAGTCAGTCCATCTCAAATCAAATACATCTCAAGATTGTGAGTAACAAACAAATAATCACAAAAGCAACATCAAAAAAAAATCTCAGAATGCTCACAATGAGTTATCGTTGTGGATCCCCTCAATATGATTCACAACTCTCAAAGGAGCACAACAAGAATACTCAAAGGAATCAATAAGCTTCATCAATACTAACTCGCTCGCATCGACAAAAATAAGAATAGAATAATCCCACATAAGATTATTCACAAGATAAGATAACATCAAACTCAATTATGGAATACTACAGAATACAATTTATATTCCTAGACATATTCCATCTCAACATATCCCAAAACTCGAAAAAGAATCAAGCACGATTCGAAAACATGCTCGAATAAAGGACAATGATTCACACGTATTGTACTTCTACGTATCATGATATATGTACTGTTCTATGTTTATTCTTTTTCTGACCATAGCTCTGATACCAAATTGTAACACCCCACCCCAAGACCCACCTTAGCAAAGAGAATTAACAAGTGATTCCGTCTACTAAAGCGGAGAATAGGGCTGGTTAAGGTCGACCATGTATAGTTTTGTCTTAAACATCTACCGAATACGTCAATAAATGCAATATAATCTTTCTTTTCAACTAAAGTGGATCAACATATCTAGTAAATGCTTAATCCAAAACTATAGATGGCTAACGGATCTATCAGAACAAAATACAATAACCAAATGTAAAGCACATCACAGAACAGTAATCAACATCTATACACACACACACACATACACACTGATACACGTTTAGTACAATACAATATGAATACAATAAAGGTGGTACACGACCACAACATATACATCGAATCAAATGTAAAAACATCAGAGTATGCGGAAGAAATAAACTACTCAAGAAAAACAAGAGCTGTTATCCAACATCAACTTCAAGCTAAGCCCAATATATGATACCTGAAACAACTCGGTCTGACCCGAGTGAAAACACACGGGTTAGGCTAGCTAAAATCATCAGTTAAACAGAATAATCGATAAGGATAAGTAGGTGGAAGCTATGGTATCCTTTTTCTTAAAGGATGCCATGCCCTAAATAGGGTTTCAACATCATAAGAGAGGACAACATCTCTTCTTGGCAAGTAGAAGAGATAATGATGATAAAGTCATACTTAAGTGGAATAACCGACACTTAAGAAAATGGAATATCGACGAGCAAAGTTTTAAAGATAAGACTTAATAAACATCGCATTTGCCTCATATCATCGACGGTATAAAGGAATATGGATAATGACCTCAAATGATTCAACTGCCTTCTTAGAAGTAGTTGTCAATATAACAATGCATCAAAGGTACATATCCTTCATACATAGAATAAAACGCATATGGATGTGCCTCATCTCAATGGCACATCCTAAGGATCATTCAAGGAAATATAAAACTCAATCATAAAAGAAGCATTATACTTATTCATACCTCATCTCATCGGTATAAATATAGATACATCTCAAATCCATCACTAAAACTCATCATAAAAGATTCTTCATAATCATTTATACCTCATCTCATCGGTACATACGTTAACACCTATTGGGTTCCTATCCGTTAGTTGGTACCACATCAGTAAAACATCATAAACATCATGAAAATATACTCAGCCTCATCTCATTGGCAAGAAAATACAATACTATGCTCGTCTCATCTCATTGACGAGTACTAGTGGCATCGTGACTTGTATCTTCTCATCGACAAGTAAAAATTATCATAATACATCTCAACATCATCAAATCATCATAAAAAAGCTTATCTCATCTCATCGGCAAATAAAATAACACCTAGATGGTTATTTATAACCATAATTCCAATTAGGAATTTCTAGTTCTTAATTCACCTCATTTCATCGGCGATTAAGAAACACATCTTAAAATGGTCCTTTATCGAATATACTCCTAAATTGGAGTTCTCGGACCATATAATCTACCCAAAATTTAATAACATCTTAAATCATCTCAAACAGTTCATCGAAAGGGTTTCGATCGTATAAGTCTGATATTAAGCGATAAAGCAAATCCATGTGTCACATACCATATGTTTTACTTTACCATTTAATTGTCTTTCTTATATGTCCGAAATTCATAAAAATAAGTAATTTTATTTTTAAAATAATTTTTATTAGAGAAAATCAGATATTTAAAACGATTTTCTTGAAAACAATTATTAAAACCAATATTTGAAATTCCTTTATTATAGGAAAAAAATCTATCTTTATTTAAAAAAATAATTTGAAAAATAATATGTCATAGTAACTTGAAATGTCCATGTATTTCAAAAATGATTTAGTGAAAACTGTCCTCGAAAGCAATGAAAACTAAGAGGGATGTCTCAAAACCGATAATTTGAATTCAATACGAATTCAATTCAAATTTAACCCAAAATCAATTCAAATTACATTTTAATTTGAATTTCAAATTCTCCAACTATAGCTAGCCTACTGATAGGCATCATAGCTCTCAAAATATCTCAAAATATCATCAAAATCGAAGAGAATGAGAGCAAAAACGAGCTAATACAATTCTAAGGTCAACGATTATTGTGTCTGTCATTTTGCTCTCAGGACAGCAACATACAATCATAATTTCAATCAAGAAAACTTCAAAATTTTAGAAAACTCAAAACATGAAACTTGTAGATCTATGTGCGATTTCCAAAACATCCATGATTATTGAATTTGGTTAGGAAATGAAAGAGTTATGGCCAAAACAAAGTGGCTAACAGAAATCAAGAAACAAAGAGAATAAGAACCAGAAAGAATAACATATACGGTAAACAATTTTACAAATTTTCTCGCAGAAACTTTAATTTTTAGCTAACAATCGTGAGCTTGTACTCACTTGGCGATTTAGCAAAGATTTTGCAGCGAACTTTGGAGGAGAATTGGAGCTTCAAAATCTATAAAAGCTAAAACAAAGACATGCACATCCAAAGAAATTGGTTACAGACAATTCATACCTAATTCTAAGATTTTTGATGAAATATGTGGGTATTGTTGGAGATTACCTTCTCTAATCTCTCTATTTTATTGATTTAGTTCCTCAAATTGCATAGATTTTGATTGAAAATTGATTTATAAGAAGGAAGCCATTGATTTTCTCTTTTTATGGAGGCCATTTATTTAGAATATTGAAGTTTTCAGAAGAAAAGTGTTTTGCTGAAAAAAAATATATTCAGAGAGGAATGAATGTATATCTCTTTGAACATTCTAGAAATTGGGTTTGTGGGCACAAAATAACCATATAAGCCCAATTCTCACACTTAGAAAATATTTAGAGTAAATATGCGTATGTGTTTTAGTAATTTACACATAACTTTTGCATAAAATTTTCAAATCACATGAAACAAGTTGCATTGTTCATGTTTTAATAAAGGAAACATGTTAGTGACATCAAAAATTTAATTTTCCAATTAAAAATATTATTTTCCCCATATAACACAAATTTTTTACAATATTTACCAATATTCTCATTTTTAGTAAAAAAATCACTATTTTCATCCATTTGAACCAAATAAAATTTATTTTTAAGTCTAATGAAGTGTATTAAAATATTTTAACATTTTTATAACATTAATACATCATTACAAACCTAATTATACTTCTTAATTTTATTTTCTTCATATTATTCCTTTTATTTTACAATAAAAGTTTAACATTGGAATAAATTTCCAATATTACTAATTAACTAAAATTAAACCATCACAATTATTTATTTTCATTCCAAATCCACAAATAATGTTTTTCAAACTTTATCATTCATTTACACTTTTATTCAACCATCAAATGTTGAAACAGGCTTCAAATAAAATAATATGACTTATTTAAAATTCAAATCCCAAATTATATTCATCAAAATATTGTTTATATAAAATAAATAATATAATCCCTCATTTTCTTATCCAATTCTTTTTTAAACACAATATTAAATTATAATTTGCATTACAATTTAATATTAACAGTAATCTCCAAAATCCCGGGTTATTACAACTACTGCCTCCTTTTCCACCACCATCAACGACATGCCTCCACCACGCATCACTGTTGCACCACCACCTCCCTAATTCCACCACGTCTCCACTAGAAATCTCATCCCTCATCGTTAAAAAATAAAAACTTTATCCCTAGCCTTTGTCCTTACGTCCACCACCCTTGTTGTCATCATCGCCAACTTCCATCACCACTTATGCTGCCACCACCTGCCCTAGCTATCACGGTTTCCTATCATTTCAATCACGTTCCATCGACCTTGTTACAAAAAAGTTTGTCCTTGATCCGAATTAACCCAAAATGTTTGGCTTTCGGCCAAAAGAATTTCATGTCCTTAAGGCTTAAAAAATCCGCAAATTTGTCTCTGTCTATTTTTCAGTTAATTAAAATAGAATGTAACATACAATTAACTAATCAAATTGGATCAATTTTAATTTTTAATGTTGTAATATGAAATGTGGGAGTGTTCGAGTTAGTTGTGTTTGTGGAAAGTCGTTACATCCTTATTTCCAAGAACTATTTTGAACATTGATCCCATTTCAAACATATTGTCATGTGTCCATAATTGACATCCACAACCCTAGCTTTAGTCAACTTTTGATTGTAGATTACTGCCTCCGTAACCGTTTAAACCCACTTTAAGAGGCAACCATGGATTCCTTGTCAACGGCATGGAAAGTCCTCCATTTATGCACCTCCACGTCTGTGGATCCTCTAAATATAGCCAATTTTTATTAGAGATACTAATTGCGATCACTAAAACCGTTGTTAATATTGTCAAAGTTCATCGAAATTTGATCATTCTAAAGTCAAATAATATACATATTATTGTAGGACAACATATATATTGATAGTGTAAATATTTATGGGGCAATTGCAAATAATTGAATTTCAGTTATTTTACCATACGAATCATTTATATAATTTTACAAAGTTTTTTAGCTTTAATCACATGGGGATGAAAATATATGGGACCAAGTGATTTGATCATCAATTTTAACATCATTTTAAATAACAATTTTACAAGTATATAAAAAGAAGCATCCCTTACACTGTTTTTACTAGTGAGATCAATGCTAATATTTTTTCAAATTTGAGCCAAAATGCCTGCGTTTTTCCCGATAATCACCAATTGGTACATTCCATTAATGCACGGACATGTGTATACACAAAATAGTGAGTTAATGTTTTAAAATTTTGAAAGTTGGAGATGCGCAATGTTATAAACAACATTATATTATACTTTATATAATTAAACAGACACCTTTAGTAATAATATACAAATAGCAGCACATACGTCGTAAAAAAAAAACAATTCAAAAGCAAGCTATGAAGTCATCATCACTTCAAACTATTAAATTAAACTACAAACTAGCAATGTTGAATAAGCTGTTTTGTATAGTCAGCGGATAATTCAAGCTTCCAATTCCATCAAATAAAGCATTTTGCTCTATAATCTGCATCCAAAACGATTGACTAAAAGGGTCATATCAAGCATCACTATATATATATATATATATATATATGTATGTATGTATGTATGTATGTACGTATGTATGTATATAAGGGTACTTGAAAGTGGTAGTTGCATGATATTTTTCATTCTTATATACAAGGTTTTCGAAATGTGATTTAGATCGTAAATCGTAAAGTTTAAATTTTAAAATCGATACGGGATTTAAGTCGTAGATTCAAAATATCCACATTTTAAGATTTGTAGGCACTTTGAAGTTGATTTTGATGTTTGAACTTCTACTACTAAACTTACTTTTTCCCTCTAATTCCATTTATATTTTGTTTTAAAAACATTATAATGGAAATTATGAATCTAAATAAGTATATTGCATATGTTACTATGAGTTGCATGTGTTTCTGATTTTGGTTTTAACTAGTAAATCGGGAGGGATCTGATCTGAATCGAAGTTTAACTCGTAAGACTTTAAGATTTTCGACATTAATACTTATATATGGAAAACTGCAGTCATATATATCCTAACTTGAAAGCCTAGGTTAACTGTGTATTGCAGTTCAAAGTAGTTTGTAAATAAACACTTTCTTTTACTTACAAATAGTAGTAAATCCTGCTTACCTTCCCCTGCAGAATCTCGTTTGCTGCTGCCAGGATTCCTGCCTGCATATAAGGAAAAAAAACTGAATACATAACAACATTAATTAGTATGCACTTGACAAAAAAAAAAAGAAGAAGAAGAAGAAGAAGAAGATCGTAATTTAGATAACCTTGTTTTCAAGTAGTTGAATCTCTTGAAACATGACCTGCATCTGGAACAGATAATTCCATTTATTGTAAGAGTTGGGACTAAACACTGATATTTGAAAATTTTATGCAACGATAAGCAAAGGTTAAATATAACTTATTACCTTTGTTGATCGAATATGATACACCCAATTTTCAAGCTGTCTTTCTAAGCTTTGTAGTTCTTCAAGTGTCATAGGTCCTTCGCTCATCTCCCCATACATGTATCTGTTAGTATTTTAATTTGTTATCCCTAGTGAGAGTAAATACTTTAGCTTTGCCAAACACTTTAATACTTGGCGCAGCGGATAATTCGAAAACAAACTTCAATCGGTGAATGTAGCAATCGGTGAGTTGAGAATACTGCAATGCCCAAATCCGTTGATCCAAAGATACCGGATTCTAGCTATCTTCGTCTCGTTGATCGCGCACGATACCTAGAAACAAAGATCTACGATTCTTCGACGTTGATCAAGCGCACTTGATTCCGCGAATCGGCTTCAACAAACGTTGATTCGAGCGCACTCGAATGACGTAAGTGGAGATAGGAGATTTTCACTCGACTACCAATTTAGAGAAAGCACAAAGCAATCAAATAGAAATTTTTATTCCCTTTTCAACCACCTTTACAATGACACCACATGCCTATTTATAGGCGTACAACTCAATATATGACTCACAAAATGGTACAACAAACATACACACAATCAACAATATACAGTACATGACTCGGCCACGACTCAACGTATAACTCGGTAACGACTTAACTGAGGAAATTCGTTCGCGACTTATAAAAGAGGAAGACAACTTGCGGTTTAGGGCTTTGAATTAGGTCGTGCACGATCTTGAATCGCGACATAGGAATTGTATCTCGGTAGAGGATGGTTGCGGTAGGGGTTTTGGGTCGGAAACGAGTTAATTGGGGCAAGCTTGAGTCGCGCGCGATATATGACAAGGGAATCGCGACTTAGGGTTTTGGAAGAAGGCCGAGGGGTGTGTCGTGGGGATTATTGGGATGAGGCGTGAGTCGCGTGAGGTTTGGGGATGAGTCGCGTGAAGGGATGAGTCGGTGGTCGCGACTTAGGGTGGAGGGCATGAGTCGGCAGAGGGAATGGCGATGAGTCGCGTGAGGCTGATGAGTCGCGTGAGGCTGATGAGTCGCGTGAGGGCTTGGGGAATGAGTCGCGTGATATGGTGAGTACTGCATCATCCTCCCCTTGTTGGAAAGAATTCGTCCCCGAATTCGCATTCTCGTCACCTTCGATGAAATCTTCCCCACAATACGGGATTAAATGTTTGATATTAAAAACATCAGAAGTATGAACATTTTCTGGCAACTTTAACCGATATGCATTATCATTGATTCTCTTCAAGATTTCTACTGGACCAATCTTTCGTGCTTTCAACTTATTGTAAGTTCCAACTGGAAAACGATCTTTCGTTAAAACCGCGTAAACAAAATCTCCTTCTTTGAAAACTACACCTCTTCGTTTTTTATCTGCCATTTGTTTATACCTCTCATTTGATTTCTCCAATCGTTCCTGAACGATTCTATGGCATTCTGTCAACCCATCGACAAAATCAACAGCCCGTTTAATAACTCCTTTCTGACATGGTACTACTACCAAGTCCAACGGTCCCTTTGGTAAACTTGAATATACAATCTGGAATGGACTGAACCCTGTACTTCGGTTATTTGCATGGTTGTGAGCAAATTCAGCTTGGCTCAACTTCATATCCCAACTCTTCAGATTATCTTTCACAAGACATCTCAGTAAGTTTCCCAATGATCGGTTAACCACTTCCGTCTGTCCATCTGACTGCGGGTGGTACGCGCTACTAAAATTCAGCTTCGTTCCGACCATTTTCCACAGACTCAGCCAAAAGTGACTCAGAAATCGAGTATCTCTGTCCGACACAATAGACTCTGGTAACCCATGAAGTCGATAGATTTCTTTGAAAAATAACTGAGCAACTCGAACTGCATCCGATGTCTTCTTACAGGCTATAAAGTGTGCCATTTTTGAAAATCGATCAACCACTACATAAATGGAATCGTTTCCCCTTTGAGTTCTAGGTAACCCCAAAACAAAATCCATACTCAAATCAACCCAAGGCTTAGTCGGTACAGGTAATGGCATATACAACCCCGCATTGGTCGCTGTTCCTTTCGAAACTTGACAAGTATGACATCTCTCCACAAATCTCTCGACCTCTTTCCTCATTGACGGCCAAAAGTAAGAATGTGAAATCAACTGCAAAGTACGATCACGGCCCACATGACCTTCCTCGTGCAACTCTTTAATAATCTTCAACCTCAGACTACAATCTGGAATACATAAACGATTTCCCTTAAACAGAAAACCATCTATCAACATGAATTCATCAGCACTCCCTTCCTTAACTTGTTCAACAAATTTCTTAAAGTAAGGATCTTCCTCAATCAGTTCTGGTAATAATTCAAACCCTGTCACTTCAACCTTCATAGTCGTCAATAAGTGACTCCTCCTACTCAAAGCATCAGCTACCCGATTCGTCACCCCTGACTTATGTTTGACAACAAAAGTAAACTGCTGTAAATAAGCAATCCAAGATGCATGTCTCGCTGAAATCTTGTCTTGTCCTTGTAAATGCTTCAACGCCTCATGATCAGTGTATAGAACAAATTCTTTCTGAAATAGATAGTGTCTCCAATGTTTAACAGCTTGTACAACAGCATAGAATTCAACGTCATATGTACTGTATCTCAACTTTGCTCCTGATAACTTCTCACTGAAATAAGCGACTGGTCTCCCACTCTGGCTCAATACTCCACCAATTCCCACTTTCGAAGCATCAGTATGCAATTCAAATAACAACTGAAAATTCGGCAGTACTAGAATCGGTGCTGTCGTCAAGAGTGTCTTAATCTTCTCAAAAGCAACTCCTGCTTCCTCTGACCATATAAACTTCTTTCCTTTCATACAATCGGTTACTGGTGCCATAACACTGCTAAAATGTGGAATGAATCTTCGATAAAACGAAACCAATCCATGAAAACTTCGAACTTCAGTAATTGTCTTCGGTTGTGGCCAACTTCTGACAGCTTCTATTTTATTCTCATCCACTTGAATACCTTCCTTTGACAGAACATACCCCAAGAACAAAACACTGCTCGTCATAAACACACACTTCTTTGTTGCTGCATAAAACTGCTCTCGTCGTAGAATTATCAACACTTCTCGCAAATGCTGGATGTGCTCTTCCATATTCCCACTATAAATCAGAATATCATCAAAATAAACAACCACGAACTTCCCAACAAATGGTCTAAAAATCTGGTACATCACTCTCATAAACGTACTAGGAGCGTTTGACAAGCCAAACGGCATAACCAACCATTCGTATAAACCTTCCCTGGTTTTAAAAGCAGTTTTCCACTCATCACCCGGTCTAATACGAATCTGATGGTATCCACTCTTCAGGTCAATCTTGGAAAACACAACAGCTCCGCTCAACTGGTCAATCAAATCATCAAACCTTGGCATAGGAAATCTATATCTTACAGTAATCTTATTCAAGGCTCGACTATCAGTGCACATCCTCCACGTCCCGTCCTTCTTTGGTACTAACAATGCTGGCACAGCACATGGACTTAAACTTTCCTGTACACGTCCTTGCTCTAACAACTCTTCCACTTGCCTTCTCAACTCCTCGTGTTCTTTCGGACTCATACGATAATGTGGCCTATGCGGTAAAACAGCACCTGGCACTAGATCAATTTGATGTTGTATGTCTCTCAACGGTGGCAATTCCTTTGGTAGCTCTTCAGGAAACACATCACTGAATTCTTCCAATAACGGCTTCACTTCTTCTGGAATTTCCACGGATTCAGTAGTTTCATGTCCAATTAACAAAAACACTTCAGGACTCTCTTCTACTTCTTCAACGAATTCTTTCAATGTCAATAACGTTTTCAACTCCTCAATCTCCTCAGATTTGTTTTCTCCGTGCTGTCTCTTCTTTGGCACTAAAATGATTTTAACACCTTCGAACATAAAACTGTAACTATTGGTCCGACCGTCATGCTGCACTGCTCGATCATACTGCCACGGTCTACCCAAAAGCAAATGACAAACATCCATCTCAACTACATCACACCAAATCTCGTCTTTATATTTCTTCCCAATAGAAAAGGGTACTCGAACTCGTTTATCAACCTTCACTTCTCCTCCTTTTCTCAGCCACGCTAATTTATAAGGATTAGGGTGTCTCTCCGTCTTCAATTTCAGTTTCCTCACTGCTTCAGTTGAAATAATATTGTCACAGCTTCCTGCATCTATCACAAACTTACATACTTTCCCCAATATAGTGCATGTCGACTGAAAAATGTTACTTCTCAACCAACTAGCTTCATCCTCTTGCTTTGGTGTTAAACAAGACCTCCTCATCATTAGGTTACAGCCTTCATCTCCCGATGCGATATCCTGTTCATTCTCCTCAACCGGACTATCTTCACCCTCAGCAGCATCCTCACTTTCGACTTCAGCTATCATAGCTCGTTTCTTCGGTTTTGGACACTCATTGCTTTTATGACCCATCTCCTGGCAATTGTAGCATTTGAAACCATTGTTAACCTTCGCCTTCTCACTCTCCTTTACTACGGGTTTACTGACAGTTTTAGAAACATTAGAACTTCCGCTAACACCTCTGCTTTGAATATTGGAATTTGTAAACACACCACCTCCTCGTCTTCCCTGCTTCTCCCAAGCCAACGCTTTCTGGTGCGCTTCAGCCACAGATCTCGGATCAAACATATTAACCATATCCTGGATCTGCATTCGCAATCCTCCAACAAACCTAGCAGTCAACTGTTCATCTGTCTCCATAATATCATTTCGAGCAATCAGTTGATAGAATTCATCAGCATAGTCATTTACTGATTTCGTCCCCTGCCGTAGATTCTGCAACCTTTGGTACATAAGAGATTGATAGTTGTATGGTAAAAATGTAGCTCTTATCAATTTCTTCATCTTCTCCCAAGACTCAATCTTTGACTTCCCCATCCGTTCTCGTGTAAGTTTGGTTTGCTGCCACCACGCCAAAGCTCTCCCTCTCAACCTAGTAGCAACCAACTTTACTCGACGATTCTCCGGCACTTCCTTGAAATCAAAGATTTCTTCAACATTAGATAACCAATCCAAGAATTCTTCTGCAACCATTCCGCCTTTAAATTCTGGAATCTCCATCTTCATTCCCGATTCCCATCGTCGATCATCATCAATAACCCGATATTGACGTTGTCCCTGATCTCTATCTCTGAAATGAACACTTCCTCTTTCACCATCAAACTCCTCATCAAAGTCTGATGTATAACGTTGTCGATCTCGTCCTCCAACATCTCTACTACCATTCCGTCGTTCAACATTTCTATTACGGTTGTCAACACTTCGATGATCTTGCTCTTCTCTTCTCTCTCGATCTGAATGGATCGAAGCCCTACTTCCCCCATGGTCTGATTCTGGCGAAACTCTTCTTCGATTTTGATTCATTTCAAGCATCATTCTCTCTAATCGACCAATTCCATCATTCAACTTTTCAGTGAAACTCTCGTTAATTCGTTGCTCCATTTCGTCAGCCTCTTCTCTTCCATACAAGGCATTAATATTGCGATGTCGTTGAGCTCGTCTCGGAGGCATGATTAAACTTCAAACAAACTTCAAAAAAATAAATTTTCAAACACCTTTCGAACTCTGATCCAAAGTAAAATAGATCGAAACTTCCAACTTGTCGTAATTTCACGATGAACACGATGAACACCAAATTCTTCAACAATGGCAAATCCGATCTTCAAACTCCAATTTCTCGAAACCCAAGTCTCCAAATGATGCAAACTCCTTGCAATCTAGCTTTGATACCAAACTGGCGCAGCGGATAATTCGAAAACAAACTTCAATCGGTGAATGTAGCAATCGGTGAGTTGAGAATACTGCAATGCCCAAATCCGTTGATCCAAAGATACCGGATTCTAGCTATCTTCGTCTCGTTGATCGCGCACGATACCTAGAAACAAAGATCTACGATTCTTCGACGTTGATCAAGCGCACTTGATTCCGCGAATCGGCTTCAACAAACGTTGATTCGAGCGCACTCGAATGACGTAAGTGGAGATAGGAGATTTTCACTCGACTACCAATTTAGAGAAAGCACAAAGCAATCAAATAGAAATTTTTATTCCCTTTTCAACCACCTTTACAATGACACCACATGCCTATTTATAGGCGTACAACTCAATATATGACTCACAAAATGGTACAACAAACATACACACAATCAACAATATACAGTACATGACTCGGCCACGACTCAACGTATAACTCGGTAACGACTTAACTGAGGAAATTCGTTCGCGACTTATAAAAGAGGAAGACAACTTGCGGTTTAGGGCTTTGAATTAGGTCGTGCACGATCTTGAATCGCGACATAGGAATTGTATCTCGGTAGAGGATGGTTGCGGTAGGGGTTTTGGGTCGGAAACGAGTTAATTGGGGCAAGCTTGAGTCGCGCGCGATATATGACAAGGGAATCGCGACTTAGGGTTTTGGAAGAAGGCCGAGGGGTGTGTCGTGGGGATTATTGGGATGAGGCGTGAGTCGCGTGAGGTTTGGGGATGAGTCGCGTGAAGGGATGAGTCGGTGGTCGCGACTTAGGGTGGAGGGCATGAGTCGGCAGAGGGAATGGCGATGAGTCGCGTGAGGCTGATGAGTCGCGTGAGGCTGATGAGTCGCGTGAGGGCTTGGGGAATGAGTCGCGTGATATGGTGAGTACTGCATCAATACTGTACCTCATTCCCTTCTGCAAAAAATCAATCTCCTTCTTCAGCAATAATACTTCCTGTGGCATTCCCTGTATCATGAAAAAGATAACATTACATAAGATAACAGATATAGGCCAAGTGTTATAACCATAAGATATTAATCTTACGTTAGGCTCGCCATTATCAACATGAGCTTCTCCATATCCGTGTGCATATCTCTGAATCAACTCTTTCATGTTTCTAAGCAAGTTAAACAGTTGAAGAAAAATTAATTGCTTTATCCTTTACTCAAAACCTAAAAAATAAAATGAACATACCCGTTCGTGGCAAGTTCGAAAAGCTTGCCAGGACCATTGAAAATAATGATTCCAATATCGGCTTCACACAGTACAGAAAGCTCCCTAGCTTTTTTGAGCAGTCCAGCTCTTCTTTTACAGAAAGTAACCTGTCTATGGACATGGTTCTCTATGCATCTCAATTGAACTTTTCCACGTGCCATCTCTTTAACTTATTATCTTTCAATTTAACCTTCCACTAGTTTAGACTAGCTTCAAGGGTGGTTCTAGTTTTTCACTCTTTGCTGTGATTGAGTAAACTGGTAGCTTCATATATAGCAGTCAAGCAGAAAAAGGGTTGCATAATCTTTTGCGCGTCATTAAGGCTGTATGGTGCACATAAAAGTTTGATGTTGAACATTAAATATGCTTTACTGTCATTAGTGGTGAGTGCACCTGATACTTTTAAGAAATCTGTCCTAAACAAAGCAATGATAGTGAACCAATCATATTGTTTTCTATCATAGGAAGAATATAACAAGGATTCTAAATGTAATTATTGTAGCATTCCTGCTATGATAAGAAAAATACTTGCTCCTTTAGGAAGAGCTTTACATTCCAAATTAGGGGACGTTTTGTTGAACATCCTACATAAGCTTCAAAATTCACTTCCACCCCTTCACAAAAATAGACTTCACGAAAAATCTCTATTATTATTTTCAACGAAAATGTTCAATCTACAGTGCAAATATTTGTTTTACAAAAACTTGCAGTTAGAATTGCAATGTAATGCAAATATTTGTTGTTTTAACCATAAATATTTGCAGTATAAACTGCACATTTTCGCTGAAAATAATTACAGGAGCGTTTCGCGAAACATGTTTTTTAAGAAGGGTTGCTTGGGCATTAAATTTGAAAATAAGGGTAGAATCCTAATCTCCACGTAAATTAATCTATGAAACTTAATATTTGTCCATAGTTGCCAACTATGTGGAGTGTATATCAACACTCTCCTTAAGAATAATTTGGTTAGAATTACTTGTACTTCTAAGTGCTGTCTCCCCTTTTAATCCAGTGTGAGACAAAGCATACCTTCTAAACACATTTTTTTTAACATGGTTATTATATATTCTTAAGGTTTCAAACCCAAAACCTACAGCTACAACTCAAGCTAGATGCCTTAACACTTGGAACAATGGTTATTGGCTTTTAAACACAATAATTGGTTATTCTGCCAGATATTTTGCACAATCTCTGTTCATTAAGTATGGAACTGGGAATGTTGATTATGAACACTTAAATTTCCGTTTCAGTTTTACACAGCTTATACCTTTGACATTATTTTTTTGTTTTTATTTTGTTGACTGATATTATGCGTTGGGTTGGAACTTGGAAGTTAATATTGTGTGTTCAGAGAGTGGTATGGGTGAGTGGAAAGGAAAATGTGATAAAAGTTGATTAAAAAGTGCACCAAGTCGACCCTATGTTGGTTATGCTCTAAATCCTGTTCGCAAATGCTAGAGCAGCACCTGTAAAGAAGCTAAAACATGACCACCAAAAAATCAAGGCTATAGAAAAGAAAAGAAAAAGTGATTCACTTTTTATGATATTAGCCTAAAATAAGAATGAAATGACATTTAAATTGACAATTAATTATATCACTAATAAACACAAATAGATTCCTTCAAGCACACTAATGAGCAAGATAAAGATGCTAAAGTTCCATAAAGCTATTGCTTTGAGGGACAACTACCTTAAACACAACATAATAACATATACCACTGAGTTTACTTAATCTCCAAGATTAGACTAGTTAGTAGAGGGCAATTAGACTATAACATAACTATCAACATCAATGGCTGTCAAATGGTATGTGTACTCGAAATATTCTATATCACATTTCAGTAAACATTTTAACTTCTTAATCACCAATGATCTGATTAACTACTCAGATAATACAATCCTTTCATTCCTTTGTATTAAAAATATTCTGATCAGCAGGATTTTGTGGTTAAATATTTGTTCTGGTGGCAAGCAATAAAGTGAATGTGAGTGATGAAAACTTTCATCCTTACCTATCCAGCGAGAACAATATTCTACCACATTATTAAGTATTGATTATTTAATTACCTTTTGATTTAATATGCACTTCTAATATTAGAGAATTACATGCAGAAAATATAACAATGACTGAGGCATCAATATGCTTGTTGTAAGTGTGTGTAGGGCGAGGATTGGCAAGACCTCAATTCTTCCTGATTTCCACCTGACATTCTGATATAAATAATATATTTTCTCTTTTGTCATCTCATAATTCGGAGCATGCAGCTGAAATCATGTGTGAATTGAGTTGTCAAGAACGAGGTGTAGCCTATCCTTGCTTTATATATATATATATATATATATATATATATATATATACATATACATACATATATATATATATATATACATATACATACATATATATATACATATACATACATATATATATATATATATAACACGAGAGAAATATTATGTATGTTAACATAGCTATTATTGTATTATTTTGTAATATTTGTATTCTATCACTTTTTCCTGGAAAGTCGTCTTTATTATATCCGACATTTATATTAGGATCACTAAATCTGTAGTTTGATTCTACGTATTTAGTTGCTTCTTGGAAATATTTATTTTCAAAACTCATTAACTTAAGATTAAAAGTTTGATTTCTTTCAACATTTCTTCAATTTGTTGTATTTGTTTGTCAAATTGGTTTTTATCTTTTTCTGTTTGTTCTTTTAATTTTATTATTAACTCTTTAGAGTGTATTTCTATGTCTTTTGGTTTATTTTCTTCAATTAAATTTTTTAATTGGATTATGTCTTTTTTGTTAGGGAATTCTTTTAATTTTATCACTTTGAATTTTTCCGATAATTTTTTTAAGGTTACTTCAAAATTATCTATTTTATAGAGATTTGTTTTCAAGT
Organism: Allium cepa; assembly: GCA_030765085.1. Taxonomy (NCBI): domain Eukaryota; kingdom Viridiplantae; phylum Streptophyta; class Magnoliopsida; order Asparagales; family Amaryllidaceae; genus Allium; species Allium cepa. Next base: position 925,745,330 of record CM060931.1, on the reverse strand, counting down.
AATCTTGGTTATTTGTAATTTGTTTTAATAATTTATTTTTCTCAATTATTCCATCAAGGACTAATTGCATTAAGTTATAATGTTTTTCATTATAAAGGTTTAAGTTTTCACCTAATTCTATAACCAAATCTGTCAATGAATTCATGTGTTCAAGTTCTGAATGAATTTTATGTTTAAATTCAGAATTATTAATGTAGCATATGTGTTTCTGTTTATCTAGAGTAATAATCTTTTTTGTTGGATTGTTAATTTCTAAATTTAAGTAATTGAATTTTTTATAACTCATTTAAATTGGGCCTAGTAATCTTTAGGCTCTGATACCATAAATAAAGAGGGTTGTATTGGGGGTAAGTAAACTTTGGATAATTTTGGCTCTGATACCATAAAAAAAGATTATTATGTTTTAGGTATTTTGGCCTAATACCTAAAATGAGTTATAAAAAATTCATTTACTTAAATTTAGAAATTAACAATCCAACAAAAAAGATTATTACTCTAGATAAACAGAAACACATATGCTACATTAATAATTCTGAATTTAAACATAAAATTCATTCAGAACTTGAACACATGAATTCATTGACAGATTTGGTTATAGAATTAGGTGAAAACTTAAACCTTTATAATGAAAAACATTATAACTTAATGCAATTAGTCCTTGATGGAATAATTGAGAAAAATAAATTATTAAAACAAATTACAAATAACCAAGATTACTTGAAAACAAATCTCTATAAAATAGATAATTTTGAAGTAACCTTAAAAAAATTATCGGAAAAATTCAAAGTGATAAAATTAAAAGAATTCCCTAACAAAAAAGACATAATCCAATTAAAAAATTTAATTGAAGAAAATAAACCAAAAGACATAGAAATACACTCTAAAGAGTTAATAATAAAATTAAAAGAACAAACAGAAAAAGATAAAAACCAATTTGACAAACAAATACAACAAATTGAAGAAATGTTGAAAGAAATCAAACTTTTAATCTTAAGTTAATGAGTTTTGAAAATAAATATTTCCAAGAAGCAACTAAATACGTAGAATCAAACTACAGATTTAGTGATCCTAATATAAATGTCGGATATAATAAAGACGACTTTCCAGGAAAAAGTGATAGAATACAAATATTACAAAATAATACAATAATAGCTATGTTAACACAGATACAAAACACAATTGATAATATCCAAAATAAGATGTTTGACATAGATCACACAAGTAAAGGCCAAGAATTTGAAATAAATAAATTAACCGAAAGTTTACAAAAAATGAACTTAGGACCAAATAATCCTACAACAACTATAGTAAGTAAAAAATCAAAAATGAACTTTCTTATGTACAAACAACTTGATAAAATATGAATAATAGAAGACTATCATTCAGTGGCCCCTCTCGAACCTTAACAGATGACAGATCTAACAGGACTAATGAAACAAACTCTATCTCATCATTAGGATGGATAGATAATGTACTAAGAAGAAGTACAAATACACAAACTCAATTAGAAGAAATAATTGATCTTAACAGAGATATTGAAATATTTTCAAACAACCAACTAAATACATTAAATCCTAGAGAAATATACAGAACTGGTATATTTACGGTAATAACAGGATTATACAGACACCACAGAGAACAGATGTTTGCTGTTCCAGATGGGAACCAACAGATAATAAGCCTTATGAATCCAGAAGCCATAAACCAACTTAAAATACAAAAATATAAAATGATCCACCTAGGACTTATTGTCATAGGAGTAAGAGGTCTAACAAGACAAAAAATAGGAGCAAAACTTCTATTAATCTTAATAGATGACAGACATCAAGACTTAGATAGAGCCATATTTGGAACTATGGAAGTTGATATGAACAACAATATTGGTATTGTTTATATCGCCCCAAATTTTACAATGGATATAAATGATTTCTATAAACATGTAAAATTAATCATACAAACTAAAGGATATGAAAATTTCCAAGGAAAAAACATATTACTTGATATAACATTTTTGGAAAAATGTATGTCCAGACATGCCCCTAAAATAAAAATAAAATTAGACAAGATCATTGAAACATTAAACTCCACTGGAATAAATTTCATAAAACCTATGGAAATTGATTCCTCTGTTCTTGCTGGTCATGAATGGAATATAACAAATCCAAACGAAACAGCTGCAACAATAAAACCAAACAATGTTGTAACATATAATAACTTGAACAAATCTATGTCCATAAGATTTAAAGACTATGGTCCATCAAACCAACAAGAAGTTGAAACAGATGATGAAACAGAAGAATTAAGCAAAAGAATAAATGGATAAGATCATTTATCCAAAGGAGCTTGAAATGGTTCTCGGACCATCAGACATTTTTAATCTTGAACAAAGTTTAAAATCATCAAGACAAATAAGCCAAGACACTTTTATTTATATTGATGATGAAAACAATGTAAGAATGAGGGAAATACAAAACATTGATAATTACCTAAATGATTCGTTACTATCTACAGAAATTCATAAAAATGATATTCTTGAAGATATCATTTCAGAATTTACAGAACATATGGATTTAGCTGATCCTGAAACAAGTGCTGAGTCAGGAATTAGCCATAAATATCCAGATAGAAACAAAGACCAAACAATGCCATATGAAATAGGACAACCTCCTAGAAGGGCGTACAATACATATACAGATAATAATCCAAATTTAAGAACGATAGGAAAAAGATTACCTGATGAGAAATCTTATTTCCAAAACAACTCAGTGATTTTAAACATAATTGAATGTCATCCCCAGTTGTTAGATACATATCTAGAACAATGGACTGCCGCAATAGCTAGAGACTATTCGGCAAGACATCTAAACATCAATTCTGGTGAAGAAATGATCAGAATTGCTGAAAACTACTTAGGCGATAACGCCAAAGCAATTTGGGAATCATATAAAAAAGATTTCCCAGGAGATATTGCAAACCTTATCGCCCAGGGAAACAATATATATAATTTTGCTTATTCCATACACACTATCTTAACTGGAAGAGATGTGAACACCGGAATAACAATAAGACAACAAGAAGCAATGCGTGATCTTGAACAGATACAACTCCTAGATTGGAGATACATAATAAAATTTCTAAAAGAATATCTTCATTATGCTACAATTTCAGGAAATTATTATAATTCTGAAGTAGGCAACAGACTTTTTTCTAAACTACCAGGTGATTTAGGAAAAGAAATACATAGATCTTGGATAACAGATTATCAAGACAAACCTGAAAACTTACCCCCAAGTTATAATAATATTGGGATAAGAATTACACATATCATCTCAGAATTGAAAAAGAGGTGTACTTACATAAAAATCCAAAAAGAACTAAAACAAAAGAATTATGGGTTTTGTGGACAAATATATACACCACAACAATATGGTTCTAGTAGGATTGAAAACAAACCAAAATTCAAAAAGAAATATACAAAAAAGTATTACTTAAGAAGATCAAATGCTAGAAAGCCATACTTAAATAAAGATAAACATGTTAGAAAATATAATCCAAAAAAAAACATATGCAAATACAATTACATGTTTCGCTTGTAATGAAAAAGGACATTTATCATCCTCATGTCCGAAAAAACAAAACTTATATACAAGAGAATCAAACCTTGTTGATTCTGTTAAAGAAGATCTAATTGAAATTGCTTCTGATGTCTCAGAAACGTCAACAATCTATTCCATAATCTCCCTTGAAGGATTAGAAGATCATAAACAAGAAAGTTCATCTGATTATGGTCTAATCAATGAACTAACAACATTTGAAGAAAATTTAACAAATGAATCCTTTTTTAACATAATGAATAAGGAAATTTGTACCCATGACTTTAAGTATAAAATGGGAACTGACACAAAGAAATGTGAGTTTTGTCCTTGGTATCCTGCCTTTGACAAACGATACAAATGTACAACTTGTACAATTGAAATTTGCCAAATTTGTGCTACAAACAGATTCGCTATACAAGTCCCTAAAGAAGTTAAGTACACTTATACTGATAAAAATAAAATAAATGAAGATAGAATAAAAACTCTTGAAGAAAGAACAAACAACATAGAAATAGAAATAGAAGATTTAAAAGATAAACTTTTATCTCTTGACAAAGGAAAAAGCATAATCACCCATGACATGGATGAACTAAACAAACAAGTCTATAATCCAGAACAACTAAAAAACTACCACCATACAGACCCAAGCAATGATCATGAAAAACATGCTCATTTAAATAGTATTGATAACCCAATACAAATTCCACTAATTTGTAATACCGGAAGTTTAAAAGAACTACGTATTCCAACAAAACTAAATATAAAGGGAATTGATATACAGGTTTTAGCTTTTATTGATACCGGTGCAACTAGCTCTACTATTTGCTCTAGCCTTATTCCATACAAATACATTACAAAAGCAGATAAACCTAAACAAAGCATCCAGTTTGATGGCACAACAACCATAATAACAGATATTGTCAAAAATATAAATATATGTTTTACAAATACATGCGGAAATTGGTCTCCTTATTATAATATAAAACAACTTTGGGTCTTAGAGTTAAACCTACAAGATATCAAACTAATCCTCGGATTAGACTTTCTATTAAATGATAATGGTAGTTTTTCATTTAATAAAGATTATATACAAATTTCTAAGAAAACAACACTTACACCCATATTATCAGAATTAGCACTTGAGAAGCGTGGTGGGACTAAACCACCATCAACATCTCCAAACCCAGATAAATTAGAAAATTGCAATTGCCCAATTCCTGGCCAATGCAGAAACCTAAATCATACAAACGAAACAACTATTGATCCAGAACAAAATAATTATGATTTTCCTTCAACAAAAAATTATATTTATAAAAGAAAAGACTTAACAAAAGACTTACAAATGATAAATCCTCAAGATGTTAGCAAACTATTACTAACAAAAGATGATATTGATCAAATGATTTCTAAATTAGAAAAAATAGAAATCATAGGTGAAAAACCTCTAAAATTTTGGGACAAAGATAAAATACAATGTAAGTTAGACATAATAAATCCAGACTTAACAATAAAAACTGGTTCGCCTAAATATGATAATTGGATCATGGACGAATTTAAAATGCACATTAAAATTCTAACCGATTTACATATCATAAGAAAAACAGATTCGAGACATAGGACGGCAGCGTTTATTGTGCAAAAAGAATCTGAAAGAAAACGTGGCCAGTCTAGAATGGTCATGAATTATACAAGGCTTAATGACAATACCCATGAAGATGGATATTGTATACCAAACAAAGATGTTCTCATCAACAAAATATAAGGTTCAAACTGGTTCTCCAAGTTTGATCTTAAATCAGGATTCTGGCAAGTAAAAATGCACCCAGATTCCATACCTTGGACTGCATTTACATGTAGTGAAGGTCATTATGAATGGCTTGTCATGCCATTCGGGTTAAAAAATGCACCACAAATTTTCCAAAGAAAAATGGATAATGTTTTTCAACATTGTAACAAATACACTTGTGTTTACATTGATGATATCCTTGTTTTCTCTAAAACAAAGCAAGAACATATAGCACATTTATATACAGTTTTAAAACTAATCGAAGCTCATGGATTAATCATATCAAAAAAGAAAATGGAACTACTAAAAAATTCTATAGAATTTCTTGGAGCCAGAATTGGTAAAGGAACTATAGAATTACAACCCCATATAACAAAGAAAATATTAGAATTCCCAGACAAAATAGAAAATCTAAAACAACTACAAGCTTTCCTTGGACTTGTTAACTATGCAATACCATATATTCAAAATCTTTCAAAATATACTGGGCCTTTATATAATAAAGCTAGCCCAAAAGGAAACAGAGACTTTAATTTCGAAGACATAAAACAAATACAAAGGATAAAAGAAATAGCAAGCAATTTACAACCTTTAAGTTTACCCCTACAGACGGAATATTTAATAATAGAAACAGATGGATCATCCTTAGGATGGGGTGGCATTTTATTAAGTAAAAAGAACAAATACGAAAACAAAACAACAGAAAAAATATGCAGATACACCTCTGGTATATATAAAGAAAAAGGATATATGACATCCTTAGATTATGAAATCTTAGCAATAATAAATGTCCTAGAATCCTTCAAACTTTTTATAATCTCACAGAAAGAAATAACAATTAGAACTGACTGTGAATCCATAGTCAAATATACAGAAAATAAAAAAGACAAGGGAATAATAAATAATAGATGGCTTAAATTTAAAAATGCTATAACAAATTGTGGAACAAATATACTATGGGAACATATAAAAGGCAAGGACAATTTTTTACCAGATAAACTTTCTAGGATGTTAAGATAACTCTACCTGTTGTTTTTCACTAACATTCTACATGCAGATTATAGAAAGGCAAAAAATGAACATGGGAGAACAAGATCCTTCTATGCATCTCAAGACATATTCAAAACAAAATAAGTTCCAGACAAAGACAAAAGTCACAGAGGAACAACAAATGGTTCTAGATAATATTTGGAACATGAAGACTCCTCAAGAGTCTAACAAACAAAAGCTGAGTGTTCTTTACACACTCTTACAGATATTTTCAAAATCACAAGACAAAAAATACCTTTATTATGGTCTTTTTACAGGTCCTGATGCTGGCATATATGCCTCATGGGAACAGATCATAATAAAAATAAATTTTCTAAAACAAAATCCCAGATATGGGAATCCACTTTACAAAGGCTTCAACACTTATGATGAAGCAATTACAGAATTACAGAAAAACTTTGGAGATGATTTTATTATTTCCGATGACATACAAAGTTTACAAAAAATATCTATGGGAAAATTTGCAAAGGAAGAAGTTCCTGAAACTTCTTCTTCTTCTTCAATAAATCTTAGGCCACAAACCTCTTATGCAGTTGCAACAAAAAATATTAATACAAAGATGACAAATTTGGGACAACCCAAAACAAATCTCCAGCCTCTTTCTCCTCAGACCAAATCTCTACAAAAAATTGTCTTACCAAACTTCCCTGAACAAATGACTAGGGAATTACAATTCATTTTCCATATTCAAGAACAATCCCCAAGTATGTTCAACACTATTTGCGAATTCTTCTCACAAATATCCCAGGTTCCTAAAGAGGGATTACAAATCCATTGGGAAATATTGAGGAACTCCAACATACCATGTACAAAAAAGTTTTCCCAGTGTCTACAAACAAACATAAACTGTCCTTGTACAATTACATGTGCAATCCCACAAATCACCTTAAACCTCAGCAAATACAAATATCTAATCCACAAAAATATAGTACTAGACCCCATGGTGCTAATAAACTTTGGATTCATTAAAAAATTTTATGCTGAAGAATGGATTCAAGATGATATCCCAGAACCATTTGGAACCACCATAGAACAACTTACAAACATTTTGGCTACAGATATATACATGGAGTTCAAATCAATTCCTCCACACTTTGTCAAACATATATTTGAACCAACAAAACATGCTGTTCAGGTTAAAGCAAAGTTCATTGACCCAGATTATACAGACTGGAATGAAGACTACAAACCAGAAGCTATCCAGTACAAAGAAATAAAAGAACAAGCCTATGAGAGATATAGAGCTACAAAAATTGCTGAAGAAGATGAGTGGGATACAAAAAACAAATTCCTTTATACAGAAACTCCCACTACAAAAATATTTGTCACAAAAGAATTAAGAAATCAAGGAATCCACCACAGAAATTTTGACATTTTCCATCCTAAACCATCCCTAATACAAAGCTACAAAAAAGAAAGACAAAGAAAGAAAAACAATGAAGACAAAGATGACGTAGAGTCCACTACCATGTCTACAGATGATTAAAACTGACAGCTCATTTTCCATTCTCCTAGAAGAAAATAAAAGACAAAGAGGATAGATTTCTTTACAAAAAAGAGAGCATCTACTTTAGAAAAAGACAAAAAAGAGAGCATCTACTTTAGAAAAAGATGTAGTGTGCTGGCTTTCTTTTTTATAAAACAAATATAATTATTTACATAGTGGAGAATTGATGTATCTCCACTAAAATTTGACAGACATCTGGCTTGTGTTTGTATCCCTTCTCCATCTATATAAGGAGAAGTAGTTTGGCATGTAAAACAATGTAAGAAATAATATAAGTCTCTATTGCATCGCAAGCTTCCATTGTAATCTCCTTTCATAAATAAAAATTTTCTTTAAAAATTTTAATGGCTTCAGCTCAGATGATTTGTAACTAAACCTCCAAGTCAAAGCCCAAGGAAGGAACAAGTTACTTTTCATAAGCAATGTAAGTTCTCTTAATTTCTGCTGTTTATATTTAGAATTTTTTCTTCTAATCATAAAGCTTCAAAATTACTTAGTACCATGAAACTTTTAATCTTAGTTCGAGGTTTTTATAAAGAAATATTAGAATTATTTTTTCCAACAGACGTACATCCGTTTGACAGAACTAAGTACCCATTTAAAGCCGTTTAGACAAGAAGTCGTTAGGCGTTCAGGGGAAGAAGTTCTTTAGGGTAACAAGGTAAGGAATTAAAATAATAATAATATAATTTATTAAAAACTTTGAATACTATATGAGGAAAGTTTTGGTAAAATAATTTGAATAATTTGATGATTAGTTTAAAAATCTTAATAAAAACAAGAAAAATAAGATTGCCTTGCTAATACTTATGCAAATAATCCAAGTACTTCCAGAAAGCTTTGATTACTCTCTTAAAAAAGAAAAAAGTTTACTACTAACAAATTGCTTTACAAATTCTGGACAAAACCATTATGGAAAAATTACAAAAAAATCTAGAAGATAAATTCATGTTAAATATGATAAACATTCTAAAACATAACACAAGTACAACAGAAAATCAAAAAACTGAAATCATAACAATATTTAAGCAAAGATATATACATGAACTAATAAATATAGATGACTGTGAAGCAGATCTCATACAAATATTTAACAATTTTAATTATCTCAGAGAACCAGGAAACATAATAATAACAGAAAGATTCTGCAGAGATTTCCACATAGAATGGAACAAATGGAAAATTTTAAAAAATAATTATAAAATTTCGGAAGAACGATTGGGAAAACTAAAATGGTCAATTTTTCAATAATCAATAACATAGAATCCTTACAGAATTTCTTAGAACAACAATTTATGACAAAGGTAATTTTTATCCTAAAACAAACTGGCATGAACATAGATAGACAATATAACATAGCTAAAATTTTTAAATATAACTATACTGAAAAATTTATAGATCTTTCAGATGAACCCAAACTGGACAAAACTAAAATTGTGAAAAACATAATGAATACCTATTATTTTATAGAACAACAGGAAATGGCAACAAAAGTCACAAACAAAATGCTAGACCTAGTTTGTGAAGAAAATTATAAGATCATCAGACAATCTGTTATTGATGAAAATGATAAATGGCTAAACAGCCAACTAGATCTGTCCTGGACAAATGAGTGTAACATGTACAATGAGTTTTACTAAAGAGGACAGTTACAAGATAGTAAAACAAAAATTAGAAGACTCTAAACGAAACAAAATAGAACAGGTTCCTAATTCCTCTTTTACTAATCTACTTACTGCACCCTTGGGTTTTTATACTTTCAAGCTGCCAGTAAGGTAACAAAAATGAACAAAAAACAGATCATTTTATTCATAATTGAAATCTTGACATACACGATAAAGTTCATCTCTGGATTTTCTTTTAGCATTTATATCCAAGACATTGTACAGAATATTTTAGGTATTTTCCAAAAACTAACATAATTTTTACATATTTCCAAGTTTACTTACCCCCAATACAACCCTCTTTATTTATGGTATCAGAGCCTAAAGATTACTAGGCCCAATTTAAATGAGTTATAAAAAATTCAATTACTTAAATTTAGAAATTAACAATCCAACAAAAAAGATTATTACTCTAGATAAACAGAAACACATATGCTACATTAATAATTCTGAATTTAAACATAAAATTCATTCAGAACTTGAACACATGAATTCATTGACAGATTTGGTTATAGAATTAGGTGAAAACTTAAACCTTTATAATGAAAAACATTATAACTTAATGCAATTAGTCCTTGATGGAATAATTGAGAAAAATAAATTATTAAAACAAATTACAAATAACCAAGATTACTTGAAAACAAATCTCTATAAAATAGATAATTTTAAAGTAACCTTAAAAAAATTATCGAAAAAATTCAAAGTGATAAAATTAAAAGAATTCCCTAACAAAAAAGACATAATCCAATTAAAAAATTTAATTGAAGAAAATAAACCAAAAGACATAGAAATACACTCTAAAGAGTTAATAATAAAATTAAAAGAACAAACAGAAAAAGATAAAAACCAATTTGACAAACAAATACAACAAATTGAAGAAATGTTGAAAGAAATCAAACTTTTAATCTTAAGTTAATGAGTTTTGAAAATAAATATTTCCAAGAAGCAACTAAATACGTAGAATCAAACTACAGATTTAGTGATCCTAATATAAATGTCGGATATAATAAAGACGACTTTCCAGGAAAAAGTGATAGAATACAAATATTACAAAATAATACAATAATAGCTATGTTAACACAGATACAAAACACAATTGATAATATCCAAAATAAGATGTTTGACATAGATCACACAAGTAAAGGCCAAGAATTTGAAATAAATAAATTAACCGAAAGTTTACAAAAAATGAACTTAGGACCAAATAATCCTACAACAACTATAGTAAGTAAAAAATCAAAAATGAACTTTCTTATGTACAAATAACTTGATAAAATATGAATAATAGAAGACTATCATTCAGTGGCCCCTCTCGAACCTTAACAGATGACAGATCTAACAGGACTAATGAAACAAACTCTATCTCATCATTAGGATGGATAGATAATGTACTAAGAAGAAGTATGTAACCCAAAAATCGTCTAATATTTGAGTTACTTCTTCAGTAGATAGTCTCTCTCGAGTGAACGATCATCTGACATCAATTCAGTTAGGTTTTAGTTGAGGTTCCAGTGGCTTGACTGTGCTTGAAATTGGTTCTTGACCAGTAGGCTGAAAGCCTGCATTATGTGTGTTAAATTTAGTACATTTAACAAAACAAGAACCCCTGATGTTAAGAGTTCCTGACTTGGTATTAAAATAGGACAAACTTTCAAAATTAAACCACAAAAAATAATTTATTTCGATTTCTCGGGTCTAATTGAAATATCACCCAAGATATTAAAATATCAGTCCGAGATATGAATCAAGAGGTCAATCCGGTATCTAGTATGAAATTTTAGATTTGAAACCTTGGACTATGCAATTGAGAAATCATTTGCGTCTATTTTGGGATAAAATTACTACCATTAGTCTTTATTTTCATTAAACAAGAAACTGATTACTAAATTGAATTAGAATATACTTCAGGACCATTTGACAACTATTTCTATATAATCACTCTTTATGAACGAGAATAATATTTCTCCAACACAACCACCTAAAATTTCATCAACAATGTTTGAGCCTTATCAGTGGAAAACCTTCATAACATATCTGCTAGGTTTTCTTCTGTATAAATTTTCTCGAGATATGCAAATTTGTATTCTTTTATCTACTACATCTCCAACATATCACAAATTACAATCGATAAATGAATACACCTTTTAGTTGCATAACCGACACACCATTACTTTCACCATACCCATTTGCTAACTAAATATTCCATTGATTCTAGCATCAACTTGATTTTCAAGATCCACTTCCAGTACTTAAAAACTTATGTTGTTTGGTTCAAGTTAGGACTGCATTTATGAAGCCGAAAAATGCTCCAGAAAGTAAAAATGTACGAGGAACTAGTTTTCAAAAAATATGAAGTGAAGTCTTTTTGAGTGCGCAGGAGTCTTCTATAAGGAAGTCTAATGACGATTCAAGGAGGAGTGACTGTTTAAAAACGAACAATTAAATCTATTAAAAAATATAATTGTTGTAATAGTCATTTCCCTCTCTTTTGTGCACGGTTTTTGTGATGGAACGCTGCCCTCTAGACCCCACGATGTGGCTAGTCAGATAGATCGTCATTTGTCGTCGGAGCATTGGTCTCACCTAGGACTGTCAACGAGTGGTCGAAAAATTCGAAATCTGTCTGCATCATATTCCGATTTTTTTTTTGACTTTATTAATTATGAGAAAAATGTATAAATTTTCGATATTCGTCTGTATCTGCAAATACGGATATCTGATATCTGAAAATACGAATATTCGAATAATTCCGGATGCGAATGCAGATATGACACTATTCACATTCAAAATTATCCATTGATAGACCTTCCCGCATCCACATCCAAAGGAATCCCCTTCTCTCTTCACGATATCTCTTAGTAGCAAATATTTAAAAAATAAACTTCTAACAGTTTCCTTCGAGAAGAATTTTTTTTTTAAGTGTCATGCTTCTACAGAAAATGTATTCTCTCTTTTCATGGTAGAAATCTACTTTTGAGTTAAACTCAGATTCCATAATTTCTTCACGGCCCTTAGCCCTAACTCAGACAATATGCTGTCAATAGTTGAATTGATCACTAAGACTTAAGTTTGAGTGTTATCCCTAACCATGTCCCCAAGCGACCTGATCGTGTGACACCCAGTTTGACTCATAATACCTTGTCCCAGACTATCACAGCTCCTCCTTAGTTGGAATTTTTCACTGTTTTACACAAAACCATAATAGTCAATAGACCCATGTGGACTCCAGTGTAGTGCATAATCGATTGCTTTCTTATTATCACTAACACAAACCACTATATTACTATGTCTAAACTTGAAAACGCTTCATCCATCTTTGATGTGTCATTTATCGAATCAAAAGCATCAAATGACTGTCTTATCTTTCAACATATCTAAATAATTAAAAGATACGGTTAAAAGTGAATAATTCCTTCATTTTTGGTTCCAAACTCGATAAAACTCGATAAAGTTCAACACCATTCATAGAGCTAAGCATAACTTCTTTAAATGCTTTAAACTCGAGCTTAGCATTTCCATTGTCATGCATAAAATCAGAATACCAAACACCCAAAGATAGCTTAAGTTTATGTTTTATCCTTTGCAAACCTTCTTTAGAATAATAGTAACAATGGTTTAGCACATAATTTGACTAATAAGATAAATCAATGATACAACATTGGTCCTAAATCTCTAAAGTCCATCTTAAGAAACATGCCTTCTTTAACGCAACCCAATTTGACTGTGGTCCTCTATATAGAGAAAAACAGCCTAATCCCATAGTGATTACAGAAAGCGTAGAAACTAACACAATACAAAGTCTTTGCCTTTTCTTGGATCTTCAAACCTCAAAGCTCTACCATCCATTTTCTTTTCGACCAAGAACTTTCAGATTTTGAACTTGAAACGAATCTAACTTGGTTTTCATCTCATTCACCCCAAGTTTTGCTATAGTAATCATCAATAATCGATGTAAATTACATAGCTTCTTCCAAATATGAGTTATTAACCATTAAAATTTTCATTACCATTAATGCTACCTTCAAAACCTTTCAAGTCTCACTTTCCAATGTGGTATTGCATCCTAACTATGCCATCCAGCATGACGGATTATAAATTTATGAAGATTAAGACCTGATATATAGCTAACAATTGAGAAAATATGAATTACTTCATTATACATCTTGATTTATGTATGTTAACCAGAAAATCTACCTGATGCATCGTTATGTATGAGAATATATTTACCTTTTATGCTTCACAAGCTGAAAAATAACTCTTTGTCAATGTTATCCAAAAGGATTCATACCAATCAAAAACGTATTCATAATTACATACTAATGATGTAGACAACGTCAATATATCATTATCAATGCAGACATTTGTTCTTTCTTTACCAAAACTACCAAAGTAAGTGATGCCTACTTTTCAGATACTCATTCGTGATACCGACTTTTCAGATACTCATTCTTCAAACAATTGGGTTACTTCCAAAATAAAGAAATATCTATCTCTCGATTTACTGCAATGTAAACAGACTAACAGGGTTTAAGACATGGAATTCCTGCTATAATCATTAACACCACTTCCTTGACCATTTCTATACACACCCAAAGCAACAAAATATATATAACTATTACCTCCTACATGACGAACACTAAAGCTTATCTAACTAAAAATGCCTCACTAATACATCCACATTGACGTTTTAAGACTCAAAATAACTCGACTATAAGTTATAGTATAATGAGTACCTCTAGAGCAAAGACACATTAAGATCTAACGCCTCCCTCTGTTCATCGGTAGCCACTACAATTATCTATTTCCTCATAAAAAGCACTTCAAAATTATACGATTGTGCTTTTGAAGATGATTTGTCATCGATGTCAAAACTATTTTGGAATGATTTTCGAAAGTAGGTATTTTACAACTTGTCTCATAAACCATAAGTGATTTTCTCTCTACTAGCACTGGGGATCGTTTCTTTTTTATTGCTAATTGAAGCTAATAAATATCCACTCTTTCATCTCTCCCTTCTCTAACACTGACATATTATCAAGCATCTCATATGCATTATAAATAATTTTATGAACACAATCCCTCTTTATGATGATTTCATCATTTTTGCCTTTCCTCAAAATTATGATTTTCGTTCCCTTTTTCAACGGCATAGTTATACCAAGGTACTCAATATTATAAGGATAAATTTTCTATTTAGGAAAATTTTGCAAACTTCTTACAAATATAGCCCACTTGCAAAAGTGTAACGACCCGCCGTCTTTTAGGTCCAAGTTGTTTTAAAGTTTAAAAACAATTCAATTCTATTATCTATATACATACAGATAGATAATTTACAAATCACAATAGATAATTCACATTATCATCACAAATAGATAATTCATATTAATATTATCATCTCACTTCAATCAAAGCATCCATACCATACAACATTATTTATCTCATATTTGAGATCTCAAACCATTCAAGGCAATCAATATCATCCATTCATACATAAGCAAGGATTAATTTATCACACTATAATTAATTTAAAATGAATTAAATTAATTACTTCATCTCCAATTAATTTGAAATTAAATTAATTACTTTCATTACATAGATCTTGCTTACATAACCATTAATTAATTACAAATCAATTAATTAATCACCATCTAATCATTCATCTTAATTAACCATCCTTGATTAATTATTCTCTAATCACTTTAAATAATTAGCCTTAATTAATTTACCCAAATTAATTATTCACAAACAATTACAGTAATTAACCTTTAATTACTTCATTAATTAATTAACTGTAATTAATTACATTAATCCTTAATTAATTACATTAATTAATTATAATTTAATTAATTACTCTCATGTATCAACTTAAATTAATCCTAACAGTTATTAACTATTCTTAATTACTTCTTAATTAACTTCTAATTACCTTTATAAATCCTTCGATTAATTACACCAAGTAATTAATCCTTAATTACTTTTACCAAGTTATTATTTTTCAAATTACTTCCCATTAAGTAATTTCCTTTTATATTAATTACATCCAGTAATTCATTTATCAATTACTTACATCAAGTAATTACACTTATCAAATCTCATTAAGTAATTATACTTAATCAATTACCAAGTGACTATCTTTAATTAATTAACAAATTAATTAACTTAAATTAATCACATTCATCTCATTATTCACAAATGAGTAATTCATCCCTTAATTACCCTTTAAACAAATTAATTAATCCTCCAACTATTAATTGATAAACCTTAATTATTAATCAATATCCTTTAATACAAAATAATTAATCCCTAATTACTTTATAATTAATTAATTAACCTTAATTAGGTAATTAATTACCTCTTAATTATTAATTAATAAAACTTAATTATTAATTTGTCCTTACTCTGCAGCTTCTGATCTCTACCTCTAAGAAACTGCTAATGCCAAAAGATCTTCCAACTGGAACACAAAACACTTCCGGGCTGCACCACTGCCACAGAAGCCAAAATCTTCTTATCCAAAGTTCCTTGAGAAACTCGGACCTCAAACCAAACAAAAACATCCGGATGAACTCAGTCACAACACCAAAGCAGACACACTTCCTTAAACTTGTTCAAAAGGAACATCTTCGGACACATCCATAATCACTGCGTCTCATCATGCAACTACTAATTCCTGAGGTTGCCAAGATACCATCACTCTCTTTTGCTTAATCGACAGATCCAAACTCTCAAAAATCCGCTCACACGAGCGAGATCAAACTTATACTTAAATGATGGACTCCGAACCTTAGCAGGTTTCCTTCAGAGATCAATGAAATCCTTACACCACTGCAAAGCTTACTCGAGACGGTATTCGGTCTACAATCTCGACAAATACACTTCCAACCTCAAAAATTCAAATTCCAATCATTGGTAGTCGTGTTACACACACCACTACCCTATCTACCTTTATAACTTATATTGGAAAACCCGAACAGGTAACCCAACAGATAGGTAGAAATAATATATATATATATATATATATATGTATATATATATATATGTATATGTATAAAATTACAAGTACGCTCTCTCAAGAAGAAATCACTCCAAAGCCTAGGTATTCACTCAACCTAGCACTCTGATACCACTGTAACGACCAGCCGTTCACTTCACAAAAAGAGGAATCATTAGTTAGAAAGAAAGGGATAGAAAAGAGAAAGAAAGAGAAGAAAGAAAGAAACAACATCAGAATCTCAACAGCGGAATGAATAAAATATATTAATCATATAAATATTACATAGTATCATATACGTCAGAGTTACACAGCTTATACATCACATACTAGACAGTTATAAACACCTGTCTAGTTATTACAACTCAAGTACAACACAGATAACAATACCGAGATCAACACAGCGGAATTCCTATATATCTACAAACATTGAAGCTTCATGCTCCATGTCTCCTCCAGATTTCGTCAAAGCTAACCTGAATCCCTTGGCTACTCATAAAAATTTGAGTACCCAAGAGTTTAATAAAACAGAAATAAACTCCGGGTCAGACATGGGTCTGGTGTGAGTAAACGGGTTAAAGTTGCTTAACTTTGAAAACCTTTGGAAACAAAGGTATCACGTAAGACTTCCCACACATAAACATGGGTAAGTTTTTACCTTACGCTAACCAAAACATTTGATAGGAAATTCTGTGATATTATAAAAGTGTCTAGGATTTTCAAGTAAATAGAAAATAGCCGAAATTGTTACATTTATTAAATTTCAGCTACTAGCCACAAAAGTGGGTAATACAATCAAAACCGTAAGGGCACATAGGAAGAATGAGTTTCCATCAATGATAGGGCTACTGGGGTATCGTCCGTCACAGTACGTGGCCTAGATCACTGTACGGAGGATCCACCCTAAATCCCCTACAACACAAGGCCGGAACCATCCCTTACTGGACAGTCCCGAACAAGACAACCCCGTAGTTGTTTCGAATCAACTGCCCGCACATCCAAATAAAAAGGGACTCTAAACAGGGTTCCATCTCATCCTACTTGGGTGCTACCCACTTAGCCTTGCTGCACCTCCCATGTTTTAGCCATTCCCGGTTGATGAGGCATGAGGCTACGATTACCTTTAGAGAACACATCTCTTAGAATTCTCATCGTCCACCTGACGATGTTCTGATAGCATTCAATCCATACAAGTTCGTTCTGGGTTCGAACGAACCGAAGGCATTATCTCGTTACACTCATTTTGGAATCACCGTCAGAGTTAACGGCGATAACCCTTGCACTTTAAATCTTCATCTTTATACAAAGCACTGTCTTCGTTAACTCATTTTGGAATAACCCTCAGAGTTAACGACGATAGCCTTTCTCTAAATCTTCACTTGAGATGTCACGACCTATCGTTTAACTTGGATCGATGTAGTTTTCGGATATCCAAATCTGAAAACCCGATCCCGATCTCATCGAAATCTAAAATGCCGTCTTTTAGGTCCAAGTTGTTTTAAAGTTTAAAACAATTCAATTCTATTATCAATATACACACAGATAGATAATTCACAAATCACAATAGATAATTCACATTATCATCACAAATAAATAATTCATATTAATATTATCAACTCACTTTAATCAAAGCATCCATACCATACAACATTATTTATCTCATATCTGAGATCTTAAGCCATTCAAGGCAATCAATTTCATCCATCCATACATAAGCAAGGATTAATTTATCACACTATAATTAATTAAAAATGATTTAAATTAATTACTTCATCTCCAATTAATTTAAAATTAAATTAGTTACTTTCATTACATAGATCTTGCTTACATAACCATTAATTAATTACAAATCAATTAATTAATCACCTCTAATCATTCATCTTAATTGATCATCCTTGATTAATTATTCTCTAATCACTTTAAGTAATTAGCCTTAATTAATTTACCCAAATTAATTATTCAAAACAATTACAGTAATTAACCTTTAATTACTTCATTAATTAATTAACTGTAATTAATTACATTAATCCTTAATTAATTACATTAATTAATTATACTTCAATTAATTACTCTCATTTATCAACTTTAATTAATCCTAACAGTTATTAACTATTCTTAGTTACTTCTTAATTAACTTCTAGTTACCTTTATAAATCCTTTGATTAATTACACCAAGTAATTAATCCTTAATTACTTTTACCAAGTTATTATTCTTCAAATTACTTCCCATTAAGTAATTTCCTTTTATATCAATTACATCCAATAATTCATTTATCAATTACTTACATCAAGTAATTACACTTGTCAAATCTCATTAAGTAATTATACTTAATCAATTACCAAGTGACTATCTTTAATTAATTAACAAATTAATTAACTTAAATTAATCACATTCATCTCATTATTCACAACTGAGTAATTCGTCCCTTAATTACGCTTCAAACAAATTAATTAATCCTCCAACTATTAATTAATAAACCTTAATTATTAATCAATCTCCTTTAATACAAAGTAATTAATCCCTAATTACTTTATAATTAATTAATAAACCTTAATTAGCTAATTAATTACCTCTTAATTATTAATTAATAAAACTTAATTATTAATTAACAATCTTAATTACCAATTAATTAATCAATCCTTAATGACAATTAATTAACCTTTAAAAATAGTTAATTAATCCTTAATTAGTCTTAGTTATAGATTAATAATCTCTTTATTGTTAAGTAAGAAAACTTAATTATTACTTAATAAAACTTTATTAAGTAATTCTTAATTACCAATTTAATTAACCCTCAATTACTTAATTAATTAATTTCTAACCACAAATTAGTTAATCTCTAATTATTAATTAATCCATCATAATTATTAGTTAATTAAATTAATCATTATTAATTAATTACTTAATTAATCCTTATCAATTTAAATTAATTAACTAAACTTAAACTTTCTTAATTTACTTAATTAATTCCAACTCAATAAAATCTTAATTAACCTTAAGATAAAACATTATCTTTAATTATCTTTAAAAACATTTTATCTTAGTACTTAACTTTACTGAATTAAATCATTAATTAAGTTTTTTAAAATAAAATAATCATTAATTACTTATCTCTAATTATTAATTAACCATCCTGAATTACAATTTAATAAATCACTTAAACCTTTAACTGTTAAGTAATAAATTCTTAATCATTAACTAATTCAATTAATTAATCACTATTTAATTATCTTATTAATTATCAAACTTAATTAAGTTTTAAGATAAAAACATTTTCTAATTAATTTTTTTCCATTTCAAAATAAGTTTGAAATAACTTAAGTATTCAATTTAATACATTTAAAGTTTAAACAAATCATACAACTTAAGTCAAAACATTCATTACAAAGAAGTGAATTTTCAAGAGAATTGATTTAACTTAATTTTTAAAATTTTAAAAACTTACTTTTTATTTAAAATTTAAAATTTGGTTAAAGCATTGCTTTGGGTTTAACTCATATAATCAAATCAAAACCAAGTACAACATCATCCTTTCTTCTTTGTAAAAGAGTTTGATTTAAAACTTTAACCGTTTTAAATACTTAACAGTTTGGCTAAAATTAAAAAATTTAAAACTTAGCAGTTCACTCAAATTTGCGTACGACCCAAGGATAATACTCGAGCCAAAACCCTTATACCTCGAGACCCTACTCGAGAAAACAATCGAACCCAAACCACTGCACACTGAATCTAGGTGCACATGCACCACCGATCGTCGAAGCTCTGATACCCCTGACCATCTCCAACAAGTCGACAGCAACGTACTCTAGAATCAGACAATCCACCATTCTCGATCGAGCTCAATAACAAAAATGTACTCATCAGATCTACCTGGACCCAAATTCAACAACCAGAAATGCCTCGCAAGGCCGATTCCGTCCACTAGAAATGCCTCTCCTCCGTCCAAAGCTTCGTCAAGATCATAGGCTTCAATTCAACTTCATCCTGACCAACTCGATACACTAGAAATTCCACAGAGACCTAGGCTACAACCCTGACATAACTGGGTGTTAAACCCTATATCATCCCTTCGCCATCGCCATGGCAATCATAAAATCCAGCTAGCATTTTTCCCATGCTCACCTACCTTCTCGCCACCTCCTGAAGCAATCTCGTTCATCCCGATCCCCTTGATCGTCAGAAAAGACCAAATACTCACTTTCTGATCAACCTAGAAAATCTCATTCAAAACTAACTTAAAAACTATGATTTAACTCTTAAAAATCATGAATTAAGTCAACGATTCAGGTTATAAAAGAAAATCAAAAGGTTGTTGAGTTTGAATTTTAACATTTATCAAAAAAAAAATACTGTTATTTACCTTTCCAGATGACACTCTAACTTTTCTTCATTAATTATAATTTAATATCTTAAATTAGGTTCAAACAAATCATTCTTGTTGAATTCCAAAATCTGACGAAGTGCAGATGGGAAGATTTGAATTTTTGGATAACACTTTAAACATTGAACTTATGAACAGAGTAATACTCAGGCAACCAATATACATACTTCAATCTTCACATACATACAGAGTACATACATATATAGAAACATGCAAGGATAATCTATTTCAGAAATCATATGGAAGCAACTTTAAATCTACTTTAGCTTTTTAAAAAATGTTTACTCACTTTATAAAGAGGAGAAGAGCTTTGAAAAAAAAACTAGAAGCTTTAAACTGAATTTGCCTTCATTCTTTAAAACTGGAGTGCTTGCTTTAAACACTTGAAAAGCTTTGGATTTCTGGAAATCCTTATTGATGCTTCAGGTTACATTTTGAAAAACTTGTAAGCTTTAATTTTTGCAGATTGCACTTGGAAATAAACATTGTTGCAGGATTTTGAACTTGAGTTTAAACTTTTGAAAATGATTTCAGGTTTGAGGATAATTGATTACAAACTCTGTTTTGTTTACAGGGCTTAATAATTTTGAGGAGTGTTTGCAAACTTTCGTGATAAAAATGGTTACAGGAAAATAAACATTGCAGATTTGATTTGAACTTGATTTCAGGCCAAGATTCTTGAGTTTGGAAAGTGTTAACAGCTTTGGCTTTGAATTTGTGAAAGGTTTTACAGGGTTTGATTCTAACTTAGAGGAGTGTTTCAGATTTGTAGATTTTGTGGATCTCTGGTTTGAGAAAGAGTTTAGGTTTTCTTGCATTAAAATGAAAAGATAAAGAAAGAAAATAGAAGAGAGGGGAGATGAGTGTTTATATAGAATTGAATTAAAATTAATTTAGATCAAAGAAAATGGAAAATAATTCATTGTTATAACACTTACATTTGTCATCTATAATAACTAATTAGCTAACACATGTATTTAGCATGCTTAGAAATGCAACACTTGTCATTTTTTTTAATTTTCATTTGTTTTAAAATTATTTAAAAGCCTTTTTAAATTAAATTTCCTAATTAATAAATATATTTTAATTGCCCTTCTAATTAATATAAATAAAACTCTTTTAAAGAATTAAAATATAAATCAATTTATAATTTAAGTAAAATCATATATGATATACATTTAATCCATTTTAAATGTTAATATAATTTTTGTTTTGTTTTTTTCTATTAAATAAATACTTTCCTAAATTTATATAAATAATATTCTTTTTAAAGAAAATATTATTAAAAAAATCTTATTCAAGTAAAAACTTTATTAATACATTTTATATCAAAATATTTATCTTTAAAGATTCAAATTTTAAATCCAGATTCAAATTCAAATTTTACTTTTAAAATCATATTTAAAAATCAATTCAAACATTTATATTTTTAAATAAACACATTATTAATTTTTGAAATTGATTACTCCATTTAAAAACAACTTAATACACACACACACACACACACATATATATATTTAAACAGTACTTATTTAATTTGAAAATAATAAGTCTATTTAAAATCAAATTTATAAAATAACACAAAATAAATAATTATTCTTATTAAAAATCAATCTATAACCATAATTAAAACATCACATTATTATTACTTGGTTATTTATTTTTGAAAATAACAATTTTATCAATTTCAAAAAATTTAAATTAAAAGATTATCAACATTTTTAACTCCTTGAATTTCTGGGATATCACATTCCTCCCCCTTAAAAGAATTTCATCCCCGAAATTTAAAACAAAAGATAATCCAAAAGTTTTTAATTTTATTTTAACAATCCAAGCATACACATCCACTATCAATCAAACAACCATTCATCCAAACAAACAATTCATTCAAACAAGCAATTTTAGCTATCCGGACATAGATCCGGATAAGCTTCCTAATATTATTCAGAGTTTCCCAAATACAGATATTGGGATACTCGCTCTACTAAATCCAAACTGGCTACACCACTAAGCTACTAAACTCCCACTCATCTAGATCTACAATCTACACAAGATATCTGACCACAGACAAGATCGACTCAACTACCAAATCTTCCTGAACTGTTGGTTCCACAACCAGTGATGATCATACACGTACTCCCTCCGAGATACGTGAAACACATTGAATCCCAATTCAATCCCAAAGCCAAAACACTAATCCATACAAAAACTAAGAAAGATCCAATATACTACGGAGCTAACCTCACAATCTTACCCAATCTTATTGCTCCCTTTACCATAGAAATAACAACAAAGTCTCCAACTTCGAATTCCAAATTCCTCTGTCTCTAATCCACAGAACTCTTCTGACGATCCTGGCTGTCTTCATCCTTCCTGATCAGCTCAACCTTTGATGATGCCTCTTGGACAAAACTGGATCAAAAACAATCCAACAAACGGATCCTCTCAAGATCTACCGAAATCCAGAACACAACTCTACTCTACAAACATCAATAGATTACACACTTACTTCTCCTATCCGGAAAAGACAAAACAGGAGCACTCACTAATCTGGCCTTCAAATCCTGAAAAACTTCCTGTAGAAACCCTTAAATCCAAACATTGCAACTTCCGGTTGCTTCCACTCTAGAACAACTACCACCTAGCTTCCATTGCACAACTCTGATTTGGGGCAGATGAGAAAGCCGTCGATGAACATGAGCACAAACTGGGCCAACACATCTGGAAAACTTGGTTTCTCAGATCCATAAAGAGAAAACACAGAAGTCTCACAAAATCTTGAGCTGCTTCACCCAAAACCTCTTCCTAGAAAACATCCGAAAAATATCTAACAACTCTATAACTCCTACATCCTCTCGAGATGTTCCAAACCCAAGCAAAAGATTACCCAAGAGAACACTCAACTATCACATGTCACTTTTGCGATCCTATCCAGTCCAATATCCAAAGATATTGTTCTTACTTTATCCATCAGAACAGTCATAGTGCTTGACCAATCCATTTGAAGAAATGGGTCCACTCTGCAGCTTCTCATCTCCACCTCTAAGAAAATGCTAATGCCAAAAGATCTTCCAGCTGGAACACAAAACACTTCCGAGTGCACCACTGCCACATATGCCAAAATCTTCTTATCCAAAGTTCCTTGAGAAACTTGGACCTCAAACCAAACAAAAACATCTGGATGAACTCAGTCACAACACTAAAGCAGACACACTTCCTTAAACTTGTTCAAAAGGAACATCTTCGGACACATCCGTAATCACTGCATCTCATCATGCAGCTACTAATTCCTGAGGTTGCCAAGATACCATCACTCTCTTCTGCTTAACCGACAGATCCAAACTCTCGAAAATCCGCTCACACGAGCGCGATCAAACTTATACTTAAATGATGGACTCCAAACCTTAACAGGTTTCCTTCAGAGATCAATGAAATCCTTACACCACTGCAAAGCTTACTCCAGGCGATATTCGGTCTACAGTCTCGACAAATACACTTCCAACCTCAAACATTCAAATTCCAATCATTGGTAGTCGTGTAACACACACCACTACCCTATCTACCTTTATAACTTATATTGGAAAACCCGAACAGGTAACCCAACAGATAGGTAGAAATAATATATATATATATATATGTATGTATGTATGTATGTATGTATGTATATGTATATATGTATATGTATATGTATAAAATTACAAGTACGCTCTCTCAAGAAGAAATCACTCGAAAGCCTAGGTATTCACTCAACCTAGCGCTCTGATACCACTGTAACGACCCGCCGTTCACTTCACAGAAAGACGAATCATTAGTTAGAAAGAAAGGGATAGAAAAGAGAAAGAAAGAGAAGAAAGAAAGAAACAACATCAGAATCTCAACAGTGGAATGAATAAATTATATTAATCACATAAATATTACATGGTATCATATACATCAGAGTTACACAGCTTATACATTACATACTAGACAGTTATAAGCACCTGTCTAGTTATAACAACTCAAGTACAACACAGATAACAATACCGAGATCAAAACAGCGGAATTCCTATATATCTACAAACGCTGAAGCCTCATGCTCCATGTATCCTTTAGATTACGTCAAACCTAACCTGTATCCGTTGGCTACTTGTAAAAATTTGAGTACCCAAGAGTTTAATAAAACAGAAATAAACTCTGGGTCAGACATGGGTCTGGTGTGAGTAAACGGGTTAAAGTTGCTTAACTTTGAAAACCTTTGAAAACAAAAGTATTACGTAATACTTCCCACACATAAACATGGGTAAGTTGTTACCTTACGCTAACCAAAATATTTGATAGGAAATTCTGTGATATTATAAAAGTGCCTAGGGTTTTCAAGCAAATAGAAAATAGCCGAAATTGTTACATTTATTAAGTTCCAGCTACTGGCCACAAAAGTGGGTAATACAATCAAAACCGTAAGGGCACGTAGGAAGAATGAGTTTCCATCAATGGCAGGGCTACTGGGGTACCGCCCGTCACAGTTCGTGGCCTAGATCACCGTACAGAGGATCCACCCTAAATCCCCTGCAACACAAGGCCAGAACCATCTCTTACTCGACAGTCCCGAACAAGACAACCCCGTAGTCGTTTCGAATCAACTGCCCACACAGCCGAATAGAAAGGGACTCTAGACAGGGGTCCATCTCATCCTACTTGGGTGCTACCCACTTAGCCTTGCTGTACCTCCCATGTTTTAGCCATTCCCAGTTGATGAGGCCTGAGGCTACGATCACCTTTAGAGAACACATCTCTTAGAATGCTCATCGTCCACCTGACGATGTTTTGATAGCATTCAATCCATACAAGTTCGTTCCGGGTTTGAACGAAACCAAAGGCATTATCTCGTTGCACTCATTTTTGAATCACCCTCAGAGTTAACGACGATAACCCTTGCACTTTAAATCTTCATCTCTATACAAAGCACTATCTCCGTTAACTCATTTTGGAATAACCCTCAGAGTTAACGACGATAGCCTTTCTCTAAATCTTCACTTGAGATGTCACGACCTATCGTTTAACTTGGATTGATGTGGTTTTCAGATATCCAAATCTGGAAACCAGATCCCGGTATCATCGAAATCCCAAACGCCGTCTTTTAGGTCCAAGTTGTTTTAAAGTTTAAAACAATTCAATTCTATTATCCATATACACACAGATAGATAATTCACAAATCACAATAGATAATTCACATTATTATCACAAATAGATAATTCACATTAATATAATCATCTCACTTCAATCAAAGCATCCATACCACACAGCATTATTTATCTCATATTTGAGATATCAAACCATTCAAGGCAATCAATATCATCCATCCATACATAAGCAAGGATTAATTTATCACACTATAATTAATTTAAAATGAATTAAATTAATTACTTCATCTCCAGTTAATTTAAAATTAAATTAATTACTTTCATTACATAGATCTTGCTTACATAACCATTAATTAATTACAAATCAATTAATTAATCACCATCTAATCATTCATCTTAATTAATCATCCTTGATTAACTATTCTCTAATCACTTTAAGTAATTAGCCTTAATTAATTTACCCGAATTAATTATTCACAAACAATTACAGTAATTAACCTTTAATTACTTCATTAATTAATTAACTGTAGTTAATTACATTAATCCTTAATTAATTACATTAATTAATTGTACTTTATAATTACTCTCATTTATCAACTTTAATTAATCCTAACAGTCATTAACTATTCTTAATTACTTCTTAATTAACTTCTAATTACCTTTATAAATCCTTTGATTAATTACGCCAAGTAATTAATCCTTAGTTACTTTTACCAAGTTATTATTCTTCGAATTACTTCCCATTAAGTGATTTCCTTTTATATCAATTACATCCAGTAATTCATTTATCAGTTACTTACATCAAGTAATTACACTTATCAAATCTCATTAAGTAATTATACTTAATCAATTACCAAGCGAATATCTTTAATTAATTAACAAATTAATTAACTTAAATTAATCACATTCATATCATTATTCACAACTGAGTAATTCATCCCTTACCCTTTAAACAAATTAATTAATCCTTCAACTATTAATTGATAAACCTTAATTATTAATCAATATCCTTTAATACAAAGTAATTAATCCCTAATTACTTTATAATTAATTAATAAACCTTAATTAGCTAAGTAATTACGTCTTAATTATTAATTAATAAAACTTAATTATTAATTAACAATCTTAATTACCAATTAATTAATCCACAATTACCAATTAATCAATCCTTAATGACAATTAATTAACCTTTAAAAATAGTTAATTAATCCTTAATTAATCTTAATTATAGATTAATAATCTCTTTATTATTAATTAAGAAAACTTAATTATTACTTAATAAAACTTTATTAAGTAATTCTTAATTACCAATTTAATTAACCCTCAATTACTTAATTAATTAATTAATTTCTAACTACAAATTAATTAATCTCTAATTATTAATTAATCCATCATAATAATTAGTTAATTAAATTAATTATTCTTAATTAATTACTTAATTAATCCTTATTAATAATCAATTAAATTAATTAACTAAACTTAACTTTCTTAATTTACTTAATTAATTCCAACTCATTAAAATCTTAATTAACCTTAAGATAAAACATTATCTTTAATTATCTTTAAAAAAAATATCTTAGTAATTAACTTTACTTAATTAAATCATTAATTAAGTTTTTTAAAATAAAATAATCATTAATTACTTATCTCTAATTATTAATTAACCATCCTGAATTACAATTTAATAAATCACTTAAACCTTTAACTGTTAACTAATAAATTCTTAATCATTAACTAATTCAATTAATTAATCACTATTAATTATCTTATTAATTATCAAACTTAATTAAGTTTTAAGATAAAAACATTTTCTTATTAATTTTTTTCCATTTCAAAATAAGTTTGAAATAACTTAAGTATTCAATTTAATACATTTAAAGTTTAAACAAATCATACAACTTAAGTCAAAACATTCATTACAAAGAAGTGAATTTTTAGGAGAATTGATTTAACTTAATTTTTAAAATTTTAATAACTTACTTTTTATTTAAAATTTAAATTTGGTTAAAGCATTGCTTTGGGTTTAACTCATATAATCAAATCAAAACCGAGTACAACATCATCCTTTCTTCTTTGTAAAAGAGTTTGATTTAAAACTTTAACCGTTTTAAATACTTAACAGTTTGGCTAAAATTAAAAAATTTAAAACTTAGCAGTTCACTCAAATTTGCGTACGACCCAAGGATAATACTCGAGCCAAAACCCTTATACCTCGAGACCCTACTCGAGAAAACAATCGAACCCAAACCACTGCACACTGAATCTAGGTGCACATGCACCACCGATCGTCGAAGCTCTGATACCCCTGACCATCTCCAACAAGTCGACAGCAACGTACTCTAGAATCAGACAATCCACCATTCTCGATCGAGCTCAATAACAAAAATGTACTCATCAGATCTACCTGGACCCAAATTCAACAACCAGAAATGCCTCGCAAGGCCGATTCCGTCCACTAGAAATGCCTCTCCTCCGTCCAAAGCTTCGTCAAGATCATAGGCTTCAATTCAACTTCATCCTGACCAACTCGATACACTAGAAATTCCACAGAGACCTAGGCTACAACCCTGACCATAACTGGGTGTTAAACCCTACATCAGCCCTTCGCCATCACTACAGTGATCATAAAATCCAGCTAGCATTTTTCCCATGCTCACCTACCTTCTCGCCACATCCTGAAGCAATCCCGTTCATCCCAGTCCCCTTGATCGTCAGAAAAGACTAAATACTCACTTTCTGATCAACCTTGAAAATCTCATTCAAAACAAACTTAAAAACTATGATTTAACTCTTAAAAATCATGAATTAAGTCAACGATTTAGGTTATAAAAGAAAATAAAAAGGTTGTTAAGTTTGAATTTTAACATTTATCAAAAAAAAATACTGTTATTTACCTTTCCATGTGACACTCTAACTTTTCTTCATTAATTATAATTTCATATCTTAAATTAGGTTCAAACAAATCATTCTTGTTGAATTCCAAAATCTGACGAAGTGCAGATTGGAAGATTTGAATTTTTGGATAACACTTTAAACTCTGAACTTATGAATAGAATAATACTCAGGCAACCAATATACATACTTCAATCTTCACACACATACAGAGTACATACATATATATAAACATGCAAGGACAATCTATTTCAGAAATCATATAAAAGCAACTTTAAATATACTCTAGCTTTTTAAAGAATGTTTACTCACCTTATAAAGTGGAGAAGAGATTTGAAAAAAAAACTAGATGCTTTAAACTGAATTTGCCTTCACTCTTTAAAACTGGAGTGCTTGCTTTAAAAACTTGAAAAGCTTTGGATTTCTGGAAATCCTTGTTGATGCTTCAGGCTACATTTTGAAAAACTTGTAAGCATTAATTTTTGCTTCAGATTGCATTTGGAAATAAGCATTGTTGCAGGCTTTTGAACTTGAGTTTAAACTTTTGAAAATAATTTCAAATTTGAGGATAAATTGATTATAGACTCTGTTTTGTTTACAGGGCTTGATAATTTTGAGAAGTGTTTGCAAACTTTGGTGATAAAAATGGTTACAGGAAAATAAACATTGCAGATTTGATTTGAACTTAATTTCAGGCCAAGATTCTTGAGTTTGGAAAGTGTTAACAGCTTTGGCTTTGAATTTGTGAAAGGTTTAGCAGGGTTTGATTCTTACTTAGAGGAGTGTTCAGATTTGTAGATTTTGTGGATCTCTGGTTTGAGAAAGAGTTTAGGTTTTCTTGCATTAAAATGAAAAAATAAAGAAAGAAATAGAAGAGAGGGGAGATGAGTGTTTATATAGGATTGAATTAAAATTAATTTAGATTAAAGAAAATGGAAAATAATTCATGCCACTTGTTACACACTTACATTTGTCATCTATAATAACTAACTAGCTAACACATGTATTTAACATGCTTAGAAATGCAACACTTATCATTTTTTTAATTTCCATTTGTTTTAAAAAAATTTAAAAGCCTTTTTAAATTAAATTTCCTAATTAATAAATATATTTTAAATACTCTTCTAATTAATATAAATAAAACTCTTTTAAAGAAATAAAATATATATCAATTTATAATTTAAATAAAATCATATATGATATACATTTAATCCATTTTAAATGCTAATATAATTTTTGTTTTGTTTTTTTTCTATTAAATAAATACTTTCCTAAATTTATATAAATAATATTCTTTTTAAAGAAAATATTATAAACAAAAATCTTATTCAAGTAAAAACTTTATTAATACGTTTTATATCAAAATATATTAAAATATTTATCTTTAAAGATTCAAATTTTAAATCCAGATTCAAATTCAAATTTTACTTTTAAAATCAAATTTAAAAATCAATTCAAACATTTATATTTTTAAATAAACACATTATTAGTTTTTGAAAATGATTACTCCATTTAAAAACAACTTAATACATATATATATACTTAAACTATACTTATTAAATTTGAAAATAATAATTCTGTTTAAAATCAAATTTATAAAATAAATAATTATTCTTATTAAAAGTCATTCTATAACCCTAATTAAAACATCACATTATTATTACTTGGTTATTTATTTTTGAAAATAACAATTTTATCCATTTCAAATAATTTAAATTAAGAGATTATCAACATTTTTAACTCCTTGAATTTCTGGGATATCACAAAAAGTAATTACAAAAATATGCCAGTTTTGACCACATCTACCGCTGGCGGCATTTGAGATGTCTCCATTATGTGGCATTTGGAATGCTGCCAATTTGCGGCATTTCAAATGTCGCTCTATTATATGCCTGCTATTTAAGACAGCCCCCTCTTCCATTTACCACTCCACCCTCAAAACCCAAAACCTCAAATCCGAACCCAACACCCCAATTCTCTCAAAATCAACATTTTCACTCAAAAACTCGTTAAATAAAGCTAGAAATTGAAGAATGGCTTCCTCATCCTTTCAAGTATCTCTTATAGGTTTGTATTCTTCCAATTTTATCTCAAATTTAGAATTTTAGATTTTAGGATTTAGAAAAAAAAGTTTTTAGGTATAAATGTATATTTCTAGACTACAATGAAGTAGTTTGTGCATGTAGAACATTTGTTTGATTGGTTCTTGATTGTATATAAGGATTATTTAGATTATAAATTTGATTTAGTATTGTTATTGTGGTAGAATATGAAGAAATGAGACCTGGATCGATTGATGATAGTGTTCTTTACTTACAAGCTCAACACTGCACTAGCAATAATGAATTGATGGAGGTACATGTTGATATAATTTTTCTTCCATTTTGCAACATGTTAGTAAATGACATAACATCTTGCATTTTGTTTTAATTTTCGACAGGCGGTTGAGCCGAATGGATTCATTGACCATTCTTCGACCTTAAAGTTTGTCACGTCAGCACATTCTAGTGTGTTGGAACTTTTAGATGGGGCTGGATTTGATGTTATCCATACGTTGGGATATACACAGCTTGATCGTAATCTTCTAACAGCGTTGATTGATAGACGGAGACCCGAGACATCTACATTTCATCTCAGAGTAGGTGAGATGACCATCACATTAAAAGATGTCGCTGTTGTTGCTTGGATTGCCGATTAACAAGGATCCCATTATAAAATCGAATTTCCTGCATAATTATATGGATTTGTGTGAGCCCTTGCTTGGCCTGTCTCCTCCAGAAGATGTAATATGGGGGAATGAGTCGATAGTGACCACTTGGTTTAGGGAGCAGTTGGCCCATGATACTCCCCGTTGTGCCTCTCTAGTGCAGATCGCCCAGTGCATCCGTGCTATTATTTTGCACATCATCACTCAACATCTTTTTTGTGATCAATCGAAGACTCGAGTGGCCCTTCAATGGCTCCCGTTGTTAGAAGACTCCAATTCTTGTCGGTAGTATTCATGGGGCAGTGTGGTGCTAGCTTTGACTTATACATAGCTTACTAGAGTGGCGTTGGTACAACAAAGGCCTATCGGTGGTTGCATGACTCTAGTTTAGGTATGGTCATAGTTATTCATTAATATATATTTGTACATGTCATAAATATTAATGAAATACAACTTATACTCTTGCAACTATGGTTTTGAACTTATTTTCTGGTCGGTCATAGAACTATGAAGAGACCAATAATCGACAATTCGAAACCATATGGATCGAGGTAAAATGTTTACGGTTGTATCAACTTATACATTTTGAACAGTTTGTATAAATTTTTGCTATTTTAGGTGGATTGGACCAAATAATACCAAAACGATGCCCATACGAAATTTGGCGTTCTATCGGAATGAGTTTGATGTCTTGGACTATAACACAGTAACATGGACTCCATACACTGAGGTAGAGCTTGACGCTCTTTTGGCTTTGTGCACTAAGGCGAGGCAGTTATGATGGGCAAGACTGATGATATTTTGCTTTGGCGATCTTGCTACCATCTTCCCGATAGAGTGATGAGGCAGTTTGGTCTTCGCTTATACTTACTGTATCTTGCTCCATATTATACTCTTCCATATGGTGAAGATAAGTTTGAAACGATGATAGAGTTATGGTATAACCGCTTCTTAGCAGCGGAAGATGAGCATGAGATCACGCTGACTGATGAGGAGTACAATAGTTTGTATTTGAATATCACTCGGCGTTATGTATTAAGAAGATGAGAGAAAGAGCCTGAGCAAGATGTTGCTCCTTACACTCCAAGAACCCCTTGAACGAAATATGGTATGTATTTAAATTTACAATTTTTAAGGTAGCTGTAAAATCTATAATGGTATATGTTATATGCAGGTAGATGGTATGTATCATATGTTGGACATAATTGATGAGCTTGTGGAGGAGGCTCCCAAAAAAAGTAAGGCGAAATGCTTCTTTCTTAAACAAATTCTACGATCATGTTTGTCGAAGAACAAAATGACAAGACCAATCCCACTGACGCCTCCCACTCCTTCTGCAGTGCCATCCCTTATTGAGGACATTTGTAACGACCCAGGATTTTTAATAACTAAAATTTGAATATTTAATTAATTTTAAATATTAATAAGTGAAATTATAAGTCGAATAAATTTTATTTCGAATAATTGGATTTAATTGAATAATTAAATCAATAATTTAATATGTTAAATTATGGAAATAATTGAAAATTGAGTTAAATATGATTGAAAATGATTTGTAAAATTTTATTTTATCATATTGAAGTTAGAACGATATTTTAGAACTTTTAAAATCGAATTAAAAGTTAATTTGTGAAAATTGAATATTTTAATATTTAAATCGACTAGTGAAAATAGTCAATTTTTGAACAGTCTCAGAATTGAACGAAACCAGTTCCATTGGATCCGTAATAGTTAGTTATTACCGGATTTCAATTTTCGTGTCAATCGGAGTTATCGTTTGATCGTGGCAGCTCGAAACGCATCGAATTGTTTTTAATATTAATTTGGCGAGTTAAATAGCCATTTTTCAAAAAGTCTCGGATTTTGACGAAACCAGTTTCATCGGATCCGTAATGTGATATTATTGTAAGGTTTCAAATTTCGTGTCAATTGGATTTACCGTTTGTCCGGTACAAATTAAAACGCCTAGAAAATCGTTTAAATCGGTTTAATTTAAATTGAACGTTTATTGCCATAACTCGCACAGATGTCCGAATTAGCTTTCAAAACCTGTTCCATTGTGTCCGGAACGCGGGGTAAACCCTAGAAACGCTGGTTACGGCGCGTGAATCGGAGTTCGAAATTTCCGGAGTGAATAGTGTTCGATAATTCTCTATAAATACACCTTAAAATCACAAAAAATAAAAAAAATAAAAAAATAAAACCCTAATCTAACAGGCCGCCGCCTATAAGGTTTTAATGGCCGAAATTGAATTTCAACTCTCCTCAAAAATCTCTCGATCCAAGCATCGATTCAAGAAACGCTCAACTAGAAAAACGTAGAGGCTAGTGTGCTCTACATATCCAACGGTGGAGATTGGGAATGGAGTTGTGGATAGACGGAAATTTGCAGTCAAAGGCCATACGATCGGCCTCGATTTTCGTGCTAGATGTAGGACCGGACTTCAAGGCACTTGGGGCGCTGGTAGAGTGGAGCGAGGCGGTTCAAATGGCGGTGGTGTGATCGAGTTTAGTCGTTGTTTGAGGGGTGCGAATTTAAACCCTAGTTTGTATATTGGGTTCGGCGGCTTCGTGAATGGCCTGTAGGGTGAACGCGTGGAGAAGGAAGGAGCTAAAGCATGGCTGTGATGAAGGGGTGATGGAATCAACGGCCTATATTGATTTAGGTTTAAAATGTTTAAGTTATGTTGTAATTTATGATAATAAAATTCGTGTAAACTTCGAATATTCGTATCTTTTTCATACGAGGTCGAAAACGCGGGAAACCAGTTGCGTTGGAATCGTATGGACGAGCACTACGCGATGGAGTTGGATTGGAGTCGTTTGGAGTTAGTGAGAATTTTGGGTAAAATTAAACGTCCGTTTAATTTTATTCGAAATAAATCGCTAAAACGAAATTGAAATCAAGGTGAGAACTTCTCACTCAATCGAATCAGTTTCGATTTTATTTTAAATAGTTAGATTTAAAATATTTGAATGCATGTTTGAATGGTGATTGTTATCTATTGATTGTTAAAATAGACATTATGCGCCGTTAGTAAGCGGATGTTATTTATTAAAAACATATACCGCGAATATTTCATAAACAGTGAAATTGGTATTATATATAATAGCAATATATATATATTGGCATATGTATATATTGGAGTTATTGATTTCCCGCATTTGTATAGCGGATGAGACCCTATTACGCCGTCTATTAAGCGGATAATATTTAAATCCCATATACCGCGATAATTCCGTACTGGAGCGGAATTGGTATTGTGCTAATGTTTGTGGATGCAGGAAAACAGGTTGGAGGGATCCAACAGGATTCCTCAACAGTATTTATTTGAATTCAGATATTTTGATATTTGATGGACTATCATATCGATATATGATGTCGTTGTAGTCGTGATTGACTATTTGGTGTGTAGCATCATTGGACCAAATTGGGAATTTCAAAATGATTTTTAAAGTGATTTTTGAAAATATACTATATGTTTGGAAATTGATTCATTTTAAATAAATAAACGTTATAATTTTTAATGTTATAAAAATTATGATTTTTGAGAAATATAGTTAAAGGCTAATTTTTGAAAATATGGGATTAATGATTTTATAAAAGAGTTTAAAACGGGATTTTTGAATTTATTATAAAAAGTTGAAAATATAGGATTTATAAAATTTAATTATTTTATAAATCAAAATGATGAAATTATAAAGGAGTTTAAAGATGTTTTAAAATAATAGTATAAATTGGTTTATATAAGAGATTTATAAATTGATATTTATAAATTAAAATATTTGGAATTATAAAACGAGTTTTATAAGGGTTAGAATGAATTATGAATGAAATTCAGAAATAAATGAAATTTATAAAATTATAAACGATGAAGTTATAAATGGAATTTTATAAGTAGTAGGTTTATAAAATTTGTAAAGTTATTAAAATAATGGTTTTGGATAAATTTATAAATCTTATAAGTTATAAGATTTATAAATTGGGATGTTTAAAGGAACGATTTTGTAAAATAATCGTATTATAAGCATTTGACTTATAATATGAATTTTTAGTATATCATTGAGATATGAATTGAGATAGGTTAATAAAGGAATTTATAAAAGGAAGTTGTTATAAAATAAATAGAAATGAAATTTATAAACGTTGTTTTATAAATTCGCAAACGACTTATTTTGATAAGTAAATTGTTGAAACTTATTTATGGAGCTATATTCACGTTTTTGAATAGTGAATAATATGTTAAAGAAATTGTTTTGAATGTGAAGTTTTAAATAGAATTAAAACGATCTAACGATGTTTTAATTGGGTTGAGATTCGAAACCATAGATTTCAACATTGATTGTTGAAATAGACGTTTTCGAGAAATAGAAGGAAATGGTGGACTATAACACTGTTGTTATAGTAAATGATTTCCGAAAGGAAATGTTTTGTATAGTATTGGGATTTATATATCTATTTTAATTTTGAATCCCTATACTAGTGATTTTGGTTTGTTGTAACGATGTTTTACGCAACATTCGTTTGGCCCACATAAATATGGTTAAGAGAATGATTTCCTTAAAGAATGAAATATATACTTAATCTTGATTAAAGTATATTGAATATTTTCTAAGTGTTGAAAATAAATAAAAAAATCTGTGAATTACTTATGAATAAATAAGTATGGAAATGTTTTCCAATATAAAGTGAATATTTTAGAGAATTTATCTTTTTGAAGATAAATTGAAATGAATAATTGAAATCGTATATTCATAGATATTTTGAAATATAAATTCACTATGGAATTTATAAAGGAAAAGGGAATTTGTCTAAAAATAAATATTGATTTATTTTTGACATATTGAAATAATATATCTTGTAAAGATATTTTGGAAAATAAATAATTTGGAAAATTATTTGGAAACTGGTGATGTGTGCATATCCATTGATAGTTCAATAACCGACTATCAATATTTCCCTTTGAATGGGTAATTGATGTGATTTGTTTGAATTTGAATGCCACACTTATTTTGGAATAAGCGCTCACTATTCGGGTTAACTTGGAAAGGACCATGGGGTCGTATAACCCATTCCGAATATGTGATACGTCGTTATGAATTGCATTTGATGACCGGTGTTGAAGACCGAGTATTTGCAAAAGCGATAGGATGACCTATCGATTGTCTCTGCACTGTGTAGCTCCTGGTATAGAGATTTCCTAAGTGATGGGAAATTCGATCGGGATTGTGAATACCCGGATTGCAAGGGCTTCGTGAGAAGTGCCTTCGGTTTTGTTCGAGCCCGGAACAGACTTGTATGGATTGTATGTCTGACATTACAAATTAAGATATAAAGCCGATTTCATTCAAATATATTTCTGTTGGCGGCGGAGAATTTATTCTTTTAGCTTAACACCCTTCTCTGAGACGTACGAGCTCAGAGGTTATGTAGTTGAATGATATCAGCGATATATTCCCAATTTGGTAATGTGACATGCTGAGTGTTGCTGTGAAATGATCATTGTGTTGATTATTCGTGATAATATCATTTATTTGATCGTCTATCCTGGTGATCATTTCTATGATCATTTGTTGACCCAAAGCATGGCTTTTGTATAAAGTATGTTTTTGTGGACGTGACTTCGTCGAGCCTCACACCCCGTGAATGGTCAAAACAGGAAAGATGCGGCAAGGTTATGAGGGGTAGCGCCCTTTAGGATGTGTGCATTTCCTTCTGGAAAAGGGTGGTATCATGGTATGGATCCCAGATACTTACTCATGTTGAAAACACTTTATGATTGTGTGAATTGATTGCGAGCGCTCGGTTTAAAGGTCCCAAAGGACCGGGGGATGGCATATTCGGTCAGTTGTTACTCAGTTAGGGGTAACCCGGCCTTGTGTTGGTAGAGATCCGGTTTGGTTCTCGGGGATGTCCATCCAGAGGCATTCTCATGTGGCAATGGGAAGTTCCTTGGCCTGATCATTCGTTGGAAATCCAAAGAAACAATACGAGACTTGTACGGTATTAGTTGTAGAACCTGCCATTTACTTATGGTGGTCACCACTGTTTAGATGGTAGCTATAGTAGGCATAGTTCGAAATGTCTATGTTGGCTAAGATTTATATTCTACTTTCGAAATGAATTTTTTCTACACTATGCACTAATAATAATATCAAATGTTTCTTTTAAATGCGTATCAAGCATCTTTGACTATCATAAGGAGAAATCTCCTCCGATTCTGCGTTTACATTATGTGTGTGTGCGGGAGGCCTTATGGTAGTCTCATTTTTAAAAGCATTGCGAATTGACTTTAAAAATATTCCTCTATTTTTGATTTTAAAGATAAATAAACTGTTTTGAGTTCTTACACCAGTCACATGACTGACTCGGAGTTTATTGTTTTCCTTCCTAAACTCTGGGTGCCCACCAATTTCCACACGGGCAGTCAGGAGTTAAGGTTTATCAGGATATTCTGGATATTCTGGAGTTGCTGGAGGCAAGATGGATGGCATGGCGTATTACTAGTATATAGTATTTCTTTTTCCGCTGCACTGTTTGTTGTTGTATGTTGTTGTACACTCTGATGATATGATGTAATGTAATGTATAAAATGTAATAACTGATATAGTTCTTTGTTTAAAGATTATTCATTTATTATTATATGTTGTTCCGCTGCGAATTGTGAGATTCTGTTATTGTCATGTTGTTTTTTTCAGTTCCGTTCTATCTTTTTCTATCTTCTTCTACCTCTTTCTTTTTCTTAAAACCCTAAGTGTTCGGTTTTCCGTCGTTCGATTGCTCGGCAGTCGATAAAGTGAGTATCGATGTTGAATTTTCGAAAGACGAAGAATCGGGTCCTTACAACATTGCATTTGCCGCACCATTTAAGGACATTACATCCGCCCTACCAGCCACCGAACCTAAGAGAAATTATTAAAGACAAAAGAAAGGTACGGGCAAAAGCTCTGGGGCAATAACTTTCCAACATACACATCTGGTTGGTCCGTCTCAACCTCCTATGGAAGGAACGCAAGAAGAGGGCAGTGAAGAAGTTTCACCTATAGAGGATGAATTCATGCTAAAGCCAAGAAAATTGAAAAAGAAAACTCCTCGCGAACTAAAAAATTTGAGATGATAGTGTAGTTTGGAATGTCTGTTGTATTGATTGCGCTGTTTTGATGTTTGTAATGTAGATTGGGTCGAAAAATACTTTCAATTGTAGTATTTTTTTCGTTGTACTTTAGTTCATAGTGATCATAGATGTGATTCTTATGTAAGTGTTTATGGTGTAATTGTATAGCTATGGGGTTGCTGTTGCTATGCGGTGTATAACTAGCAGAGCGGCATTTGAAATGCCGCCCTTGTGCGGTATTTCAAATGCCGCCTAGTGTGTAAGTAATAGGGTGGCATTTGAAATGCCGCTCAAAGGCGCCATTTGAAATGTTGCTCTAGCTTTTTCTCTACATTACAATAGCTTCCAACTCCTACCTACCTCACCCTTACTTTACCAAACTCATTCATCAACAACCACTCTTTTTGATTTCTCTCAGTTTTCAATTTATCTTAAATTGTAATTTATTTCAATAAGTAAGGTAAGTATGACATTAATATCTATTAATTTCTTTCAAATTCTAATTTCTTTTACTTTGTAATCCCAAAACCCCATCAGTAAAATCCAAAATTTCTGTTTTTTGTGTTTGTATAGTTTGATTCTATTTTTAGATTGTTAATGGACAATTCAGATATTGATATGAAACAATGATGAAGATTTTCAACCAATTTGAACAAAAGAAGGGTAATGGAAAGGAAAGTTGCACCAATCTTAATGTGGATTTTGTTCCAGAAACACAAGTTGAAGAATTTCCGCTGGTTGTGGATAATGGAACATCAACAATAAATGTCGCGAATGAAAGACTGGAGCAATAATCACTACATGCACATCTTTTAGCACCCTTGGTCGTCAAAATCTCAATCGTGCTAGTTCAAGCGCACAACCTCCATGTGTACTTTGTTACTGTGGAGATGAATGTGACGTAATTGTTTGTAGAAAGGAAAGGAATGCAGGATGTCATTTCTACCGATGTGGTGGGTACAACGGTCATAAGATACAGCCTCATCAAGTTGACTGCTGCTATTTTTTAAGTGGAAAGATCCTGAAATGTGCCCTGGAGGGGTTGAATATGCTTTAGAGTTGCAAGAAGAAAATAGTCGTTTTGAGAAGTTGAATCTTGAATATGAAAACAAATTATTGGTCTATGGATACAAGTATTCGACGTTGTGGCCACGTAGATCATTGAAGGAAAAGTGAACTTTAACTACGTACTAAGGACGATGTTTGCGTGTTACCTATGTAGTACGAACGA
Source organism: Allium cepa (assembly GCA_030765085.1). Lineage (NCBI taxonomy): Eukaryota > Viridiplantae > Streptophyta > Magnoliopsida > Asparagales > Amaryllidaceae > Allium > Allium cepa. Next base: position 925,705,289 of record CM060931.1, on the reverse strand, counting down.
TGTCTAATGTAATGTAATGTTATTCAAATCTTGTGGTATTTGCTATTCGAATTTATGCCATTATAATTTACTGTTATTCGAATTAATTTAGGTACGTTGGAACTATGTGCATTCGAATTTACGCTAATGTAATGTAATGTTTCGGTATTTGCTACTCGAGTTTGGCTACTGTTGGATATGCAGAAAGGTAATAGCAGAGCGGCATTTGAAATGCCGCTCCGTGCATGACATTTCAAATGATGCCTACTTAAAAACTGATTGGCGGCATTTGAAATGCCGCTCACGTGGTAGCATTGTAAATGCCGCTCTGTTATTACTTTGCTGCATATCCAGCAGCTTTATTTCATTTAGCCAAATAATACGACTATGAATTATCAAAATAATACTAATAGTAAAACTTTCCACATACAACCAAACTCAAATGTCGTAATTTGATAACAAAAACAATTGTGTTCGAATATATTCGATTACAATCGAACTAAAAATACAACCAAAATTAAATGAAAACATTACGTTGCCGTAGTGCGACGATTTTTCTTATGACCCACAACACCCATTTGCTACACCTATTTCCTTTAGGAGTCTGTATCTCGTCCATCGTACCTTTAATTCTAGTAGAACGTGGACTTCCTAGTTGCCTTTTAGCGACAGGAGGTAGGACCAACTGATTATCACTTAAACTTCAATAGCGTTTATCATGGACGGGATGAATCTCGGAGGTGTAAGCGGCCAAGTATTTCATAGCTGAATACCATGTTGAAACGAAGTCATGATGGGCTCTATTTGCTTCATTGGAAACTATTGAGCAAGCGGCCATAACATGCGTACAAGGTAAGTGCTCTAATAGAGGTATGTTACACGTACATAAGTAAGTGTTACTATTGATCGATACTTTGAATTCATCACCGAAATAGTGCACAACTTTCCATTCTGTTTGAGTAAAGCGAATTATTCTTGTACGCCTTGCTTCGTTAGCTCTATCGGCAATTTTTGCTTTCCACTTCGGAGTAAGACGGGTTGTAAGTTTTCCCGCTGCTTCTCTTCTTTGACAAAAATAATCAACCAACCTAAAAAAGATGCACGCAACTAAAGCTTTAACAGGTAAAAACCGAGCTCCTTTAAGTACACAGTTGAAACTTTCTGCTCAGTTAGTGGTCATGACATGAAATTGACCGCCATCATCTTTACACAATGCCCAATTTTCCTCTTTCCCTCCCAAACTCCTTTCTAGCCACTTGTTTGCCCTACTGCTTGTAGTTTTGATTTCATCTCGGATTTTGTTGTCCTCGGCTTCCTCTACAGTACATGCTGCAGCATAAAAAAGGTCCATCAATCGTTTTTCTCTAAATTTTGTAGCTTGAAAATTGGCATTCAGATGTCTAGCACAGAAGCAGTATTTATGAGGCAAACCCCATTTCATTTCCAATGCTAACGATATTCCTTTCATTCGATCGGAAATGAAGGTAATTCATTGATCGTTAACACTATGAATGAACCGCCACATGTAAGCAAAAAACCACCCCCAACTATCACCAGATTCTGACTCTATAATTGCATAGGCTAATGCATATAGATAGTCATCCGCATCAACAACAGTGACTATAAGTAATGTCCCTTTATATTTTCTATACAAATGTATGCCATCAACACGTAATAATGAAGGACAATGAACAAAACCTTAAATATAAGGGCCAATGGCTCAAAAAGCTCGATCAAACACTCCATATTCATCGGTAGTAATGTGTCCAATGCTTCCCGGGTTCGTTCTAGCAATTTCAGCAAAATATTGTCTTAGAGTGGTATATGATTCTGCCTAATCGCCATAAATCCTTTCCACCACCTTACTCAAAGCTATTTAAGCCTTCATATAACTAACTTTCATGAACAATTGTTCTTCCATCAATACTGGCACTGTACCAGCAGTTATATTCAGGTCGGCTTTCATGAAAGGTAAGATCTTCAATACAAGAAAAATTAGAAGTTTCTTGCTTGTGAGTGGAGTTCACTGTTGGGCTAACACAGTTGTGGTCGCTTGGGTATTTATTATAATCCACCAGTTCTACTTGGAATTTTTTTTAAAAATAGCATGAATTCTCCATGGACAGTTGGCATCTATGTTACAAATGGTAGTTTATTTGGTTTTATTTGATTTTATAGCTTTAAAAGACACGACATATAGAATTGAACATTCGCTCAATTGTTGTAACAATTTAGTTTTCGTCTCGAAAATCATACCAACTTTAAAGCCATTTTGAATGCTGACGGTTTGAAAATAACTCATTGTTGAACTCAAGAGTTGCAGCAATTGACCTAGCCATTATATGTCCATTGCATAGATCGTCATCCAAAGGTACCTCCATTTCCACCTCATCACTATCTTCAGGAATATAGTTTTCAACCGCAAAATCATTGTTCACTTGCATACTACGAATCCACGATACGTCATTCTCCACCATATTCACTACATCTGTACTATCTATAAGGGGATCTTCATGTACATCTTCACCTACACCCATGTTCATGTCAATATCAACATCTGCTTCGTTTATGGTGACGTTCACATTCTCTACTTTGACATTTGATTATGTCACAATATCTTGTGCTAGAAATCTGTAATTCACAAATAATTATTAAGTTAAACACCGTATTAGAAATAATAGCTAACAAAGCTAGCTTATTCTAAACAAATACCCTAGACTTATATCATATAACTCAGATGGAGTTGGATACATATAAGGAGACATACGACAATTTGATGATCCGGTAGTACTTGGCAGTGCTGGTCGATAAGGAAGATAATTGCATATAGAACGACAAAACTTTTAACTATTGCTTAACTTACATTGTAATACGACATAAAAATTATAAATAAATGTTTCACCTTTCATGCAAACGTGAAAAGTTGCCTTGACTTGGATATGGAAAGTTATACTGAACTCCTTGTTGATAACTCATACACGGTAGATATCAAAAAAGGGATTGTTGTTAATCGTAAATCGCTGTCATAAGTGGATTACTAAAACTCAAAGTTGTATTTCCATGACTACTACTTACTGTCTCAACCCTTCTACGATAGTCTTCAGTTACACTGTTAACTACTTGTTCTCGTATGGGTTCTTCTTCTTGCAACCGCTTACTTTTCCCAACAAACAGTTCTATTGATTTTGATGTCGCTGAAAACATTAGCTCAACATCATCATCATCGTCTATTTTAATGGCTTTCTATCCTGAATCCATATACACCCTAATTCTATGTCAAATTCATCGAATTTTGTCTTAGTTTCTTTACAAATTGATTATTTAACTGCGCCAAATTACAACCTTTCAATACTTTCGTTGGTTTACACAACCATCAACATATTTGCCACAATTAAGTTCATCAATAACCAGCTCACCATCATAATAACAAATCGTTGGCACACACTTGGGAATCATTCTACCTGTCAATTAATCATCTTTTTTTACTACTTCCATAAATTACCAAATGGTATATGATAAAAAAAATACACAAAATAAACTAGCGTTTACAAAATAACATACCAAAATTGTTCAAGAGGAAGAAATAGGTGTTGCTCCTCAACTATGGCTACTTTCGATCAAGATTTAACTATAATACATATTCTACAGTCCTTAGTTTGTGAAATTTTTTGAGATTTGGGGTTTTGCGTCTTTTTAAAGATTTGGATTTTTGAGGGTGGAATGGTAAATAGAAGAAGGGGCTATCTCAAACAGTAGACACACAACAGGGCATCATTTGAAATGCTGCAAACTGGCAGCATCCTAAATGTCACATGCCGGTGGCATCTCAAATGTCACCGGTTAGTTTTAGTAGTAAAACTTGTAGTGGCGGCATTTTAAATGCCGCCAGTATATGTGGCAGCTGATTTGGCCAAAACAAGCCTATTTTTGTAATTAGTATTGCAACTGGGCTATATTTGTAATAAGTTTACAAAATTGGCCTAAATAAAAAATTTATCCATGTTATAATTGTCAATGTTGCTACCATGTCACCTAACCCAAGCATTCCTCAAACACTTTGCAAGCATTAGGGCACAGGATAATAATTGTTAGAAATACTAATTTGAAACCATAATACTACATAATGAACCATCATAAATGCTGCAATTAACCAATCAAATAAATCAAAGATAGACCCAAACATGGTAAACACAACAAAAACAAGTAAGAGATGGTTTATGGTGGTTCTAGAATTAGGAATTACATGTACACAAGTTGGGAATCCATAATTACTAAAACAGAAATAAGAAAAAATTAATTTCAAATTTTGTTGAGTACGAACCAGCGTGAACAAAACTGTGCATCAGTAACCCACCTACTTGAAAAATCGATTTGCATGCATATTGTAAAAGCGGAGAAATATTGGGTTGCATGAATTCATCATCCACATAATTGGAAACTGACTATTAGATGTCACATAGGTATCATTTTGCACTAAAAGTTGCTCTGTCTCCATTCCCTGTGCGCCCGCGCGTCTGACGTGACAATGGGAAAATGCCCCATTGTGAGAACGAAGGAATTTGGTGCACTACGGTAAAATGGTCCGTTGGAGGGAAAATGGTCCATTTAGCCCTCGAATATTCCATTCAAATATCTCTTTCGCATCACCAAACATATTCTTCTTTCAATTAACTTCTCCATTCAAGTACCCAGCTAAAATGCTCCACTCGCTTCGTAAAAAACCAACTCATATAATTTTTTTGTTTGTTCCAATAAAGTGCCCAAAGCTTGATATTTTGGTAACAAGGTCAAACCATTTGCCTTCCTTCCCTGAACATACTATCTGCATATCATAGTGCGGTTCTGTCTAATCTGAATTATCATACGATGCAACTTAAATAGATTGTAGTGCGCGTTATGAGCCCGCTTATGTTCCCGACCTTAATCCTTAACAAGTCCTTCGGCCTTCAACAACAACACCTACACAACTATCAGCAACGTCAATCATTGTTCATTAACATAATTATGTCCGTGTTAGGTGTGGCTCACATTGTGGATGCATGAATTGAATGGATAAATCCTACATCGTAAGAAATATGGCATATAACGTGGTATATACATTGGATTGGTGACATGTAATATTAGAAATTCCTTTTGTTACAAGTAAATGTTGTCAAAACCAAGTATATGCTCACTGGAAGACGATGAATGAATGTTCAATTGGACGCCAACATATTGGAAGCTTCGTTAGTGGTGCCATTATACACAATGAAGCATGCTTGCATAAGGACGCGTTGAATGTCGAAACTCAACATGATATCAGAGCCAATGGTTCGAGTGACCATTGGATGATGTGAGAGTCACTGAAGCATGACACCTTAAGGCTTGAGCAAAGAACAACGGTAACAACCCGTATTTACATATCGGAGAATCGTAAAATATTATTTTAAACTCATATAAGGTCGTATGACTCTTTAACTTTGGAAAATGCCTGTTAGTGATATTTCCTATCTTTAAAAAAATTTCGAATGATTTTATCCCTAAAACTTGTAACATCTATAATTTTTTATAAAACCTGATTTAGCATTCAAGACCACTTCCATTGGAAAGATATAATGGTATCTCTTTTTGTAGATTGGTCGTAATAGCAATTTGAACTTTCTGGCAAGAAGATATGACTATTTGAATATTGATAGGGAGCAGCTTAGTGGTAAATTAGTGAGTTTGGGGGAAAGCCCACTAACCAGTTTCAGGTTTGAAGACTTTATTAGGTTGAACCATTATCGCAAAACACTTTTGCCTCCTTCCAAATAGATCCAAGCCTCCATTAACTCATTCTCTACTCAAAACCTTCTCTTTTCTTCTATACTCAAGTATATATCTTAGATTAAGGGTAGATTAATAAGGAAATTCATTAGAGATCTTCAAAATCTACATTTTCTAGAAAGAAAACTTAGGGCCTGGCTGTTCATTTTCGAATTTGCCTCGATTTGCGTGCAAAACTTAGGTTTGTGAGGTTTTAGTAAGTAATTTATCATCTACCACCTTACTATATATGTATCTATGGTTTTTGACATATTTTATACACATTTTTAAAGTCAAAACTATATTTTAATGCTGTTTTAAAGTAAAACCTGAAGCAAAAATAAATTTAAAATGTTTTAAAGTGCTCTAATCATGTTAGTTTGATGTTTGATTGCCTTGATGGGTGTTAGGCTATGTTAAACACATATTATAGGATGGTTTGTCATGAATTGTTGTATGTTTGCATGTTTTAATGTTGTTTGATGTATGTATGATATTTGGTTGCATGCATGTATGGTTGAAAACGCTCATCAAAGCGACTTAAAGTTAGAAATTGTGAAACCTCGCATCAATGGATTGATTTGAGATTATTGAGAGTTGAATCGTTGCATAGGAAATTCATAAGGGTCAAAGAACGAAGCAAAGCGGTGAAATTGGTGCGAAATTAAGAAGTGGAGGTACTATAGAATCTTGGTCCGGCATTTCTCGGCTTGGGCTTGGCTCTAGTTCGGCGTTGGGATGGCCTGGTAGTTGGCTTCGTTTGGAAAAGGAAGACCAGGTAGGAAATCATGTCTGGTAGCTATTTGGTTTGGAAAGAGGAGGACCAAACAAGAAATAATGTCCGATGGTTGATCGGCTCGGCAGTGAAGTGGTATCGAACAAGAGATCATGTTCGGTAGTTGGTTAGTTCGGTAATGTGGCGTAGAATAGGAATTCCCGTTCGATATTGATATTGGTTCGGTGGTGCATGATTTCAAGTCGGACAGAGGGTGACTGAATAGAAGTGAAGCATGGGGTTTGGGCTATAGGCTTCAGGCATGGCACAGACATACTTAGAGTTTGGAGGTCTTTAAGGAGTTGGCAGGGAGTAAAGGTGGATGACTCCATGATGAATCAAGATGACCTTGGGTTCTATGCGGCAATAGAGGAAGTGATAGTGTAATGCTTCGATGTGTTGACATCGAGACTTTGGTATGATAGCTCTATGACTTGCGATGGGTGTATAGAGACATTTCCATGGTGATGACTTAACGATAGGAGTTGTGGCGGCGATCCTCGAGGGCAAGTTCAATGATGGGGGCTTGCTAGTGGGATTTACGACAGTGTCCTTCTATAGAAATAGCTGTGATGAAATAACGATCGAGTTCCATTATGGAGAGACGTGCAAAGGGTTCGTTGATAACTCGAAGGCTTCTATTATGCTCGTAAAGAGGGGGTATGTCGGGATGCCCACCTAGATTTGTGATTCTGTCTAGATCTTATGATAATAGATTACTTGGGCTTTGCGTTTTTAGGCTTGGTTCCTAACAGTGATAGTGAGGATGTTTGATGGATGTTATGTTTCTCGTGACTTTTTATCACTCTAGGGTGTCACACGATGTAGTTATATTCGATTGTGAACCTAGACACTAGACATTGTACTTCGACTATAGTACACTTATAAGGTTGTGGTAGTGGATTAGCATATATCGATTGTTATGTGCTAACTTTTTGGATGTAGGGACAGGTCAGGTATGGTTTTTCATACCCTATTCCATTATTTACTGTATACAATTTTATAGTACTTTTGAGATGATGTATTGCTCATACTAATCTATTGTCTGATCCGAGGTTTTATGCCTTACTTCTTATTATCTCAGATACTCTTAAATAAGTATATTAGAGATAATAGACTAGGATAGCGCATGGAGTTGTATGGAGTACGAATAGGAGGCTATGCTTTCATATTTCTATATTTGGAGCTTACTAGAACACTTATATTCCACTGTGTAGTACTGTGAAGCTATGTCAGTACTTGTATTTTGTAAGACAGTTATAGAATTAAATTTGGAGACTTGGGATGTATAAACTCTTTATTTCAGTTTTTGCATAGTTTGTAAACCTGACGCATTCTGATGTTCTTATTTATGGTTCATTTGATTATATTAGTGTCTTGTTTATTTTACCTCTATGTTATTATATTTTATCTATGCACTATTTCATAGGTTATGTGTTTGGATTTTTCTCTACTCTACATTCTTGGCTATCGTCCTGCATCGTCCGGGTACCTCCACAGCGCATCATACAGGTATATTGGGTAATGGAAGTGTAGGGAAGTCGTCATAAGAATGACTCATCAAGGTGAAGACATGGTTAAGTAGCTCGATCTCACTGCTAGAAGACAACTTATGGATACACAGCCCTCCTCCACTGCATTGAGGATTCAATATCTCCAAGATGATTTGAATGGATGTACTTGCCTTAAGGTGGAGATGATACAACTGTGGAAAAGAAGACTCGTGAAAGCAGCCTGTCCCAATTATAGAGCTTCTTCAACACTCTCCAAAGAATACTTGAGAAATATTCTCAATAAGGCGGAGATTGTTTGGTGTAGCTCGCATTGTGGGTGCATGGATTGAATGGATAAATCCCACATCGTAATAAATATGGCGTATAACATAGTATATATATACGAGGTGGTGACACGTAAAATTAGGAATTCTTTTGTTATAAGTAATTGTTGCTAAGACCAGGTATATACTTATTGGAAGGCGATGAAGGATGTTCAATCGGGACTCCAGCAGGTTGGAAGTTTCACTAGGTGGCATCATCACACACAATAAAGTGTATGTATATGGGGATGCATTGAATGACAAAACTCAACATATGTTTAGCCTTTGCCTGTAATTCATAGAAGGGTAGGGTATTCGGTAATCCAAACAATCCTCAATGAGGCATCTCACTAAACATTGCCAATAGTTTATTACATAAGCAATGCCCAGGATTTAGGACCGTTGAAATGACTATAGCAATGTTATTCCCCTTGACAAGAGCATCCTTTGACAATGACATCTTGACAAGTGCATGTTGTTGAGTATAGTGACCGTACCAACTCTTTTGCGAACGTCACGTCGATGGTAGATAGCCCAAAAAAAATATGTTTGGACCAGTCCTCAGCATCCAACAGCTCAAGAATTATATAGGGCGCAAGGCATGCATCAAGACCGTTTAGATCTCGTTGCAAATGGATATCTAAAGGCTAAATCCTACATTGGCACAAAAGGATCAAGATTTTTAGCAAGAAACTCCATTATTCTCTTTGATGCATTATAATCACATCATAAAGTAATAATACAACAAGAACCTTAGTGAATGTGGATATACTCAATCGAACAGCTCTAAAAGCATAGTCTTATTTTTTTATTAGCACTAATCATCTTGTTCTCACAATTCATAAACATTTATTGCTTATGCTTAGGACCCAAGGATCTTTAAGTCCATGTAACTCCAAAGTTGAATGAACTATTCAGTCAACATTTTGGTGCTAGAAGAAGGGATCAAAAAACATCCGACTTTATCACAAAGTCAAGCTACGATGCATGTAGCATGAAGTTTCGAACCATATGACCTTAGTGGCACCTCAACAGTAGGAATGAAATGAATAATGTCATTTTTGATACTTGGCATGAGCAATGATGTAGCGACATAGAATTTCAGACAATTTGTATTTAAATATCTAAACTATTTAAATATTTATATCTTAGGTTTATTGTGATTAAGTCAATTTAATAACCTTGTTAATCCCCTTTTAATAATAAATATTGATGGTAAAATCGTTTTTGAAATTTGTTAATTAAAATAAATATTTTGAAGAAATATTGATAATGTGATTGAAAATCATTTTATTGATAAACAGCTTTTTATTGAATAGATGTTGTTCAAACTTTTTTACATAACTACAAGACTTGGGAAATCATTAATAAGAAATAAAATTAATTTTCCATTTATGGAAAAGAAAATATGAGTGATATCATGCATGAGATCATAGAAGATATTTTGGAGAGAGGGGTAGTATGGTAATTGGCTAAAGAGATATTTTACTTTACTATAGAGGTGTAAAGTTGCACATGGGCTATCACATAGGGGGCGAGCCTTCTTGTCCGTTTGAAGGAGGTGGGAAGGAAGGGTTGATCTTACCCTTGAAGCCTATATAAGTGGGTGCATACATCTTTGATTCACTTTTACAAATTTACAAGTTAAAAGCTATACTCTTCAGCTCTCTCTTCATGACTTTCCTAAGAAAAATAATTTCAAAACAACTTCAAATCTCGTCAAACTTGGCGAAGGACCTTGGAAAAACATTATGACATATCCTAGAAACTTATATCTTAAAGATTTGAAGTACACAAGCCCAAGGAACCCTAGGCCGTGAGCAACATGTAAGGCAAATATTGCCCAAGCAAGTGCAAAGCAAGGAGATGTAGAAAATTAGGTGTTTGCGAGGTTGAGATAGGAAGTGGATGCTTGGACTTGCTTTATTACTTGTTAAGGGTGAGCTAACTCACCATTTGATGTTCATGAAGTGTATTGAATGCTTTCTTATATTATAGTATATGTTGCTTGAAGTTATATTGTTATACGTTGTGATATTGGTTTTGATTCTTGATTTCAAAAGCAAATGGCATATGTAATCCATACGTATGGATTTGAATGGACTTGAATTAATTTTTATAAATTGTAGCATATCCTTGAAACAAAACATATAGGTTGTAGTTGGACTTTTTTTTAGATTGGACTTGGATTTGAAAGTGCTTTTATAGCGGTAGTCACTATAGATACATTTGGGAATTACCTTGTGTTCGGTAGTTTCTAAGGAACTTTTTAGAGAGATCCATAAGGGTTTCTCTCCATATTTCTAAACCTTTAAAGTATTTAGTCGTGTACTTAGCACCAAAAGTCGACTAAGTAGACTTGTCTATTTGTAAAAGTTAATAATGAAGTGCCCAGGCAGGGCTTTGGTGCAACCAATGCCATAAGCTACCTGGCTTCACTCTTGACCAAGGGATAGTGTAAGTTAAGTGTGGAAATGTGGTAAGTATACGAACCTTGATTTCCATAAGCGATCATATTTAGAACTAAATATTTGACTATTCAAAAACAGAATTTAAGCAAATACTAACTTAGATCTTTAAATGAATGTTTTCAAAATAATAACAGGTATAAAATTGGTTTTGGGTTTCTTGTGGTAATGTGTTAATAACATTGGTTTTAACATTTTTTATTATACTTAGCAGTGTAATTAGATCTTTAGAAAGAATGTTTTAATGATAATTATAAATGGATTGGTTTTGAGTTTATAGTAACGATATTTTGATGACATTTATTTTTAACCCATCAAAGTATACTTTTTCAAATGTGAAATCTTATTTAAGATTTGTGAAATTTTGTATTCCATTCAGGATAAGAATATGAATACATTTGTAAGTGTTGAAAAGAGTAGAAATGAATAGTGAATAATAGCATACATGTATATATCTTTTGTAATGGTATTTTAAATATATATAGAAATATTTACAAAGGATTTTTTAAATAATAAAAGGATTAATTAAATAGAAGGGATTAGGAGTTGCTTAAGTAGTTTAACCATGCTCTATATGACTTAATCGTGCTTTATTTGTTTGCTTGTTTATGGAAAGTATTTAGTCCTATAATTAATGCTAAAAGACAATGAAGTAGGCTTGTCGATATGTGAGAGTTAAGAAAGATGTTCGAGTAGGGTTCAAAAGCATAGTGCTCAAACCTACCGATGAGAAACTAAAATGGCGAAAAATGCAATTTAGCACTCAAACAGTCACTAGGCCTGATTTATTAATCTTTCATTAATTACATCACTTTTCCAAATTTATTACTTAAAATTATCTTTAAAAATATATATTCTCAAAACCATTTCAATATTTCACTATTTGGAAAACATTTCATAAACTTATTTTAATAATAAGTGAATCCACAATTTATTTTATTTTCAACCCATTTAAACTCCATCTTATAATACCACTTTCCAAAACATTCATTTTAAGGATTTTTTTTACTTTAAAAACGTGAATATATTTCCTTTAAAAAACCATATTTATCTTATCAAATTAAATTGATTTCACATTTATAAAACAGTGTTTATAATTCACATTTCTATTTTATTAAAAACTTCCATTTATAAAATTCCTTTATTAACCAATTTTCCATTTATCTCATTTATATGTCAAAATCCGATTATAAGTGAATTTACTTATAAATTTCTTATTTACAAATTCATTCCTTTTATAGTTTTATCAATTCATAAATCTTATTTACTTATAAGATTCATTTATAATTTCATTTTAACACTTCCAAAACTCGTTTATAATTTCATTGCTTTTATTTATAAATATCAATTTTATAAATCTTATACATAAAACATTTATAATAAGTTCAAAATTCTCAATTTAACTTATTTTACAAAATAGTTAACTTTATATTTCAAAAATCATATTTAATTATATTTCACAAAAACATAATTTCTATAACATAAAAATTACAACTTTTTATTTACTTAAAATAAATTCATTTCTTTAACAATTCAAAATTATAAACACACATATATTTTCAAAATCACTTTGAAATCCTTTTTAAATTGAAATCATCATTTTGATATTTGAATTTCCAAAAATATGGCCCAATATTGCAAAAACGCTAAATATGGGGATTCACGTCAATAATAGAAATCATTCATTCATCGCATCAAATATCACATAATACAACATATATAACAATATGTGTAAATAAAAATCAACCATAGTGGGGAATCTTGTTGGATCCCTCCAACATGTAACCTGTAACAAATGTACATATGAGCATAATATGTACAATGTCTGCTTCGAGGCGGACGCGGGTACAAAGAGTCATCCGCTCGTACATGGGAACGTATAGGGTCTCATCTGCTCCAATAGGTAGGAATATATTCAACTACTAATAACATAGTATAACATCCAAACAATCATTAAACGGCATAAAATAAATTTATTTCCACTTATATAAAAATATAAGCAGGCCAGAGAGAGTAAGTTTTACTCACTTTGCTTCCAATCGTTGTTGCAGCATTTTATTTGGATTAAAATTAAACTGATGCTTAATCTAACCCAAAATTTTTCCTAGCTCCAAATCCATCCAAACCAGCTCTAATATGAAGTGCTCGACAATATGAATCCAATATCGCTTGTTTTATGCGAAATGTACCTCATATGAAATAGTTATGAATTTTTAAACATTTGATTTTATAATATAAAATAGATTACACTAATTACAGTAATTAAGAAATTAATTGCAGTGATTAGAGCTAATCCTTCCTCTTCTCCGTTCCAGCCTTCATGCAACTACCAATATACATGCACTTGCTCCTTTCGATAATCGCCCCTCCATTGTGCACCTAGAACACGATCAACCACCACCATCGTGAGCGCCCATGCGAGATCCACCACTGGCCAGTGACCGCACCCCCAGCTCCGCCTTTGCCTCAATTTTCACCCCGAAACATGCCAAATGAGGGCCCCTAGCGGCTACCATGATGCTCCAATTCAGATCATAACCATTGGATTGCAAGATTTTGTCAAGCTCTATATTTTCGTTTAGATGCCGAAGCTTACTTGTGAACGGATCATGAGATATTGAGGGAGAAAGGTCGGAGATTTCCGGCCATTAAAATGAAGGTGGCGGCTGGTGAAGAAACCCTAGGGTTGTTGCATATTGGAGAAAGTGATGTCCTTTTATATAAAATTATCGCGCACTATTCATCCGAAAATATTTCGAACTCTAAACGAAAAGTGTCGTATGGCATTCATAATGTTTTACCCCTATTTCGGACATAATGGAATATATATCGGGAGCCAATTCCATTGTATTTGAAAGATAGGTTTTCGAATCAAATTATTTTAATTAAAATTTCTTAAATAAATTTCTACGCGTTTTAGCTTCGTAGGACCAAACCGTAAGTCTGATCGACACGAAATTTAGAATCCTATAATAATTCACTATTATGGATCTAATGAAACTGCTTTCTTTGAAATCCAAGACAATGTCAAAAATGACTGTTTTTACATGTTAATTAAATTAATAAATTTCCAATTTCTATTTATTCACTTTTAAATTGATATTAAAAGTTTACTAACTCCATTCTAATTCAAATAAAATCTAAATCAACTTTATAAATCATTTTTATTCAAATTAAATTCAAATCTCAATTATTTAAACAATTCAAATATTAAATTAAACAATTTACATCAAATAAATCATTATATTTGAAATATAATTTATTCAACTTATAAAATTTATTTTTGAACATTTAAAATCAATTAAATATTCCAATTTCGAATGACTGAAGTTATGGGTCGTTATAGAAGCCATCAACAATCGCTAGCATGAAAGTTCCCTCTCTAAGCCTTTGTTGAATTCATGTGTCATGGGGCAGTAAAAACCCGTTTCAAGACAAGATTGCCGATTTCAAAGGTTCTAGGTTGGACTTTACTATTGTAGTATCGGGCGACTCGGTGTTGATGTGAAGCTACCCTCAAATCAACTTCTTCCCGCTTCTCTTCTACATAGTCTAGTGATTCCAAGAGGAGATCTCTATTCGTTTTGGGATCGTAATAGGTCATTCGATGAGAAGGGACTTCGATTTCAATAGGAATGATGGCTTTGCAGCCGTAAGCAAGGGCGTATGGGGTATGACCACTCGCAGACTTGTGGATGGTTCTGTAAGCCCATAATGCTGTTAGGAGTCTATCCACCCACTTGCCTCAAGCCTTTCCTAAACGCTTCTTCAGAATGGACTTTATAATTTTGTTCACAGCTTCAACTTGTCCATTTATTGAGGGCAAGCATCTGCCGCAAATCTCTTTTTCAATATGATGCTGATGGCAGAAGTCTTTGAATTCAGGGTTGTCGAATTGAATCTCAATGTCAGTTACCATGGAGCATGGAAGGCAAAAACAACAGATGATGTTCCAAACAATGAGTTGATTACTTTGCCAATGAGTCGCCCTCTTTATTTTGGTTCCAAGGAATGTGCGTGATGTCATAATACTTAAAGCCAGTTAATAACTCTTGGACTTGGATATGGTACACAGCAATTCGTTTTCCTTTAGCTTGGTAATCTCCCTTGACTTGGTATACTACCAACTGTGACTCGTAACATATTTCAAGAGATTTAATTCCCAGTTCTCTGGCAAGTTTGAATCCCACAATCAGAGCTTCATAGTCAGATTCGTTGTTCATTGTAGGGAAGTCAAGCTTCAAAGCATCGCAAATTGATCGATCTTCTAGGATCCTAGCTCCAGAACAACGATCTTTGGATTCTCCATCTGTATACATTTTCCACCGAATGGTAGGGGCTCCATTGCTCTCTAGGAGATCGTCCTGTATAGTGAATTCCACTATGAAGTCTGCCAGTGCCTGTCCCTAGATGGCCCTTCGAGGAAGATAAGTGATTTCGAATTGGATCAGTTTGATATTCCACTTGAGTAACCTTCCAGACGTCTCAAGTCACTGTAGGATCTATTGTAACGGCTGATCGGTGTAAATGTTGATAGGATGAGCCTAAAAATTGGGGCAGAGCTTTCGTAAAGCAATCAACAAGTAGTATGCCAATTTCTCTATCTTTGGGTAGTTCTTTTCAGCTCCTGTTAATTGTTTACTAACGTAGTAGACTGGTCTCTGGATCTAATTCTCCTCACGAAGAAGTGTGGCACTTATCGCATGCATCGACATGAGCAAATAGATATACAAGCCTTTATGAGCCACCTTCTTTGATAAGATGAGGGGCCTCTCTAAGTGGTTCATCAAATATTGGAATGTGTCTTCACAATCCTACGTCCATTCAAAGTTCATTTTCCCTCTCCTAATCATATCGAAGAAAGGAATGCATTTATTGGTGGCTTTGGAAATAAGTTAACTTAGGGCAGCAACCTTCCCATTTATGCTCTGTACTTGCTTGATGATCTTCGGCGCTTAGATGTCAAGAATTTTTTGAATCTTCTCGGGATTAGCTTTGATTTCACAAGCATTGACGATGAAACCCAAGAACTTTCCTAATGCAATGCAAAAGTACACTTTAGAGGATTAATCTTCATATTGTAATATCAGAGGATATCGAACATTCCTGCCAAGTCTCTAATGTGGTCGCTTGATCATCGTAACTTCAAGAGCATATCATCTATGTACACCTCCATCGTCTTTCCGATATAATCTTTAAACATTCTGTTGACTAGACATTGATAGGTCGCTCCAGCATTCTTCAATCCAAATAGCGTTACCACATAGCAATACAATCCAACATCAATAATGAAGCTGGTGTGCTCCTAATTGGAAATGTGCATCAGGGTTTAGTTATATCCAAAGTATGCATCCATGATGTCCTTCGGTTGAGTCTACGAGCTAGTCAATCCTTGGAAGGGAAAAACTATCTTTCCGGCGCACCTTGTTCATGTCCAACTAATTAATGCATGTTTGCTATTTTCCATTTGCTTTTCTCACAAGTATAGGATTAGATACCCATTTATAGGAGAAGGCATCGTGAATAAACCCATTGCCTTTGAGTTTATCCACCTCCTTTTAAGGGCATCAGATCTCTTCGGATCCATACCATGCTTTTTCCGCTTCATCAGGACATGCCTCAGGTCGATGTTTAATGCATGGCTCACAATAGCAAGCGACACCCTACACATGTCAGGATGAGTCTAAGCGAACATGTCAAAATTCGCTTGAAGAAAACCATAAGTTCTTTCTTCATCGAGGGGTAAAGCTATTATCTGATCTCCATGACATGTGACGGGTCGTCGTGGCTGACAGTGATGTCAATCG
Source organism: Allium cepa (assembly GCA_030765085.1). Lineage (NCBI taxonomy): Eukaryota > Viridiplantae > Streptophyta > Magnoliopsida > Asparagales > Amaryllidaceae > Allium > Allium cepa. Next base: position 925,688,660 of record CM060931.1, on the reverse strand, counting down.
TCAGCTTAGCTGGTGCAGCCTTGGTCTCTTTGGGCTCCTCCTCATCATACCTTGGATCTATGTCTTTATAAAACCGGCCATGGCACCCGAGCCAAGGCCCAGGCGTTGGTGTCAATTTTCGGTGGTTTGGATGTGGAGAGACTTGTCCATACCCTTACCTTTCTTCTTTCGTTAAGCGTCTCTTAATTCAGCGGTATATCAGGTACATCCGGTTGCTTGATCACCATGCACAACTCCAACTTCGTTATCAGTTGGGAGCTTTGCAATCAAACACCATGGGGCAAGAGCTGCCCGAAATTCAGCTAAGGATGGTTGGCCCAAAAAGCATTGTATGGAGAGTTAACATTCAAGACAACAAATGGTAAAATCCGCACTCTCTTACGGTCACCTTCTCCCAACTCCACGGGCATTTCGACATATCCGACTGCTTTGGTTGCAGAACCGTTAAAGCTATGAATGCAGGCTTTAGACAGTTTCAAGTCCTTAGCTTCCATCCTCATCTGATCGTAGGCCTATTTGTAAGTTATATTTACCGAGCCTTCACAATCAACCAAAATCCTCCTTACTAAGGCGGGGCCGATCATGGCCAAAATGTCCATTGGATCGATCTTTGGTGCCTCCACCTTGTCTATATCTCTATTTCTAAACACAATGTCATCTGCTACTGTACGTTATTGTTTGCAGGAGCTCCATCTTCTGTACTTGAACAACATTCAAAATTCATATGCTTAATCACAATAGCATAGCGCTCCATCTCATGCCAACTTTTATTAGCTAGATGTGGTCCTTCGACTATTGTATTGATCACTAGTCTTCCACCCTTCCATGCGGGCTCCTCGGCCTTGTATGGAGCCTTTCTTGAGTTGGGGTCATATGTTCCCTGCTCGCCATCTCGTGGGCTTTAACAAACTTTTGTAACTTTGTTTCCCGAATCAGTTTCTCAATAATATCCTGGATATGCTTACTATCATTCATGTTATTTCCATAGCATTCGTGGAACCGGTAATATTTTCCAGTCTGCTTCTCCATCGATTCTTTCGGAGGTGGCTTCCTGTGCTACATGGTATTACAGGTAGACAAATAGACGTTCTCTAGAGATGTATTTAGTAGTGTGTAGGTATCATACATTGAAATCCTAAGATTTCCTCTTTTAAAATCCTTTTTTTATTCACAGTTCCAATCACTGCCTTTCTTTTGCTGATTTGATTTATTTTGGACATTCACTTGAACTTTTCCAGGACTATCACCAAACTGCTTCACTGCAATGTTACTCTGCACTCCCTCTCCATTTGGTCCCATAATATTCTTCTTCCTAGAGCATCTAGCTTCCTCTTTCCTCAAATACTAAGCTTCTTTTGCATAGAAACATTCCGATGTTGTAGGTGGTTTTCCAGATATCCAATCGCCAAAGTCAGATTCTGGATCAATCGCTCTCGTTACTGCCATGAGTATTAAATGGTCATTCGAATTACTGACTTTTATGACAGTTATATGAAATCTCTTCAATTAATCTCTCAATGATTCTCTTGGAGCCTAGATCACGCTGGATAAGGGCATCACATCTTTAGAGCGAGTTGCATGCATATGAAACTGCCCCACAAACTTTGTTGCTAAATCATAAAATCTAGAGACTGACTGTGGGGATAATCTTATAAACTACATCGTTGCTATGCCAGAGAGAGTGATAGAAAAACATCTACACTTTTTTGCATCATCGGCTCGTACGGAATCCATTAGCCATTCATATCTCATGATATGCTACGTGGGGTCGGTTTTCCCTCGTAGGAAGGCATCACAGAATGCTGAACATCCTTGGATACTCAGCATGTAAGACATTGTTTGTGAATGGAGTATAGCTTCTTGAGATCCCCCAATCATCATTGGTCAAGCCTTGGCTCTCCCTCACTAGTTGTCTAACCATAACCGACAAGTCCGACGTTTGGATATTTGGAGCCAAGTGATGGTCGTGCTCCACCTCTCTTGAATGGTCTGGTCGATATCTATGGGCCATCAATGCCTTCTTGGCTCAACATCCTCTCGATGTATATCACGTACGTTCACTCTATCATCATTTTGGGAAGATATTCGGTCTTCATCCATCTGAACTCCAACATCCAAATCAATCGCAGCATCTTTAGCTTATGCTCCAACATGAAGAGGCAAGTTCCCCTCTTTGGAGGAGGGATCAGCCCTGATCCCTATAGAGGGAGAGGTACGATCAGCCTCAACAAGCCTTGTTGGTTTTCCTACTGATGTCCAGATGCTTCTGCATGATATCCATCAGTTTCTACGATGTCTGCTTCTATGATAATTATCTGATGAACTAGAAATCTCCAATATTTAATAAGGGGTTGGCTTTCTCCTAGCATTCCTACGTTGTTGCTTCTTGAGTTGATTCATTAGATCAATATTGGCTCGAATCTGCTAGTTCAACCATCGGCGGCTATCCACTATCTCTCTCATCAGATTTTGAAAATCAACTCTTTTGATGGAATCAGCCGGATTCTAGATATCAACTAGATTGGTAGCATTCATATATGCTAGTAAATTACTCGGCCTTCTTGCTAGATGCTAGCATTCCATTTCCTTCTGCGTTTTGAGATGTAAATCTAGTATTCCTAACAATTGTTGATAGTTTTTATTAGAATTTTGCAAATCTGAATATAACAAATAAGCTTCTTGAAGATAATCATTGATCTCTTTGGGAGATTTACGCAATCTACCAGTAGCAAAGGAATCCAAATAGGGCTGAGAATCTTCCTTCTCGGTGAAAGCACCAAAATGTTTACACCTATAATTGGCACAAACACCCAATAGAAGTTTGTAGAGAAATAAATGAAGAATATAAAATGAAAAAAGGAAATAAGCAATTAGATGATAGAAAATTGAAGCAATAACAAGAACACAGTGATTTATAGTGGTTCGACATTGTCTGCCTACGTCAACTTTGAATAGATTGCTTTATTAATCACTTCTAAACTGAGTACAATAGGGATCAGATGAAAATCCTTAGTTACCATAGAGTAAAAAGAAACTAGCAGCATAAAGTCCTAAAAATGAAACAACTAAGCCTTTATTTATAGAGGAAGACGGTGAAATATTCCCTGAAAATTCAGCAAAAAGAACTCCAAAACCATATGGACCCATAAAAGGGATCGCATGGCCCAAATCCAAAGGAATAGGAATCAGTGCCGATCCCTATTTTAGAGGAATTTGGAGGTGTGATCTCTATAGGAGCTACCCCATGTTATAATATGCTTAGCCTCCAAGTTTCATGCTAAATGGATTAGTAGAACTGAAGTTATTGCACAATCATTGTTGTAAGGTGAGTTGTTTCGTGATTCTAGCTGATCCTATTGAGGGAAGAGGGTCGATTACTCTTGTTTCATCCTTTTGATGTGCGATCCCTAGGATAGTCCCCCTAGATTCCCCACATCTTGCTCCTAAAGTTTCGTGTGCATTAGACTTGTAGATCTTGAGATATTGGTAATCGTCCAATATCATCCAAGGTGTGATCTTTTTTATGGTTTTCATGTAACTATCTACTCCCAGAGTAGATAGTTACTCTTTCCTTTTTCAAATCCCATTTGAAAACTTTTCCAATTCCTCCCCAACAAGAGGGGAGTATGCCTCAAAAAACATTCAAAACCACTTAGCAATTAATCAATTTTAATCTATCGATATCGTAAATCGATATGCATATTTATAACTTTTACATATCCACTTTATTCAATATTATATTTTCACTTTATTAAATGCTAATTGTATTTAAACAAATTAAATGGAATTAAATAATTAATGTTTTGAATATTAATTAATTTACAATGGTTGTAAATTAATTAAATTATATGGTGTTTCACAGTATTCATCTTTATGGTTATGCGACTCAAAGGTATGAACTCATTTAGCGATTAATATCGAATAATTCGAATATTAACTTTCACAACATCACCTTATCTAAAGGTGTGATGCTTTGGTTGAGTTTATCGCTTACACATCTTTTTGGTGAAATCCAAATTTTCTCATTATAAGAAGTACTTGGTAGTAACGATTGTTTACACCAATTCTCTTCGTCAACACTGTATCACATTAGGACTTATGAAATTTGGTTTGAACAAAATTTCAATATCATCCACATTCCACTTTATTATTTCAAACACAAAATCCTTGGTTCAATAATAACAATTATTATTAACTGTATTGCTCTAGCCAAAGACTTTTACTTTGGGTTGATTATTGTTAGTCGTGATACCAACTTCATATAACCTAGGTGACGAATTCTTTATTGAATAGTATTTTACTTTCAATGCTTCAACTTAGACCCAACTACAGTTATTCAATGGTTGTCAAGCCATGATATAATTATAAATAAAGTGAAGTGTCCACATTGAAGTTCAATAGTATTCTCAAGTTGAGATAACTGTGTAATATCATTATTTCGAGATTCTTTGCTTGGCCTTGGTTTTATTAACCAACATAAAAATCTTCAGTGCATCATCTCATAGGTATCTAATAACTATCAGTATAACCCTTTGGTGCCCCGCAACCATGAGTACTACACTATCTAACATTTGAAGAGCGTTATGTATTCTAGCTTCAATGAATGAATCATATCCTTTCTTAAAACATCTTGATTATAAATATTTAAAACAATATGTTATTTTTCAATGTGAAAAAATTCTCAAGATTACAATACATTGTAATTACTATCACATAACATATCATTTAAGAACTTTTTATGTTTAATATACTTTTAATTAACTACTTAATTAGTTATATCATAATATAATAATGTATATGATATAAATCAAACACGTTTATTATAGAAAGAGATTGGTTATCGAGTTGAGTGTATGCAAAAAATTACATTATTGCCCCTAGAGAATACCCCAAACTATATCGGTTTCTTACTTTCACTTGGGATCATTGTGGAATCTTATCCCAACTCATTCGATCAGTTTTCTCAAAACTAACCGCGTCACTCCCTTAGTGAACATGTATGCCATTTTGTTGTAACTATCTACTCTGTCAATTAACTCTCTACGACGTTGATAAACTGCCTTTATCTTGTCAAACCTTTTGGAGTATGTCTTTCAAATTCTAGTGAGTTTTAGGCTCTTTTATGAACTGCATTGTAGCATTGTTATCATATAACAATGCCATAGAATTCTCAACAACCCCTAGCTCAGGAATAAATTTGTGCTTTTATTTATACTTCTTTTATTGTAATGTTATTCAAGGTGATGTACAAATCTTTAGTTGAATCATCCACTACTTACTGTTTGGAACATTTCCAAGTTATAATTCTTAACGTAAGCATGAATATGAATATGGGATTGACATACTATACTCAATATCACTTATGGGATTCGAGTCTGTGCACTCCTTCATAAGGAGCATGTTGTTTCTATAAACTATTCTCTAATATTTCGCAAATACTCGAGAACACTCTCAATTTTCATTTACTGATCTTAATTTAGACTTGATACTTTCTCCATGTATTAAATACATAAGCGAAGTGTGATATTGTAGACTATATAACATATATGATAATTTCTATTGCCGATGCATAAGGAGCCCATCTTAAGTGCTCCATATTAAACAATTTAATATAGTACCCATGTACAACATTTTGGGACATTCCCAACATCCTTTTATACAGATTATAAAGGATGTCCATTCAAATTCTATATTCAGAATTAAACAGCTAAACTGAAATGATTTTAACACGAATAAATCGTTGACAATCATAGCTTTGTTGTTTGCTTATAATTTTAGAAATACTTTAGCACCTATTAATATTCTTACTTGCAGACACACAATTCCTTTGCATTTTGTTTGAAATTCAAACTGTCTGATATCTTTGTCAAGATATTTTTTTGACTTTGATTCTTATCAAATATTAATTTGGTATCATTTCTTAGATCACATCCATACATAACCCACAAACTGAGAATCACGCCCACTAACTTCGAGAGACTTTGGTTAATAAGCGCAAATAACATATTCTAAATCATTATTTAGAATTTCTATTTCAACATACATTGTAACGACCGTAAATTTTTAACGATTTTATAACGTAATTAACTGAAATTTTGCTTGAAATTTAATTACAAAGTTTAGTAATGAGAATTTGATATTTGAAATACGTCTATTTAAACATAACATATGGTAAATTTTCATTTGAAAATACGAAAGAAAATTCCGTTGTGTAGTTTTCAATTTAAATCAGTTGAAATTTGATGAAAATAAAATAGTTTCAAAATGTGAATAATTTAATATAATGAAAATGTAGACAATTTTTTGAGTGAGACAACATATTTCGTTTCGCTAAATTTTGACTTCTCTAACCCCTTTTATCTTATTTTTGACATATTTGCAGCAATTTAGCAGCAAAATATCGATTTTCGATAGGATGGTCGTATCCTTGATATCTGTGTATCATTCTGTTTGTCTCGTCGTACTGATCTCTATAGTATATTTATTTGTATGTTTTGAAGTCCGGTACGTGGTGAAATCTATGAAAAAATGAAAACCTTTTTTTTTAAATTCAATACTCTGACCTTTCACTATTCCCTTTTTTTAACGTATTTTGTTGGTTCGTTTCGTTTATTCTCTATCCTTTCACTTTCATTTCCTCTGCCTTCTATTTTATTTCTTCTTCCTTGAGGAAAAAAACTTCAAAGCTTATATATTTTTGCTTGAAACCTGCTCATGTCCTTATCCCTTCTCAAAAGCATTCCCTTCCTTTTATTGTTTAGCCATGCTTTCGTAAAGAAAAAATTAAAAAAATCTAAGAATAATATAAAAGCTTATATTTGTTGTAAGTAGAAACTAACCTGCTAGTGCATGCGACCCATCATTCCCCGTCCACCCTTCCTCACGCGACAGAGCCACCTTCACCAATAACTGAAGCATAACACTTCCTTGTACAAACCACCTCAGCCACCACATACTTCTCCGCCCTCGCATGGAAGCGAACCCCGATCCCCTTCCACCTCCCATCCCTCTGCTTCCTCCTTTATCCGCTGCCTTTCTTCGCCACATCAGCCCAGCCTTCAACCCATTGCCGTGCCTAGCCTGTGCCGATACCCTCTCTGCCATTATTTCCTCCCACCAAACCCACCGCTCTTCCCATTTGCCAACTCACCCCACCGAATAGTATCCTAGCTGCCTCTTTGACAAAACTCTATCTCTAAGCTGCCATAGCAAGCAAACCCACGTTGCCTCCTTCCCGCTGAGTAACACCCAACATCCTCCACCTCTGGCCAAGCACAGCAACAAGTTTTGTAAAGATATATATTGATATTTTTAGTATTTTAACTTGTTTTTAAATAATTCAAGTTATATATATATATATATATATATATATATATATGTGTGTGTGTGTGTGTGTGTGTATTTAGTTATATATATTTTGTTACAAATGCAGTCTGTATTTACGTTGTTAAATAGCTCTCTTAGATACATTTTGTTTGTTGCCTTATTTTGGTTAGTTTATATATATATATATATATATATATATATATATATATATATATATCGGTTATTGTCTACATATATTAGGTTATGTATAGGGTCTACGCGCATATATATTAAGTTGTATACGTATTCATATGTTTGAATTTTTGTTATATATATATAATATATGAGCTGTATACATTTCGGTTTCTTTTGACTGCATATGTTTTAGCCTACACACATATAGGTTAGTTGTATATTATATACGTGTCTTCATATATTGGCTTGTACGTGTATATGTTTGGTCATGTTATTTATTTGTCTACATATCTTAGCATGCATACATATATGTTTAGTTGTATATTATATGCATGTCTCCACATATTAGACTATACGTATATATTTTGTTTGCATATGTATATAGTGGTCTGCTTACGTTTGTTTGAAGAAGCCCACATATAATCGGTCACACACACATATAGTTCATATATGATTTTGAGTAGCTTATATGTATATATAAATACATAAAAAGAATACTGATTATAAGAAATATTAATATTATATATATATATTATGTGATAACCCGGATTTTTGGATGTCTGTTAATTGGATAATTAACTGGATTAAACATTGGGATATTAACTTTATAAGTCGAATAGATGAGTTCTGGGATGTAAGATATCTGGATATAAGTATTAATTTAATAATATTCTTATATAATTGCAGACTTATCTTTCAAACAAATAAAGTATGCTATTTATTTACTATTTTTCCTATGTATATAGATTTGTGAATGGAAGCTATAATTTGAAATTGAAAGTAATCTCTCAAAAATAATTTAAATTTAAACTATGCATTTTAAACACTTGAGATATATATGTATATATAATTAGTAATTAAAATATTAACGACTTACTTTTAAAATAAGATAGAAATAAAATAAAAGGGTTATAATATTAAGTGATCATTGTTAATAAAAAATATAACTATTAATAAAAAGAAAATAAAAAAGACATACGAAAATATAAAATGCATGCATAAGACATTTGTAAGCTTAGGATGTCATGCAAATTCACACGTGTCAATTTATTAGTTTTCTTCATTTAAAAAAAAAGGATAATATAAATGGTTTAAAGAAATAAGGCTATTTACATTACACCTATATATATGCCTTAATTTTTTTTCCTTTCTTTCATTTTTCAAAACTGAACCAAAGAAAGATAAAACCAGAAGACTAAACCAAACTAAACAACTCTTTCAAGTTTTAAACTGAAGCAAAGCAAAGATTTAAGCAATTAAATTTCAAGTTCAACTAAGAATATCAAATCAAAATCAAGTTAGCTGTTCCCGGTTTTCCAAATCATCCTCTATTCAAAATTATACATTGAGTAAACTTAACTTTTAAAAAGGTTAAATCTTTCTACAGATCTATGAACTATGTTCAAAGAAATATCAGTACTTGATAAGTTGAGTATATAGAAATGGATGCATGTACATATATGTATATGGACATAGATGTCAAGCCTGTACAAAGCTTGTCTACTTTGTTTTTTTTTTAAAATGCTATGCTGATTTCAAAATCTCTTATCTCCCAATCTAATTAGATTTAAGTTATGGTGTAAAAAGGAAAACGGTTTGTTTTCGATTATACTTTGACCTAAAATTAGTTTTATAAGATACTATCAAGTGTAAAGTAGTTAAGGTGCATAATACAGTAAGTTAGCCAACATTGCAAGGAAATCGAGTGTTTTATTTGGATTTTTGGTTATATAATCTTGGTCGGCGTTGGAAAAGGGGAATTTTGGAAGTGGTTTTGTGATTTTTAATCATGTATGTACCGAGATAGAAGGAGATAAACGGTAAATGCTTTTAGATGAAATTGGGACGGCCATGGTGATTTAAGGGCTAGACTTTGGTCATGGTGGGTGATCAGGGGAGGGACATTCGACGAAAAATGGCGAGACATTTTTCTATTAAGGGGTTTGCATTGTCGTGCTCGATTCAGGTTTTAAGTGTGGTTGTTTTGAGTCACTGGTTTCTCAGCCGTGGCGACATGACGGGAAAACTAGAGGAGTGCGCTAGAGGGGGGTTTGGAGGATGAAGGAGTGGCGGAGCTCTGATGGAAGTCTGAGGGTTTATTGTTGGGTATAATGACAGAACGAGGCGATTTTGGTGATCTTAGTTTTCGTCTCAGGTTTGGGTTGATGGTCTGATTCGCGAACCGGTGGGTTGTCGGGGGTTCCAAGGGGTGGCACGTAATCTAGGGTTGGGCATGACTCGGGATGGGGGTCAGCGGCGAAAGTGGTTGGTCGGAGCAGTCGTACACGTGCACGGCGTGCGTGTACGGTTGGGTGATCTGAAGAAAGGAAGGAAAAGAAGTAGCAGGCAGAAATGAAGAAAGGAAGGAAGGGGGAGAGTAACGGGCCGGGTTGGGCCAGGTTATGGGAGTAAGAAATGAGAATAAGAAAGAGGAAAAAGAAAAGAAAAGCAAAAGAATAAAAGAAAAAAGAAAGAAAGAAGGATGGAGTTTTGCTCGAGTTTGTGATCGGGATTTTTAGGCTTGGGCTCGAGCGTTTTAGAAAGATTTTTTTAACAAAGTTTATTTTTGATAAAGTAAAGAGGAGAGAGGTTGTGGGCTTGGGCTTGGGCCTGCATGTTTTTAAAAATAAAATGAACTTAACAAAGTTTTAAAAGAAAAGCAAACAAATTTTCCCAAGGAAATTTTCAAATCAAATTCTTTTAAATATTGAATGTTTACTTAATATTGTTTAGTTAAAGGTCATATAAATAATTTATTTTTAACTCAAATTAATTAAGTTTAGAATAATTTATTTATATGACTATTATTTTAATTAATTATTAAGCTTATTAAATTAAAGCTAAAGAATGTAATTAAGTAGATAGTTAAAGAAAAGGAAAATGTTTTTAAACTTTTATTTAGACAAAGGTTTTAAGTTATTTCACATATTAATAATTATCTACTTCCAAACGTTTTAATTAAAATTAAATAAAATCGGATTAAGTGGCTTGTAATTACTTAATGACAATTAAGCAGGATTTATAAGTAATTAATTTATTTTGTGTTAAATTAAATTAATTAGAAATGATGTGATTAGTTTATCTAGCTTACAAATGTTAAACTGTATTGAATGTTTTTTATTTATTTAACATCTCTAGTATGATAAATTGTGATGTTCTGTGATATGAAGTGCCTGGATTAATCTGTTGATGAATATGAATCATTTGTTTAAATAGATATATGGGTGATGAATTTCTTTGTGCATATGACATTCTGAAGTTTAAACAACTTAGCCTTAAAAGACGGCGTTTGGGTTTCGAAGAGACCGGGGTCGGATATAAGTGATATCTGAAACCACTTCGATTAGTAATCTATAATTCTTTATAGATTCGATTTTAAAATCAATAGGCTGAAATGGAATAAATTAAGTAAATTTGGCCATTTAAATTAAGTAACAGTACTTAGATATTATTTTGTGGAATAAATGTTTGGTTATAGCGAGATAAAACTCGTAATGTTGAACGAGTTACCTGGGTTATCAAAGAAGCTTTACAACTTAAGTATTTCATATTAAATGGGTTTACTCACGCTGGTTTCCAAACTCACTCGGGTGTTACTTTATTGCAATGCTTGGGTCAGACCGAGTATTACAGATTTTTAGGTTAGGATGCTCTGGAGCTCAGAAGGTGAGCTAGATGGCAGAGACGTATTGATTATTCCGCTATGTATTAGAGACTGTGTAATCTGTATTTAAGGACAAGTTAATTATAACTGTCCAGTTTATTGTGAATGATTGTACTCTAATGACATATACAGCTTTCTTTGTGTAAATGTTGTTATTTGATATTATATTTTGTTCTGCTGCGATTGTGAGATTTTATGCTTTGTTTTCTGTTTCTTCTTCTACCTCTTTTTCTTCTTTCCCTAGCAATCTGGGATTTTTGGCGTACGATTGCTCGGCATTTCTTCCGTGAACGTATTAGTGTCGAATTTTCGGGGTCGATAACTTCGGGTCGTTACATTTGGTATTAGAGCTGAAGGTTAAGCGGGATCCTTGGCTCTGGTAGGGACTACTCATTAGAGATAGAGTCAATAGTACCCTAGAATGAGTTGAGTGTATTATATATGAGGGCATACTTGTTATTTTCTTGTAAATTGAAAAGAAATTAAATTGTGCAGTTTTAAAATCTAAGTCCAGAAAATTTGTATTGTTTCAAAGTGTTAAAAGATATCATAAATAATATTATTCAGAATATTTTTGAATGTGGGAATCTTATTTTGAAACAAGAATTGTTTTAAAAAATTTAAAGAATTTTTTTGAATTAAAAACCAACAATGGTTTAAAATTGAAAGTATGACTTGGTGAGCAAATAAAATGAATATGTATATATATATATATATATATGTGTGTGTGTGTGGATATACATAATAACAAATTTGATTGGAAGTAAACAATAAGTGTTGAGTTTTGAATTTCCCCTTGAAATGTGATGTAAAAACCCGAAGAGAAATAAGTTTTTGAACTTATAAGTGGGAAGTAATATTGATGGAAAATTTAAATTTGAATGGAGAATTCAAATTGAGTAAGGCTGACTGGATTAAATAAATTGAATTTAACTTAGGGGAAATTAAATAAGTTTAGAACGAACAACCTGAATTGGAAATTTCAAGATGAAATTGAGATTTAACTTTGGGAAGTTAAATGGGTTGATTTGAAAAGGAGTTATGTGTGATCTCAAAATGGGTTTGAGTTCTGGAAATGGGTAATGGATGCTATTGATGGATGTTTTAGATAATTTGAATATTTATTTACTTTAACATATCCTCCTATCATCTTGTTGCTATTAATAATCTATGGAACTATGAATTGGATTATTTTAAGGAATTAAGAAGTGGATTGAGATAATATATATCCATTTCTGAAATTAAATGGAAATAAAACTTTAATTTGAAATTATTTAAATAATTTTGAATTTTAGAAATAAAATTGAAACTATGGAAATGGAATCACTTTGAACTTAAGATTTAAATGTTAAAAATAAACTTGTCAACTGAAATTGTTTAAGAATTGGGGTTTAAAAAGTTTTGAAGTTAAAATTGGGTAATAAATCGGATTCCGAAGATTAAATTATTTAAAAAGTTTTGAACTCTTACTTGAAACTTAAAATAAGTTAAGTAAAAGCAATTTAAATGAATATTAAAAATTTGGACTCATAATTAATTATTTAAAGACTTAGGTTTTTAATTAAAAGTAAAGTTAATTTGATTTAAGGGATTAAATCAACATTTGAAATTTAACTCGAATTTATATAATTCGAGATGGGTTAAAGTTGAGATTGGAATTGAAATTAGTTCAAATTGGAATATGATTTGAATTAAGTCAATTGTAATTGAAGTTGATTAAGTTTAAATTCAAATGGGAATTGATTTGAATTAAAATTGAATCAATTTAAATGGAAGTGGAAATTGATTGGAATGAGAGATTGGGAAATTGAACCAATTTGACTCTGAAACTATTTTCAAATAAATTGTTTTAAATAAACTATCCTAAAATCTATTTTTCCTAGTTGTTTACTATACAACCTTTCTTTTTAAACCCAAAAGATCTTATACTTATTTTACAACTATTTTAAAAACTAATTACTATTTTACAATAATTTTACAACTGTTTTATAAACTAATTATTATTTTACAACTATTCTGCAACCATTTAATTATTTTACAACTATTTTATAACTACTTAACTATTCTACAGCTATTTTATAACTAATAACTATTTTACAACCATTTAACTATTTTAAACTTTTTAAGCTATTTTCTAAATTCAAACTAGTCAGAGTAGAAACTATTTATAATTAAATACCAATTGAGATAAGAATTGCAGTGATAACCCAAATGGAAATGGAAGCAATTGTGAATAAGTGAAAAGAAATCAAAATGAATGTGATTAAAAAGAAAATTGATTTAGCTAGTAATCAATGAAGATAAATATGTAGGATGTACATATATTATTCTATTCACATAACGATTTGATCCAAATTCGAGCACAGAATTTCGAGATAGTATATCGATCCGAGTTGGGATTTTCACTCGATTTTCGACGGCGAACCCAGGATATGGATTTTTGATTAATTCTGAAAATTCTCTATCATAATTATGGCTATGCAAGGAGAATGACTGTTTCTGATCAAGAAACCAGATCCGAGTCCGCACTAGGAAGTCGGGTGGACGTTGCTAGTTCGGAAGAGAAATTTGTGTGATCGAATGAGCGATCAGATTTGATATTGCGTACGGATGATACATGTACATCGTACGTGCTTGAATGAAATATATATTCAATTCTTTTAAAAGAAATTTAAAAATGATTTTGGAATGGAAAAGTATTTTTTTGAAATATATATTATGAATAAAAGTGGAAGATGGATATCACTATAACTGAAACTCATTTTATAAAAGGTAAGTAATGTGGCCAATAACTTTATAAAGAAAATTGAATTTGAATGTTGATTTTGGCATAAATAAAGTTATATATAATTTTTTTAATATATGATAAACTCCTCTTGTTGAATCTATAACCAGTAGAAAAGATCTTTGAAAAGTATTTGAAGTAGAAAAAGGAATTTATATAAGTAGGAAGTGATCGAAAAATATTTTGTTCTAGTTATAAGAATAAATATATATATATATATATATATATATATATATGAATGATTTTATGAGAATGGATTTGGGAAATTTTTTTTGGAACCCATTGATTTTGAAAGGCTTTTGATTTTGGAAAAAAAGCAAATTTTGGGAATTTGGAAAGCCAAGTTTGGGAACTATCGATTTTGAGATATCGATTTTGTGTAAATGGGATTTATATGTGATACATATAAAGGGTATGTTTTAAAAGGTACTATATGTGTATAGTATAAAATGTTTTGAGAATGCTATGGGAAAAAAGGCGCTCCCATTTAGAGTTGAAACTTTTAGTAGGAGATCCATGGGGTGGTTCTGCCTTGATCCCTAAGGGGAATTTTGATCCCAGAGGATGCCCGGACTAAACCGTAGTTCATGAGGATTGTGGTTGGGGTAGCGAAAGTCGAGGGCGCTGATGCCTACAGAGACATTGGGTTATGCTATGATGGCAGTGTAACTCAGTGTAACTGCGATCTACTGCGCTTCATAGCGGAAGTCGAGGGGGTAGTGATTGCCAAAGTTTTACGTTTGATTTCACTGAAAGAGCGACGTAACAACGGTAGAATGTGATCTATGAAGACATAGCGAAAGTCGTGTGGCTGTGAGCGCCTACAGGCTACATTGGGACTCGTTTGATGTAGTTTGCGACCTATGTGGTATGTGTGGTGAAGTTTCATTTGACAGCGAAATTCGAGGGCGCTGATGCCTATGTTACGTGGTTTTTTCCATGATGGCAACGTAACCCTAGGTGTAGCTGCAATCTGTAGCGGTTCCATGGTGTAATCGAGGGGTGCGGAGGCCTATAGTTTTCTGCGGATTTCGCCGGGATGGCGACGTAATCATCGGGCTAACTGCAAGCATAGAGGCGGTGATGATTTCCAGAGCATTCTCACCGAAAAAAATTTCAATATTTTCACAAAAGTTTTCTATGTATTTTCACTGGGTGTTGAAAACGGGTCTACTAAGTACTTATAGATCTTCAATCCTACGCCTGAACAACGTATGATCGAATTTCTGTGAGAATAAGGATGGACTTGTTGAGACATCGAGTTATAAAAGGTATTTTTATAAAAACTATTTGGATAATATTATGTAGATTTTTAAAATGTTTTAAAAATTTAAAATAAAAGGAGTTAAGAGTTAAAAAATGTTTAAAGAATAATTTTACTGATAATAAACATTATAATTTCAAAATCCTTTCTTCATTCCTTTTCAAGGATGAAAAGTTCTAAAGGGGAGGAATGTGATAACCTGGAATTTTGGATGTCTGTTAATTGGATAATTAACTAGATTAAATATTGGGATATTAACTTTATAAGTCGAATAGATGAGTTTTGGGATGTAAGATATCTGGATATAAGCATTAATTTAATAATCTTATTATATAACAATTTAAAATTGCAGACTTATCTTTCAAACAAATAAAGTATGCTATTTATTTACTATTTTTCCTATGTATATAGATTTGTGAATGGAAGCTATAATTTGAAATTCAAAGCAATCTCTCAAAAATAATTTAAATTTAAACTATGCATTTAAAAACACTTGAGATATATATGTATATATAATTAGTAATTAAAATATTAATGACTTAAGTTTAAAATAAGATAGGAATAAAATAAAAGGGTTATAATATTAAGTGATCATTGTTAATAAAAATATAAATACTAATAAAAGGAAAATAAAAAAAGACATAAGAAAATATAAAATGCATGCATAAGACATTTGTAAGCTTAGGAAATCGTGCAAATTCACAAGTGTCAATTTATTAATTTTCTTCATTTAAAAAAGGTAATATAAATGGTTTAAGGAAATAAGGCTGTTTATAGTACACCTATATATATATGTGCCTTATTTTCTTTCTTTCTTTCTTTCGTTTTTCAAAAATAAACCAGAGAAAGCTAAAACCAAAAAAATAAACCAAACTAAATAACTCTTTCAAGTTTCAAACGGAAGCAAAGCAAAGATTAAAGCAATTCAATTTCAAGTTCAACTAAGAAGATCAAATCAAAATCAAGTTAGCTATTCCCAGTTTTTCAAATCATCCTCTGTTCAAAATTATACAGTGGCTAAAATAAACTTTAAAAAAGCTTAAATATTTCAACAGATCTATGAAGTATGCTCAAAGAAATAACAGTACTTGATAAGTTGAATATATATATATAAATGGATGCATGTACATATACGTAAGGGATATAGAAGTCAAGCCTGTACATAGCTTGTATGCTCTGTTTCTTTTTAAAATGCTATGCCGATTTAAAAATCTCTTATATCCCAATCTAATTAGATTTAGGTTATGGTGTAAAAAGGAAAACGATTTTTTTCGATTATACTTTGACCTAAAATTAGTTTTATAAGATACTATCAAGTGTAAAGAAGTTAAGGTGCATAATACAATAAGTTAGCCAACACTGCAAGGAGATCGAGTGTTTTATTTTGGATTTTTGGCTACACTGTCTTGGTCGGCATTGGAAAAGGGGAATTTTGGAAGCGATTTTGTGATTTTTAATCCTGCATGTACCGAGATAGAAGGAGATGAACGGTAAATGCTTTTATATGAAATTGGGACGGCCATGGTGATTTAGGGGCTAGATGTTGGTCGTGGTGGGGGATCAGGAGAGGGACATTCGAGGAAAAATGGCGGGACATTTTTCTATTGAGGGATTGGCATTGTCGTGTTCGATTTAGGGTTTATATGTGGTTGTTTTGAGTCACTGGTTTCTCGGCCATAGCGATGTGACGGGGAAACAGGGGCATGCGCTAGAGGGGGGTTTGGAGGATGAAGGAGTTGTAGTGCTCTGATATAAGTACGAGGATTTATTGTTGGGAATAGTGACGGAACGAGGCGATTTTGGTGATCGTAGTTTTCGTCTTAGGTCTGGGTTGATGGTCTGATTCGCGAACCGGTAGGTTGTCGGGGGTTCCAACGGGTGGCATATAATGCTGGGGATGGGCGTGACTCGGTAAGGGGTTGGTGACGAAAGTGGTTGGTCGAAGTAGCCGTACACGTGCACGGCGTGCGTGCACAGTTGAGTGATTTGAAGAAAGGAATGAAAAGAAGTAGCGCGCAGAAATGAAGAAAGGAAGGAAGGGGGAAGAGTAACGGGCCGTGTTGGGCTAGGTTAGGGGAGTAAGAAATGAGAATAAGGAAAGGAATAAGAAAGAGGAAAAAGAAAAGAAAAGCAAAAAAATAAAAGAGAAAAGAAAGAAAAAAGGAAGGAGTTTTGCTCGAGTTTATGATCGGGAGTTTTTGGCTTGGGCTCGAGCATTTTAGAAAGATTTTTTTAACAAAGTTTATTTTTGATAAAAATAAAGAGGAGTGAGGTTCAGCTTGGGCTTGGGCCTGCATGTTTTTTAAAATAAAATGAAATTAACAAAGTTTTAAAAGAAAAGCAAACAAATTTTCCTAAGCAAATTTTCAAATCAAATTCTTTTAAATATTGAATGTTTACTTAATATTGTTTAGTTAAAGGTTATATAAATAATTTATTTTTAACTCAAACTAATTAAGTTTAGAATAATTTATTTATATGACTATTATTTTAATTAATTATTAAGTTTATCAAATTAAAGCTAAAGAATGTAATTAAATAGATAGTTAAAGAAAAGGAAAATGTTTTTAAACTTTTATTTAGACAAAGCTTTTAAGTTATTTCACATATTAATAATTATCTGATTCCAAACATTTTAATTAAAATTAAATAAAATCGGATTAAGTGGCTTATAATTAGTTAATGACAATTAAGCAGGATTTATAAGTAATTTATTTATTTTGTGTTAAATTAATTAGAAATGATGTGATCAGTTTATCTAGCTTACAAATGTTAAACTGTATTGAATGTTTTTGATTTATTTAACATCTCTAGTATGATAAATTACGATGTTCTGTGATATGAAATGCTTGGATTGATCTGTTGATGAATGTGAATCATTTGTTTAAATAGATATCTGTGTGATGAATTTCTGTGTGCATATGACATTTTGAAGTTTAAACAACTTAGCCTTAAAAGACGGCGCTTGGGTTTCGAAGAGATCAGGATCGGATATTAGTGATATCCGGAACCACTTCGATTAGTAATCTATAATTCTTTATAGATTCGATTTTAAAATCAATAGGCTGAATTGGAATAAATTAAGTAAACTTGGCCATTTAAATTAAGTAACGGTACTTAGATATTATTTTGTGAAATAAATGTTTAGTTATAGCAAGATAAAACTCGTAATGTTGAACGAGTTAACTGGGTTTTCAATGAAGCTTTACAAGTTATTTCATATTAAATGGGTTTACTCACGCTAGTTTCCAGCCTGACTCAGGTGTTACTTTATTTGACCCGAGCATTACAAATTTTTAGGTTAGGACGTTTTGGAGCTTAGGAGGCAAGCTGGATGGTAGAGACGTATTGATTATTCCGCCGTGTATTAGAGACTGTGCAGTCTGTATTCAGGGACAAATTAATTAGAACTGTGCAGTTTATTGTGACTGATTGTACTTTGATATATTGTATGTAAATTTACATTTGCAGCTTTCTTTGTGTAAATGCTATTATTTGATATTATATTTTGTTCCGCTGTGATTGTGAGATTCTATGCTTTATTTTATGTTTCTTCTTCTACCTCCTTTTCTTCTTTCTCTAACAATCTGGGATTTCCGGCGTACGACTGCTCGGTACATCTTCAGTGAACGTATTAGTGTCGAATTTTCAGGATCGAAAATTTTGGGTCGTTACAGTTTATTTATACATGTTTAATTAAAATATTGATTGGAAAATATATTTTATTTTCAAATATATATTTTAAAATTGGTTTTAGAGAAAAATTTGTTATATATATATAACATATATTTTGTTCGGTTTATGTCCAGTAGTTTGATTTATTTTCATCGATTCCAAACTATCAACCCTGCTCCTCGGATTCGTGTTCATCGTGCTTTTCTTTTGGTTCACGCTGTCCAGAATTGATCGCAGCAGTTGGTTGCTTTGATTTATCGCTTATCTATATGCATATCTGTGTCATCTCCTTCACCATCGTCGTTTTCTAGCCTCGAAAGTTGAGTAATCACTCATGATTAACATTCTTATATTTAGTAAATTTAATTCGCATGAAATGGCGATTGAGATATGTTGTTAAATATTGAATTGTTAGTTATTTAATTTTTAAATCTGATATGCTATTATCTGTAATTGTTCACCTATAACATACGACACCATCACCCTAATGTATATATTATATTTAAATTTGTCATTGATGATATATGCATGTTGTTGATTTATTATTATATTTGTTCTCACTCTGCCAGTTTCCTATTAGTTTAGAAATCCCTATAGGTTGAAATGATACATACCTAAATGAGATTATAGATGAGAGCAAAATCGTTATGCATTGAACTGATAAACCTTAGCGATTTTCATTGATTTTGAATTTTAGGATTACGGGTTGAAATGATATACACCCATAAATATTAAATTATAGCGGATTGAAATGATAAATATTTGTATCACTTGACCATAGGATAGAAAATTATATACGGACACCGTTGGTCTAATTTGGAAAATGATTGCCAAAGTTTTGAAAGGGAGGATTTTATTAAATATTGATTTTTATGTATAATATAAGTGATATTTTTGTTTTGTAAAATTAGATTTCTAAATATATAAAATAAGATTATAATAAATTTATAAATAAGATTTAATTTGATATAAATTATTTAAATAAAATTTAATTTAATTAGTATATATAATATGTTTAAATATTTGTTTAAAATTTACATTAATATTTTTAAATATATTTTTGTAATAACTTTAAATAAATAGAGGTTGGAGAAAAATAAAGAAAAATTGGCTTGAAATTTAATTGGTTAATAATTGGATTTAAATAAGAATTAATTTGAACATATTGATTTTGAGATTTCAAAAGATATGATTGATAACTTGATTTGATAAAGAGTGATTAAATGAATATTCTCAATTTTAAATAAAATTGAGACTGAATATTTAATATTGATTTAAATTTATAGATTTAGATTTATTTAATTGTTATTAAAATTATTAAGTGAATATTTTCAAATTTGAATAAAAATTAAAATTGAGTGTTGAGATATAAATGAAAACTATATTGTAAATGTTTGGATATTTAACCTTTGAATCTTATTGGAATTGTAGTGACAGTTTAAAAACTTGGATTTGAAATTAATATAAATTAAAATGGTTAAGCGAGAATTTAAATTGTTAACCTTTTTAATTGAAACTGCTGAACTGGGATTGACTAGCTGAATTTTGGAATCTAAGTTGATTTGAATGGATTTGTGAAATTGGAGGAAACTAATTATCATATATAGTATTTTTAATATATATATATATATATATATATATATATATATTAATCTATGAACTATTTTAATATATAAATTATTTTAATATATAAACAATTTTAATTTATAACTATTTTAATATATAAATTATTTTAATATATAAACTATTTTAATCTATAGCTATTTTAATATATATATATATATATATATATATATATACTATTTTCAATATCTAAAGTGTTATGATTCCAAAAGTGTTTTGATTTCAGAAGTGTTATGATTTTGAAAGTGTTATAATTTTTAAAGTGTTATGATTTTTGGAAATGACTGATTTAAAGTGAATAATGACGTCGGATTGATATGACTTTGAAATGAATATGACATTCTGATTCTGAAGTATGAAAATTTTGAAATGAAATGACCGCGGTGTAAAATAAATGTTTGGTTATTAAATAGAGCGAGGTCGGATATTGTCATACTCTCTGCCAATACCGAAACCACTTTAACAACTATGTATGTAGTGGAGATTCCAGAATGAAGTAGGATGGTTTGGCGACGGTTGTATATCGTATTTACGTAGCCCTGGCTTCCGTGGGTCAGCTTGATGTGGCTAAAACAGGAGCTATACCGGGACAAGTGGGGTCATTTCCACGATCGGGCACATTTCTTCGATACCATTCTATTGCTTTTGTGATTTGACTAGGTGCACCTTTGATTTGGGAGTGTGTCACGGTGTGGGCAGTAGTAGCTGCTATGCGTTACCACCAGTCTGGGAGTGCAAACGGTATTTCTACCCTGTACATTACCTTGCATGTCATCTAACATGCCTTATCGCGCCTTCTACGAGTTTGGTTTATACCATCCCTATGGAGTGCCCTTGAATAGCCCTCCAGTTTACGGAGGAATTATGGTACTGTATAGACTATGAGAATATATAAAAATATGTTAAGGGGGATATATGCAATGCCTTGACGCTATTTTAGTAGTTTACTTTACTATAGACATAATATGATAGCGTATTTTACTACATAGTAGATAGTTCCTCGGATCCTTAGAGGATGGGTATCCCAAACATCCTTTAAGTTACTTGTATTTTAGTTGACATTTCACTTGAGTTAAATTTACTGATATAAGAATGTTAATCCTGACACAAGTGTTATGTGTTTTGCTTTATGCTCGGCTTAGACTGAGTGTCACAACATTTGAGACTCAACTTTGGAGATTAGAGCTTTGTTTGAAGATCTCTCTATCCAGTTTCAGTTATTTCAGTTTATTCCAGTCATTTATGTTCAGACTCGTCAGTTTCTTATGTATTAGAAATTCATTTGTATTTGAGATTCTGTTGTAGTTCGTTTCAGACTCTGATGTTTATAGTAGTTTTATGAACTACTATTTATATATTCCGCTGCTTATTGTGGTAACACTCTACGTCTATGATTCTATGATTGATTTTGTATATGCTGAGTTTTTGCCAAATATAAATTAACAATTTGTGGTTTTGAGCAATTCAAGTCCGACATGTGTGAATATGAATGGTTTGAAATACCAGGTCGTTACATACATATTCCAAAACTCAAAATCATATCGAGCGATAGTTTTGTGAGAAAAATGGAAATTAACTTAAGTATGTTAAATGCTAAATCTATTATGTTAGTTTTAATGATTGAAATTTACGATGTTATTCTATCAACATAGCTTATGATATTCCAATTGCATTGGTCTGTTAATCATTACGCCAAGAATGAAGATGACATATAGTAATAAATAATGTAAATGTAGCATAAATAGTTGATCACATAGTCCATTTTATATTGGTTCAGATCACCTCTCCTACATTCAGTCCCTAAGCACCTCTTAGGATTTTCACTATCTACACCCTTACTTCACCCAGAGAAACAGGTTCAAAAACACTCCTAAAGATTCCCTCTTGTAGGACTTGACTTTGCCAACTTCTTGGACTTTTACAAAAAAGTAGAATACAAACTTTTTGACAATATTTTGTGTTTCGGTACACTATAGTACAACTCCTATAACCCTCACAAATATGGTAGAATAAATGTGCGAAGGATGGGAATCCAATGATAACCATATTCAAATGATATAGAGTGAAAAATCACTAATTTAACTTTGCGCTTTCTGATTGAATAATTTAGGGCTTAGTACGCAACAAGAGAGCAATTAGAATGACATTAGCACGAGAATTGATTAATTGGGCTTTAGGGTTGATAGGGGTCTTTATAGGAGTGTAGGAATGTTATTTAAGAAGTCATGGTGCTTCAAATGGTTAAAAAAACTAGAAGAGAAGTAGTGAAAAAACAAAGCGAATTTTCATAAAATATAACCATATATGAATTTAAAGCACATAACATAAGATTGCACTATTCGGTAGAAGTTTTCATCACTTTCTGTCGCACTCATCCACTAACTCCTGTAGATAAGTAATATGGAAAGTCTTGTGCTTTTCGGCCTTTATATTATTTATTTTCGACACTTCTCTTCATTTTTCTTGTACTTAAAAATTCTAATTTTTTTTCCAAAATCTACCGAAGGCCATAGGAGACTAATTGTTTTATTCTAGTCAATTGTTGCATTATTTAAAATAAAAAATGACTATGGAACAGGTTGACCGACATGTTTATTCAGTCGACTGATAGCTTGTAGATAGCCTAGATTGAATCTTGACCTGATACGGAGCTTTGGGAATTTATTTCGTGCTTCCTTGACTTTTTGAAGTTCACGTACCTTGTGAGCATTATCACATGATGCTCAACACGACATGCAATTGTATCACAATTAGTTGCTCTCATTGTTACTATAGTGGCTACGAACGCGAGTTGCTGACTGCTTGTAGTGAATGGAAGCATCTGTGTTAGTAAGGTTTACAACCATTCAAGCATATGTACCTACACAAGAAGTCAAATAGTTTATCAACCCTTGTATTCTATAGGTTGAATGATATGGAACATAGGACACGTTTACCACTGAGGTTGTATACTCGATGTTTGGTAGATAGTTTACCATCGAGACTGTATACTCAATGTGTGCCTTGGCATAATGATTATATACTTGATGTGTGTGACTTAGGAGGTTTAACATTGAGATTGTCTACTCAATATATAGATAAGAGGTTTACCATTGAGATTTCTTACTTAGTGTATAGTTAGGCAGTTTACCATAGAAATTGTATGCTCGTCATATTGTTAGGTTTACCTAGTTTCTGGATGTCAAACTTTCGGGTTGAATTCTTTATGGATTATTATCAAATTTTAGGTGTATAATAGATTGGTACCTTATATCATATCAGTTGGTGAATTTGTTAGATAAAGTACACATATACAAATAAACACCATTAGGTCATGCATATTATAAATGATAATTTAACTACCTATTAACCTATACCATTATTGATATTACTTATTCACTAAACCTTGTTTGTTCTCCACTTTTTTTTACGCTTTGTACCTTTTACAATATGACTGGGTAGCAGGTGGTATGATGAAGATAAGATGCTTGGAGGAGGTAACCATGCACCTTGAGTTATATTTGTTTATTATCATTCATCTTATTGTACTTGTCAGTTAGATATATATTATAATTCTATTCGGAGACTTTATCTGATGTTTCTTGTATGGACCATTGTTGTATTAAGACATTAACAATTTGATTATTTTAGTATTTAATTTTATTCCTTCTGTTATGAGATCTTAAGTGTAGACATGTTTAAATTTATATATATATATATATATATATATATATATATATACACACACCTTATAAACCATCAAAAACATAATAATCGGTATTTCTTGGCACGACGTGATTTCAAACTCTAGTTTGGGCTTTGAATCAGTATGTCTGAAGGTGCAAGTTATTGTATAATTGCTACAAGAGCACGACCTCTTCCTTCGGTCGCATCCTTTAGAACCACATCTTTCTTGTTGTTTTGCGTCGTAACAAACATATTGCTATTGTCCAGAGAGTGCTAGTAGTTGATGGTTAGTTGTAAGGTAGCGAAACAATCATTTAATTCATTAAAAGAAATAAAAAAAATACAACTTCAGGAATTCAGTTTGGTTAGTTCTTTTTATAGCTTCTAGTGTAGAAGAATTATGCGCCATTACTATACATGCCATGGTAAAATTTGGTTAGTATTTCCATTAAAATAGGTACTTTCCATATATGTACATGTCTAGTCGGAATAACTTATTTTGACAATAACCGGTTTGAAATGCAAACTACAGGATAGATTTCCATGACAGGTAAAGAAAACTACCAAGCCTTTTTCTCTTTTCAGCATTTATCGGTTCTGCACCATACCATGAAATCAGTTCGGCATAATTCTATCTCATGAAGTGTTATTTCTGTCTTCTTAATGCAAAAGGAGATAGGAAATATATTTTTATCATACTCCACTACCAAACCAGTTTCACGGTTTGGTTGTATTTTGCTTGGTATCGAATAGTGAATTTTAACCAATTCTAGATAGAATTTCACACTTAGTCAAAATTCTTCTTTTTTACTCTCTTTAGCTAACTTTCATTCTTCTCATTTCTTTACCTTACACATTCAATCATCGATTAACAAACTTATCATGGTACTTAAGGTTGTCTATATGTTTCTTTACATTTCTCCATATCTAATGTGTAGTGGGTGAAAACACCCATAACATATCAGATATAACAACACATACAACAAAAAATAAACACAAGGCATACTTTTATTTCAAATAAGATTTGTTTATAGGAGTTAAGATTATATAATAAATTACGTAATTCCCTTAGGGCATCCCTTAACTCTAACAATCTCCCACTTGCACTCGAGGTGAATTATAGATCCACATGTCCATACCTTTAATTAATATTCTTAGAATACAACGTGAAAGTGCCTTATTGAAAGGATATACAATGTTATTTTTATTACCTACTCTCATGATCACTACTTATCTATCATTAAAAAACTGCCTTAATAAATAGTCCTTAGGGAGAATATTTCTCGACATAGTATGAGCTCATTGTTCCTTAGAAATCTGCATTATTATCACAATACAAGGGAATCAAACCTTCAATGATGGAGATCAAACCTATCCCTTTAAAGAATTTTTGCATCCATGTAACTTCTTGAGTGGCATCATTTAAGGTGGTATACTCGGCCTCCATGGTTTCATCCACCATAAATTCTTATTTTGAACTTTCCAACTTGTAACACATCCATTAAGCATAAACACAAACCCGGAAACCTACTCATTGTCAACATCAATTTCAAACTTGAGTCAAAGTAATTTTTTATAAAGAACTTGTCACCTTCGTGTATCAAAGGAATTTTTTTAGCATTTCTTATATACTTCAGAATACAGTTGACCATGGTCTAATGATTTTTGATTGAATTTGAATGATATCGACTAACTGCACCAAAAGAAAAAGCAAGATCTAGCCTAGTATATAGCATGGTGCACTTCATCAATACTATCACCAAGGCATAAGGAATTCTACTCAAATTATCTTTCATCATCCACAGATAGGGAGTCCTTTTTCCAAAGGACAATTACATGCCCAAACAGAACATATCCTCACATGGAATTTTCCATTCTAAATTGTTCTAGTATGGTTTCTATGTAATTTGATTAGGACAATCCCAACATCCTTCTTGATTTATCTCCGTAGATCTTAATACCTACTATGTAGGATAACTCACCTAAAAATTTCATTGATAAATTATGGAATAACCACGCTATCGTTAAATGTAACATTGGTACATCATTTCTAGTTAGTAATAGATCATTTACGTATAATACTAGAAATGTAACAGTGTCATTTTGCTCTTCTATTAAACAAATGCTTCTTTTGTGTTTTGAATGAACAAAACTGTTTGATAACTTTGTTAAAACACTCATTCCAAGCCTTGGATGCTTTCTTAAGACAATAAATTGACCTTGAAAGTTACAGGCCTTTCCATTTCATTGGATCTGTAACAATGCATTATAATACACCGCCAAATTTCATGGCAATCAGATGTATCGTTTGGTCGTGCGAGATCGAAGCACGTAGATATTAATACTGAAAATTTAATATAATAACTTGGTTCAAAAGCTATTGCGTTCGGAATAGGGGTATATCATAGAGAACACCAGGCAGCATGCTTTATTTGGAGTTCGAGATTTTGAGGTGCTTTGAATGAATATTTTAAAATTTTAAATACACACACATACACACATACTATTATATTATTACTGAGTTTCATTCCAAGGGCGCATAAACCCGTTGAGTATTTTGTGAAATGAACAATCTTCTGTTCTATAATATTAAAATTGAATTCTTGTACAAGCTCTTCAGTTGTTCTGACCTTTCATTTTCACTTTTGTAATCTTCCGTCTAGTACCGATCAATTATATTTAATAATTCAATGAAACGTTCCTCTTTCTCATCACCCCTATAGATTTTTTCCTTCCCTCTTTTATATTTTCAACACATCTTTCTCATCTTTATATGCATTGTAATTTCATCTTCCAGCTTTCGCTAATCTTTTGAAGCCCAAATTTCCATACATTAGTAGAAACATTTTCCTCAAACTTTTCGTATTTATATCTGCCCCATATTTTTGCTCCACTAATATTGCAATGAATTATTTGCATAGTTTCATATTTTGTTACAGCCCAATCTTAATTAACCTAACGTTAAACAAGGGTCGTTTAGAAAATGAATCATCTCTCTTGCTGCACTATGGCATAGGCGAAGAATTAGCACAAGTTAATATTCTTGTGGTATTTGCTTCTCTTCTCTAAACAGGTATGTTATAACCCCAATTTTGCCATTTTGGTTGTTTTTTTTGCATTGCTTTATTTTTTCTGTTTCTTACTCCATTTGATCGTTTTTAGGAACTTCCCATCGACTCGATCTATTTTTGAGATTCTATTTGTCAAGCATAACCCAGATTTCAGTATGTCTATTATTTGTTTTAGTTTCTTATTTTACTATTTATTTTGTTTTATTTTAGTTGCTTCTTTGATTCAGTGCATGCTTAACTTTCTTCCTGTTAGTCTGTATTTAGTACTTTTGCTCTTTTGCTTGGATTAATATAGCCAGCATGTATTATTGTCTAATTGCCTTTTTTATTAGGTCTGGCTGTATTTTAAAATGTTTAGTTATTGACACCATTAGTGAGTGAAAATATAAAATTAGTATTACACATCATTTAGTTGTCAATATAATAACTTGTTTGTACCATTATGAAGCTTAGATTTTGTTGTTCTTTCAGTTATTGGCTTCTCTTTTTTTAGATTCAATGACAAACTATTATGTTGCTGCTAATTAACAACACCTTTGTTGTTTCAGTTGAGCAAATTTGTTTACAGGTAAAATTTCCTAGAATCATATTGCTGTAGTTATGAATAAGTATTTTCACTATCCCCTCAACTTAAATAAGTTGAGGGATTCATTATGGTATTTTCCTTCTTATTAGCACGTGCAAGTGGTCTTATATATGTAAATTTGTTTCATAAGAACACCAAAGTTATACAGCATTTACTTCCAAATTAGGATAATTTAGATCATGTAAGGAGTGAAAGGTATTTGTAGTTATAAGTTCTTTATAGCAAGTACTTAAAAGAAGTGTTTTAAAGATCCAATCCAACCATGGTTTGACCATGGTTAATCTTCGACCTTAAAGCATTACGATTTTGAAAATCAAATAACCTTGCATGTACGAACCGACGGGCTAACCTCAAAACCTTGGAAAAAAAAATCTATGGACCAACCTCTTTAAACCACGTAGTTATTTAAATTTAAGAATTTTTTTCGCTATAATCATATCTTTTAGTACATAAAGTAAAGGAATAAATTGTAACTATAATTATACCTTTTAGTGCATAAATTATCTCTGTTAACAAAGCAATTCGTTTACTTGGCTACATATTCATTTGTTTCCTAAATTATTCATGATCTTATTAATATAGAAAATAACTAAATGAGATATATTAGGATACTCAATGTTTTTTTTCTTTTTAAGTTGTCTTCTTGGTAAACATATCTATTATAGTATTAAGTAGTGCTACTTTTAGTTCACAAAAATAATTTGAATTAGAAAATATACTGCCAAGAACTTGATCTTTATAAAGCATTATTTATGCATAAGGTATGCCATGTTTTATTATGACTTCAATTTTGATATTCTCAATTATTTAGTTCTATATATGGAAATTGAAAGTTTATTATTGCATATAACTACATTAAATATAATATCGACATTTAGTTTCATTTCAGAAAGATTGTGCTACTATACTGTTGATGTGGATTTATTTGTTTATTTATTGACATCATAGACTTTTCCTTGGAATCTAACCTTATATACTAACAATTTTTTTCAGTTCATTTCTTTTAGTTATTTCACCTACTGATTGAAGAGACTGGTACAAAACCATATAATTATTGATGATAAGGAAAGTAACTTCTATGCATCAGGTAAAGAAACGAGTATGAACGATGCAACTAATTGATGATGGGAATGGAACTTCTACGCATCAAGGGATGTGATGGCTACTTTCGAATAAACCAATTTTTAAGTTACTTTTTAGTTGCAATATTAGGTCATATCAGTTGAAGCTTGAATTTCTCCTTATTCTTATTAAATTTGCATATTTATTGCTTTCGATTTTTATGGTACTTAAAGCACCTATAACATGTCAGCAATATTCATTCATTATCAATATAACCTGTCTTTAATAATACATTGTATTTTAATTTTTGGAGTATTAGCAAAGAAAATATCAATTATAAAGCAGTCACTAAATGTGGTTACCAATACTTTTTGATTTTGACAAACATATTTCCACCTCACACACTTCTGTAACTTAAAAAATATAAATAATATGTAAAAATATATTTAGATTGAAAGATTCATTTTTTTAATAAATTACAAATATGTGTATATATGTAGCTAGGCTTCATATTTAATGGAATGAAGTAACCAAAAGAAAGAAAGATTGTATAATAAACTTTATTTATTTAATGATGTACATTAGTTGATTTTGTTCCCAGTTCAGTCTACCATTTTTTGGAATTAATATCACTTCAATTCTTTGATTTAATTGAAGCTGGCCATTGGAACTTTTGTTGCACTGACTGCATCAGATTATACTTGAAGTATACAAAATTCCGGTTGGTAATTTGTACCCACGTTTTAACACTAATGTGTAGTAGATATTGCGACTAATGTGGAAAGCACATATGAAAATTAAAACACTGCATTCATTGAAATTAAAAGGGGGTACAGATTCGAAGTTAACTCCAAAATAATAGTAGAGACAGTAGACAAGTCAAAATAATAGCCAAGTTGAACGAGTAATGAAGCATTGCTCCATTCATAGTTAATTTGTCGTTGCTCAACATGAACACTAACAGAAAAAATGAGGTAGACATTAATATGGTGGATTCCATTACTATGGATGTGTAAAGGAAACACGAGGTTGTTATTATCTTCGGTGTGTGGACTTTAGTGATGTATAGGTAGAGCTACATGGATGCAACAACTTATACTGTCAGTTAACTATGATAACACTATTATAAAATGCATTGAAGTTTGTGGTATTTTTAAAAGAAAATTAAAGGATGTTCATCCATGTATATTTTACAGTAACAATGAATTCTCAGCGATTTTGATCAATTATAATTCAGTATAGTTTTCACACACATTCGCAAAGCATCCAAATTGTTAATGTTGTGGCCTACCTCAAAAATATCTGGATTGTTTTATATTTTTCCCGCTGTGTTTGTTTCTGTTTCAATCGAATACATCCATGTACAAGCGCATTCTATCCAAAATCAATATTTATTCTGCAACAGAAGGAATATGCTCATCGTTTACCTAGCACACATGAAGCTTACATGGTAGCACTAGGTATTCACATGCATGTATATTGTTTTTCATAATGTGGGTGATGGGAGACAATACCAAGGAGTTGATTTTCATTTCAGTTTTATTTGATCATCTTTAATTAAATTTTTTGAGTACTGATGATATAACTAAAGACGGGAGAGCTTTATTTTGAGCTTGATTTTTAGCATTTATTTTTAAAAATTTTATGGTATTAGCTCTATTGTGGGAGGTTAGATTTTCTTTACTGCTTTTTGACGGTTTTAGATGTGTTATTTATTGCCTTATTGATCTTAGATGTTTTCATTCTTATTGTGTTTATTGTGGCTTATAAATTTGCACTGCAGCCAAATATGTCAGTCAATAATTAATCTGAAAAGTATAAAGATGCAACAAGGTGTGAATTATCATTTGCCTACTAATTGCCTTTTGATTCATGTTACAAATAGGTTACCTTTTATTTTTTAAATTTTAAATGAAAACCGTGTTCGAAGCATGGATTCGCACTATATATATATTCTTTAACTAACCATAACCTTGCCATACCCGTACCCATACTTTCCACTATTCATGACCACACCCTCATCATCCCTCATTCTCTTTTAAATATTGCATCTCCCTCTTGTTTAATATATTTTAAATATCAAGAAATATATATATATATATATATATAGATAAGAGAACATTCACTATCTTTTAAAAACAAATAGGGCCAATCCAACGGCTAGGAATATTCACGATGATCGTGACTGATTCAGGACAAACAACCAATTGAAGATAGTTAGGCAAGGGAACAAGGAGTAGAATGGTTGGGATTCTTCAATTCTAGCGATGTGGTGGCCTAGAGGTGATGGCGTGTGAAGAAGAAAGGTGGATGGGAGCTAGAGGAGTTCAGCGATGGTGATGACTGGGCCAGCAGTGGTCGAACGGCGAAGATAAATGGGGATGAACGGGGATAGGTCGGATGGCTCTGTTGTGAGATATGATTGACGTGGATGGGCGTGGTTGAGTTCGGAGGAGGTCTGGGTTGCTCCGACGATGGCGCAGTCAGTGGTGGTGGCCGGAGGTAGAGGCGTGAGATGAGGGAAGCACGATCGTGAATGGGTCGTGTTTTGACCTGGTACGAGCATGCAGGAGGGAGACAGATTAAGGTTTAAAATTTACTTATTTAATGTTTATAACTTAATCTATTCAAACATTCCTTTATCCATATTAATTTCATATGAGGTCGGTTTTGAGTGCAATGAGTTGCATTGCGATCATATCGATGAAGGCTATGCTATGGAATTGGATTGGATGGATTAGGAGCATGTTTAAAATTTAGGCTAAAATGGGACGTCGTTCAACTTTAGTTTCGAATCGAAACGCCTCGACGACAGCAAAAAAATTTCGATGAGTTAAACCTACCTTTCTGGATAACTGGTATGATATATAGTTGGTAAAAAAATTTGAATGATCGTTTGGATGAATTGCTATATTTATTAGTTGGTTTGGATATATCCCCGCCTATTGGAGCGGATGAGACCCTATTACGTTCCCGTGTAAGAGCGGATGGCCCCTTTGTATACGAATTCCACCTCGAAGAGGTTGATTTATATTTTATGATTATATAACATTTGTGATGTAGTGGGAAAATAGGTTGGAGGGATCCAATGGAATTCCTCGCTGTTATAGAATTGTTTTCAATAACATTTCTTTTATATGGATTATTGAATAATGAACATGATTGTGGACACTGTGGTTATAACATCGTAATATGTTTGAAAAACTAAAACCCAATAGTGATGGTAAATCAATATCTATATTGGTTAAGTGTTAGGTGCTATTGGCCTCAAATTAGTATTTTAAAAATACTATAAATTTCCATTTAAGTCGGAATTGGTTTTTGAGACAAGAAACGGTTTTTTTAAATCCGAAATTGGAGTTCGGAATTTTTTTTTTATGATTATCTATTTAGTTATATTGATATTGTTTTAAGTTATTTAATTATATTAATATTGTTTAAAGTTAATTAATTATATTAATATTGTTTTAAGGTTATTTAATTATATAAGAGTTATTTCAATTTATTTGTTTATAGTTAATATTGTTTTAAAGAATTTATCAACATATTAATAATTTGAACAGTTAATTATTTCAAGAATAATTATGGTTTGAAATTAAGAATAAGGGTTTATTAATGAGATTCTGAAAATAAATTATTATCATTATTATTATTATTATTTATAATAAGAATAAAGAATTAATATTGTATTTTTGAACTGATTAATAATTATTTCAAGATGTTTTAAGATAGATAATTATTATTTATTTATTTATAATATTATTTTAAAAAATTACTGTATATGAAACTATTTTGGAGTAACGACTTTTAATTGTGTATAAATGTTTCTAAGACCCATGAATAGAGTTGAAAATTTTGGATTTTATAAATGAGCTTATAAAATGGTTTGGAGATGCGAGGAAGATTATTTATAAGAGTTTTATAAATGGTTAGATACTTATAAATGAACTCAAGGAACGGGTTTATTGATTTGTAAAAGAAGTTATGTAAATAGTTTAGTGATTTATAAAGGATTATAAATGAGTTTTAGAAATGTAAAAATAATATTTATAATTGATTGGAATGTATAAAAGAAATTTTGTAAATGATTCTAGAAGTTTTATAAAATTGTTTATATATGGTTTTAGAGAATTATAAGGAGTTCACAAATAATTTTTAAATCAAAATAAAAGAAAATCTTCCCCAGTTTTATACATATACTTAAACCGTTGAGATAGGTATATGGACATTTTCTAAGTATTGAAAATAATGGAATTGGTGGATATATCTTTGTAAAAGTATTTTATACAAGTAATTTACAAATGGTTTTATTTATGAAATATTTATAAAAAGAGGATAGTGATTGCTTATATGCTGAACTAATGTTCGGTTTTCCCTATGTATTTTAAATCCTTGATTTGAATGTATGTTTGTTGATAGTTAAATAACCGACTATCAAAATTGGACCAAAACGTTACTTTGGAAATATCTAAAAGAAAAACGTGAGTGATATGGCTCAGTCATCTCCGATAATGCTGTACTCTGCGTATAAATCTCATTTCGTTCTCCTAGGACAATAATAAGAAAATCCATCCACTAAAGGTGAGGAAGTGATCTCCGATCTTATCTTTGACTATTTATTCCTAAAGAACTGGAATTGAGTTTACCGAAAATTATCAAACGTTATTTCGAAGAGATCGAGATCGGGTATGTTATCTGGAAACCACTTCGATCCAACGAATGCGTTTCAAAGTGAAGGCATCTTGAAGCTGATGGAATTGGAAACGGATCTCTCAAGTGTTTCGTTCAGTGCCAGAACAAACTTGTATGGATGAATGCTGGTATTGCATTACTGCATGGAAGGTAGTATTAACATTCTAAGTGGGAAGTGCTATATAAAAAGGTAAAACGTAGCCTTAAGCCTCATCAACCGGGAAAGACTAAAATAGGGGAGATGCAGCAAGGCTAGGTGGGTTTCTTCCATGTGGGAATGATAATCTCTATCTAAAGTCGCTATTATCTCTCATTTGTATGTTTCGAGGCCCATTAAGGGAGGGGTGATCATATTTGGTACTATCTAGTAAAGGGTATGCCAAATCTTGTGTTGGCAAGGGCCGATAGGTTCAAACTCAGTGTTATTTTATCTAGAGATGCACTATGACTGGCGGTACCCCAGTATCCCAGTCATTCTGTGGAATCCTTTTTCCAATATGAGTCTTTATGGTTTTAGTTGTATACCTATAATGCTAAAATTTAATTAATGCAACAATTTTGGCTAAGATTAATAAGTATTTATATCTAGACACTACTATAATATCAGAAAATTTCATATGAAATGGTTTTGGTTATCGTAAGGTAAAAACCCATCAGTGTTTATGTGTAGCGTGGTCTTACGAGATACTTTTGATTTTCAAAGGTTTTCTATAACTTTAAAATCCAATTGGGTGTGTTTTTCTCAAAGTGGTTTTCCAGACTGATTTGGGTGTTATTTTACTATAATGCTCGGTCGGACCGAGCATATTATAGATTAGTTTTGATGCTTTAGAGTTTCAGAAGACGAGTTGGAGGCCTAGAGACGTATTTACGTAGATGGTTATTTTTCCGCTGTATTCGTTGTTTTATTTATCTGCAATTATGAGGACGGACTGCTATAACTATCCAGCCTGAAATAGTTTAGTATACTCTGATTGATGCTTTGAATATACGCACATTACGGTTTGTTTTGTGTAAAGATTGATGTATATTATAGATTATTCGTTCCACTGTAAGATCCCGTGTTGTTTGTTTCCTTCTTATCTTCTTCCTTCTTTCTTTTTCCCTAACAATCGGTTTTTCGGCATTCGACTGCTAGGCACGCAATACAGTGGACGTATTAGTATCAATTCTCGAAGGTCCAAAAGCCTCGGTCGTTGCATATATAGTACAGTTATTCACTCGTTGATGATTTAACCTATATATAAATTTGTCTTGCATTAGAGGACAAGTGATAAGAAAATCCATCCAGATAGGAGATGGTCTCCACTCTTTGCATTGTCTGTTTATTTCTAAAAGATTTAGTGTTAAATTAACCAAAAATTCATCGATTTAATCTTGAAGAGACTGCGATCAGTAAGTATGTTACTTATCAAAAACCACTTTAAGATTAAGATATGTGTTTTATCTTTTGGAAGTGGATCTGTTTGAGATGCTAGTATCTATGAGGAGATTCGAGATCTATTCAAGATGCTAGAATCCATGTAGAGATTCATGATTTAGTCAAGATGATTGAATACATTTGGGCGTTCGTGATCTGTTTAAGTGATGACGGGTCGTGCATTGAGATGCTATACATGACTTCACCATTGGGAAATAACTAAGGACAGAGTAGGCTACACAATTCAAGGGGTTTAGCTAACCCATGAGGGTATATCAACTCCAAATCAAAATATGCTTATCGATGTTGCACATGGGAGCTAATGATACTTGGTTCCATATGGTTCATGAAAATGTTTGGGCATTGGCCTGTTGTGTTGCCTTATGGTATATTCTATTTAGAGATATATGATGTTCAGAAGATAGTTTCTGATCCTTGTCATGGAGTTCCAATTTAGTTTATTGAGACATCTTCGTAGAAAATCCATATGTGAACGTACCTTAGTAGTTTTTATTGTATACCTATTGACTATTGTTGTGGTGTGATTAGTGTATGCATCCCAGTTATTTTCTGATTTATACTCTTCACCCTAGACACTATCTATTATATTACAATATGTACTTATTAGATTGGTTTGGTTCTTTTGAGGGGATAATCATTACGACAATCTCAAAAGTACTATTATATGATGATCACATATTTCTTGAGTTTTTCACACCTGACTTATGTCTGACCCATGGTTTTATTTTTCTCTTATTTCTATGGATGCTCTTTCGAGTAATCTGAGAAAGGTAGGTTTTCATTGATGTTCATTGGGTCCTTGGAGGGGAGGTAGATGTTTACCTATTGTATCATTTATTTCTACTTCATTACTTTATGTATATATGTTTGCAATTGTAATGACATAAATGTTATAACTACCCAGGCTAATGACAACACTCTGATTAGTAACTCTAGAATGTAATGTATGTTAAATTAGCTCTATGTATTGTATTTTGATATTATATGTATCATTCCGCATATGAGATTCTGATATTTTGTTCTCCTCTTTCTTGTTCGTTTTCTTTACCCCTAACGTTCTGTCTTTTTGATACTAAGGTGTTCGGTACATGAATACCGTGGATGTATTAGTGTCAACATTTGAGGGTCAAAAAGGTTGTTAATTAAAGCGTGGTATTAGAGATGGAGGTTAAGCGAGAATCTTAGCTTTGGTAGGATATAACTCATTAAGAGACAGGGTATAGATTGCCCTAGCAGGAGTCGAGTGTATTATACATATGTGAGCGTATTTGTATTTGTTATATATTAGTTATATATACAAGTATAGGTTTATAGCATAGTTGATTAATGTAGGGGTTAATAATGTCCATTTATCCCTTATGTATTAGCTTAATCAAGCTCGACCAGTTTATGAGCATTGACTATTGTTTCTGATGGTTATTTTGTGTTTAACTAGTTCGTAAGTAATTTTCCTTTTTACTACATGGGTAGGGTAGACAGTATTTGTGGGAACATTGAAACGAACACCTTATGAAACAAGTTTCATTGGTTGACTATAAGGCGTTCGATGATAATTGTAACGACCCAGAATTTTAGTAATTTAAATTTGAATATTTAATTGGATTTAAATATTTATAAGTGAAAATTTTAAGTCGAATAATTTATTTATTGAATATTTGGATTTAATTGGACAATTAAATCGATTTATTTAATAGTGAAATTCCGTAGATAATTGAATATTGGGTTAAATATGATTGAAAATGGTTTGGAAAATTTTGTTATATCATATTAAAGTTATAGAAATGTTTTAGAACTTGTAAAATTGAATTTGGAGCTAATTTGTAAAAATTGATTATTTTAATATTTAATTATCGACTGTAAAATAGCCAATTTTTGAACAGTCTCGGAATTGAACGAAACAAGTTCCATTGGATCCGTAATAGTTAGTTATTATCGGATTTCAAATTTCGTAGCAATCGGAGTTGTCGTTTGACCGTGGCAGCTCCAAACGCATCGATATCGTTTTAATATTTATTTAGCGAGTTAAAATAGCCATTTTTCAAACGGTCTCGGATTTCGACGAAACCAGTTTCATCGGATCCGTAATGTGATATTATTGCAAGATTTCAAATTTTAAGTCGTTTGGATTTATCGTTTGTCCGGTACAAGCCAAAACGCCTAGAAATCGCTTAAATCGGTTTAAATTTAAATTGATCGTTTATTGCCGTATCTCACACATACTTCCGAATTAGCTTACGAAACCTGTTCCATTGTGTCCGGAATGCGGAAAAACCTTAGGATCGCCTGGCGGCATGCGTCGTTTGGAGTTCGTTTGCAAAAGTGTCGAATTGGAGATTTTAATATTAAAATAATATTGATATATATACATTGTTTCTTTTCCCAAACCCTAATCCATTTGTTCAGCCGTCACATACATATTCAATGGCCGAAATCCTCAATCGTTCTTCCTCCTCTTTCCCCCAATCCGTTCACTTTCAAGAGGAGTTATCAACTGCAAAGTCGAAGAGGGCATCAAGATCTACAAGTTCAACGGTTGAGATCGTGTTCGGAGCTTTGGGTCAACGGGTATTTGGGCACAAAGGCCGTGCGTTTCGTGCATTCCTCAAGGTGGAGGAGGGGGCCGAGCTCCAAGGGGTGGTGGCCGAGCATGGGGGTTGACGAGGGCTTCAAAGTGGCACGTCCTTATCGAGCTGGAACGCGACGGTTTGGGGGCGATTTCAAACCCTAGATTGGAGCTTATGGGTTTCTTTTGCACGATGATAACCTGGAGGGGACGCATTCTTGAACGGGAGAGATGAGTGGTGGGGGCCACGCGCGTGAGGGGTGGTGAGAAAGTTTTTTTTTTATTTATTTAAATTTGAATTGCAAATTAAACCGTTCAAACTTTAAAACGTGATAACTTTTGCATGCGAGGTCGGATTCGGACGAGATTTTTTGCGTTGGAATCGTATCGTCGTGCTCTTCGCAATGCAACTGGTTTGGAGTCGTTTGGAGGTCGTTTGAATTTCGGGTAAAATTAAACGTTCGTTTAATTTTATTCGAAACGAACGACGAAACGGAAAATAAAATCAAAGTGAGAACTCCTCACTCAATCGAAAGGTTTTGTTTAAAATTTTAAATAGTTAATGTTGATTGTTGATTGCTGATTGGTTGTGTTAGTAGATATACTAGGATATATACTATATATAGCGATATATATATATTGGCATATGTATATATCGTATTTGATTTCCCGCCTCGTATAGCGGATGAGACCCTATTGCGCCGTTATTAAGCGGATATTTTATAAAATCCCATATACCGCGATATTCCACCTCGAAGTGGAATTGGTATTGTGCTAACGTCTGTGGTTGCAGGGTAACAGGTTGGAGGGATCCAACTGGATTCCTCACATATTTGTTTATTTATAAATATTATGTTGATCGTTGATAACCATATTGATATATGACACTTATTCCCGTGATTGACCATCTGATGTTGTTGCATCATCGGATTCAAATTTTTAAAAATTAAAATAACGGTTTTGAATTTAAAAGGGGTTTTAAATCGATTTTTCAAAGAATATGGTTTATTTAAAAATTTTGAATTGATTAAATTTTAAAATAAATAGATGGATAAAATTTTATTTTTATAAAATATAACTTAAAAGAAATTTTTAACAATAATAGGTTTTTATAAAATAGTTAAATTTGGTTTTTGGGAAGTTATTATTATTAATGGTTTATATAAAGGATTTTATAAATGGATGTTTTTAAATTAAATTTATTGAAGTTATAGAATAAATTTATAAAGTGTTAAGTTGATGTATAACATGAATTTCACTAGGATTTATAGATTAATAAATGTGAAATTTATAAACGAATGGTTATTGGGAAAATTTTAAGTTTATAAGTTATTAACTTATAGAAATGGATTTGGGCATTAAAAAGGGGAATTTTATAGAAATTGTTAATAAATGAAGATTTCATTAGTTGAAATTATTATAAACCATAAAGAAATCTTGTAAGTGATAAGATTTTAAATTGGTGAAGTTCAAAGGAACGATTTGGTAAATAAATAATATTATAAGTATTTAACTTACAATATGGCTTTTGGGTATGAAATTGGGTTATGTAAATTGCATCGGATTAATAAAGGAATTTATAAAATTGGGGTTTATAATAGAAATGGAATTTATAAACTATGTTTATAAATTTGAAATTCATCGAATTTGATAAATTGAAATATGGGAATATGTTAAGTGGGCTATATTCACTATTTTGAATATTGAATAGATTATTAAATAAAATGGGTTTGTTTTTTTGGAAAGGAATGTTTTAAATGGAATTTAAAACAAATTAAAGATGTTTTAAATATGTTAAGTATCGAAATCATAGATTTCAACATTGATTGTTGAAATAGACGATTTCGAGAAATAGAAGGGAATATTTTGAATAGTAGTGGATTTATGTATCCATTTTTTATTTCAAATCCATATACTAGTGTTTTTGGGTTGTCGTAACGATGTTTTACGCAACATTCGTTTTTAACCCAAATAAATGTGAATAAAAGAATATTTCTTTAAAGGAATGAAATTAATACTTAACTATGGTTTAAGCATATGGAATATTTTCGAATTGTTGAAAATAAATGGAATTGTGAATTACTTATTTTTAAATAAGTTTAGAAATGATTTTCCAATATGGAATGGAACGTTTTTGTGAATTCACCCTTTAAAGGTAAATTGTAAGCGAATATTTTGGAATCGATTTGAAATCAAATATGAATGGGTATTTGGGATTTAATTCACGTTGGAATTTATATATGAAGGGAAATTTGTTTAAAAATAAATGTTGATTTATTTTTAAATATGAAAATATAATTTACGAATTTGGAACGTAAGTTAAAATAAATCGGTAAAGATTTATTTGGTGGTTTGAAATTTGTTTCAAAAGGTATATATGGTTAAGGTGATTTGAAATTAGTTTTCAAATGGTTAAGGTGATTTGAAATTAGTTTTCAAATGGTTAAGGTGATTTGAAATTAGTTTTCAAATGGTTAAGGTGATTTGAAAATTGGTTTTCAAATGGTAAAGGTAAATTGAAAATTGGTTTTTCAATTGGTTAAGTGTGGAAAATTTTATCGTGAAGTGGTTTTGGTAAAACAAATAACTGGGGCAATTATTTGGAAATGGTGTATATATATATATATATCTCGTAAGATATTTTTGGGGTTAAATAATTTTGGAAAATTATTTGGAATCTGATGATGTGGCGCATCTTTATTGATAGTTAAATAACCGACTATCAATATTTACCCTTGGATGGTATTGATTGTGTTTGTTTGGAATTGAATGCACACTTATTTTTTAAAATAAGCGCTCGCTATTCGGTTTAGCCGGGAGAGGACCTTTGTGTCATATATCCCATCCCGAATATGCGATACGTCGTTTGGATTGCATTTGAAGACCGGTGTTGAAGACCGGGTATTTGTGAAAACGATAGGATGACCTATCGATTGTCTCCGCATCGTTAGCTACGATATGGAGATTTCCTTTGTGATGGGAAATTTTATCGGGATTGTGAATACCCGGATTGCAAGGGCTTCTTTGGAAGTGCCTTCGGTTCTGTTCGAACCCGGAACAGACTTGTATGGTTACGTGTCTGACATTACATTTTGAGAGATATAGCAGATTTCTTTCAAATACATTTCTGTTGGTGGCGGAGAATTTATTCTCTTAGCTTAACACCCTTCTCTGAGACGTACGAGCTCAGAGGTTATGTAGTTGAAGGTTATCGGCGATATTTCCCAATCTGGTAATGTGGCATGCTGAGTGCTGCTGTGTGATGATCATTGGTTGGTCATTTGTGATATGATCATTTGTTTGATCATTTATCTTTGTGATTATTGCTTTGGTCATCTGTGGACCCGAAGCATGGCTTTGTTGCACAAAGCGTAGCTTTGTGGACGAGACTTCGTCAGGACCTCACTCCCCGGAAATGGTCGAAACAGGAATATGCGGCAAGGTTATGAGGGTCGCGCCCTTTAGGGTATGTCATTTCCTTCTGGTAAAGGGTGGTATCATGGTATGGAGCCCAGATACTTACTCATGTTGATACACTATACCTATTACTGTGTGGTGTTGTTGTTGCGAGCGCTCGGATAAAGGTCCCAAAGGACCGGGGGATGGCATATTCGTGTAGTAGTTACCTAGTTACAGAGGTAACCCGGCCTTGTGTTGGCAGAGATCTAACCGTAACGTTAGTTCTCGGGACGTCCCGCCAGAGGCGATCCCATGTGGCAGTAGGAAGTTCCTTAGCCTGACCATTTGTTGGAAATCCATTCATCCAATACGTGCCTTGTACGGTTTTAGTTGTAGAACCTGCCATTTAACATGGCAGCTATAGTAGGCATAGTATCATGGTACCTATGCTGGCTAGGATTTATATTATACTTTCGAAATACTTTCCACTATGCACTAGTAATAATATCAAAGAATTTTTCTCGTAGTAAGCATGTTTGACTATCATAAGGAGAAATCTCCCCCATGTGTGCGTTTGCATTGTGTGTGTGCCGGGAGGCCTTATGGTAGTTTCATTTTCCA
Source organism: Allium cepa (assembly GCA_030765085.1). Classification (NCBI taxonomy): domain Eukaryota; kingdom Viridiplantae; phylum Streptophyta; class Magnoliopsida; order Asparagales; family Amaryllidaceae; genus Allium; species Allium cepa. The sequence goes on along the minus strand of CM060931.1, from coordinate 925,647,048 downwards.
AAAAACATTGCGGATTTCAAAATTTAAATTTTCTTGTTGCTTGTTTAAAGATAAACTGTTTTGAGTTCTCACACCAGTCCCATGACTGACCTGGAGTTTATTGTTCCTTTCCTAAACTCTGGGTGCCCACTATTTTCCACACGGGCAGTCTAGAGTTAGGTTGTCAGGTTATTCTGGATTCGGGAGTTGCTGTGCAGATGTTGGAGGCGAGCTTGGATAGCGTAGTCTATTATCTATTGTATATAGTATTTCTTTCCGCTGTTTTATTGTTGTACACTCTGATGATATGATGTATTGTGATGTATGTATAAAATGTATAGTTCTTTTGTTTTAATGATATTCATTTATCTATTATATGTTGTTCCGCTGCGATTGTGAGATTCTGATATTGTTTCTCGTTCTGTTACTTGTTTTCTGTTTTCTCCTCTCTTTCTTTTCTTTCTTCTTCTACCTCTTTCTTCTTCTAAAACCCTAACGGTTCGATTTTTCGGCAACGAAAAATCGCGATCGTTACATTTGGTATCAGAGCTTATGGTTAAGCGACAACCTGCTCTGTTGGGTATTACTCATTAGAGATAGAGTCAGCAGTACTCTAGAATGAGTGTGAATGTAATAATAGATATGAGCGCGTATTTGTTAGTGAATATAAAATTGTTTTATATTGTGATGATTGGTTTGTTGAGTGGTATATGAACCTTCGTCGGCGCAGCCTCGAAAACTGAATCGAAGGGGTTTCTAAACACTTGAATAGAACAATTCGACACAATATTGTTTTAAATTGGGTAAATGAAATAATTTTACCTCGATTATATTTTATATATAAAGAGAAAATAATTTTTCAAGAATTATTGAAGTGTGTATATAATTGATTGCTTGGTTGTTGTAAATGATATATATATATATATAAAATAAGTAAAAGTTGTTTGAATAAGCTAATAAAAGCAACTATTGTAAAAGAATAATGGTATAAACCAATGAATCATAAGATGAAATAATAATTAATGATGATTTACAATTGTAAGATAATCATGTATGTATATAAGAAGTAAAAATTATATAAGTAAAAGGGTTATAAAAGTGATTTATGAATAGAAAGAAAACTTTTTGAAAGAATATTTAGCATTGATTTCACTATTGTCACTGGGAAATAATAAGGGTGATGACTGCAGCATCATCAGTATCATTTTCGAGTTTCTATGTGATGGATTTGCTACAAAAATGAATTAAAAATTGAAGTTTTGTTGTAATAAACCAATTTGAAATTAAAATTCAATTTGAAATTGATAAATATAAGTGAAAAAGGTTTTGAACTTATAATATAAGTTAGAAGTTGAATAATAAGTTTTATAACTTATTAAATGGGAAAATGTAAGTGAAACCAGTTATTGAAGTGGTTAAACAATTAAGTTAAGTAAAATGGAATATGAATTTGAATATTGATATGAATTTGACTTAAGTAAAAGTTAAATAGGATTTACTTTGGAATTTAAAATCCGAATTGAATTGATAAGTAAAACTTAAGTTTAATTAACAAATGATGTTTAAATGGAATAACTTAAGTGAAGTTGAATAAAAAATCGATCTTTGCATCAAAGTTAAATAATCAAGTGAATTAAATGATGTAAATAAAGTTGAAATGGAATGCAAGTTAAGTAATGTTGAAAGAATTGATGTTAATATCAAAATAAGTGAATAAAGTGAGTAAATGAAATTGTTAAAGATGTGAACTTAAGTTATATAAATGAAATTCAATTTTATTTGTAAAAAGAACTAGCAATTGAATTAAAGTATGGATTGAATGTTAATTAATCGAATGTGAATAAGTTGATATGAAATGATGTATGTAAGTGTAAATTCATTTCGAGCTAGTTGAATAATTGAATGAAAATCAGTTGAATGTTAAATCAATTGGGATTAAAACAGTTGAACCAAATTGAATGTAAGTAAAATAAATAAATTTGGTTGTATTGGATGTACATTGGTCGTTATTGCTTGTTGGTTGGTTGTATGTAAATTCATTAAGTGTTAATGAAATTGAATTAGTAAAATTTGAAAGCTATGTAATTGAATTCAAATGAAAATTGAAATGCAAAGTTGAATGAAAATGAATATGCAACTTTAATAGTAAACTAAAAGTGGTATAAGAAGCATGTATTGGAAATTTTATAATTGAATTGGCAAATTGGTTTGAATATTATAATTGGATATTATGCTAGCAGGATATACAGGTTATAAAGGAATTGGGATTTTGATTTCAAAGTTAAAAAAATTTGTAACGCTCGACAAAAAGGTATGTATTTCAATTTTAATATGAGATTTGATGATTTCCTTCTCCAGCCACTTGGCTTTCTCTTTTCTTTTTGATTCTGAGGGGCCGTAGAGCCGTTTTGTAGTCGCACCGATCTAGCCGCGCAAAGGAGACTCTGGCGAAATTTTTTCGAAAATTTCGGGTGTTAGAAAAAATTTTTGAGAAATTTTGAAAGTTTGGGAATTTGAATTTAAATTTAAATTTGAATTGTCAAATAAACAATGTTGTTTGAAACTTATAATTGGAGTTGGAAAGCTAATTGAAATAATAGTGAATCTTTAATAAAAATATTTAGGTTAGAAAGTTAATAAAACTGATTAGCTTTGGAAAAATAATAAACGGTTTAGGATCATTCTCCTTAACTTGTAATTTCGGGACGAAATTCTTTTAAAGGAGGAAGATTGTAACGACCCAGAATTTTAGTAATTTAAATTTGAATATTTAATTGGATTTAAATATTTATAAGTGAAAATTTTAAGTCTAATAATTTATTTATTGAATATTTGGATTTAATTGGACAATTAAATCGATTTATTTAATAGTGAAATTCCGTAGATAATTGAATATTGGGTTAAATATGATTGAAAATGGTTTGGAAAATTTTGTTATATCATATTAAAGTTATAGAAATGTTTTAGAACTTGTAAAATTGAATTTGGAGCTAATTTGTAAAAATTGATTATTTTAATATTTAATTATCGACTGTAAAATAGCCAATTTTTGAACAGTCTCGGAATTGAACGAAACAAGTTCCATTGGATCCGTAATAGTTAGTTATTATCGGATTTCAAATTTCGTAGCAATCGGAGTTGTCGTTTGACCGTGGCAGCTCCAAACGCATCGATATCGTTTTAATATTTATTTAGCGAGTTAAAATAGCCATTTTTCAAACGGTCTCGGATTTCGACGAAACCAGTTTCATCGGATCCGTAATGTGATATTATTGCAAGATTTCAAATTTTAAGTCGTTTGGATTTATCGTTTGTCCGGTACAAGCCAAAACGCCTAGAAATCGCTTAAATCGGTTTAAATTTAAATTGATCGTTTATTGCCGTATCTCACACATACTTCCAAATTAGCTTACGAAACCTGTTCCATTGTGTCCGGAATGCGGAAAAACCTTAGGATCGCCTGGCGGCATGCGTCGTTTGGAGTTCGTTTGCAAAAGTGTCGAATTGGAGATTTTAATATTAAAATAATATTGATATATATACATTGTTTCTTTTCCCAAACCCTAATCCATTTGTTCAGCCGTCACATACATATTCAATGGCCGAAATCCTCAATTGTTCTTCCTCCTCTTTCCCCCAATCCGTTCACTTTCAAGAGGAGTTATCAACTGCAAAGTCGAAGAGGGCATCAAGATCTACAAGTTCAACGGTTGAGATCGTGTTCGGAGCTTTGGGTCAACGGGTATTTGGGCACAAAGGCCGTGCGTTTCGTGCATTCCTCAAGGTGGAGGAGGGGGCCGAGCTCCAAGGGGTGGTGGCCGAGCATGGGGGTTGACGAGGGCTTCAAAGTGGCACGTCCTGATCGAGCTGGAACGCGACGGTTTGGGGGCGATTTCAAACCCTAGATTGGAGCTTATGGGTTTCTTTTGCACGATGATAACCTGGAGGGGACGCATTCTTGAACGGGAGAGATGAGTGGTGGGGGCCACGCGCGTGAGGGGTGGTGAGAAAGTTTTTTTTTTTTTATTTATTTAAATTTGAATTGCAAATTAAACCGTTCAAACTTTAAAACGTGATAACTTTTGCATGCGAGGTCGGATTCGGACGAGATTTTTTGCGTTGGAATCGTATCGTCGTGCTCTTCGCAATGCAACTGGTTTGGAGTCGTTTGGAGGTCGTTTGAATTTCGGGTAAAATTAAACGTTCGTTTAATTTTATTCGAAACGAACGACGAAACGGAAAATAAAATCAAAGTGAGAACTCCTCACTCAATCGAAAGGTTTTGTTTAAAATTTTAAATAGTTAATGTTGATTGTTGATTGCTGATTGGTTGTGTTAGTAGATATACTAGGATATATACTATATATAGCGATATATATATATTGGCATATGTATATATCGGATTTGATTTCCCGCCTCGTATAGCGGATGAGACCCTATTGCGCCGTTATTAAGCGGATATTTTATAAAATCCCATATACCGCGATATTCCACCTCGAAGTGGAATTGGTATTGTGCTAACGTCTGTGGTTGCAGGGTAACAGGTTGGAGGGATCCAACTGGATTCCTCACATATTTGTTTATTTATAAATATTATGTTGATCGTTGATAACCATATTGATATATGACACTTATTCCCGTGATTGACCATCTGATGTTGTTGCATCATCGGATTCAAATTTTTAAAAATTAAAATAACGGTTTTGAATTTAAAAGGGGTTTTAAATCGATTTTTCAAAGAATATGGTTTATTTAAAAATTTTGAATTGATTAAATTTTAAAATAAATAGATGGATAAAATTTTATTTTTATAAAATATAACTTAAAAGAAATTTTTAACAATAATAGGTTTTTATAAAATAGTTAAATTTGGTTTTTGGGAAGTTATTATTATTAATGGTTTATATAAAGGATTTTATAAATGGATGTTTTTAAATTAAATTTATTGAAGTTATAGAATAAATTTATAAAGTGTTAAGTTGATGTATAACATGAATTTCACTAGGATTTATAGATTAATAAATGTGAAATTTATAAACGAATGGTTATTGGGAAAATTTTAAGTTTATAAGTTATTAACTTATAGAAATGGATTTGGGCATTAAAAAGGGGAATTTTATAGAAATTGTTAATAAATGAAGATTTCATTAGTTGAAATTATTATAAACCATAAAGAAATCTTGTAAGTGATAAGATTTTAAATTGGTGAAGTTCAAAGGAACGATTTGGTAAATAAATAATATTATAAGTATTTAACTTACAATATGGCTTTTGGGTATGAAATTGGGTTATGTAAATTGCATCGGATTAATAAAGGAATTTATAAAATTGGGGTTTATAATAGAAATGGAATTTATAAACTATGTTTATAAATTTGAAATTCATCGAATTTGATAAATTGAAATATGGGAATTTGTTAAGTGGGCTATATTCACTATTTTGAATATTGAATAGATTATTAAATAAAATGGGTTTGTTTTTTTGGAAAGGAATGTTTTAAATGGAATTTAAAACAAACTAAAGATGTTTTAAATATGTTAAGTATCGAAATCATAGATTTCAACATTGATTGTTGAAATAGACGATTTCGAGAAATAGAAGGGAATATTTTGAATAGTAGTGGATTTATGTATCCATTTTTTATTTCAAATCCATATACTAGTGTTTTTGGGTTGTCGTAACGATGTTTTACGCAACATTCGTTTTTAACCTAAATAAATGTGAATAAAAGAATATTTCTTTAAAGGAATGAAATTAATACTTAACTATGGTTTAAGCATATGGAATATTTTCGAATTGTTGAAAATAAATGGAATTGTGAATTACTTATTTTTAAATAAGTTTAGAAATGATTTTCCAATATGGAATGGAACGTTTTTGTGAATTCACCCTTTAAAGGTAAATTGTAAGCGAATATTTTGGAATCGATTTGAAATCAAATATGAATGGGTATTTGGGATTTAATTCACGTTGGAATTTATATATGAAGGGAAATTTGTTTAAAAATAAATGTTGATTTATTTTTAAATATGAAAATATAATTTACGAATTTGGAACGTAAGTTAAAATAAATCGGTAAAGATTTATTTGGTGGTTTGAAATTTGTTTCAAAAGGTATATATGGTTAAGGTGATTTGAAATTAGTTTTCAAATGGTTAAGGTGATTTGAAATTAGTTTTCAAATGGTTAAGGTGATTTGAAATTAGTTTTCAAATGGTTAAGGTGATTTGAAAATTGGTTTTCAAATGGTAAAGGTAAATTGAAAATTGGTTTTTCAATTGGTTAAGTGTGGAAAATTTTATCGTGAAGTGGTTTTGGTAAAACAAATAACTGGGGCAATTATTTGGAAATGGTGTATATATATATATATCTCGTAAGATATTTTTGGGGTTAAATAATTTTGGAAAATTATTTGGAATCTGATGATGTGGCGCATCTTTATTGATAGTTAAATAACCGACTATCAATATTTACCCTTGGATGGTATTGATTGTGTTTGTTTGGAATTGAATGCACACTTATTTTTTAAAATAAGCGCTCGCTATTCGGTTTAGCCGGGAGAGGACCTTTGTGTCATATATCCCATCCCGAATATGCGATACGTCGTTTGGATTGCATTTGAAGACCGGTGTTGAAGACCGGGTATTTGTGAAAACGATAGGATGACCTATCGATTGTCTCCGCATCGTTAGCTACGATATGGAGATTTCCTTTGTGATGGGAAATTTTATCGGGATTGTGAATACCCGGATTGCAAGGGCTTCTTTGGAAGTGCCTTCGGTTCTGTTCGAACCCGGAACAGACTTGTATGGTTACGTGTCTGACATTACATTTTGAGAGATATAGCAGATTTCTTTCAAATACATTTCTGTTGGTGGCGGAGAATTTATTCTCTTAGCTTAACACCCTTCTCTGAGACGTACGAGCTCAGAGGTTATGTAGTTGAAGGTTATCGGCGATATTTCCCAATCTGGTAATGTGGCATGCTGAGTGCTGCTGTGTGATGATCATTGGTTGGTCATTTGTGATATGATCATTTGTTTGATCATTTATCTTTGTGATTATTGCTTTGGTCATCTGTGGACCCGAAGCATGGCTTTGTTGCACAAAGCGTAGCTTTGTGGACGAGACTTCGTCAGGACCTCACTCCCCGGAAATGGTCGAAACAGGAATATGCGGCAAGGTTATGAGGGTCGCGCCCTTTAGGGTATGTCATTTCCTTCTGGTAAAGGGTGGTATCATGGTATGGAGCCCAGATACTTACTCATGTTGATACACTATACCTATTACTGTGTGGTGTTGTTGTTGCGAGCGCTCGGATAAAGGTCCCAAAGGACCGGGGGATGGCATATTCGTGTAGTAGTTACCTAGTTACAGAGGTAACCCGGCCTTGTGTTGGCAGAGATCTAACCGTAACGTTAGTTCTCGGGACGTCCCGCCAGAGGCGATCCCATGTGGCAGTAGGAAGTTCCTTAGCCTGACCATTTGTTGGAAATCCATTCATCCAATACGTGCCTTGTACGGTTTTAGTTGTAGAACCTGCCATTTAACATGGCAGCTATAGTAGGCATAGTATCATGGTACCTATGCTGGCTAGGATTTATATTATACTTTCGAAATACTTTCCACTATGCACTAGTAATAATATCAAAGAATTTTTCTCGTAGTAAGCATGTTTGACTATCATAAGGAGAAATCTCCCCCATGTGTGCGTTTGCATTGTGTGTGTGCCGGGAGGCCTTATGGTAGTTTCATTTTCCAAAAAACATTGCGGATTTCAAAATTTAAATTTTCTTGTTGCTTGTTTAAAGATAAACTGTTTTGAGTTCTCACACCAGTCCCATGACTGACCTGGAGTTTATTGTTCCTTTCCTAAACTCTGGGTGCCCACTATTTTCCACACGGGCAGTCTAGAGTTAGGTTGTCAGGTTATTCTGGATTCGGGAGTTGCTGTGCAGATGTTGGAGGCGAGCTTGGATAGCGTAGTCTATTATCTATTGTATATAGTATTTCTTTCCGCTGTTTTATTGTTGTACACTCTGATGATATGATGTATTGTGATGTATGTATAAAATGTATAGTTCTTTTGTTTTAATGATATTCATTTATCTATTATATGTTGTTCCGCTGCGATTGTGAGATTCTGATATTGTTTCTCGTTCTGTTACTTGTTTTCTGTTTTCTCCTCTCTTTCTTTTCTTTCTTCTTCTACCTCTTTCTTCTTCTAAAACCCTAACGGTTCGATTTTTCGGCAACGAAAAATCGCGATCGTTACAATAATGTTGGATTAAGAAGTTAACTTTAATAAAAGACATTTATTATATTCTAGAAGAAAGATTGGATTTTTCAGAGAAAAATTTATAAGATGATTTCATATAAGAAAGTGACTTTATATAAATTATAAATAAAAAGGGTCAAACAGGGAATTTAAGAACATAAATCTCAGTGTTTTGAAAATAAGTTTTCATGATTTTTTAAGAAAATAAAAAATAGTATTAATTAAAAGTGTTCATAAATAAAAATATTTTAAAAAGAATTTTAAAGGAGATAGAAAGTACCGAACTCACTTATGTCGTTGCAAAATAATTCTGGTGATGACTACAACATCATCGACATTTATTTTCGAGTTTCAAAATGCGCGATGCCACTATAGTAGTTTGCTACAAGTCATTCTGGTAAGATAGATATTGATTTAAATGTCGAAAGTATGATTTAATGTACAAAAGATATATGTATATATGATTATTTAAAATGAAAACCCGGTGCTTAGTTCTAAAGATTTTTTTCAAGAAATTTAATATTGGAATAAAAGTTAAATTTTTATAACTTTCAATTTGAAAAGATAGCAAGTTAAAATAAGTTTAAAATTTATTGAACATCCTTGAAAAATAAAATAAAGATGAATTTTTTTAGGATGTAGTGGAGTATTATACGATGTTGGACGTAAGTCCTAAAATGTTGTTAAATGAAATTATGTTTTAATGAAATGTTTTATAGATAAAGATAAGTTTTTATAAAATGTTCATAAACTTAAGGAATGTTTTATAAAATATTTCATTAATGATTTTTGTATTAAATGGGAAATAATTTTTGTGTAATTGAATGTGATTTAAATTGCAAAGTAATTAGTGTAATTTAGAAACTAATGGAAAAAAAGTATGTAAGTTGTACGTCGATCATTTTATTCGCATGACAATTTTTGATCTAGGATTCGAGTACATGATTTCGAGGTGGTTTACACCGGTTCGAATAAAGATTTTCCATTAGATTCTTGATGACGAACACTTGGTATGGATTCTTGATACGATTCTAAGGTTTTCTATCATAGTATGTGACTATATAAGGAAAATAGAGGTTTCTAATCAAAGAGCCTGATCGAAATCTGCACTGGAGCGGTCAAGTGATTTATACTAGTTTGGAAGTAAAATTTATGTGATCGGGCAAGTGATTGGATTTATTATTGCATATGGATGGTCCATATACTTCATACGAGCTTTAGCGTATTTGTATACTATCTTCGTTGGCTTATGGAGAGTTTAGGGAATGACTCTTCAAATTGTTTGAAGTAGCATGAATAATCTATTAAGTAATAGTCCAAGGCTGTTGAGCGTAAGGTATGCTTAGTAATTTATTAATCATCCTTATAAAATGAGAAATTTTTGGAACTTAGGCAAACCATGGGCTATGTTTGCTAGTGAATTTGAATACAATTAAATATTGAATTATGATTGCTTCTTTTGTAGCTTATTTTGGAATTTCGAGGATGAAATATTCTAAGTGGAAGAGAATATAACGAACTGGAATTTCGAACACTTCGTATTTAAATTTCTAAACTATTTAAATATTTGAATCATGGATGTAATGATATAAAAGTGATTTTACAGCCTTATTAACCCCTTTCTAAATAATAATTAACGATAGAAAACTTGTTTTAGAAAACATGTTTACAAAAATAAATAGTTCAAAGAAATACCAATAATATAACTGAAAATCGTTTTATCGATAAATAACCTCAAAACGCGCAAAAAATTGTCATTCCTAAGTGCTATCTCGAATGGCAACTTTATACCATTTAAACCAAAAAAAATAAGGTGATGTGCACCGACATGTTTTGTGACGATCTGATGTACTGTGTGGTCATGCGAGCCTAAAACGTGTTGCAGTTTACTTGAGAAATCAAATAAAAGATTATATATTATTATACGTACACTACCCATACTTAACATATTTCATGGCCCTACATTCTTCCTTTATCTCCTTCTCCTTCATAAAACATAACCGTCACCTTCACTAAATTAAATCAGGGGCTATGAGCAATGAGGGAGGTCGATGTTAGATTCATGTAACTTGGGGAAGGGAGAGCATCACATCTATGGTGGCCTGGTAGGGTGCGGTGGCGTTTGAGGTGGTCGTCCTGCTATAGCCGTGGTGCTAGGTGGTGGTTTCTGACGTTGAATAGCGCAATAGGCAAAACGAAGAGTATGATTGCATTCCTCTTGGCGGCATACATTTGTAGGCATTAACGACCAAAGCTCTGATTGAGCGTCCCAATTCGTGACCTATAGTAGGGCATGCTGGCTATAGGAGGTCGCATTCACGAAGAGGCAACCGAGCTTCAAGTTTGGGGCATCTTTGTGTTCTACGCATGAGGAAAAGTTCATCGGAAGTGGCGGCATGGATTTCGTTGATTGAATAGGGAGGATATGAGACGCATGCATGGCGGTTGGGTATGCATGTTAGGGAGTTGGGATTAGGTAAAGAAGAGGATGGTGATTAAAAAGGTAATTAGTTTTTAATTAAATATTCATTAAGAGATTAATTATTTGATTTGTATTTAATTTGTATCGCTTGCATATGAGGTCCAATCGAGATGTGGTCTACACATTTTCACTTGTAGTAAGATTATATGTAGCATGGTAAGGGGAGTTCTTGAGTTTGGGTGTGCTTGAGCTTATGTTTAGCTTGGATTTGGGTGAGCTATCTCATCATCTGGTACGTATATATTGTGTGTATGAGTGTTTGTGTGTGTAAATATAAAGCCAAAGTAATAATTAAAGTTATAACTTTGGACCGCTCTTGCTTTTGAAAGCAAATGACAACTGTATATTATATAACATCAATCCTATTACCTTTTATAACATGTGGTGTGGCCTTGGTTTTGATGTTTAAATGGTTGTTTGGATTGTGTGTTGAATTTGAAATGGATATGAAATGGCCCATATAGCGATAGTCATAAAATTACTGCTATATGCTTATTGCATATTTCTTGTGTAACGACCCGTAAATTTTAATGGTTTTAATAACGTAAATAACTGAATTTTGTGAAATTTGAAATAATAATTTTGAATTGAAAATTGGATATTTGGATTACGTCTATTTAAACATTGCAAATGGTAAATTTTTACTAGAAAATATGAAAGTTTACTTTTTGTGTAATTTTATTAAAATTTAAATCAGTTAAGATTGATGATAATAAAATATTTCTCAAACCTGAATATTATTATATAATAAATTTTTAGATCATCTACTGAGTGAGACGTCATCTTCCGTTTCATCAAATTTGGACTTCTCTAGCCTATTTATTTTATTTTCGGCGTTTCAGCAGCATTTTCGGTACCGAATATCGACTTTTGATGGTATGGTCATATCGTTAATATATGTGTACCGTTTTGATCGTCTTGTCATTCTGATCTCCACAGTATATTCATTCCTGTATTTCGACATTCATTATATGGAGAAAACCGCGAAAGGGTTAACCATATCAGTGTCAGTTTTGGTCATTTGAGTTTTCCAGTGTCCATCCGCTTGTCCAACGGTTGAAAATTAAATGGGCACTGCTTTTAATATTCCTAGAATTGATTATTGACTGTGACTATTCGCATTTGGTTGATGTTTATTTTGGTTCGTTCCATTTCTCTATTAGTTTAATAAAGTAATATATAATGTTGTATAATTGAAAGTTGTTCATCATCCTACACAAAATCTGCTCTGCCTTCATTTTTTGAAGGAAGCTCCATTCCCAGGTTTGTGACCGGCATCTTCCTTTTTCGGCCACCCATTCCACCACCACAGTTCCAACTCTGTTAATACACAACTCCATGTTAGCCGAGATCCCTTCCATCCCTCCTTCCTCTCCCAGCCGCGGCACCACCCTAACACCAGCCTCCATTCGCCCTCCTCCACACGCAAGCCTCCACCACCTTTGCCTCCTTCCCTTCCTTTTGCATGCTCACCCATGCTCACCTGTACGCCCCACTGCTTCCCTCCCCAACTCGGCCCAGCCTCCCCTTCCACCTCGCCCAAAAAGCTTTCTCTTGATTATGAAGAAAAAGGTATATATATACACATATTTTATGTTTAAAGTATTATTATATATATTATATTATAAGTTTTTCCAATTAGTTCTATTGTTATATGTAAAGTAAGAAAATGATATAGGATTTTATATGTTGTAATCTGGCAGCATATGTATATAGATATGGATGTTTTGTTTGTTTTAAAACTATTGTATTGTATGCATTACAAATATGTTAGTTTATATATGATAGTTAGATATCTGAGCTGTGTATATATGTTTATATAATCTATTTGACTTTATATACAAATTTATATAAGTTATATATATGATCTGGTTGTTTACAGGTGTATATGTTTATACAATATATCTATAATATGTAGTTATATATAATGTAATATGTTATTTATATGATATTATACAAAACATGTTTGTTGTATATGCAGATTCTATTAGGTATATATATATATGTGTGTGTATGTATGTATGTATGTACGGGTTTATTGTTGGTTTGCAGTATTTATAATATTATAAAACAATATATATATATATATATATATATATATATATATATATATTTATATATATGTTTTGTTCGAAAGCTTGCAATATAATTCTGGTCATGTATGTATTTGTGAAACGTGTACTATATATACAGGATTAACTTAAGTCTGTATAATAGGTTAGGTTAATAATTGATATTTTGATTAAAGTTTACATGTTCGGGTTGTATAAAAGCATATGATTATAAGGTCCGCATATGGTATGAACTTTGAAAAATATATACTATTCATTTAAATATTGATGTTTAAATTGTGTGTATATATATATATATATTATAAGTTGGTTAGAATGTATAGATAAGTAAGTTGATATTTACTTTTATGATACATATGTTTTTAAAAATTATAACCTGCATGTAAGTTTTGTGTGTATGTTCATATACATTAGTTTAGATGAAAGTATAGGTGAATTTGGTTTTCAAATATATATAGATTTTATTTATATAGGTGTTAAAGTTAAAATATTGATTTGAAAAAATATATATATCTTATTTTAAATGTGTGTTTTAAAATTTGGTTTTAGAGAAAAACTATAACGAATATTTTGTTCAGCTTATATCAAGCTAATTTGATTGTTCTCATCGATTCTTGTTATCAGCTTTGTTCATCGAATTTTTGTCAATCTTGCTTTGCTTTGGAATTCGTAGCTTGTTTTGTTGTCAAACTTCTCTAGCCTCGAAAGAAGAACACACGATTGACATTGTTATATTTATTAGATTTTATTTCATTTGAAACGACAATTGAAATATGCTGCTAGATTTAACTGTTAATTATACAATTGCTATATATATGTGATATGCTATTATCTATAATCGTTCACCTGTGAGATATGACACCATATATTGTTGTTTATATTCTATTTATCACTGATGATATATGAATGTGGTTAATATGTTATATTATTATCATAACTGCTCTCACTCTGCAAGTTCCCCGTTAATTTAGAATTCCCTATGGATTGAAATGATACATACCCAAAGGATCTTGTAGAATAGGGGAAGATTGTTATGGGTTGAAATGATAAACCCAAGCGATTTTCATTGAATTGAATTTTTGGATTGCGGGTTGAAATGATATATACCCGTAGATTTTTAAATTGCGAATTGAAGTGATAAATATCCATATCACTTGACTATAAGATAGAAAATTGTATACGGACACTGTTTGATGTGATTTTTTGTTTGATGATAACAAACATATATATATCAATATATATATGTGTTTGCAGTTTGGACTATATTCATATTGAATAATTATACTATTGCACAGAATCTATATAATTCAACTAGTATTTTTTATTCAATATAATATTTTATTACAACACTTAAACAATACAAAGTTTTCAGCTCTCTCTATATATATACATACATCAGTTCATACATTTTACTTTTCTCACTACAACACTCAACACTCAGTTTTTCACTCTGTCTGCACATCTGCATCTATCTGCATTGTCCAGCTCCACTTCTCGTCCTGTCTCCTGTGTACCTGTATAATTAGCAACTACAACAGTAATCTGAAAACAAACAAATTTAAATTTGCAAAAATAAAATTTGTTTGTGTCTCAGATACATGGGTTATTGTCATCATCTTTGATTGTGCAATATCTGTGCATATCAGTATTTTTTATCAGGAACAGGCAATTATAAGTGGCTGCAGTACACACGTGTACATTCGTATACGTGTGCACTGCCACGCCAACTCGTATGCACAAACTACAAAAAAACACAAATTCATTCAAAGCAACATAACAGAGAAGAACAAAGACCAAGTGCAGACCAGAGGAACCAGTGAAAATAGTGGACATCAAGTACACAAATTCAATTACAAGAACATCACAAGTTGCCAACATACACTTCAGGTCAACATTAATGAATGTATATGACTACACTAACACAAAGCACAAAAGTGCAACAGCAAATGCAATGACCATGTACAGGTGCAAGTGAATCAGAATGAAGCATGCAACAGAGACCAAGAACAAGCACAACATGTATCAGTGGATCTGCATACATGAATACCAGATGTTCAAGTGAAGTTCAGGTAAAGGTTATGGAGACCAGAGCATAGAAATGTGCAGACCCAACCAACAAACTCAAAAATCAATTTACAATGGCCAGACCAACCAGCAAAGGTGCAATCCAAATATGCAGTGCATACAAGTAACCCAAGTAATACAAGAACAGTGCATAGAACAATGTGCACAAATACAAGTTCAAGTGCTCAGTGCACACCAGGTTACAACATGGCGAAGACTACAATGCAATGCAAACAGAAGTGCACTAGAACAATGCACATGCAAAGATACAAAGACCAGCTGCAAAATGAATACATATGCAACAGCAAGTCTGAAATGCAACAGTGAAGAATATGGAGCTACAGGAAGGGAATCATCAAGTCAGGCATGAAGAAAACACAGTGAAGAGACCAAGTGCATGACTAAACTAACAAATGCAAACTCAGTAAACATATATGCACATGAACAACATGACATGAACAATGCAAAACAACGACACAGTGGCAACATGCTCGAAGACTACACAAATGACCAAGTACAGGTGAAGTAAATCATGCCAAAGAAAATGCATGAAAGCTACAAACTGCAACATGCTTGAAGATGGTTACCAACACAAGACTGCAACCAAAAGGTCAGAGATACACAAGTTTACATGTGTGCCAATACCAAATGCATGTAACCAAGACAGTACAACATTACAAGAGAACAAAGACCAAATGAAGTCAGCAGTGATAATGGTCGAGAATTATACAAATGTTTGAAGACTACAGATGAAGCCAGAGACAGTGTAAGTACAGGTGAACAACGACTTCAAATTCAAGTACAGACCAAATGAAGTTCTGATTCAATCCCATAGCAAAATCAAGTCACAATGAAAGTACAAACCCAAAAATATATGCATACACACATACAAATGTATATATGCACATATAAAGTAAACTGGTGAATGTGTAGTAGGAACACAAGACAGTGGCAAGTACAAGGCAGTGCAGAAATCAAGCCAAAGGAATAAATTCGTATTTTTTTGATTAAGTCTTTGATTAAGTCAAAGATTTCTAATTTGGAAAGAAATCTTTGCAGCAAATTTCTCGAATTCATATATGGACAGTATTAATTCAAATGAGGACCGAGACAGCAAATACAACAAGATATCTTCGAATCAATTAATTCAAATTCAAATATGGTCAGCATTTACTCGAAATTGAATCAAGAAAGGAATACTCCAAATCCAGAACAAATTCAGGAAAATAATCAACGACATGAAGAAATCAAATCTGACAGTGTTAATTAGGGTTTCAACCCTATAAATACACCCAAGAAATCATCATAGACATAGAACAATCGAGTTCGAAAATCACAAAACCACAAACAAGCAAAAAAAGATTACATACCGCAACAGTAAACTCGATTGTCAGAGAACGAGCTAGCAACAAGCATCAAACCATCAGAGAACGAGCGTGAGAAAGATCAACACAAGTCAAAGAATCAATCATCAGAACAAAGCCCCAAATCTCATAGAAGAACCGAAGCCCTAAATTGAAAAAGAAAAGGATCGACCATTTTTTTTCTCACAAACAAAAGAAAATGGACCGGGTAAAATAAAGGGAAGTGACCGAATATCATATGTTTGTATTGGGTTAAGTTTTTTTATAAAGGCAAGATAATTTAAATAGTTTTAAATTTAGTGCTTGCCTTTATAATTTGGTTTATTCGTATGTTCTTTTCAAAACAAAACATGATAATTTATCACCTAGGGTTTAGGTGTTGACAGATTGTCTAGTTAGAGTTAGTCCAGTTAGCAGGGTTTGCAAGTTTGCAAAACTCTATAGGCGGTAGCAGGGTTTGCAAGTCTGTTAGAGTGTTTGTAAGCGAGAAACTGTTTAATTCTAATAGAAATCTGGGAATGCAGCAGTAGGCAGGGGTTGCCGAAGCTGGGTAAATTCTGTGTGTGATTTATTTTTCAGCATATTTATTTCTGCAGTTTGCTTCTGTGTTTAATTCGCAAAAATTTGTTATAACCCTATTCACCCCCCCTCTAGGGTTAATCTAGATCCTACAAGTGGTATCAGAGCAAGGTATTTTACTTTAACTCTAGAGTCATGAATCCACCAAATAATGCTTTTTCTGAGGGGCAATCTATTGCTAGGCCACCCATGTTTAATGGGAATGATTATGTTTATTGGAAAGTTAGAATGAGTATTTATCTTAGTTCTGTCGATTATGATGTTTGGGATATTATTGAAACTGGCTATAAATCCCCCACTATAGTTGTTGGTGATACTGAGATTCCTAAACCTAAGGATAGGTGGGATGCTAACGATAAGAAATTAAAAACTACAAATGCCAAAGCAATGAACGCTTTGATCTGTGCTCTTGATAAAAATGAATTTAATAGAATTTCTCATTGTACAACAGCACAGGAGATTTGGCACACTCTGGAGGTGACACACGAAGGAACTTCTCAAGTCAAGGAGTCACGACTAGCTCTATTTAGCAATGAATACGAAAACTTTGTGATGGAAAAGGGCGAGAGCATAAAAGATATGTTTGGACGATTTTCAACTTTGGTGTACAATGCTAGAGCGCTTGGGAAGGTCTTCACTGAAGTATAGCTTGTACGGAAGATACTGCGAGTCTTACCAATGAACTTTGAGGCAAAAGTCACTGCGATACAAGAATCAAAAGATCTGAGTAAACTAAGCATGGAGGAGTTGATCGGAAACTTGATGGCATATGAGCTTGAGCTAAAGGCAAAGGAGGAACGTAACAACTCCGAATCAAAAAAGAAGACGATTGCCTTAAAAAGCAAAGAAGAAAGCGGTGAAGAAGAAGGAGATCCAATTGAAGAGCTTGCGATGGCTGTCAATAATCTTAGAAAATGGTCAAAATTCAGGCCACGCAAGAAGAAAACAAGTGGTAATAAGTCAAAAGATTCTGATGATTCCGATAATGAATTAACATGCTTTAACTGCAAAAAGCCTGGCCACTTCAAACAAAAATGTCCACTTCTCAAGAACAACAAAGGAAAGAAAAAGAAGAAGAAGGCCTTTGCAGCAAGTTGGGATGATGAAGAAGGAGAAGAAGTTTCAGATAATAGCTCAGAAGAGGCTAACTTGTGCCTTATGGCAAAATCAGATTCAGAAACAAGTTCAGAGGAATCCAGTGAGGTACATAACTATTCTTATAAAGAACTTGTTTTGATGTGTTATGATTTTACTAATACAATTGATACTCTTGAAACTAAAATTGAAAAATGAAGTCTGACAGGAGAGAACTCGTTCATAAGAATACTTGGTTAGAAACTGAACTTGAAAATATTCAAAACCTAGACTGTAAAAAATGTAAAATTTTAGATTCAGAAATATCAAGACTTAAGAATAGCTTCGATAATCTTGAAAAAGAAAACTCGAGTCTTAAGGAAATCATTGACACTAGAAAAAGGGGTTTTATAAATAGATGCACCACACTTGTGACTGAAAACACAACACTAAAAACCAAAGTCCAAAATCTTGAGAAATCTCTGAATAACTTTTCAAGAGGAGAAAAATCGTTTAACATGTTATTGGGAAATCAACTCTTTGCTAACAACAGAAAAGGACTAGGTTTTGGGAAAACACAGGCTGATGATCATGCAAAAGGTAAGAGTGTCTTTGTTAGAAGTGAAATTGGACATCGTGTTGAAAATTGTAGTCATAGGAACAAGAACACAAAATTTATACAAGTTTGGGTTCCTAAGAATTCTACAAACAAATTTCATGTCTATAGGAACAAAAATAAAAGGACGAAACAAGTTTGGGTTCCAAAGGGATTGTTTGTTCACAATGCTTCAGTTACTAATATCATTGGACCTAAGAGTTTCTCTAGGTCATCCTCCTCTCTCTTTATGTAGGTCTGTTGGCGGGCTAAGGAGCAACAAGAATGGTTTCTAGATTCAGGTTGTTCTAGACATATGACAGGTGATAAATCCAAGTTCCTTAGCCTAGAGAAGTTTAGAGGTGGAAATGTGATCATGGGAGATAATAGCAAGTGTAAGATTATTGGGAAAGGTGAAGTAAGTAATGGTACTTTTTCCTTGACTAATGTTTTATACGTTGATAATTTGCATCACAATCTCATTTCTATTAGCCAACTATGTGACAAAGGTATGAATGTGGTTTTTGATAGTGATACTTGCAAAATAATTGATAAAACTTCTAATAACATTGTTTTTATGGGCAAAAGAAAAGGAAATGTTTACTCACTTTCGTTTGACAATCTAAATCTTTCCAGATGTTTGGTAGCCACTGACGAAGAGGCATCTTTATGGCATAGGAGACTTGGACATGCTAGCATGAGTCTCTTAAGAAATCTTGAAACGAAAGAATTAGTCAGAGGGTTACCACATCAGAAATTTAAAGATAACAAAGTGTGTAAAGCATGTTCCTTGGGCAAGCTTAGTCGATCATCATTTCGCCCTAAAAACATTGTTAGCACATCAAGGGTCCTCGAATTAATTCATATGGACTTATTTGGACCAAATGAAATTGCAAGCTTGAATGGAAAACGTTATTGTTATGTATTGGTTGACGATTATTCTAGATTTACATGGGTTTATTTCTTAGCCAAAAAGTCTGAATCTTTTGATTATTTTTCAAAATTTGCTAAACTTGTTCAAAATGAAAAAGGAGTTTCAATTAAAACTTTGAGAAGTGATCATGGAGGCGAATTTGAAAATTTAGAATTTGAAAACTTTTGTGAAGAAAATGGTTTAAAACATGAATTTTCTGCCCCACGAACACCTCAACAAAATGGGGTGGTTGAAAGGAAAAATCGTACATTACAAGAATTGGCTAGATCCATGTTGAGTGAGTATAAACTACCTCTAACTTTTTGGGCAGAGGCGGTGAATACTTCGTGCTACGTAATGAATAGAGTAATGATTAGACCAATACTTGGCAAAACTGCTTATGAAGTGTGGCATGAAAGGAAACCTAACATCTCTTATTTTCGTGTTTTTGGATGTCCTTGTTTCATTCTTAACACAGGTGATCAACTTGGAAAATTTGAATCAAAGGCCGATGAGGGAATTTTCATGGGCTATTCAACAAGGAGCAAGGCTTACAGGATATACAACAAACGAACAAAGACAATTGTTGAATCAGTCAATGTGAAATTTGATGAATCTGATCTGGAAAGGACGACTGAAAAAACGGGTGATGATGGGGTAGATCATGAAGGCATTAAAGAAGGGACATCTACTGAGAAAGATGGAAGTAGGACTGTTGATGCTGATAGATTGAAGTTCAAATCCAATCATCCTCCTGAATTGGTTATAGGAGATCCTACGGAAGGAATACGCACTCGCTCTGCATTTGATAAAAATTTGTGTGCGTTTTGTTGTCATAGTGGTTTTATTTCTGAAATAGAACCTGATTCTGTTGAAACGGCTCTTAATGATGAAAGTTGGGTTTTAGCAATGCAAGATGAACTTAATCAATTTGAGAGAAATAAAGTTTGGAAATTAGTTCCTAGGCCTAATGACTATCCAATTGTAGGAACTAAATGGGTGTTCAAAAACAAACTTGATGAATCAGGAAATGTAATTAGAAACAAAGCTAGGTTGGTCGCAAAAGGATATAACCAAATAGAAGGCATAGATTTTGATGAGACATTTGCACCAGTTGCTAGGTTAGAAGCCATTAGGATTTTGCTCAGCTTTGCTTGTTATAAAGGTTTCAAACTAAAACAAATGGATGTAAAAAGTGCATTTCTAAATGGTGATCTGAAAGAAGAAGTTTTTGTTGGACAACCCCCCGGTTTTGAAAAACACGATTTTCCAAATCATGTGTATAAACTTGAAAAAGCATTATATGGTCTTAAGCAAGCCCCTAGAGCCTGGTATGACTGCCTTTGTACATATCTTCTGGAAAATGGCTTTGAAAAGGGGAGTGCTGACACGACACTGTTTCTATTACATAAAGGAAGTGATTTTTTGATTGTTCAGATTTATGTGGATGATATCATTTATGGTGCTACTAATGAACTCTTGTGCGAGAAATTTGAACAAGTCATGCAGGCTAAATTCGAGATGAGCTTGGTTGGAGAATTGAAATATTTTCTTGGATTTCAAATCAAGCAAAGCAGTGATGGCATTTTCATTTCGCAATCCAAGTATGTGTTGGAACTGTTGAAGAAATTTGGAGTTGAGAACTCCAAACCATTGAGAACTCCTATGAGCCCATCAACAAAGTTGGACAAAGACGAGAAAGGAAGTGCTGTTGATCAGAAAAAATATCGAGGGATAATTGGTTCACTTCTCTATCTTACTGCTTCTAGACCTGATATTATGTTTTCTGTGTGTTTGTGTGCACGTTTTCAATCTAATCCTAAAGAATCTCATTTGAAAGCCACTAAACGAATTTTGAGATATCTTTCACACACACACAAATTTGGATTATGGTACCCTTCTTGTGAAAACTTTGATTTAGTTGGTTATTCTGATGCTGATTATGCTGGTTCATTGGTTGACAGGAAAAGCACCAGTGGGACATGTTTCATGCTAGGACATTCATTAGTTTCATGGTCAAGTCGAAAACAGAATTGTGTTGCATTATCCACCACTGAAGCAGAATATATTGCTTTAGGAAGTTGCTGTGCTCAAATTTTATGGATGATGCAAACTCTTTCTGATTTTGGCTTAGTTTATAAACAAGTTCCATTAAAATGTGACAGTAAAAGTGCAATAGACTTATCAAATAATCCTGTTCATCATTCACGCACAAAACACATTGATGTGAGACACCACTTTCTTAGAGATCACATTGCTAAGGAAGACATTTGCATTGAATATATTTCAACTGAGGCTCAACTTGCTGATATTTTCACAAAACCCCTCCCCGAAGACAGATTTTCTAGATTACGTTTGGATTTGGGGATTATAGAAATTGACTAACCATTTTTTTCATTTTTAGGTTGAAATATTCTTGGATATATACTTTCAACTTCAATTTCTAGGATTCAAACAAGTTTTGGATATTTTCCAAAGATTGATTCGAATATGGTATTCAGTGCTGGATATTACATAATATAATTAACTTGGTAACTTATTCCACGATCATTTCTATTTCTACCATCCTTCTATCGTTCATAATGGTTTGATAAAATAAGAAGAGTGAATTATTTTAAATTAATATATATATATATATATATATATATATATAATAATAATAATAATAACTCTCATGCATCCATTCTCATTTAAAAGTCCTTATGGTTATGCATGGATGGAGCATGTCAGTGAATTATTTTTATCATTACTCCATTCTCATTTAAAAGTCCTTATGGTTATGCATGGATGGAGTATGGTAACTAAGTCTCACTTAATAGTCTGGATGCTTAGACTAATAAGTAACTGCTAATCCCATTTAAAAGTCCTTATGGTTATGCGTGGTTAGTAAGTGCTTTTTTTTTGTTTTTGTTTTTGTGCTTAAAATTCAAATTAATGTTAAAATATCTCTCTTCTTATTAAAACTAATCATCGATCCATCCTCTACAATATGGAAGTTTTTATCTCGTTATGATATATTATTTTTTGTTCCTACTATTCCATTTTTTTTGTCAGTCTTTTGATAATGACAAAAGGGGGAGAAGAACAAGATTTTGATGAGAAAGTAAATATTTTTTGACCTATTTCAAAAAAATTGGTTAAATGATGTTGTTAGTTAATTTTTCTTTAGTTCTTTTATTCTTTTGTAATTTTTGTTATCTTCTAAACAGGGAGTGGTCTTGGTTGTAGGGGGAGCATTCAAATAGGGGGAGCTAAAAAAATTTTCGTGTTCAAACACATGTATTAGCATTTCAAAATCTTTAATATATATGTTTGTCATCATCAAAAGGGGGAGATTGTTTGATGTGATTTTTTGTTTGATGATAACAAACATATATATATATCAATATATATATGTGTTTGCAGTTTGGACTATATTCATATTGAATAATTATACTATTGCACAGAATCTATATAATTCAACTAGTATTTTTTATTCAATATAATATTTTATTACAACACTTAAACAATACAAAGTTTTCAGCTCTCTCTATATATATACATACATCAGTTCATACATTTTACTTTTCTCACTACAACACTCAACACTCAGTTTTTCACTCTGTCTGCACATCTGCATCTATCTGCATTGTCCAGCTCCACTTCTCGTCCTGTCTCCTGTGTACCTGTATAATTAGCAACTACAACAGTAATCTGAAAACAAAAAAATTTAAATTTACAAAAATAAAATTTGTTTGTGTCTCAGATACATGGGTTATTGTCATCATCTTTGATTGTGCAATATCTGTGCATATCAGTATTTTTTATCAGGAACAGGCAATTATAAGTGGCTGCAGTACACACGTGTACATTCGTATACGTGTGCACTGCCACGCCAACTCGTATGCACAAACTACAACAAAACACAAATTCATTCAAAGCAACATAACAGAGAAGAACAAAGACCAAGTGCAGACCAGAGGAACCAGTGAAAATAGTGGACATCAAGTACACAAATTCAATTACAAGAACATCACAAGTTGCCAACATACACTTCAGGTCAACATTAATGAATGTATATGACTACACTAACACAAAGCACAAAAGTGCAACAGCAAATGCAATGACCATGTACAGGTGCAAGTGAATCAGAATGAAGCATGCAACAGAGACCAAGAACAAGCACAACATGTATCAGTGGATCTGCATACATGAATACCAGATGTTCAAGTGAAGTTCAGGTAAAGGTTATGGAGACCAGAGCATAGAAATGTGCAGACCCAACCAACAAACTCAAAAATCAATTTACAATGGCCAGACCAACCAGCAAAGGTGCAATCCAAATATGCAGTGCATACAAGTAACCCAAGTAATACAAGAACAGTGCATAGAACAATGTGCACAAATACAAGTTCAAGTGCTCAGTGCACACCAGGTTACAACATGGCGAAGACTACAATGCAATGCAAACAGAAGTGCACTAGAACAATGCACATGCAAAGATACAAAGACCAGCTGCAAAATGAATACATATGCAACAGCAAGTATGAAATGCAACAGTGAAGAATATGGAGCTACAGGAAGGGAATCATCAAGTCAGGCATGAAGAAAACACAGTGAAGAGACCAAGTGCATGACTAAACTAACAAATGCAAACTCAGTAAACATATATGCACATGAACAACATGACATGAACAATGCAAAACAACGACACAGTGGCAACATGCTCGAAGACTACACAAATGACCAAGTACAGGTGAAGTAAATCATGCCAAAGAAAATGCATGAAAGCTACAAACTGCAACATGCTTGAAGATGGTTACCAACACAAGACTGCAACCAAAAGGTCAGAGATACACAAGTTTACATGTGTGCCAATACCAAATGCATGTAACCAAGACAGTACAACATTACAAGAGAACAAAGACCAAATGAAGTCAGCAGTGATAATGGTCGAGAATTATACAAATGTTTGAAGACTACAGATGAAGCCAGAGACAGTGTAAGTACAGGTGAACAACGACTTCAAATTCAAGTACAGACCAAATGAAGTTCTGATTCAATCCCATAGCAAAATCAAGTCACAATGAAAGTACAAACCCAAAAATATATGCATACACACATACAAATGTATATATGCACATATAAAGTAAACTGGTGAATGTGTAGTAGGAACACAAGACAGTGGCAAGTACAAGGCAGTGCAGAAATCAAGCCAAAGGAATAAATTCGTATTTTTTTGATTAAGTCTTTGATTAAGTCAAAGATTTCTAATTTGGAAAGAAATCTTTGCAGCAAATTTCTCGAATTCATATATGGGCAGTATTAATTCAAATGAGGACCGAGACAGCAAATACAGCAAGATATCTTCGAATCAATTAATTCGAATTCAAATATGGTCAGCATTTACTCGAAATTGAATCAAGAAAGGAATACTCCAAATCCAGAACAAATTCAGGAAAATAATCAACGACATGAAGAAATCAAATCTGACAGTGTTAATTAGGGTTTCAACCCTATAAATACACCCAAGAAATCATCATAGACATAGAACAATCGAGTTCGAAAATCACAAAACCACAAACAAGCAAAAAAAGATTACATACCGCAACAGTAAACTCGATTGTCAGAGAACGAGCTAGCAACAAGCATCAAACCATCAGAGAACGAGCGTGAGAAAGATCAACACAAGTCAAAGAATCAATCATCAGAACAAAGCCCCAAATCTCACAGAAGAACCGAAGCCCTAAATTGAAAAAGAAAAGGATCGGCCATTTTTTTTTCTCACAAACAAAAGAAAATGGACCGGGTAAAATAAAGGGAAGTGACCGAATATCATATGTTTGTATTGGGTTAAGTTTTTTTATAAAGGCAAGATAATTTAAATAGTTTTAAATTTAGTGCTTGCCTTTATAATTTGGTTTATTCGTATGTTCTTTTCAAAACAAAACATGATAATTTATCA
The DNA here is from genome assembly GCA_030765085.1 of Allium cepa. Classification (NCBI taxonomy): domain Eukaryota; kingdom Viridiplantae; phylum Streptophyta; class Magnoliopsida; order Asparagales; family Amaryllidaceae; genus Allium; species Allium cepa. The sequence continues at coordinate 925,621,704 of CM060931.1, read as the reverse complement.
CCTAAGGTTTAGGTGTTGACAGATTGTCTAGTTAGAGTTAGTCCAGTTAGCAGGGTTTGCAAGTTTGCAAAACTCTATAGGCGGTAGCAGGGTTTGCAAGTCTGTTAGAGTGTTTGTAAGCGAGAAACTGTTTAATTCTAATAGAAATCTGGGAATGCAGCAGTAGGCAGGGGTTGCCGAAGCTGGGTAAATTCTGTGTGTGATTTATTTTTCAGCATATTTATTTCTGCAGTTTGCTTCTGTGTTTAATTCGCAAAAATTTGTTATAACCCTATTCACCCCCCCTCTAGGGTTAATCTAGATCCTACAGACACTGTTGGTCTATTTTGAAAAATGATTTCCAAAGTTTGAAAGAGAATATATGGATTTTATTAAATATTGATTTTAAATTTATTTTTAAAAGTATGTATAAAAATTTAGATTTTAAAATAATATATTTGGAAATTTTAAATTTATTAGTTAGTTTTGAAAAAATAAATTTTAGGATTTTTCTTATTATTTTATATTTTTAAAAATATACAAAATGAGATTTAATAAAATAAACTTAAAAATAAAATTCAATTTAATAAGATTTTAATTTAGTTGGTATATAATATGTTTAAATATTTATTTAAATATATATTAATATCTTTAAAAATATATTTTTATAACTTTAGTAATAAAGGTTGGTAAATAAATTAATGTTGACTTGGAATTTGAATTGTTTAATAATTGAATTTAAATAAGAATTTATCTGAACTTATTGATTTCTTTTGGGATTTTGGAAAAATATGATTTATAACATGGTTTGATAAAAAGCGATTAATGGATATTCTCAATTTAAAAAAAATTAAGATTGGATATTTAATATTGATTTAAATCCATAAATTGGGATTCGATAAATTGTTGTTAAAATGATTAAGTGAATATTTTCAAATTTGAATAAAAATTCGAATTAAATGTTGAAATATAAATGAAATTTATATTGCAAATGTTTGAATATTTAGACTAGAATCTTTGAACTTTAAAATGAAACGGTTAAACTGGAACTGATTTAAATTGAATAATGGAATTCAAGATGATTTGAATCGATTTGCGAAATTGGAGGAAACTATTTTATTATATAAAGTATGTTTAGTATATAAACTATTTTAATATATAAATTATTTTAATTTATAACTATTTTAATATATATACTATTTTCAATATCTAAACTGTTTAAGTTGAAAGTGTTATGATTTCAAAAGTGTTATGATATCAAAACTGTTATGATTACAGAAGTGCTATGATTTCAAGAGTGTTATGATTTCGAAAGTGTTATAAATTTTGAAAGTGTTACATTTTGAAAATGAATATTATTTAAAGTGAATAATGATATTGAATTCATATGGTTTTGAAATGAATATGATATTTTGATATGAAGTATGAACTATTTGCAATGAAATGACCACGGTGTGAAATAAGTATTTGAAATCAACACTTTAACATTTTTAAATTACCAAAAGTAGGACTGCAACAGCACTAAATACATCAATCACGGCACTGTCATATATCACATGATAACAGCATATATATCAATATTTGTAAATAAAACCAATACAGATGAGGAATCTAGTTGGATCCCTCCAACCTGTCACCTGCAACAAATATACATATTAGAATATGTGTACAATGTCTGCTTTGAGGCAGAGCATGTACAAAGGGTCATCCGCTCATACACGGGAGCGTATAGGGTCTCATCTGCTCCAATAGGAAGTATATCCAAATACCAATCAATATATAGATAATATATCATATATCAACCAAACAATCATCAATCAACATTAAAATACATTTCTTCTCACTTATATAAAAATATTAGTGAGTTAGAAAGAGTGAATTGTACTCACATTGGTTCCAATAGCAATTGCTTTGATTTATTCCAAATAAAATTAAACAGCAGGTTAATTTTACCCAAAATTTTCACTGGCTCCAATCAACTCCAAACCAGCTTTAGAATTTAATGCTCGTCAATACGGACCCAACACAATTTATTTCGTCAAAAGGGATCTCGTATGAAGAAGTTATGATGTTTTAAAGTTTATATAAATTTTAAATAATATAATTTACAAATTTATTTTTATTTTAAAACCCTACATTAACCTTAGTCATTCGATCTACTTTCTTCAGATCTAGGCCGCATGGATCATCTTCCTTCTTCTTCGTTACAAACCGATCAATGCAACCCATAGCCGCCGCCCTTTCGTCAATTAATGCTCCTCCACCGATCATCTAGACAGAGATCAAATTCCACCATGTGTAGCCCTTCGCGAGCTCCATCTCCACCGTCCATATTGATGAACTCGGCTGCACCAAAATCGAGAAAAACGCACCCAAACGTGTAATGAACATGGGCCCCTAGCTCCTCGATTATTGCGTCATTTTAGATCTTAAACGCATGGATTAAAAGTACTCGACGAACTCTATCACTTTGTAGTTGAAACATTTTACTAAATGTCAATGGATCATGAGAAAAACAGAGAGGAAGTGTCGAATTTTCTGGCCACTAATTGAGAAAGTGTCGGCTAACCTTAGCCTTGTTAGGGTTTGTGAAAATATAGAAATCTTGAGGCCTTTTATAGAAAATTTCATGACACTATTCTTCACCAAAATTTTCAAACTCGAAACGAAGCGTGCCGCCTGACATTTATAATATTTTACTCCTATTCCAAATGCAATGGAATATATATCAAGAGCCAATTCGGTCGTATTTGGAAGATAGATTTTCGAATCGAGTATTTAAATTTAAAATTCACTTAAACAAATTTCTACGCGTTTTAGCCTACCACAACTAAACCGTAAATCTGATTGACATGAAATTTGAAATCATACAACAATATAACATTAGAGATCCAATGAAATTAGTTTCTTCGAAATCCGAGATTGTGTGGAGAATGACCAGTTTTACACGTTAATTAAATATTAAAATATTCAATTTCTATAATTTAACTTTTAATTCAATTTTAAAAGTTCTCTAACATCATTCTAATTTAAATAGAATTTATATCAAATTTATAAATCATTTTCATTCATATTAAATTCCAATTTCAATTATTTCAGCAATTTTTTTAATATTAAATTAATAATTTAATTACCCAATTAAATCCTTATATCTCAAATATAGGTTATTCAACTTATAAAATTGACTTGTGAATATTCAAAATCAATTAAATATACGAATTTAAAATGACTGAAATTCTGAGTCGTTACATTCTCCACTACTTAAAAGAATTTCGTCTTCGAAATTACCAAGTAAGAAAAAACCATAAAATCCATTAAATCTTCAAAACAATTCATTCAAATTATATATCAAATTCATTTGAGCATTTTTACTTTTCCAAAATCCATTAGTCAAACTTCTTACAAAAACTTTTCTAAGTTTTCAAATTCATTCGTAGTTATCTTTTAAAAAATAACTCATACTGTTTAACTCTAACTCAATATCAAAAATTTTAGTTATCAATTTTTTTTCCAATTTTTCAAAATATTTCTAACGCTTTAAATTTTCAAAAAAATTCCCCAGCATCTCCTTTGCGTGGTTCGATCATAGTAGGATCACAACATATATATCATAAATATACATCTCATCTTTGAGGATGAGGCATCCCGTAGGGAAAAAAATATAAAAGTACGATATGTAATCCGAGATATGTACCTTATATATTATTAGCAAGCATATACGGCTAATATAGCGCAAAAGCAAGCTCCAGATACGAAGCATACGCCATCTGCACCTACTAAATACTCAACAAACAAATGAGAAACATGTATATAGAAAGTAATATCAATATACAACATATACCAATACAACAACTATATATGCCAATATAGAAAATGCAATCAAAAACAACAAATCCAACCATCATACAACTATCATTTAACTAACATCCAATAAACCAATCTCTATACAATAAATCCATAATCGAATCAATATAAATTCACTTCTCATTAATATTCATTGAATTGATTTTCAATTTGATCACATTTGATTCATTAACATTGGATTTTGCTAACATTCATTCATTCATATTCAATTAGTTTACATTCACTAATTCATATTCAAGTTTGTTGTAACAACCCTATATTTTATGATTATTTTAATTTTTTATTTTAATTATTTTAACTGAAATTCCTAATTTAAAAACTTTATTTTATTTATTAAATGGATAAATTTTGTTATTTTAAATATAAATTTTTATTTTTGTGTGAATTATAATTCCAAACCCGAATAAATCGAATATTTCCAAAAAAGTGGATTTTGGTCAAAATAGTCGAACTTTGACTTTTAAATTTAAAATTTAAATATTTTAATTTTTTAATTTTATCTTTTATTATGAAAATAGATTTAATTTCAAGAATACTGCTTTTCGTTTCGTTGAAATCGGATTAATATTGTGAAAGTTATGCTTTTTACAATATTGTGTGTAAATTGTTTTATTTAACAAATTTGTTTATTTTAATTTGTATAAATAATATTTTTGTTTGTAAAATCATGTTCTAATTTGTGTAACATAATATGTTATGCATATATTTTATTTTTAAAACATTTTTGAAGTATAGTTATAACTTTCAAATGTTGATTGTATATTGTTTTCAACTTTCGAATTCTAGTTTCAATTAAATAGCCATTTCTTTATTTATTTTCTATTTTCCTTAAAAGAATTATTTATTTTCATTTACACTTTATTTTTTTAGCATTTATTTTATTTACTTGACTATTATTTATTTATAATTTGAAATTTTCCAAAGTCTGTTGAATTTTATTTACAATTTTTAATTCTAGTTTCCATTAAATAGAGTATTTTCTTTATTTATTTCCTACTTTTCCCAAAAATATTTATTTATTTTTCATAATATCTATCACTACCTTATTTTTCTATTTAGACATTTATTTATTAATTAAATGGTAAGTGTTTAGGTCCTTATTTATTTCTTGGAAAGAAATTTCAAATATATATACGTTATTGCTTTAAAAGGCATATCTTTAAAATGCATTTATTTAACGTTATTGTATTTATTTGTTTGTGAAAGCTTCTTGTATACACCTTTCTTTAACTTGTAGGAAACGCATCAGTTAAGATACATTACCTGTTTTTAATTGTAGGCAAACGTTACTTTGATTTCTTATCTTTTTATCTTTCCATCCCTTGATTTTCTACCATAACTTCTCCACAATTTGTGCCTTTCATTCCTTAATCCCTAGCCGCCTATATCACTATTTTCACGTGATAAAATTTCTACCGATCTTCATTTCTCATGGCACTTCAGATCTGAAAAAAAAGAGTAAGCAATGGCCTCGCTTTTTCTACCCTTTCTTCTTCTTTTTCTCATTTGTTTTTGCTTGTTCATCTCTAGCTTTGCTAGGCTAAACCCCTCACCACTTCACCGACCACCACATCACCTCCTTCCCATTACCGTACACGGCCTAAACCCCTCCTCCTTTGACCAAGACTGTCCATGACCATCAAATGGTGCAAACACCTCCAAAAATTGCAAAAAACCCTTTGAAACCATGCATAGCCAAGCTAGTTTCCACCATCCCCTTCATATGTTGCCTTGGCCACCCCTTAGCCACCACCACCGTCAAGTTCACTACCTTTGGCCTTCACTTCAGCCACCACCAAGTCTGTACATGCCAAGGCCGAGCCCATTTCATGCATGGCCAAACCTAAAGTTGTTCCAAAACTCCTCTTTTTGCCTTAACCTTTGATCTTCCTTCACTAGTAATTCCTATCCCTTCACTTTTACTTGTAGCCATGCCTATATGAGTCCAAACTAGATCCATACCCTAGCCAAAACATCACCAAGGCCAAACCTATATATCTTTGTGGCCGAGCAAATATGATTTGTATTCAAGCAAAATTAATTGAAAACTTGGTGTTGTCTTTTGTAAACTCTATTTCCATTTTGTTCCAATAATTTTAGTGTTGACATCTTGGCCCTCCACTCCACTCAAATCAAAAGTCGTGCTATCGTGCTTTCTGTATTTTATTCATGTGTTTTGATTTGCTATCTCTAGCGTAAAAAGGTAAGTATTCACTCATGAAATTTATACTTGTATAATTAGTGAATCGACAACAAGTGAATATGTAGAATATTATATCATGTTATACCTGCCTGTGATATGAATCATATGATGTTAACCTTGTTAATAAACCTGTCATATCATCTATTACTTCTATATGATGCTATATTGTTTATTTTATTATGTTCTCACACTGCTATAGAATAGAATCACTATGGGCTGAAATGATACATACCCGAACGGACTTTAGAATATGGAAAATCATTATGGACTGAAATGATAGGCCTGAGCGATTTTTTTATTTTATTTAACTTGGGATTTGTGGGTTTGAAATGATAAAACCCGGATTTTTTCTTTGTAAATTACGGGTTAAAATGATATATTATCCGTATCACTTGATTTAGGCTAGAAAATTTTATACCGACCCGTGGTTATTTTATATACTTTTCTGGATAGTTTTAAGTATTTTAAAGTGTAAATTATGATATTTTGATTCAAATTTGAATTTAAAATGATTTATTAAAGTGTTATTGATTTTTCTATGAGTATAAAATGTTAAATAAATGTATGCTTAAGAGTGTAACTTGAAATATAACCTAACCTGGAATTTGAGATTTGGTGTAAAATGAAGATTTAAGTTAAAGAAAATAAATTGGAATTTAATAAATGAATTATTGGAAATTTTGGATTTAATTATTTGAAAGTATAATAACTTCACTTTTAAATGGTTTAAATGAATTATTTTTTATTACAGTATAAATCATTTTTAAAAGGTAATTAAATTTGAATAGTTGAATTTGAATTCAAATAGTGATTTGAAAATGAGATTTTCAAAGAATATGATATTTTGATATATTGAAATTGTTTGGAAATGATTTGATGCTTATTTTGATTAAGATTTGAATTTGAAATGATATTTTATTTTTGAAGTGTAAAATACCATTTTAAAATTTATAACTACGGGTACACTTCTTTGTGTGCCATTTGATTTCCTTGTGATTGTTTTGATACACACCTTGAATTTGAGAGTGTGGCTAGATGTGAGCGATTACTGCAGCTCTGCGCTACCCAAGCCACATTTACACTTTTATTTGCATTAATTACTTTAATATGGGTATTTCTGTGATAGTGTTTATTTCTGCTTAATTGATGGTTTACCGGATCCTTAAAGGATGGACAATCCCAAACATCCTTTAAGTTATTGTGCATTGCTATTATAGTTCACTTGAGTTGGTTTACATTGCATAAGTATATATGTCCTGACTCGAGTGTTTTGTGTTTTACTTTACGCTCGGTCAGCCTGAGAATCACAGCTTTGGATTCACCTTCTGGAGCTAGAGATTTGTTTAAGCTTATCTGACCATCTATTAGTCTATTTCTGATCCAGTTATTTCCTATTCGATATTGCTTCTGCATTAGTAACTATGTATCCAGACTTCTATTGTTTCCATTTTAAACTATGATATATTGTATATGTTTTGAGAGTATGTAGATAGTAGATTCATGAACTACTATGGTATTTTTTTTTACCGCTGTGAGTTATTCTGATATTTCTGTATTTGTGATTCTATGTTTGATTTTATTTGCTTCAAATTTTATTACAATCTGTTATTTTGAATTATTCAAGTCCGACATATGTGGATTTTTGTCGATTTGAATGGTCCAAAATAGTGGGTTGTTACATTTGTTCACTTCCAAATTAAATCAAATTCAATTGTATTTAAATTCACTTACTTCCAATTTGGATTCAATTATTTAGCTTTCAATTTCATTAACTTAACTTCGTAAGAATTTCTATACAATTAATTAATATTTATCTGACAACTAATGTATAACCAACATTACCAAATTAATTTACTTCGCTTACATTCAATTTGGTTTAACATTTTTAATTTCAATTGGTTGATATCTAATTGACTTTCATTCAGTTATCTAATTTCCAGTTCATTAGCTTTTAATGAATTAACACTTACATCTACTATTCCATATCAGTTCATTTACAATCGATTAATTATCATTCATTAATTTAATTCACTTGCTAATTCATTTTGCACTTCAAGTTGAATTTCATTATATAATTCATATTCACATTCATTAATTGCTTCGTTGTTAATGTTAATTCCAAGTTCATTCAACATTACTCAAGTTATGTTCCATTTCATTCTCACTTGCATTTACTTTCACTATACAACTTAAGTTCACTTTAATTCAATTAAAATTTTATTTTATTTAACTTTTACTAAAGCCCAATTTCATTTAATTATTCAAATTCAAATTTTGTTTTTCATAACAAAATTGTTTAACCATTTTAATATTTGGTTTACTTACATTTTCTCATTTTATTAGTTATACAACTTATTTATTCAAACTTTCATATTCACATTATATAATCACTTACCACTTAAGTTAAATTTTCATTTCAATAACTTGTTTAATCTGGTTCAAATCCAATTCCATTTATTTAACTTCACTAAAGTTAAAATTTCTTTTATTATTTCATTTCAATTATAAGCCCAAAACTCATTTCACTTATATTTATCAGTTTCAACTTTGATTTTAAATTAAATTTTGTTTATCAAAACAAAACTTCGATTTTCAATTTACTATTGGTAGCAAATCAATCATATAGAAACTCGAAAATAATACTGATGATGCTGCAGTCATCACCCATGTTATTTCCCAGCAACAGTAATGAATTCAGTGCTTTATATTCTTTTAAAAATTTCCTTTTATTTATAAATCACATTTATAAATTTTTTACTTATATAATTCTACTATTTCACTTTACTTATATAAGATTTGTATCAAATTTAGATTTATCTTACTTAGATTTATAATAATATAACATCTTTAACTTTGAAAAATAACTGTCAAAATCAACAGGATTCAAATTTTCAAATAATTGGTTTAAATTCATTTTTATTTACAACTCATATTTATAAATATACTCAGGTTGTTTCATTTCTTATATATAAGATTATTTCACAATGTAAATCATTTTAATTATAATTTCATTCTTATAATTCACTTTCTTATATAATTTATTCTTTTATAGTTGTTGCTTATATTTAGATTATTCAAACAACCTTTATTAACTTATGTACATATTTATATTTTCAAACAGCCAAACAATTCATTTATATACACTTTAATATTTCTTGAAAAATTGTTCCTTTATATATAAAATATAATCGAGGTAAAATTATTTCATTTACCCAATTTAAAATGATAATATGTCGACTTGCCTCGTCTAAGTGTTTAGAAATCCCTATCGATATTATGGCGTCCCATATACCGACCAGAATTCACAAACAGCTCAACGGATAATTAAACACAATATAATTTTTTTTATAATCACTGACAAATACGTGCTCATATATATAATACACTCAAACTCAATCTTGAATGCTACTGACCCCATCTATACTGAGTACACATCAGAGCTTAGGAACATACAAAATCTAAGCTCTGATACCAAATGTGACGATCCGCAAATCCATACCCTTTGAATCAACAATAAACCAAACATGTCCGGTCAAAAAGCACAGACTGACTGAAAGTCAAGAGAAAGAAAAGAAGAGAGAAAAAGAGAAGAGAAGAAAGAGAGAAGAAAAGACAAAACAATAAAAAATCTTACATTGTAGAATATAATATCATATCAATGATCTTTACAAAACAAAAATTGTATACACATACATCAATTAGAATTCAACAATCAATCACTAATTTTAAGCCTGATAGTTATAATAACCTTTCCTCACAATTGCTGATAATATACAAAGACTAAGCACAGCGGATAATCAAAACAGATACGTGTATACGAAATGAAGATCTCCAGCTCGCCTGCTGAAGCTCCAAAAGCACCAAATCTGAACCTGTAAATATACTTTGTCTGACCCGAGTATTGAAAGGGAAGAATACTCGGATAAGTTTGATAAACCAGTGTGAGAAACACACTCAGCTAAATTTATTAAATTACCAAACTTTTCCTTTATCAAAACAAAAATATCTCGTAAGACACGTCCACACATAAACACAGACATGTTTTTACCTTACGATAACTAAAACATTTCATATCAAATCATCTAATATTATACTAGTGTTTAGTATACAGATAATATTAATCATACCCAAAATGGTTACCTATATAGCATTTCAGGGCTATTCATTACGCCTTTAGAAACAAAACCGCAAGCTCGTAGTGGTGTTTGGATTTCCATACAAATGACTAGGTGAAGGGACTACCTTTCGGTAATACATCTCTAGACGAATGTACCGAGGACCATCACAGAGGATCCTCTACCAACACAAGACCGACCCACCTCTGATGGTACCGAATATATCATCCTCCGGTCGTTGCCGACTTTACTGAGGGCCCTCGAAGCATACAAACCACAATAATCAGATGCACGACGGCATAGCGTGTAAAGATATATCTAGAATAGGATGATCATATCCTAAATGAGAGCAATCCACTTAGCCTTTCCGCATCTAACCCTGTTTCGATCATTTTCAGTAAATGAGGCTAGAGGCAACGATTACCTTTCACATATCACATCACTTTGAATGCCACACGACCATATCCATTGGCTACTAATTGTCTTCCACAAAAATACAACCCTTGAGCTCATACGTTTCAAGGAGAGTGTTAAGCTAAGAGAAGTTGCCTTCTCCATCACAACTGATGTACGATTGTAAAAATCAGTGTATGTAATCTTTAGAAATGCAACGTCGGACAAAAATCCATACAAGTTGTCCAAGAGCAGGACAAACCTAAGGTACTTTTCTACCACATCCTATCGGTAAATCCTAAGGATTAGTAGTGAATAGTCATTGCATTGGATATTTCATAGTGAAGAGACTATTGCCACTGGATGTATATTGGGATTTTGACCCCAAACGATCAACAACCAGTCCCCCACTATAAAAATCCTAAATGTCAATATCATCAATAACCAACCTACACAATCGTCAAATAAATTTTGGTCCGAAGTGGTTTTCTGATAAACCGATCCCAATCTCTTTGCACCAACAGTGCAAAAGCGTTTTTCAACCTCACATAGAAACTAAGTCTCATAGATTTATCATGTCTCCAACTTTCAACTTGCTATCCTTTGGCTAAGAGGGAAGCTCGATAGATTGGAGTAATACTCCACACTACGCGAATCAACATCCTCAACACAAATGATAATCAAGCCTACATAGATGGCTACGTACTAAGTGCAAGACTAAATAGTTCGCACATCGAGTAAGGAACTAAAATGGCCAAATTTGATAGTCGGTTATTTAACTATCAAAGCAAACAAACAAATATTTAGCACCACATGCAATCACTTGGCCCTTTTAATTATTCTTTTATTAATTAAATCACTTGATAAATATTCACTTCAAATTATTTTTAAAAAGATATAATTCTAAAATCATTTCAATATTGGAAAACATTTCCAAATACTTATTTAATAACAAGTAATTCACAAATCAATTTATTTTCAACACTTAGAAAATATTACATATACTTAAATCAGGATTAAGTATATATTTCTCTTTCTGTAAGGAAAACATTCTCTTTAACATATTTATTCGGGTCAAAACGAATGTTGCGTAAAACATCGTTGCAACAACCTAAAATCACTAGTATAGGGATTCGAAAATTAGATTGATATATAAATCTCATATACTATGCAAAACTTTTCCTTTCAAAAACTATTTACTATAACATCAGTATTACAGTCCATCATTTCCTTGTTTCTCAAAAACGTCTATTTCAACAATGAATGTTGAAACCTATGGTTTCGATACTCAACACATTTTAAAACATATTCAAATCATTTAACTTCATTTAAAAGATCACTTTCCAAAACATTTGTTTAATTCAAAAGATATTCACTGTCCAAAAACATGAATATAATTCTCTTGCCAAATTCATTACTGTGGCACACTTAATTTAAAGGATAATTCACTGTCCAAAATCGTGGATATAATAACTTTAACAAACTTCCACATTTTAGCTTATCAGATTCAATTGATTTCAGATTTATAAACAATGTTTATAAATTCACATTTCTATTTTATAAAAACTTCAATTTGTAAAATCCCTTTATTTACCAAATTCCATTTGTCTCATTTACATGCCAAAATCCAAATTATAAGCTAATTACTTATAAATCATTTATTTGCCAATTCATTCTTTTATAACTTCAAAAAATCATAAATCTTATTTACTTACAAAATCCATTTATTTTGATTTATAAAATATCCATTTTATAAATCTTATATACATACCATTTATAATAATTCAAAAATCTTGATTTTAGTGAACTTATTCTTTTAATAATTTACAAATCATTATTAATACTTATATAACTCCAAAAATCATACTTCGATATATTTCACAAAAATCATAATTTATATAACATAAAAATTATAACATTTATTTATTAAAAATAAATTCATCTCCTTAACACTTAAAAATTCACAAAACGTATATTTTCAAATTCACTTGAAAATCCTTTTTAATTTGAAATCATCACTTTAACGTTTTTAAATTACCAAAAATAGGCCCAATGCTGCAACAGCACTAAATACATCAATTACGGCATACAAATATCATATATCACATGATAACAGCATATATATCAATATCTGTAAATAAAACCAATACGGATGAGGAATCCAGTTGGATCACTCCAACCTATCACCTGCAACAAATATGCATATTAGAATATGTGCATAATGTCTGCTTCGAGGCAGACGCGCATACAAAGGGTCATCCGCTCATACACGGGAACGCATAGGGTCTCATCTGCTCCAATAGGCAGGAATATATCCAAATACCAATCAATATATAGATAATATATCATATATCATCCAAACAATCATCAATCAACATAGTATAAATTTATTCTCACTTATATAAAAATATTAGTGAGTTAGAAAGAGTGAGTTGTACTCACATTTATAACGACCCACCCTTTTGGATGGTTCAAATCAACAATAAACCACACATGTCAGAATCAAACCATTCAAAAGGGAGAATTGTTAATGGGGTAAATAAGAAAGAAAGAAAAAGGAAAGAGAAAAACAAAAATACAAAATCTCGCAGCGTAACGACAAAATATAATAATCAAATAAACAGTTCATGAAGCTGTTTTACAAATAACATTTGATTACACTTTTACAAATTCAAATCAGAGTTATACATATATCATAAATAACCAATAATACAGTGGAACACAGAATGTAGTGGAATAATAAATAGCAATAATATACTGAATCTTTGTCTTCGTCCACCAGAAATAGTCTTTAATGCTGAAAAACTCAGGCTGACCCGAGCATAAAGGAAGATAATACACTCGAGTCAGAACTAAAATTCTTATGCAAATTAAATCAAAAGTATATGAAATAAGGAATGCAGATAATTACATTTTTTGAAGGTTCAAATTTCTGTAAATGTTATTATTTCCATATTCAAAATAAAATGGATTTCACAAAAGATCCATTCTAGTAAATTTCAAATTTACAGAATAATTCCCAATTAAATTTCATAGTTTTAGAGATTTGATTTATAAAAATGTTCCAAAGTTTCAATATTCACCGTTTTGGAAACTTCCCAATGTTTCAAAATTTAATTTTGAAAACTTTCAAGTACGGTAACGACAGTTTACTTCCAAAATCATTTTTATGGTTCAAATAGTAAATCTAACATACTATTTTTCCTCTGATGTAAATACTTGAAATTCATGGGTTTTACATCCTTATTCAGTGTGCAAATAATCAATATGAAAATCTAAATAATTACAATAAACTATAGGATGATAACAAGGATATATCAAATAAATGAACAAATATACATTCAAGCACAATCCATTCAACATTCAAAGCAATCAATTCAACAAATCAACCAATTCAATAACATGTCACAGTAATTATTAGCCATCACATATTGGAATTTAGCTATTCAATTTAAATATTTATAAATATTCCAAACCAACAATCAAAAATTTATCACTATATGACCTGGTTTAACTTGCAACAAAATTTCAGTATTTCGTGAGTGAGTTTAAACACTCACCTTTTGGATTTCCCTTGTCCAGTCGGATTTGAATCTGCTACTACTTCCTCCTTTTGATTTATTTCCTTGCTATCTTAATCTCTTTTTTTGGAATGTTTTGGAAGAGACAGAGAAGTTTGTATAGATCTGGATATGAAGAAAAGGATTTGGAAAAAGAAGAATGCTTGGAAAAGAAGAAGAAAATTTAAAGAGATGAAGAATTTAAAAAGAAAAGGAAGCTTTGAAAAAGAAGAAGAAGATATGAAGAAGAATAAAAAAAGCATAAAAATGAAGCAAAAAAAAAGAGAAGAAGGAGATTTAAAAAAAAAGAAAAGAAAAAGGAATGAGGAAGGTGAAGAGTGAAAAGAAATGAGATGAAAATTTATTTGGAAAAATGAAGCTATAGAAGATGAGATTAGAAATGAGGCTACAGGAATGAAGATGGAAAAAAAAATGAAAAGCTAATAAGGTATATGTAAACAAACTAGGAATTGAAATAAAGTAAAAATATGAATAGCCCTAAAATGTAGTATTGAAAGATGTAAACTAAAGGAATAAATATATCAATAAAGATAAAAATAAATCTTCCATTTTAAGTATGAAACTTCAAGAATTGCGAATGAAATGAAGCTACAAGAACTAATGATGCATGAGAAAATTAAACTTTTGAAACGGAAAATAGTAAATGCTAATTAAAGGGCATGCATATTAATTTGGATGTTCGCATTGAAAACGAAAAAACAGAAAAGGAAAAAAACTTTAGGTAAAGCATTTAAAAAGACCAAACGAAAAAAGGACAAACAAATGAAAAGAATGTGGAAATTATTAATTATAAATAAATCAAATGAAGCAACCATTAATTTATAAGAAATGTATGAGTCGTTTAATTATTAGACTACTTGAAAACGAAAAGAGAGAGATTGCAAGGTAATAATAAATGTAAAGTAAATGAAGGGACCACCTATTTCCTATAAACAAACCTTTTGGGTCCACATTCCAAAACTTGCTCCAATTAATTTTATCAAGAAACCCAAATATACATATAATTACATTATTAAATTCCATATTAAAACATTCGTTTTATGCTAATATATGTGCACACTACACTAAATCAATCAATTAACAATCAACCAATCAATTAAGCAAACATTCAATATATATTTATTTACGTTACTCAAACAAATTTTATTGATTAATGAATATATATATCAACCTATGCACTACAAAAATGATTTACTTTACTTTTTAATTACTGTAATGGTCGCATTAATGCAACCCATTTACAAATTTTAACCATATATAAAATGGAAAAATGAATATAAACTTATGTAATCAATGTACAACTGTAAAAAAAAAAGTAATTTCTAATTGATTCCACGATATTTACACAGACATGAACCCTCTGATATATTTAAAAGTTTGAATATTAATGTGCGTGTGTGTGTATATGTTATTCTAAAATTCAATTTTTTTTATGCAAAATCATTCTTGTTCAAAATAAAAGTTTTTTTTCTACGTCTCAAAACATGCAATAATTAATAACAAAAGAAATGAAGGGACCATGTACATCGCACAACCTTTTTGAAATTCAATTTGTGAAACGTAACCAAATTGACTTCATTAACTCAAATAATATTCAAACTTGTACGCATTTAATTTTTTTACCTATGCATAATAAATAAAATTACTTACCATAAAAATGAAAACGTTCAATTTGGTTTTCCCAAAATGATCTTTTATTTCCATTAAAACATCCTTTCTGTTTAACACAAAAGATGCATTTCTTTTGTTAAATCTATTAATTGCAGTCAACGTTTTCTTCCCTTCTCATTGAAATATTTCAATTATATTAATTACAGTTACTTATAAAGTTAAATTTCAAAACAGACAACTAAAATGGATGAAAAATAGAATAATTGTTTCCTTTAGTCATTTAAGCACATTTGTAAATTTGTTGCTTATACAGTAGAGAAATAAATAACTTACTTAAATAAATTATTTTTCCACTCTTGTAATCCATCTATATGCTAAAACACAGTTCAAATATACTTATATTTCTTCCTTTAAATCAATCATTCTATTCTTTATTTTAATGAAATTAAAACTACATTCACAAATGAAAGATCCATTTTATTTGATAATAAATGTTCTTTTCATTAAACCAACTTATATTTAAAGATTATCCCATTAAAGAGTTACATAAATAATACTTCGTACAAACACATCATTTCTTTATCAATTAATTTCATATTATCATTATATTTGTACCAAATTTAAGTGCTTACAATTTGAACGTAATATTTCTCTATGAAATTCTCGTTATATTTTTAACATAAAACATATGTTGCACATATCATTAATTAATTACCATTTACTTCTATCTCTTATTAATGGCAAGATATAATTACTATTACTTACAATGATTAAATCTCAAAACATACCCTAATACAGGAAAGATAATTAATCCAATTGTTTTCTTTGAAATCCAATTTTCTATGTTAAACCCAATACCTATATACTAATTTAATTCCATCATTTAATTACAAATGTAATAAAACCTGTTCATTATATATTTAAATTTCAAACAAATCCTTTTATTTTGATTTACATTCTTATTATTAAATCAACTATTCCCTTATGCAATTGATTGACATAAGTTTTACACTCACCACTCAACAGTTAACTTCTTCTTATATCAATTGTAATATTTTAATTACGTTAATTCTCCATTAATTACCAAATAAATTTCTGACCGATTTAATAATAAGAAAATAAATGAAACAATGGTTATACGTTAATAGTCTATATCTATTAACTTATTCTTTACAAACAAAGGTTAATAAATTTACGTACAAAATAATTGATTTCATACTCTATATTAAAACCAATTGTAATTAATAACATAAGATTACATCAATTTATACATCATTTATTCTATTCCTTATTAACCTTTATTATTTAAATTGATTGAAATTGCGTTAACATAGTATAGTAGTCAATTACATTCAATCAATATTAGCCAATTATATGTTTTATCTCATTAAATTATTTGTTTTAAGATTTATCTTAAAGTCAAAATTTCAAATCTAATAAGATTCAATTTAATGAATCATAAATTTAAATTTCTGACAATATTAAAGCCCAAAACCTTATTAAATTTAATAATTTTAATTATCAAAATATGGGTTGTTACAGTCTCCCTTACTCAAAACTTTTTCGTCCTCGAAAAGGACCAAGAAGGAATCGAGAGTTTGAAATATTTTATTCAAAATGATCAATTTATAAACAATTTAACTTACATATTTAAATTTAATATAAATTTGAAAATAACCTCATTCGGTTATTGAATAAAAATTTAAGTTTTGTTGGTATTTGCCCTTGAAGAGAAAAGAAATATTTCAACATATCTAAAAATTTAGTTAAAACATTTAACCTCATTCACTTAGTAAAAATATAAGATATATTTAAAACATCCTTAAAGCATTATGCAAAGATTTTTCAAAAGTCTAAAACAATGTTAGAAATTTATATCAAATATTATAATAAGCTTTAAAATAGGGTTCCTTAAATCCAAAAATTTTATCACACTCATTATTTTTAAAATAAGTATAAACTCAATATTATTAAACTGAAACTAATAGTATACTCAAATCTTACATTAAATTTCTAAATCGAAGTATAAAATTTCATACCTTCATAATTAATTTAAACACTTGTTTCAAAATGAATATTCTAATACAAAATTTAAATAGTAAATAAACCTATAAACTTTACTGTTAGTACTTTGAAATCAAGTAAATATTTCAACTATACTTCCAACGTAGGGATTCAAATTTATTTGTCAAGTATATTGCTATAAATAAACTTCGCAAATCAATTTTTTTTCCCATTTATATAATATCTTTAAATTCTACATTCAAAGAAACTTATATAAATTTTACTTGCAATATTCATTTGAAAGCTTCATTTGCAATTCAATTATATTTAGTACTTTAAAAAATTTCAAAACCCATTTGTAAAATTTCCTGTTTCCTTTATAAGTAACATTTATATGTTTAAATGACACCTTTATAAACATATTAAACTATTTGAAAATAGTTATTCACATCATTAGTTATATTTACAAGGAAGTTATTTGAAAGCATTAAATCCATAATTCATAAATTCATTAATTTACCTCAAGACACTTTGCAAACATTATTAATAAATCAATAATCATTTGCTTTAAATATTTTTATTTAATTAATAACTTTCAAAATATTTATAATTTTATATTAAACCGTGTAGTATATAAATAAAAAATATTTTAAAGATTATATTCAAAAAGGAAAGGAAGGTAGATTTTGGAAAAAGAATATAGGTGAACAACTAAAGCTGAGTAGATAAGGCAGATTCAAAAGAATAGTATCGGCCACGAATCGTTAAATCAAACCATAAAATTTTAAATTTCAAATATTAGTTCAAAATTTTTTTATTGGCAAAAATACTTTTATAATAAATATTTATAATAATACTTTTATAATAAAATAATATTATATCGAAATAAATTTTCCTTTCGAAAATACTTTTATAAATCGATGTTTCAACAAGTTTATCCTCGTTCTTGCAGACTCTGGCCATGCGTTGATCAGGCGCAAAGCTAGAATTCTTCAAGTACTTAGTGGACTTGTTTCAACACCCAGTGAAAATACTTGAAAAACCTTTAAAACAGATATGGAAAGTACAATCCAAACAAAACAACCAAACCAAAACCTTTGTCCGACCATGGTTCACAGATACACAATGGTTACGCCTGGATCACCCAGGAAACAATCCGTATCCGTAAGCTTTCTCAGCACTGCAAGTTACGCCATGATGACTAGTAGAGTGTAGGATACACAATGGTTACGCCTGGGTCCCCCAGGAAACAATCTATACCCCTAGGTTGTCTCAGCCAAGCAGTTTCGCTACTATTCGCAACCTACACAGATTGCAGGATACACAATGGTTACGCCTGGATCCCCCAAAAAACAATCCGTACCCCTAGGCCAGACTCAGCCAGGCAATCACGCTATGCAGTCGCAAGAGAAAAAAAACCATGGGTTATGCCACGGTGGGAACACTCAAGTTTAATTATGAAATTGCCGTCAGTAAATTGGACATATCTCTTTCGTTTTAAGTCGGAATTCGATAATCTAAGATGATATGGAAAGCATAGATATAGATCTATAAGTCTTATGTTTTGAGTTTTGATTATTTTTGATGTTTATAAGGTGAAAAATCCATATCTTTGTGACTGTCCTGTTATTGACAGAGAGTGTTTATATATTCACCTAGAAAGTAATTTGATCACAACTTTCTTGTTACCAGTCGGAATTCAGAAATTTTGGAAGTTCTGGAAACCTTATGATTTAGGCTACAAATTTAATGTTTTTAGTTTTGAGTATTTTTGATGTCTATATGGTGAAAAATTCATATCTTTATGACTGTCCTGTCATTGACAGAGAGTGTTTACATATTCACGTAGAAAGCAATTTGATCATAACTTCCTTGTTACCTATCGGAATTTAGAAATTTTTGAAGTTATGGAAACCTGAGAATTTAGTCTACAATTTTTATATTATAATTATTCTCATATTTTGTACATTTCTATGTGAAAATATATATTCTTTATAGTAGAACCGAAATATATGTAGTGTTAAATTTCCGTGTTTGATGATATTCTGACGATTGCTATGATTTTTGTCGCGTTCTTTTTTTTAAAAATTGATGTTATTAGATGGAAATGATGTCCATTAATATATTATCTTAGATTTGAAGAATATTGAGATTAAAGTTTTATTTAAATTCCATTTAAATTTAAATAACGATTAATACCGATATGTGAGTATTTTGAGGGTTTTAATGATTTTAATTTCAAATAAATTCTTGAAAATTTCTTAAATAAAAATAAATCATTGTTTATGAAATAAGTATTTTGTAGCATTTTTAAGAGATTTTTTTATATTAATTATTCATTATTTTAAAGTGTTTGTATAATAGACGTTCTCTTTAAAATAATGGATTTTTCTGTACAAAGCTTTTAAAATTGTTTCTAGATTGTTTAAGAATTCTATTTTCTCTAAAAAAATATTTTAAATATAATTTAGCCTATATTTATGAGTTTCGGCGATAAGAATGAGAACTAAATAATTTACTACAAAAATTATATGTGGTATGGGACATGTATTTTTGCTTTATCGCTTAATATCGGACTTGTACGATCGAAACCAATTTGAAGTGTTATTTTGAGTTGATTTAGAAGTTACCAAATTTTGGTGAAGATTATTGGTTTTGAGAGTTACTCTTTGAGTACATTCGACGATGAACCAATCTAGATGCATTTTGTGATGACCGATGAACTGAGGCAATATTGATGTTAAGTTTTAATTTGCAACTATGGTTAGAAATAACCATCACGATGTTCTTTTACTTGCCTAGGAGATGAGGCAAGTTGTTATGATGGATTGATGATGATTTCAATATTTACGATGAATTTTTACTTGTCGATGAAATGAGACAAGTCTCGATGTCACTTAAAACTCGTCCAAGCAAGAGATAAGATGAGTTAGGTATCTTACACTCGCCGATGAGATGAGGCAGTGTTTATTTGATGATGTTTTATGATGGTTTTCTAATGTGGCATCGACTAACGATTAGTAAACCAATAGGTACGAACGTATGGTATGGGACGTACGTTCATGCATATTGGGTTCCTATTCGAGAAGTTGAGACACATTCACGATGTTACTAGTGCTACAGACCGAGTACTCGATTGGAGTCATCACGATGTTCATGAAGTTATTACTCGACTCCAATCATCACGATGTTATTACATGGGTTTTTATGACTGGGTGTCATCAAGATGTTTCCGACTATAGTCAATCAAGATGATCACGATGTTATGATGTTATGTGACCCTAAGTCATCACGATGAATGGTACCAAATAATGGTAGTACTAGTCAAGATGTAAATGCACGTGCTGTTTTCCATGAGGTTTTAGGTTTTTCGATTTCACTATTTTGATGATGATGCTGTAGTATATCCTTATGTAAGAAAAAGGCTTATTGACATACATGGTTTTATTTGTGATTTCGAATATGATGTTTTGGATTCTTTCCGGGCTCTATCAAGATGGATTTGAGACATTATATATATATATATATATATATATATATATATATATATATATTTATACCAATGAGATGAGGTATAAATTATGGTAATGCTTTTATGATGAGTGTTGTTAATAGATTTAAGATATATTTATATTTATACCAATGATATGAGGTATAAATGATTATGAAGAATCTTTATAATGAGTTTAGTGATGGATTTGAGATGTATTTATATTTATACCGATGAGACAAGGTATAATAATTAAGAAGTTTCTATTAGATGAGTTTTATTTATGATGCATTCTTGAAGTTTTAATTATCTTATGAAGATTGACTTTATGGTTCATATCCTCACCCATTTCATTCGGTTATATATATAATTAGATGAACCATGTCTATCTAATATACATATTGTATTCCTCTATGCAATCATGAAGAACCATTGATGTATCACTCTAGAGATAACTTGATGACCTATATCATTCCATTGGTAACGATGGAATGGTTTTTCCCTTATCTCTTATCATCACCTTTACTAATGGTAAGTTCTAGCTAGCCTGACCCGTGTGTTTTCACTCGGGTCAGACCGAGTTGTTTCAGGTATCATCAACTGGGCTTAGCTTGAAGTTGATGTTGGCTAACAGCTCTTCTTTCTCTTGAGTAGTTTATTTCTTCCACATACTCTAATGTTTTTTATTTGATTCGATGTATATGGTGTGGTCGTGTACCACCGTTATTGTATTCATATTGTATAGTACTGAACGTGTATCAGTGTATATGTATATATATGATGTTGGTTATTGTACCGTGATGTGATTTACATTTAGTTATTGTATTTTGTTCTGATAGATCCGTTAGCCACCTATAGTTTTGGATTAAGCATTTACTAGGTATGTCAATCCACTTGATTTGAAAAATTATAATGCAATTATCGACGTATTCAGTAGATGTTTAAGACAAAATTATAGATGGTCGCCCTTAACCAGCCCTATTCTCTACTTTAGTAGACGGAATTACTCATTAATTCTCTTTGCTAAGGTGGGTCTCGGGGTGGGGCATTACAGCATGGTATCAGAGCTGTGGTCAGAACAAAGTAGAATAAACACAGAATAGTATGTATATCATGATACATCGAAGTACAATATGAGTGAATCATTGTCCTTTATTCGAGCTTGCTTTCGAATCGAGCCTTGATTTTTTTTAAAAATTTTTTTGGGATTGTTGAGATGGAATATGTCTAGGAATATAGATATATATTGTATTTCATAGTATTCCATAGTAGAGTTTGATGTTAAATTATCTTATATAAAATCTTACTTGGGATTATTCTATTCTTATTTTTGTCAATACAAGTGAGTTCGTATCGATGGAGCTGATTGATTTCTTTGGGCATTCTTGTTGCATTCCTTTGTGAGGTGTGAATCCTATTGAAGGGATCCACAACGATTGGCTTGTTGTGAGCATTCTGAGTTCTTTATTTGTTGCTGTTTTAGTGAGTATTTGTTTATTACTCACCATCTCGAGATGTATATGATTTGAGATAGACTGACTTATTTGATGTAAAGTATTATCCTTTTTTTGTTATAGGATCATATATTTATTTTGGCATCCTAATTTGATTGGTTTATTATTTCTGCCACTTTGGAATGTTAATGATGATTCCAAAGTTTTTGATTTCACTCTTGAGTATCGATATGATGATGATCTATCTCAAATTCCAGCAATAGTGACTTTGTTGAGTTTTTGAGTCCATTTGGAATTTACATCCAATTAGGCAATCGAGCGTTGAAGTAACCTTATTCCTGGCTCTGAGCTCTTCGGTTATTCTTCCACGAGGATATCCACTGAGGAATGAGGTGAGTATCTAGATTGTTTGAGTTTGGTTGAGTTATCATTCTGCTTCGTTTGAGTGTTCTTTTCAGATACTCAATCAATGTTATCCTTTAGAATCACTCCGTTTGAAGTAGTGATTCATGGATTGTGTGTTTCTTCTCCTTCGAGAAGAATATCTTACTTATCCTGTATCTTGATGACTTTTGGGAGTGGCTCATGACATCGTAAGATTGACTAACACCCTATCTCCTTCTGTTGATTTTGAGAATCGCGTATTCTAGAAATATCTTGATACATTCTCTTAATGTTCTTTGGTTTGAGTTTTTGAAGCTATATATATACGCATATATATATATATATATATATATATATATTAATGAGTTTTAAAAAGAGAAATTAGAGTTTTGAGATATTTTAAAAATCAAAGAATGTTTTGAGAATATATCTATATGAATAGTATTCTTTCATAGAAATAATATGAGAGTGTTAGGTTATCCATCGAGTAGTTAAGAGTTCTAGTCGATACGCCTGATCAACGTTATCGATAGGAATCTCCTAAATGCTATGATGAGGTAATCAGACACGATGGTTTGTGTTTAAAATTGAAATTTTGAAAATAATATTTTGAGATTAAATATTAAATTTATTTCCAATGGTAATTGCAGCCATTAATTTTAGAGACGAGTAATAGAGTGGCGAGGCAGTTTTGATCGTTCGATCAACTCTGCAACCAACAGGTATATTTATTTATTAGAGATTCAATGGCGAGGCAATTCCATTTATTTATTTTTAAATTATAAAGATGAGAATATAAATGAGATTATTTATGAGTTGTGCTTTATTGGAAGTATATTTTGAGATTTTAGAATCTATATTGTATACATTGGATGTTTTAAGAGAAGAGTTATAAGAGAATTTGAAGGTTGTTTTAAACTATTTAAGTGGTTAATTTAAACCCTTAATTTATTTTGAGGAATATTATTATGGATTTTTTTAAAAGAAATTCTTTGAAAATTAATTTTGAAGTAAGAGAATAAATTGGGACTTTTACTTTGAGTTTTAAATAACTTACTGAGTAATATAGTAAAAAGTTTGAAAATTTTCAAATGTTGAAAATTGAGATTTAAAATTTAAAAGAAGTTGAGAAAAAAAATCTGAATATCTTGGATTGAAAAGTAATTTGAGCTTATATTCTTATTATTGAGTTCACTCTATTCTTGTGCTATTGATGACGACGTGCATTTTCGCGGTCATTCGAGTTTGGTGGCCTCGTGAGAAGCCATTTTGTGTGATTTATCTATCTTTTCTACCGAGTCTATCCTTGTTGTGAGGATGTTCTTTTCGCGTTATTATGCAAAAAATTGTGTTGATGATCGTTTTTATTGTTTAGAGTTCGGGTTTGATCCGGACT
This sequence comes from Allium cepa, assembly GCA_030765085.1. Classification (NCBI taxonomy): domain Eukaryota; kingdom Viridiplantae; phylum Streptophyta; class Magnoliopsida; order Asparagales; family Amaryllidaceae; genus Allium; species Allium cepa. The sequence goes on along the minus strand of CM060931.1, from coordinate 925,597,230 downwards.
CTATTCATAGAGTTTTGAGAAATCAATCATTTTCGATTGATTATTCGTTGAGCATCTTATTGAGTTTTGATTCGAGACGGGAGATCTTCGAAATTCTTTCGAGTTGCTTGGAAAATTCAATGGTTAGCTAATCACCATATTAGCACAAGATAGGCCATCGAATTAACCAAGTGAGTTTTTCCTTTTTTCTTTCTACCATTCTATGTTGAGAGTATGAATGTTTGAGTTTTGAGCTTGTCTTTTATCCTTTTCGATTGAATTTTTGTGTTGTTTACAACCTTTTTCCACTAGAAATTGCGAGGACGCAATTTTGTTAAGTGGGGGAGTCTGTAACAACCCGGGATTTTGAAGGTTACTGTTAATATTAAATTATAATGAAATTATAATTTAATATTTTGTTTAAAAACGAATTGGATAATAAAATGAGTGATTATATTGTTTATTTTATATAAGCAATATCTTGATGAATATAATTTGGGATTTGAAATTTAAATAAGCCATATTATTTTATTTGAAGCCTGTTTCAACATTTGATGGTTGAAAAAAAAAGTGTAAATGAATGAAACAAAGTTTGAAAAACTTTATTTTTGGATTTGGATTGAAAATAAATAATTGTGATGGTTAAATTTTAGTTAATTAGTAATATTGGAAATTTATTCCAATGTTAGCCTTCTATTGTAAAATAAAAGGAATAATATAAAGAAAAAAAAATTTAGAAGTGTGGTTAGGCATGGAATGATGTATTAATCTTATAAAAAGTGTTAAAACAATTTAATACACTTCATTAGACTTAAAAATAAATTTTGTTTGGTTGAAATGGATGAAAATAGTGATTTTTCAATAAAAATGGGAATATTGGAAATATTGTGTTATATGGGAAAAATAATATTGTTAATTGGAAAAAAAATGTTTTGATGATTAAAAAGTGTTAGAATGATTTATTGCAATTTATTTGACCCGAAAGAAATTTTTGTTTAAGTTACTGCATTAAAAATAGTGTTTTTACACTAAAATGGTGTAATTTGTAAAATATTGTGAAAGATAGAGTTTTATTTATAGAAATAACTTTTTATTATCGAAATAATTTTTTCATATATAATAAAATTTTTGTTGCAAACAATTTGTTGTAGATATTCTGTTTGGTTAAAAATGAGAAAACTAGTGTATAATTGATTAAATAGGTTAAATATGTATATCACATAGGAATATCTCTAAGTATATTTGTCTTGGGCTTATTTGGGTTAGGTTTGAATCCATTAACATTCTCTAGAACCATCTAGAAAAGATGAAATATGTGTAAAGTATTTTTTTCCTCGACTTCCTGCCCAAAACAAAAGATACAGTAAATAGAAAGAAAGAAAAACAATGGCTTTCTCTAATTGAATCTCAATTCCACTCAATTTTGGTGTTAATTCAAGAAGAACTTCACCAATATAAGAATAGAGAAAGAACTTCACCTTCAAACTCCTATCTTTCTTCACAAATTTGGGTGTTTGCTATCTAAAATCAAAGGTGAGTTTTAAAACTCACATTTTCTAGCTTTGATTGAGATTTCAAGGTATGAAATCTCAATTTTGTTTGTTGCATGTTTAATTGTGAAATTGCCGTCAGTAACTTGGACATATCTCTTTCATTTTAAGTCGGAATTCAATAATCTTAGATGATCTGGAAATCATAGATATAGCTCTATAAGTTTGATGTTTTGAGTTTTGAATATTTTTGATGTTTATAAGGTGAAAAATCCAAATCTTTCTGACTGTCCTGTTATTGACAAAGAGTGTTTATATATTCACCTGGAAAGTAATTTGATCATAACTTTCTTTTTACCAGTCGGAATTTAGAAATTTTGGAAGTTCTGGAGACCTTATGATTTAGGCTATAAATTTTATGTTTTTAGTTTTGAGTATTTTTGATGAATATATGGTGAAAAATCCATATCTTTATGACTGTCCTGTCATTGACAGAGAGTGTTTACATATTCACCTAGAAAGTAATTTGATCATAACTTCCTTGTCACCTATCGGAATTTAGAAATTTTTGAAGTTATGGAAACCTGAGAATTTAGTCTACAACTTTTATATTATAATTATTCCCAGATTTTGTATATTTATATGTGAAAATATATATTCTTTATAGTAGAACCGAAATATATGTAGTGTTTAATTTCCGTGTTAGATGATATTCTAACGATTTCTATAATTTCAGTCGCATTTTTTTTTTAAAACTTGATGCTATTAGATGGAAATGATGTCCATGAATATATTATCTTATATTTGAAGAAGTTTGAGATTAAAGTTTTATTTAAATTCCATTTAAATTTGAATAATGGTTAACACCGATATGTGAGTATTTTGAGGGTTTTAATGATTTTAATTTCAAATAAATTCTTGAAAATTTCTTAAATAAAAATAAATTCATTGTTTATGAAATAAGTATTTTGTAGCATTTTTAAGAGATTTTTTTTATATTAATTATTCATTATTTTAAAGTGTTTGTATAATAGACGTTCTCTTTAAAATAATGGATTTTTCTGTACAAAGCTTTTAAAATTGTTTCTAGATTGTTTAAGAATTCTATTTTCTCTAAAAAAATATTTTAAATATAATTTAGCCTATGTTTATTAGTTCCGACGATAAGAATGAGAATTAAACAATTTAGTAAAAAAAAATATGTGGTATGGGACATGTATTTTTTCTTTATCGCTTAATATCGGACTTGTACGATCGAAACCAATTTGAAGTGTTATTTTGAGTTGATTTAGAAGTTACCAAATTTTGGTGAAGATTATTGGTTTGAGAATTACTCTTTGAGTACATTCGACGACGAACCAATCTAGATGCATTTTGTGATGGCCGATGAAATGAGGCAATATTGATGTTAAGTTTTAATTTGCAACTATGGTTAGAAATAACCATCACGATGTTCTTTTACTTTCCTAGGAGATGAGTCAAGTTGTTATGATGGATTGATGATGATTTCGATATTTACGATGAATTTTTACTTGTCGATGAAATGAGACAAGTTTCGATGTCACTTAAAACTCGTCCAAGCAAGAGATAAGATGAGTTAGGTACCTTACACTCGTCGATGAGATGAGGGAGTGTTTATTTGATGATGTTTTATGATGGTTTTCTAATGTGGCATCGACTAATGATTAGTAAACCAATAGATACGAACGTATGGTATGGGACGTACGTTGACGCCTATTGGGTTCCTATTCGAGAAGTGGAGACACATTCACGATGTTACTAGTGCTACAGACCGAGTACTCGATTGGAGTCATCACGATGTTCATGAAGTTATTACTCGACTCCAATCATCACGACGTTGTTACTTGGGTTTTTGTGACTGGGTGTCATCAAGATGTTTCTGACTATAGTCAATCAAGATGATCACGATGTAATGATGTTATGTGACCCCAAGTCATCATGATGAATGGAACTAGATAATGGTAGTACTAGTCAAGATGTAATCACATGCTGTTTTCCATGAGGTTTTAGGTTTTTCGATTTCACTATTTTGATGATGATGCTTTAGTGTAGCCTTATGTAAGAAAAAGGCTTATTGACATACATGGTTTTATTTGTGATTTCAAATATGATGTTTTGGATTCTTTCCGGGCTCTATCAAGATGGATTTGAGACATTATATATATATATATTTATACCAATGAGATGAGGTATAAATTATGGTAATGCTTTTATGACGAGTGTTATTAATAGATTTAAGATATATTTATATTTATACCAATGATATGAGGTATAAATGATTATGAAGAATCTTTATAATGAGTTTAATGATGGATTTGAGATGTATTTATATTTATACCGATGAGATGAGGTATAATAATTAAGAAGTTTCTATTAGATGAGTTTTATTTATGATGCATTCTTGAAGTTTTAATTATCTTGTGAAGATTTACTTTATGGTTCATATCCTCACCGATTTCATTCGGTTATATATATAATTAGATGAACCATGTCTATCTAATATACATATTGTATTCCTCTATGCAATCATGAAGAACCATTGATGTATCACTCTAGAGATAACTTGATGACCTATATCATTCCATTGGTAACGATGGAATGGTTTTCCCCTTATCTCTTATCATCACCTTTACTAATGATAAGTTCTAGCTTGCCTGACCCGTGTGTTTGCACTCGGGTCAGACCGAGTTGTTTCAGGTATCATCTACTGGGCTTAACTTGAAGTCGATGTTGGCTAACAGCTCTTCTTTCTCTTGAGTAGTTTATTTCTTCCACATACTCTGATGTTTTTACATTTGATTCGATGTATATGGTGTGGTCGTGTACCACCGTTATTGTATTCATATTGTATAGTACTGAACATGTATCGGTGTATATGTATATATATGATGTTGGTTACTGTTCTATGATGTGATTTACATTTAGTTATTGTATTTTGTTCTGATAGATCCGTTAGCCACATATAGTTTTGGATTAAGCATCTACTAGGTATGTCGATCCACTTGAGTTGAAAAATTATAATGCAATTATTGACATATTCAATGGATGTTTAAGACAAAATTATAGATGGTCGCCCTTAACCAGCTCTATTCTCTGCTTTAGTAGACGGAATTACTCGTTAATTCTCTTTGCTAAGGTGGGTCTCGGAGTAGGGCGTTACAGTTTCCCAGGTTCAAACACCGGAATACCCGCTCTACAGAATCTGAACTGGCTACACCACTCAGATCTAGAGCTCCTATGTATCTAGATCTACAAATCTAAACAGGATACTGGACCACCTGTTCAACTTCCAAATCTCCCAAAACTGGTGATTCTAAAACCAGTGATAGACCATACACGTACTCCCTCAGAGATACATGAAATACATAATGAATCCCAGCCGTCTGAACTAGCAATTCAATCATGTAGACCAAACACTTAACCCTTAAGAGAAAATATAAAGATCCGAACTCTTATCCACAAATCTCTCATATCGATCCTGGCTGCCTTCAACCTTCTTGATCAATCCAATCTTTACAGATGCCTCACAGAACAAATCTGGACAAAGAAATAAGCGATCTCCAGATCCTTCTCAACAAAATGGTTCTCATCAAAATCCATCAAAATCTACCACACAAACTCTACTACACCAATATCAGAAGACTTCCAACATACTACTCCTATTCGAAAACAGATTAGATGCATAAGACAATCAAGCCTCCAGATTCAAAATGAATTTCATGTAGAAATCCTCTGATCCAAGACAAAACAAAAATTCTCAATGAATCGGTTGTTGCTTCAATTTTAGAATAGCTGCCACTATACTTCCGCTGCACAACTCTGATTTGAGAATGCTGTTGATGAACACAAGTACAAACTTGATCAACCCATTCCGGAAACATTATTCATCAAATTTTATAAAATCTCAGTGATCTATCCGATTCGGTCACAAACATCACAGCAAAAATTCAACCAGAAATCTAGATCCGATCAATCCTGCCAGCTTCACAAAAAACCTCTCTCACTCAAAGAACTTCGTTCCTACTAGGCTGAACCACCGGTAAAGCTCCAAGAACCTAGTTGATACAGAACTCAATCTCTCGATGCGGATGCAAACCTTAACTCCTTCGAAGATATCCAGAAAAATACCAAACCACTTCGATAACTCAAACATCCTCTAGAGATGCTTCAATCCAAACAAAGATTACTCAGAGAACTTCCGAACCATCGCAAGTCACTTTTACGATCCTCTTTAGTTCAGATTCCAAGAAACCGTTCTCTCTTCACTAATCAGAATAGCTTAAACCTTCTAATCAAAAGAAAAAACTAGTGGTCCACCTTCAACCACAAACATCACACCCAGCTGAGCTTCCAGAAGAAATGGACAAACTTCACCATTTGCCTGGCCTACTGACAAAAGAATCACAGAGACTTCTGAACCAACGAAGAACAGGCCACTCTACTGCTTCCGTACTCCACTCAAGGATATAGCTAAACCAAGAAACTATTCTGATAGCACACTCAACACCTCTAAGCTGATACTGCTGCCAAAGACTTTCTTATCCAAAAGCTCATTGAATCTCAAAGCTACATCAGCCACTTCCATAATAGAGCCTTCAGTAGACAGATATCCCTCAGGAAACTCGACTTCAAATCAAGCACAAATATCTTGTCAAACTGAGTCTCAAACTCAAATATAGACTGAACTCATTCCTAAGGTTGCCAAGATACCATTGCTGGCTTCAGTACTTCCGACTGATCCAGGCTCAAGAAAATCCATTTGCATGAGTGCAAGCAAGCTTACATTCCAAAGATCAACTCCGAACCTTGAAAAGATTTCCTTCAGAGATCGGTGAAATCCCTCACACCAAACTGCAAAACTACTCATGATGCCCAATACTGCCTTAGCAGATTCACTTCCAACCTCAAACACTCGGACTCCAACCAATGGTAGTTGTGTTACACACACCACTACCCTATCTACCTCTAGAACTTATATTGGAAAACCCGAACAGGTAACCCAATCAAATAGGTAGAAATAAATATATATATATATATTAAAATCACAAATATGCTCTCTCAAGACAGACACCACTCCAGAGCCTAGGTATTCGCTCATCCTAGTGCTTTGATACCACAATGTAACGACCCGCCTTTCATTCCATAGAAAGACGCATCATTAAGAAGAAAGAAAGGGATAGAAAAGAGAAAAGATAAGAAAGAAAGAAAGAAACAACATTAGAATCTCACAGCGGAACAAATAAATTATATTATATCACATAAAATATTACATAGTATCATATACATCAGAGTTATACAGATAATACAACACAAACTAGACGGTTATAAACACATGTCTAGTTATTACAATTCAAGTACATCAGAGAAAATAGATACAACTCAAACACAGCGGAACCACTATATATATCTACACGCTGAAGCCTCCTGCTCCATTTCTCCTCCAGAATTCGTCAAAGCAATCCTGAATCACTTGACTACTCATACATAATATGAGTACCCAAGAGTTTAATAAAACAGAAAATAAACACTCGGGTCAGACATGGGTCTGGTGTGAGTAAACGGGTTTAAAGTTGCTTAACTTTGAAAATCCTTTGAAAACAAAAGGTATCACGTAAGACTTCCCACACGTAAACATGGAAAAGTTTTTACCTTACGCTAACCAAAACATTTGATAGGAAATCCAGTGATATTATAATAGTGTCTAGGGTTTTAAAAATAAAATACAGAAATAGCTGGAATGCTTACATCTCACGTTCCAACATAGTTGGGCACAATCAAAACCGTACAGGCACTTATTGGATTTTAGATTCCATCAATGGCAGGGCTACTGGGGTACCGCCCGTCACAGTACGTGGCCTAGATCACCGTACCGAGGATCACTCCCAATCCTCTATAATACAAAGCCGGAACCATCCCTTACTGGATAGTCTCGAACAAGACAACCCCGCAGATGGCCGTCGCTAACCGCCCACACAGCCGAAATAAAAAGGGACCTCTAGACAGGGGTAAATCTCGTCCTAATTGGGCATGACCCACTCAGCCTTGCTGCTCCCCTATTTTAGCCATTCCCGGTTGATGAAGCTTGAGGCTACGATTACCTTTATAGGAACATTAATCTTAGAATGCTCATCGTCCACCTGACGATGTTCTGAAAGCATTCAATCCATACAAGTTCGTTCCGGGTTTGAACGAAACCGAAGGCACTATTTCGCTACACTCGTTTTGGAATCACCCTTAGAGTTAACGATAATAGCCCTTGCACTCTGAATCTTCATCTCGAACCTGAAAGTACTACCCCCGTTAAACTCGTATTGGAATCACCCTCATAGTATTAACACGAATAGTCCTTACACCTCGAGTCTTCACTCTTCACTTGAGATTCACGACCTAACGTTTAATTTGGATCGATGTGGTTTTCGGAATTCCAAATTTGGAAACCCGATCCCGGTCTCATCGAAATCCAAACGCCATCTTAATGTCCAAGTGATTTTAGTTTGAACAATTAATTCAATTCATCATTATCTATATACACATAGATAGATAATTCACATATCACAATAGATAATGACATTTCCATCCTAAACAGATAATCCGTATTATCATCACAAACAGATAATCATCACAAACAGATAATTCATATTATCATCCTTTAACTAAGCATCCATATCATATAGATATTACTCATCTCATTACCGAGATCACAACCATCCAATGAAATATAAATATCATCCATAAGCAATGATTTATTAACCATCATCTATAATTAATTTAAAATGAATTAAATTAATCACTTCTATCTCTAATTAATTTAAAGTAAACTAAATTAATTACTACATCTATAAATCCTGCTTATATATCCATTAATTAATTAACCTAGTTAATTAATCATTCTCTAAGTATTTATCTTGATTAAACACCTTTGATTAATCATTCTAATTACAATAAGTAATTAGTCTTTAATTAATTTCACAAAATTAATTAACCTTAATCATTAGTAATTAACATTTAATTACATCATTTATTAATTAACTATAATTAATTACATTTATCCTTAATTAGCTACATTAATTAATCACTTTATTATTAATTATTCCTTAATTAAACAATTCTTAATTACATCATTAATTATATTAATCAATGATCTCTAATTTATATTTAAATTAATTATTTGATTTAAATTAATTACATTTAGTAATTAATCTAAAATTCAAAAATACAATTATTAATCATCATTGATTAATATCAATCCAGTAATTAACTACCATTAATTACTCATTAACAAATTAATTATTCTATAGTTAATTATCTTAATTAATTCCCTTGATTAATTACAAAAGTAATTACCCAAATTACTTCATTATAAATCATCGTTCACTAATTACATTCCAGTAATTATCATTTATTACTTCCCTAAGTAATAATGTTCCATTAATTACATTAAGTAATTATTCTTGTTAAATCATCAAATGATTTTCTTAAATTAATTAAACTAAATTAATCAACTTAAACTAATCACATTATCATAATTAATTACAATAAGTAATTAATCCCTTAACTACTTTTATTAAATAATTATACTTAACAAATTAAAATTGATTATCTTCAATAAATAAACTAATTAATTATCAAAATTAATCACATTAATTAATTACCTAATAGTCCTTAGATAATTATCTTTATTAACTAATAACATTTTCTTTAGTTACTTTCTTAAGAAATTTATCTTAGATTAATCATTATTAATCATCCCTAATTATAAATTAATCCAAAACATTAATTAAAATCAAATAAATAAGACATTCCTTAATTCTCTTATAAATTAAATTCTTTTTATTATCTTAATTATTTCTAAAATAATTCATTTACTTTATTAATGACTTTATTAACATTCAAATGTATTTAAAACAATACATTTCTAAATTAAATTCAAATTCCATTTTGATATTTAGAATTTCAAATGTTTAACCATTTAAAAACATTTATCCAAATTTAAATAAATTTATAAACCTTAAAATAAAAGTAAAGAACCTTCATTACTTATATAAGATACTTATATAAGGAAAAGTTTAAAACTAATTTACTTAATTTTATTTAAGAAATCAAGCTTTTAAAAAAATTGATTATTTTAACTTCCAAATTTAAATTAAACACTTCATAACTTTAATTCAAATATTAAAGAAAAGAAAATTTTCAAGTTTAAACATTTATTTGAAACAAACTCATTTTTAAAATTAACTTTAAAACATTTAAACTTGTTCAACATTTAAATTTACAAAACTGTTTTAAATTCAAAATCTAGATTCATAGTAAACTTGGAACCATATTTTAGACTTGATTTAAAACTTGATTTAAATTTAAAAATTCTCATTTTAAAAACTTAGGATTCAAAAGTTCCTTTGAATTCAAATTTAAACTTTGAATTCAAATTTAAACTTTGCATTAAAAACCCTGTTTAAATCCTTCTTCAAAAAATTAAATTTCATTTAATTTTTAAAAACTGCACACTGTCAGGTTATAAACCTAAATCAAACACTTACCCGAGACCACCCATCAAATACTTCGAGACAAAACCCTAACTACTCCGAGACAAAAACACAAACTACCCGAGTAAAACTCGAGTTCTACTCTCCTGCACAAACCCAAAAGATCATCAGAACAAAATATGCACGGTGCATATGCACCGACGCTCAGGCAACCTCCAGCCACCATAACCCCCTTCACCACGTCGCCGACCATCCCCAAACATGATCACGACCACCAGAAATCCCCACAGAAACTCGAAATCAAAATCGAGTTAGCCAAGCAACCTGGAAACTCGACACTGCAAACATTCCCAAACCTATCAACACCGCGACAACCCATTTCCGACCATCAGAATCACTACGACTCCCGCAATCCCTACGCCTACATCTCCTCTTCCAATCCCCAAAGCCTTGCAACACTCGGTGCACCGGAGATAAAGAGAAGCATCAACAATTCGACCACCAGAAAACTAGGTTTAGAAACTGAAAAGAGCAATCACCGTCGCCACCAACCTCTAACCATCCACCTGACAATTTTCCCCCATTCACCAATCATTCCTCCACCTCCAGGAAGAACCACAACATCCCAAAACCACTAGATCGTTAGACAAACCCCAAAACTCCTATTATGATCAACCCAGAAATACTCAATCCATTGTTAATTAAAAAAAAATGTGATTTTTGTTATAAAAATCATGGTTTCATATGTGCATTCAAGTCATAAACCTATTTTAATAATATAAGATGTTTGATATTTTTTGCTTATTTAAAATAATGACTGTTATTATTGTTTTCAGAGACAACGGATTTTTAATTTAACTTAATTATAGTTTATAAACTTAAATCTATACTAAACAAACAATTTTTGTTTACATATCAATTTCTAACTGAAATCAAATCAAGTGCTAAAGGATTTCTATTAAAATCTTGGTGTTAAAACATGAACAGATATACAGATACCTGTAAACAACACACACACACATATATATTTATATCTATATACACATTGAATATTCATCACAATGCAATTATACAAAGCAAACTTATTCTATTAATCCACATGCAACAGATAAATTAAAGCCCTTTTTAAATGTGAAGTTATTCAACTTTAAAAAAATTTGAAGGCAGAGCAGTTTTATCTATAGCAGTTTGATTTTTGAAAAAAACAGTTTGCATTTGGACTTGAGTTCTAGTATTTGCTTTAGCATTGATTTTAGAAAGAAAGAACTATTTTTAAAAATAGAAATCTACTCACCTAATACAGAAGAAGCAGAGAACAAACTGTTGCAATTCATTTTCCTGGAGCTGTTAAATTTGATTTTCCTGTTGAACTTGTTGATTGCTAGTTGAATCTGGGATTTTAATCTGCTTGCTGATTTGTAGATGATTTTAAAACTGCATTTTGATGAAGATGATCCTAGCCTTAAATGCATGCAGACCGCCAATTTCTTTTGCTTAGATATGGAGTTGATCTTCATATTGAAGTTAAAAATTTGAGCAGATTTGGTTTTGCAGATTTTGTATTGTATTTGGTTTTGAATTTTTTTTTTAAAATCTGATTTCAGATTTTCTTTTGAAGGTAATGTTTGAATCTAAAGTGAATTGCTAAGTTTCTACTAAATATATTTTCAATAAAATGTTTTTAAAAATAAATAAAATCATGCCACTTGTTATCTTAGTGTGCCAAATGTTTACAAGTGTATTTTCAAGAGCTAAACGCCTTACACATGTTACAATTAAATATTAAAAAAATTCTTAATTTTATAAATGTTTTTAAATTCATTCTAAATAAATTACTTATTTATGTTACCATGTTTTGAAATGTTCATTTACATATAGCCTTTAAATGATTACATATAAATTTCCCTTATAAATTTACATATTTTAATGTTTATTTAAATATTTTTAAAATAATATTTTTAAAGCTAAATTTTCAAGAGAGAAAATTTTAAAAAGAAAAAGAATATTGAATTACATTTTATTCCAAAGTTTCAGACTAAAATATTATACTCTAATGTAAATAGACTAAGTCTATTTCAAAAAAACAATTTTAAAAGAAAACAAAATAAACTTTTATTATAAAATACAATTTAAAATATTATATTTTTAAACAAAATAAATATTTTACTTTAATTTCTTTTGAAAATATAAGATAGATTTTTAAAACAAACTTTTGAAAAGTTTCTATACTAATTTCAAATTAAATTTTGTAATTCACAAGTTATACATATATATATATACATAATAATTTTGAAAATATTCTTATAAAATTTAAATTTAAGTTAAAATCAAATTCCCTATTTACAATGCATACACATATATACATTATAAGTAAAATATCTTTTAAATTAGCTTAGAATGATAATTTCATCATTTAAATATTTTTAACTTTGAAAAGAATAAAGTTCCCATATATAAAGTTATCATTATCATTATTATAAATTTTAAAAAGAATAACATTTGTCAAACCAAATAATTATTAGTTTTTAAAAGATAATTTCTGTTTGAATTAGATTATTAAATCAATATTTCACATTTAAAATAATTATTAATGGAAATTATTAGATAAATATTTCCCAAATTTCCGAGACATCACATTAAAATAGAAACATATTTATCTGTAAAAGACGAACTCTGCCAAAAGAAGATTATTAAACAAATATTTTCAAATTTCAATAATTATATCAGGATATTATTAAATGAATATTTATCCAAATATTTAAAACTTAGTATTTATTATAGTTCAAATTCATTTATACACAAATCCAGATATAAATATTTATTATCAGATTTATTTGTTAAATCTATAAATTAGTATTTCAATTAACTAAATTCAGTTAATTTATCAATTATAGATATTCTAAAATCCGGGTTATCACATTCTTTCCCCTTTTGAATCTTTTCGTTCTCGAAAAGGAACGAAGTCAGAATTTATTTAATGCTTAAAACCATATAAATTTTCTTTAATCATTTTTTTAGAATGCTTTAAAAATCTATATAATATTACTAAAATAATTTTATAAAATACCTTTTATAACTTGATGTTTCAATAAGTCCATCTTTGTTCTTACAGAAATTCGGTCATACGTTGATCAGGCGTAAGACTGAAAATCTATAAGTGCTTAGCAGACCCATTTTCAACATCCAGTGAAAATACTCGGAAAATAATTTTATTGAAAATATAGAAAACATTTCTGAAAATAGAGGAAATATATTTGGTGAGAATGCTCTGGAAATCATCACCCCCGCCATGGTCGCAGTTAACCCGATGGTTACGTTGCCATCCCGACAAAATCCATAGATAACTGTAGGCCTCCACGCCCCTCGATTACACCATGGAACCCGCTACAGATCGCAGCTACAACTGGGGTCACGTTGCTATCACAGCAAAAAAACCCATATAACTGCAGGCCTCAGCGCCCTCAAATTCCGCTGCCAAAAGAATGAAACTTCTCCACTCCACTCGGCCATAGATCGCAGTCTACCGATGTTATGTTTCCTTCCCGGCAAAATCAAGCGTAGACTTTTGACACTCACCTCCACACGATTACCGCTATGGTCCACACAGTAGATCGCAGCGACATTGAGTTACACCATCGTCACAACACAACTCAAATGCCTCTGTAGGCATCAGCACTCTCGACTTTCGCTACCCAATAATCCTCAGGAACTAGTTTGTCCGGACTCCTTACAGGATCAACTTTAGAACCTCCCCCTTAGAGGCTCAAGGTAGTACCAACCTATGGTACTCCTGAGAAGTTCATCCCAAGGGAGCGCCTTTCTTTCCAGAGCCATTTTCAAAACACTTTATACTATACACATATAGTATCTTCAAATCATACACCTAGTATGAATCACATATAAATCTCCTTTCTCAAAATCGATAATTCTCACACTAGGCTTTCCAAATCCAATATTGATTTTACCCAAAAATCAAAAGCCTTTCCAAATCCAAAGGTTCCCAAAACCTTTTTCCAAAATCATCCTCATGAAATCCTTTATATATATATATATACATAGATATATAATCTTGAAAAATCTTTGGATCTCTTTAAACTTGTATAAAACCCTTTTTGTACTTCAAATATCTTTCAAAACCCTTTCTTCTGGCTTAGATTCAACAAGGGAAGATTTATCTTATAAAACAAAGATAAATAACTTTGTTTATTCCAAATCAAATATTCAAATTTGATTACTCTATAAAGTCATTAACTATATTACTTGCTTTGATAAAGTAAATTTCTACCATAGAAATATCTAATTTCTATTTTATTTCATCATATATTTCACAAAATATATTTTCCACTTCAAAAACCCTTTTACAGTTCTTATCCACAAACTTTCAATACCAATTTCATTCTAATCCGTACGATGTCACATATCATTCGTATGCAATATCAATCTGATCGCTCACTCGATCATACAATTTCCCTTCCGAACTAGTATCGTCCACCCGACTTTCTAGTGCGGACTCAGATCTGGTTTCTTGATCAGAAACTTTCATTCTCCTTGCATAGCCATAACCATGATAGAGAATATCCAGAACCAATCAACAATCCATATCCAGGTTCGCCGTCGAAAATCGAGTGAAAAATCCCAACTCGGATCGATATAACTATCTCGAAATTCTATGCTCGAATCTGGATCAAATCACTATGCGAATAAAATAATATACGTACATCCTGCGTATTTATCTTTATTGATTATTAACCAAATCAATTTCTCTTTCTATTCACATTTCCTTTAATTTCTATCCACATAATCACAATTATTTCAATTCCATTGGATTATCACTTTAATTCTTATCTCAAATGGATATTCAACTATAAACAGTTTGAACTCAGACCAGCTTATATTTAGAAAATAGCTTAAAAGGTTAAAAATAGAAAAATAGTTGAAAAAATAACTATTATTTTGTAAAATAGCTGTAAAATAATTAAGTAACTGTAAAATAGTTAGAAAATAGTCAAATAGTTATAGAAATTTTAAATAATTGCAAAATAGTTGAAAAACAGTAATTAATTTGTAAAATAGTTGAAAAATAGTAATTAGTCTATAAAACAGTTGAAAAATTGTTAAATAGTTCCAAAAATAATTATAAAACAAGTATAAGATAGTTTTAAGTTTAAAAAGAAATTTTTTATAGTAAATAGTTTGGAAAAAAAATAGATTTATATTAAAACAATTTTATTTTGAAAATAGTCCAGAGCCAAACCCTACAACTTTCAAATCTCCATTTCCTATCAATTCAATTTAAATTTCCACTTCCATTTAAATTGACTCAATTCCAATTTGAATTTAAAACTATTCAACTTTAATTATAGTTCCAAATTATTCAAATAATTTTGGACTAATTTCAAATTGAACCCACTTCAATTTCAAATCTTCTCAATTCCTGTTTGAATAAATCCCAATTCTCAGTTGAATTTGAACTTATTCAACTTCAATTTTATTTCAAATCAATCCAATTCAAATTTTCCTTTTGAATTTTTAAACTTATCCATCTTCAGTCACTATTCTAATTAATTCAAATCAAATTTAATTTGAATTAATTCAATTCAAATTTCAAATTTAGACCATCCCGAATTATATAAATTCGAGTTAAATTTTTAAATGTTGATTTAATCCTTTAAATCAAATCAACTTATATCTTTAAACCATTTAATTTTGAATCCAAATTCCATTTTTATCCTATTTTAAAGTTCAAATAATAATTCAAATCCTTTTTAAACAACAAAATCTTTGAAATTCAATTTATCATCAAATTTCAATTTTGAAACCAATCCTTAACAATTTGAACTTCCAGGTTCCGTTAAACAGCCAAAACTTAAGTTCAAAGTGATTTCACTTTCACAAGTTCACTTTAAATCTTTAAAATTCAACTTATTACCCATTCATCTCAAGAATAGATGTATTACCCTGCTTTATTTCTTCATTCATTTAAACAAATCCAGTTTTCAGTTTAAAGATTATTAATAACAACAGGATGGTATCATTTAAATTATTTTAAAACATCCATCCATTTCCAATTTCCAGAACTCAAACACATTTCGAGATCACACAAACTCCCCATTCAAAACAACCATTTTAACTTCCCAAGTTAAATACCAATTTCATCTTGAAATTTCCAATTCAGGTTGTTCGTTCAAACTTATTTAACTTCTTCTATGTTAAATTCAATTTACTTAATCCAGTCAACTCTACCCAATTTAAATTCCCATTTCAACTTCTAAACCTTACATTAATAGTCTTCACACTTATTAAGTTAAAAAACTTATCACTTTGGGCATACCACATCTCATTCCAAATTTAAAACTCAACATTTAGAGTTTATTTCAGACCATCTTTGATATTATGTATATTCCTCACATATATACATATTTTCTTCTTGGCCCACCAAGCCAAATTTTAAAATTTAAACCACCCTTGGTTTTAATTCAAAACAAATCCTTTTAAAGTTTACAAACAACTTCTTATTCTAGAATAAGATTATATTCAAAATAGTTTGAATAATATTATTTCCTTTACACACCAAGTTATCCTTAAATTTTAGGCCACCTTTGATTATTAGTTCAAAACAAATTTCATTAAATTTCCAAACAACTCTTATTTGAAATAGGACACTTTCATTCAAATATATTAAATAACATTTCTTTATCACTTTGAAACCACTTTCAAATTCCGGACCCAGATTTAAAACTTCACAATTTAGATCACCTTCCACTCCAATTTATAAGTCATACTTGCCTAAATGTTTACTTCCCTAAAACATTTTATTGTTTATTGGATAACCATCATCTCGTTATTAAACACCATAACCGTTCTATTTCTCTGGTTTGAAACCAATTCTAATTCATCTTATTTTGAAATTCTTCCCCAACTTCAAGATTTTAATTTCAGTTTGAATCCATTTCAAACTTATCTTTAATTTAATTTCAATTTGGTTGTATTTCTATGACCACTTAATTTAATTCCAATAACTTAACAAATAATAACCTTAATTGTTAGAAAGAAATATTGCTTTATATATATCAAAATATATTTTTATATAAAATCATTTAAAATCTTTATATAAGAAAATAACAAGTACGCTCTCATATATATATATATATATATATACACATATATATATATATACATATATATATATATATATACATATATATACTCAACTCATTCTAGGGTACCATCGACCCTATTCATTAATGAGTAATCTCAACAGAGCCAAGGTTCTCGCCTAACCTTCGGCTCTGATACCAAATGTAACGACCCGAGATTTTCAATCTCGAAAATTCCGAAAAGTTAAGGAAAAGAAAGAAAGAGAAAGAAGAAGAAGAAGAAACAGAAAACCAAACTCAAAATCTGTAACGCCCCACTTTTATGCTCGCAATAACAAAGAGTATTAAAAGAAATACTGTCTGTTATCACGAAGAATAAAGCTGGATAGGAGCGGCCATCCGTAGTTAGGCCTTACACTAGTATTGGTTACCTCGATAGGAGTGGTATATATTTTTATTTTTCATCTCATATTTATTTACTCCCATCGACATACCCAATTCTAGTATAAAACGAACTACGATGGTTCATAATAGTTTAGGACAATATATATATAATAATAACATAGATAAAGTAAATGCGGAACAAAGATATAACAGAAAGTCTCATATATATATAACTGATGTTAGTTGATATACATGTGATACAATACATATGATACAGCTAGAACTGTCGACTCTGGAAGTTACATATACAAGTACATTATCGTGAATAATATACATGAATATACAACATCCTATACAAATACACTAACTACTCTAAATGACAACGACTACTCCAAAAGATATGAAGTGGCTTCATAGCTCAAGCAGCAACTCATAGCTAAAAATCTACAACCTGTAAATACTCGGTCTGACCCGAGTATTATTTTAAAGAAAATAATAAACGGGTCAGTCTAACTGAAAATATCATATGACATGATATAGAATAAAAGGTATGGCATAACTGTACAATAACCATAAAATCATACTATGATATGTATGCAATTGAAAAATCAACAAACGATAAATCAATATCACAAGAATTCACATACGAAGACGTGAATAGAATCGAATGAAATCGATTAAGACTTGGAAACCAAATAAAAACACCAATATCAGAATATTGAATTGAACGCATAAAACAATTCAAGAAATTTGAATATCAATTCCGAATGTCATTACTGTGTGGCTGCAGTGCACGCACGCGTGCACTGCCTCGCCACAACAGCATATAAAAAATTAGCAAGACATGCAAAACGTTTCATCACTGTGTGGCTGCAGTGCACGCACGCGTGCACTGCCTCGCCACAACAGCATATCAAGAAATAGCAACAAGGCACAAAGGCCAATGCTCAAGAATTCACAGTGCCAACAGATGCAATAAGCAAGTGACAGTAGTGGAAAGCTTTAACCAAGTGAATTGAAGTGGTTGATTGTCTCAAGCAACAGCAACCAAACATGTTCGAACAAGGCATAGAAATGCCAAAGTGGTCAAGAAAAGATGACAACAACTGCAGCCAAAAACCCAGGTACAACAATCAAATGAATGTAGCAGAGGGAGGGGGGCTGCACAGTGTAAATGGTATGCAAACCACAACACACCAACACATGAATGCAATGGTGACCAAATGAAATGAAGACAAGGCAAGACTGCAACAGATTGCAGTCACGAGAAGGTCAACAACAAGTAACCAGGCTGCATCAAGATGCATTGGTCACACTTGAGTACAAATGCTCGAAGCATAGTGCATACCAAATCACAAACGAGCCTGAGGCTATAACTCAAAACAGTCAAACCAAATCAAACTGTATACAAACAGTTCAACATGACTCAAAGAAACAGTGGTGAACCAAATGAAAAATGCATCAGCCTAAACAACATAAAGGCCATGGAACAGCAAGATGATCGAACAAGTGACAATGTTAACAAGGTCAAACAACATGTAACAGCAGTTACAAATGACTCAGGCAAATGCCCAGAAACATCAACAACTACAGATGCAATCATAATGCAACAGGGGACCTGGTCAAGGCAGCAAGCATTGGTGGTATGTAAAATTTAAGCTGAATGACATAAGTGGCAAAAGGAATATGCACCATGCTCAGTGAACTCAATTGTCCAATAATACATCTCGAAATCAATTTCACTTAAAATAGAAAATGCACATGAACGTTGTGGCAACAGTTCAAGGCTACAGTAATAACTTAAATGCAAGCTATGTCATATGTGATTCAGTGACAAATTGCACAAACAAGCACAAATGTGCTACAGAGAATATGCTACATGAAAGGCATGAAGGCAGTAAAGTGCTGACTGGAAACAACTGCAAAGACATCAACAAGTATGACATAAGGCAGTGCAACAAAGACCACCAATGTTCAATGTAAATGCAAGCTAGTAGCTCATACTTCACATCAGGTCAGAGACCAATGAATGACCGGTTCAATCAAGAATGTAACCTAGTGTACCACAACCCAGGCTAGTATCCTACAACGACTTAAGCACAGTTCACCGAAGTTCAAAGGAGGTGGCAACAAGTTCGACCAAGAAACTGTTATCGACAGCAGTCATAAAAATAGTGTGGCAAAAGTAAATGAAGACACAATCATGTATCAACCAAAGTCAGAGACCGTAGTCAAGCATCAACAGGGATAGGACAATGAACAAAACCCAGTGAAAGTGGAAACAGTTTCATAAATCAAAAACATTATCATGTCAGAGCCGAGTTTGACAGTGTCAAACATCGTGGTGAAAAACTTATAACACATACCACTTCAAGTTCATAGAGGTCATGATCAAACAGTGGCCAACAAAATCAAAACAGTGAGCATCAATTCATTAACCATAGAAGAGCACGAACTAGAGAAGAACAGAAATCGAATGTCACAAAATGCCAAGACAGATATCAACTAAGTCAGTGCCAAAGTCGAAACAAATCACGTCAATAAAAATCAAGTCGAAACCAAAGACATCAAAACAGAATAAACAATCAAGGTCAAACAATTTACAGTTAGATGTGAGTAACGAAAAGTACTCACCTTTACCACGAATTGATGACGAACTCGACCAATCTGAAGTAGCCGAAGTCCCCTCGAGCTCGATCAAAAATCGAAGCATTCGAAAGCCCTAGCTTTTGTAGAGGAATGAAGGTCGATCGAAGAAGTCCTAGCTGCTGAAGATTGAATCGAGCGGAGTTCGAACCCTTGAAGCCATAGCCTTCGATTTCCATGCCCTAATTTTGGAGACGAATGATCGAAGGAAGGAGCGAACGAACGTGGCCGCCATTTATTTTCTTTCTTCGTTCGATTTTGTTTTAGGGTTAACGAATGAGAAAAAGATAAAGGAGCCGGTTATTTTGCTTTGGAAATTTATCACACTCCAAACAAATGAAACGTGGGCCGAGAATTCAAAGCCCAAAAATCAATTTAACCATTTATAAAAGAATTTTAACACAATTTAAAAACTTCAATTGGCAATTAGCTAGGAAAAGAAATCGTCTAAAGACGATAGTTAATCGGTACGAAATACCGGGTTGTTACAGAATCTCACATTCGCAGCAGATAAAATATAATATCAAATAATAACAGTTACACAAAGAAAATTGTACTTATCAAATTACATTTTTATACATCAGAGTTACGCTTTTCACAATCACTGGACAGTTTAAACAACTTGTCCTAGATATACAACAACAACAAAACATAGTTGATACACTCCATACGCTCCTATCATCCAGCTCGTCTTCTGAGCTCTAGGACGTCCTTACCTGAAAATCTATAATACTCGGTCTGATCCGAGCATTACATTAAAGTAACACCCGGGTCAGGCTGGAAACCAGCGTGAGTAAACCCATACAATTTGAAATACTAAGCTCTAAAACACAATAGGCATCCTAGGTAACTCATACCCTACTACGAGTTCATAACTGTTTAATGTCAACACTTATCTCACAAATCAATCCCTAAGTAACTTTACTTAGTTTTCAAAGGTCCATATTATTCCGTTCCAGCCTATTTATCTCACATTTCAAACCTTTAATAGAATTATTGTAGATTACAAATCGAAGTGGTTTCGGGTATTTACTGATACCCGACCGCGGTCTCTTCGGATCCCTCATCATCTATCCCAAGATATTCAATAAAAAAACAGTACAACTTTAAATATAGGGTGTCATCATTACGCAGTAATTCACCATTGATAGATAACCACATTTCACAGTTTAAACCAATCATATCATATCACATAGCATCACAAATCACATGTCAGAGATATCAGCAAATTTAAGGCATACAATCCTATCATTCATACGCAAGATTAATTTGTCATACCATTTCTAATTAATTTAAAATAAATTAAATTAATTATATTCCTTACTAAAAATCCTGCTTACTTAACCATTACTTAATTTCAACCCTATTTAATTAATCACCCTTTAATTATCCCTCTTAATTAATCCTCCTCGATTAATTATTCTTTAATTACATTAAGTAATTAATTTTTAATTATCACCAAGACTAATTGGCCTTAACCATTCCCATTAGTTAATCTTTAATTAATTAATGACATCCATTAATGGATCCCTAATCACTTCCAGTAATTAGCCATCCTATAATTACTTTCCTTAATTAATTAACTTCTTAATTAATTAATCCTTGATTTATTATATGAAGTAATTAATCCTTAATTACTTTCATTAAGTAATTTCCTTTAATTATTTCCCATCAACTAATTTCTTTACATTAATTACATTCAAAAATTAACCCTCAATTAATTATATTTAAGTAATTATCCAATAATTTCTTTACTAAGTAATTATACTTAATTAATTCATAAGTGATTGGTTTAATTAATTAAACTAATTAATTGACTTAAATTTAATTATATTAATTAATTCATTAATTAATCATCACTTAATCACTTGTTAATTGATTCAACCCTTAATTCACATTCATTAACTATTTTCGTTTAATTAATTATATAAAGTAATTATTCTTATCTAATACCCTTCAAAATTTTGATTAAATTTTAAAGATTAAAACTGTTAAGCCATATCTTGAGATAATTCGAGTTTCTTACGTTCCGCACCACAAATTTCCCGAGCCACTCATGAAGATAGCCGAGTTTCCTCCTTTCCCGGTCCTCTCATACTCCTACTTCCAAACGAAACCCGAAGTCAACCTGCACAGAACCATCATTTTCCCTGAAGTACCCAATAACTCATAGCAACATAGGCTTGTGCACGTGCACACCTCTACCATGACGCTCGGACCATCATCGACAACGACTGTAGTTCGACAATGCCTCACTCATTTGATTCCAATTACCCCGAGCCTCGAACGGTCGAAAAATAAAAAACGAGCCATCAGACCCAAAACTGGAACTAAAATCACCGACAAACTCGCCTTGCCATCGATAACTCCGACCACCATCATCCACGCCACCAAGCCACCTAGCTATGCCTCCATATCTAGCCTCGATTTTCCTTGTCCCGGAGCAACTCGATGCGACATTGACATTGATACGGCTCTTCTAAACCCAACTAACCAGACAAGACCTTAAACCCTAAACGGCTCCGCCGCGCGCACCACGAAACCCTAGAAAATCATTTACTATTTTTCCTACGATCACCAACCACTCAACTACCTTCAGCAATAAGCGCGACTAATATCCTAACGTCGATTGCCGGAACTTGGACAAAACATGATTTGCGTTCAACCCCCAAATTCTCATTCACCCCTGATTTTAAAATCTTGAAAACTATGTCAAAAATCATAATTTTCACACTCGAGTATGATTTCATAGGTGAAAATGTAATCTAATGTAATTGATTTTCAAGATAACTTACCATTTTACTGTAATTCGAAATTTTCCAGATAACTGTTCGTTACTAATACACAAAGTAATTTTTAAAAATAGTCTTTAGTTATTTCAAACACTTTTCCCTTTAAGATCATAACATGAAATTAAGTTTGTGAAGAGAATTTGATCTACATTAGATTGAGATTGAAAACATTTTTATGACAGAGGCCTATATGTAAAGATGTAAACAGATATGCACATATTTCTCTACTAAATATTCATCAACAAATTAATTATCCATGCAACCCCCTTTCACACATCACTACAAAAGATTTTGTATCAGATCCAATAGTAAACGATGTAGTTTACTCACCATTTCTGGAAACTAGAGAAGCTTGGGAAAAGTTTTCCTTTGAATTTGAAAATCTGGAATTTGCTACTTTGCTTGATTGCTGGACTAAATCTTCCTTAGTTGTTTGATAATTATTAAGTTGATCTTGATATTGAGATGCATTTGAACTTGAATTTGGCTTGGATCATGTTTGCTGAAGCTCTACTTCTTGCATAACCTATATCAGCTTTGAAATACTGCTACTTTTTTTAGAAGAGAAAAGAATATGAAGCTATTTTAATTGAAATTAGACGATCAGTTTTCTCAATTTTTTTTTTAGAATAAAATCATATTTAGCCAAGTGTAAATTTGCATGTTTTCAAATGCTTACACATGTTATTCTCTCTACAAATGTCAAATGCAAAGCTTTAGTGAATAACATATGTCAAGTTTATAATTATATTTATGATTTCATTAATCTATGTTTCACTTACATATATTACTTATTCTTTATAAAGATTTAGATATTATGTTCAAATTATATGTATAAACTATACATATTTATCTTTTTCTTTTATTTTGAAATAAAAAGAGAGGATTGACACTTGTTTCACAAATGTCACTTTTGATTAAATTGTGTTAAACCCCTTTTAGTAAATTTATTTATAAATTTGAGTTTTAAACCCTTGTTTAATAAATTATAACATATGTATAAAATTTCAAATCTTATACTTATTAAGGTTTAAATGTTATATACTTTTAAATTTTATGCTTATATTTTCAAAAGATATAAACATTATCAAAGCTTAATATTTAACTTTTTTTATTATTTTATTTTTTATATATTTTTTAATTTACTAATTATAAATACTTATTTAAATTCACATGAACTTATTTAAATGCACATGAACATATTTTTAAGCTTAGATTTAAATTTAAATAAGAGAAATAAAAAAGATTTGTTTTATAATCAAATTTTTTTTTTATTTAAGATGTTTGGATTTCAAATCCAAACTTCATTTTGCCATTTACTAATACACATTAAAATAGAAACATATTTATTCATAAAAGATAGATTCTGCCAAAAGAAGATTATTAAACAAATATTTTCAAATTTCAATAGTTATATCAGGATATTATTAAATGAATATTTATCCAAATATTTAAAACATAATATTTATTATAGTTCAAATTCATTTATACACAAATCCAGATATAAATATTTATTATCAGATTTATTTGTTAAATCTATAAATTAGTATTTCAATTAATTAAATTCAGTTAATTTGTCAATTACAGATATTCTAAAATCCGGGTTATCACATTTATTCAAACTTTCAAATTCCTATTATATAATCACTTACCACTTAAGTTAAATTTTCATTTCAGTAACTTATTTGATCTGGTTCAAATTCAATTCTATTTATTTAACTTCACTAAAGTTAAAATTTCTTTTATTATTTCATTTCATATTGTAAGTACAAAACTCATTTCACTTATATTTATCAGTTTCAACTTGGATTTTAAATTAAATTTCGTTTGTCAAAACAAAATTCGATTTTCAATTTACTATTGGCAGCAAATAAATCACACAGAAACTCAAAAATAATACTGATGATGCTGTAGTCATCACCCTTACTATTTCCTAGCAACGGTAGTGAATTCAGTACTTTATATTCTTTTAAAAATTTCCTTTTATTTACAAAACACATTTACAAGTATTTTACTTATATAATTGCACTATTTCACTTTACTTATTTAAGATTTGTTTCAAATTTTGATTTATCTTACTTAGATTTATAATAATATAACATCTTTAACATTGAAAAATAACTGTCAAAATCGATAGGATTCAAATTTTCAAAGAATTGGTTTAAATTCATTTTTATTTACAACTCATGTTTGTAAATATACTCAGGTTGTTTCATTTCTTATATATAAGATTATTCCACAATGTAAATCATTTTAAATATAATTCCATTCTTAAAATTCACTTGCTTATATAATATTTTCTTTTAAAGTTGTTGCTTATATTTAGATTATTCAAACAACCTTTATTAATATATGTATATATTTTTATTTTCAAACAACCAAACAATTCATTTATATACACTATAATATTTCCTAAAAAATTATTCCTTATATATGAAATGTAATCAAGGTAAAATTATTTCATTTACCCAATTTAAAATAATAATATGTCGAGTTGCCTCACTTGAGTGTTTTGAAATCCCTATCGATAATATGGCGTCCCACATACCGACCGGAATTCACAAACAACTCAACGGATAAGTAAACATAATATAAAACATTTTATAATCACCAAAAAATACACGTTTATATATAATACACTCAAACTCAACCTAGGGTGCTATTGTCTGTATTTATACTGAGTACACATCAAAGCTTAGGAATATACAAAATATGAGGTCTAATACCAAATGTGATGATCCGCAAATCAGTACCCTTTGAATCAACAATAAACCATATTTGTCCGACGCTAAAAGCACAGACTGATGGAAAGTCAAGAGAAAGAAAAGAAGAGAGAAGAAGAGAAGAGAAGAAAGAGAGAAGAAAAGATAAAACTGAACAATACAGAATCTCACATCGCAGTGGAAAAAATATAATATCATATCAATGACCTTTACAAAATAGAAACTGTATATACATACATCAATCAGAGTTCAATAATCAATCACAAATTATCGGCCTGGATAGTTATAATAACCCGTCCTCGCAATTGCTGATAATATATAATGACTAAGAATAACGGATAATCAAAACAGATACGTGTATACGAAATGAAGATCTTCAGCTCGCCTGCTGTAGCACCAAAAGCAGCAAATCTGAACCTGTAAATATAGTCGGTCTGAGCCGAGCATAACGCCCGGATCAGTCTGGTAAACCAACATAAGAAACACACTCAACTGAATTTATTAAAGCACCAAACTTTTCCTTTATGAAAACAAAAGTATCTCGTAAGACACGTCCACACATAAACACGGACATGATTTTACCTTACAATAACTAAAACATTTCATATCATATCATTTGATATTATACTAGTGTCTAGTATACAAATAATATTAATCACAGCCGAAATGGTTACCCATATAGCATTTCAGGGCTATTCATTACGCCTTTACAAACAAAATCGCAAGCTCGTAGTGGGGTTTGGATTTCCACGCAAATGACCAGGTGAAGGGACTACCTTCCGACCGTGCATCTCTAGAAGAATGTACCAAGGACCATCACAAAGGATCCTCTACCAACACAAGACCAACCCCCCTCCATAACTAGATGGTGCCGAATATATCATTCTCTGGTCATTGTCGACCTTTACCGAGGGCCCTTTAAGCATACAAACCACGATAATCAAATACACGACGTCATAGCATGTAAAGATATATCTAGAAGAGGATGACCATATCCTACTTTGGAGCGGACCACTTAGCCTTGCCGCATATAACCCTGTTGCGGTCATTTTCGATTGATGAGGCTAGAGGTAATGATTACCTTTCACATACCACATCACTTTGAATGCTACACGGCCATTTCCATTGACTACTAATTGTCTTCAACAAAAATATAACCATTGAGCTCATACGTCTCAAGAAGGGTGTTAAACTAAGATAAGTTGTCTTCTCCGCCACCACTGATGTACGTTTGTAAAAACCAATGCACGTAATATTTGGAAATGCAACTCGGACAAACATTCATACAAGTTGTCCAGGAATAGGACAAGCCGAAAATGCTTTCCTACCACATCCTGTCGGAAAATCCCTAAGATTAGTAGCGAATAGTCCTTGCATTAGATATTTCATAATGAAGAGACTACTGCTACTGGATGTGTATTGGGATTTTAACCCCAAACGACCAACAAGCAGTCCCTCACTATGAAAATCCTGAATGTAGATATCATCAATAACCAACCTACACAATCGTCGCATAAATGTTGGTCTGTAGTGGTTTTCGGATAAACCGATCCCGGTCTCTTCGCACCAACAACGCAAAAGCATTTCTCAACTTCACATAGAAACTAAGTCTCATAAACATATCACGTCTCCAACTTTCTACTTCTATCCTTCGGTCAAGAAGGAAACTCGATAGATTGGAGTAATACTCCGCACTACACGAATCAACATCCTCAACACAAATGATAATCAAGCCTGCACAGATGGCTACATACTAAGTGTACGACTAAATAGTTCCCACATGAAGTCGAGGAACTAAAATGGCCAAATTTGATAGTCGGTTATTTAACTATTAAAGCACACAAACAAATATTTAGCATCATATGCAATCACTAGGCTCTTTTAATTAATCTTTTATTAATTAAACCACTTGTTGAATATTCTCTTCAAATTATCTTTAAAAAGATATAATTCCAAAATCATTTCAACATTTCAATATTGGAAAACATTTTCAAATACTTATTTAATAACAAGTAATTCACAAATCAATTTATTTTCAACACTTAGAAAATATTACATATACTTAAATCAGGATTAAGTATATATTTCTCATTTTGTAAGGAAAACATTCTCTTTAACATATTTATTCGGGTCAAAAGGAATGTTGCGTAAAACATCGTTACGACAACCCAAAATCACTAGTATAAGGATTCGAAAACTAGATTGGTATTTAAATCTCATATACTATACAAAACATTTCCTTTCGAAAACCATTTACTATAACAATAGTGTTATAGTCCATCATTTCCTTATTTCTGGAAAAGGGATCTATTTCGACAATGAATGTTCAAATCTATGGTTTCGGCACTCAACACATTTTAAAACATATTCAAATCATTTAACTTCATTTAAAAGATCACTTCCCAAAACATTTATTTAATTCAAAAGATTGTTCAATGTCCAACATCATGAATATAATTCTCTTACCAAATTCATTATTATGGCACATTTAATTTAAAGGATAATTCACTGTCCAAAGTCGTGGATATAGTACCTTTAATAAACTTCCATATTTTAACTTATCAAATTCAATTTATTTTAGATTTATAAACAATATTTATAAATTCACAATTCTATTTTATAAAAACTTAAATTTATAAAATCCCTTTATTTACCAAATTCCATTTTTCTCATTTACATGCGAAATCCAAATTATAAGTTAATTACTTATAAATCATTTATTTGCCAATTCATTCCTTTATACTTCATAACCTCATAAGTCTATTTACTTATAAAATCCATTTATTTTGATTTACAAGATATCCGTTTTATAAATCTTATATAAATACCATTTATAATAATTCAAAAATCTCGATTTTAATAAATTTATTCTTTTAATAATTTACAAATCGTTATTAAAACTTATATAACTCCAAAAATTATACTTCGGTAAACAGTTTTGACCAATATAAGTTGTTCGAACTCTTTTCACTTTTCTAGTGATCAAATGAACACATTAGCAACTAATGTAAATATACTCCTCTTCATAAATTAATGGAAGGTTCTAGAAGCTTTCAAGTGGGCAAGAGACATTATCATGAGAAGGGAGTAAGAGTATTTAGCTAAAGGAGAAGTGATGGGAAGTGAGTCTTCCATGGCATGGTTGGGGAGTGAGAACAAGGCTAAGTAACACCATTTTTAAGCCTATATAAGGAGGGGCATACCCATGTTAAAAAATCACAAATACACCAAGAAAAAGTGATCTATTTCATATCTTCTTCTTCTCTAAATTTCTAAAAGAAAATAATTGCAAATCTCATCCAAATCAACTCAAATTTGAAAGGAAGCCTTACTACCACATTACAACACCTTCTACCAAGTTAGATTGTGAAATATAGAAGCACAACTCTTTCCCCATTAATAGGTCATGATCATTAAGTGAGAGGATGAGGCAAGAGCAAGTGGAAGCAAGAAAGAAGAAGGAAGGAAAGGAGGTTGCAAGGTTGGATTTGGACTTAGATACCTAGGACTTGTTTATTTTTTGGATAAAAAGTGAGCCAACTCACAACTTAGAATGGAAAATATTATATATATATATATATATATATATATATATATATATATTTGTATGTGTTGTATTTGATTATGTTTAAGTTGTTGGTTTTGATATTGACATATGTCAAAAAATTTGATTATTGCTTTGAAAGCAAGTTTCATATATATGGATATGAATGGACTTTAGTGGACTAGTATAACATGTAGCAAGGCCTTGGAACAAAGCATATAGGTTGTAGTTGAACATAGGTTTGAATATGACTTGGATGTGAAAGTGCACTTATAGTGATAGTAGTTGTGGATGCACTTTGGAATTGCCATATTTTTGATGATTTCTATGAAACTTTGTAGAGAGATCCTTAGAGGTTTCCCACCATATTTATAATTTTTATATGTATGTTTGTTGCCATAAAACTTTTGGATAGTAAAAAGTTAAATAACACTTCGAAAGCGGCCAAAACTTCACTTGTGCAAAACTGCCCCACTTAGACTTGATTATTGAACTTTAAAAGGTTTGAAAAGATATTTAAAATTAGGTATTTTATTTCATTATTTTTACATGTCTTTACCAAAAATATTACTAGAGTATTTTAAATTTTTTTGAGATTTTTATGAAGTTTTAAGAGTTAGTTATGAATTTTTTTTAAAAGTAGTTTTTATAGGGAAAACTTGTTTTTCCAAGTTTTAAAGGTTTTGCAAAATTTTATTTCAAAGTAATATTCTGGATAAATATTTTAAAACCTATTATAAGTATTTTAAAACTGTAAAAAAATGTTTTTAAAAAGGGATTAAGAACTGCTTAGTGGTTAAATGGTTTGATTGTACGATTACTTGTTGAACAGTAATTAACTATGCTGAACACTAAAAGCTGAGCGAGGTAAACTTCTCTATTTGTGAGATTTAGGATTGATGTTCAATAGGGACAAAGTAATAGCACTTTAACCTACTAACTTCCTCCTGATCGAGGAGTAGCTAAGTTGGAATTTCGAAAACATGTTAATCTTGTTGATTTCTTACTTGTTTATGGAAATCATTAATACTATACTTAACACAAAAGCCTACAGGTAGACTTGCCTATCTGTGAGAGTCAAGAATGAAGTGCATAGGCAAGACTTTGATATGCAGTCAGTGTTATAACTTACCTGGCTCACTCTTGACTGAGGGATAGTATAAATTGAAATGTCAGAAACGTGCTATTTATATGAACATTGATTTGTATAAGCGAACGTTTTAACCAGACATTCGATTAGTTGACTATCGATCTTGACCAAATATAAGTTAAGAAATAATCAAAAGGCTTCATGATTTCATACCAATCGGAACCCCCAACGATGATTATTTGTTGAAAAGTCTAGCTTTTGCTTACTTCTAAAAGACCTGAAATTGAGTTAACTGGAAATTCATCAATTGGTTTTGAAGAGACTAGGATCGTTAAGTGTTTTACTTATCAAATACCACTTCAACTAGTAAATGAGTTTTATATTTTGGAAGCAGATGCAAAGGAGAATCTATGTGGAAATTCAAGATCTGTTCGAGATGCTCGAATTCATGTAGTGGTTCTATGACTTATTCGAGATGATGGAATAAATTTGGGGATTTATGTTCCGTTCGAGTAATGAAGACTCTATGTGAAAGACACCGAACATAACCTCGACATCAGAAATAGCAGAAAATAGAGTAGGATGCATAATGGGGGTTTAGCCGACCCATATTAGGATATTATTACTCCATAACTTGAGATACTTATCGATTTTTGGCTAGTTGGATTTGAAGATATTTGGTCCACATTGTTCATGTTTGTGTTTGGATGATGTGATGCTTGTGTTTACCTTGATAGTATATTTTATCTAGAGATATACCGTGCTCGAAAGGTGCTTTCTGACCCTTGTGCATAGAGTTCGAATACGAGTTCTCCAAAGAGATCTCCACAAAAAAAATCCAATATGCGAACCTGCCTTAGTGGTTATGGATGTACCCTAAACATGTTATGGTGTGATCAATGTAAGCATCATTGCTATTTGATATGATTTGTATTCTATATCGTTGACATTATCTAGCATATCACTATATTAAACTTAATGAATGGTTGGTTTCTTTTGAGGGAAAAACTGTTATGGGAATCCATACAGTCTTAGTAGTTACACGTTCCATGTATCTTGAGTTTTCTCATACTAGACTTATGTTTGACGCTTGGTTTTTATTTTTCCTAAATTCCTTGCGTACTCTTTCGAGTAAGCTTTAGCTTGGATACTTTAGAGTTTAGAAGATGAAATGGAGGCTTCCATTATCTATCTAGTTCTATTTTTATCATTCTGTATTAGCTATGTATATATCAGCATTGTGAGGACAGGCAGCAACAAATGTCCAGACTGATAATAGTACTTAGGTTTGTAACTTTGAAATTCCTGTATTCAAAGTAACCCTTTGTACCATTCTTTTGATGTTATATATTATCGTTCCGCTGTGAGATTCTAATATTGTGTTCGTCCTTTCTTTTCCTATTCTTTTTTATTTTTATAGCCTTTTGTCTTTCTGACACTTGAGTGTTCGACATACAAACACCGTGAATGTATTTAGTATTAACATACGAGGGTTGAATAGTCGGGTTGTTACACCTATGATAAACTAAAGTGTTTTTAAAATGTGTAGGTAGAGAACTTTAACAAATTTACTTTATATAACATGGGTACATAATGACATTTAAGTGTACATAATACCTAAGACCAAAATCTAATTATCTAAGTTATTTACTTGTATCGAACTGGAGTATACCACTAAGGGAATAACTCATTCCACCCGGTATTGTATAGTGTGGTATCACTATGTATATATAATTATGAATTATTTTGGCTGATATTATTCATACCAAGCTTATGTCTAACTTGAAGTTTATGTTGTTTCCATTAATCATTCGAGTATTCATTTTAGTAATCTAAGGGTTGAAGGATTTAGGAGATGATGGTTTTTTTCGAATAGCCAAAGGAGACCACTTTAAGAGGTAAAAATATTAGCTATTCATTTCACTATGTATATTATTATGTAACTTTAGTTTCTTTGATGCAGTATAAACTCTAATCACTTCTGGTGGAATCGGCTACATCGACAATGTAATATTATATCGTATATTATATTTTTCTTCATGCGGTGGAACGATAGGTAGTTAAAATTTGAATGAAATAATAAAGTAAATTTTCTTAAGTACTATAGCACTGTAACTTTATATATATATATATATATATATATATATATATATATGAAAATAAAAAAATACCACATATTGTCACTTGAAAATAATTATGAGTGACTATAACACTCTAGTATTCATTTTTGAGTCATAGAATGAGGGATGTTACATTTGGTAGCAGAGCTCTTGGTTAAGATTCTCAAGAAAATTTAACATAATTCACCGAAAAAATAAGACAAATAAAATACCCTAAGCACATGGTATGGGTTATGGGATGACACTATTTAACATACTTTTTATTTTCATAAGTACATATATGTATCTCCCACTTCCCTACTTACTTTATTTCTTATGAAGAATTGTTATGTATAGATAGAAAAAGAGAAAGAAAATATGAATACTCGAAAGGGTCAGTTGAAAATTGATGGTGAGAGCACAATGATCGATGATGTGGAAATAAAGACTTCTGATGTTGTAGTAAACATCGGGGCACCGGTTATCTTCAGAGAGGTTGGTGTTATATTCCTGAAGATGATGCATGGACAATTTCTCAGCAAAGACCATACGTTCTAATTGCTCTTATTGTAGCCATAGTTGTAGTGATAGCACTAAACCTTGGAGATGAGTACGCTGCAAGAAACCAACACTTCCATTACCTTGTAGGTAGTTTCTTAGATGGAACATCCTTGGCCACTAAAGTGAAAGAGAGCGTGTTGGTGTGTGATAGAATTTTAGGATATCTGGTTTTGACTAATTAGAAAAAGAAGTGAATGGCATTTTGGAAGTTGAAGATGGCGACTAATGAATGATGGGATATTACATTTGATGTAATCCATGAGGAGAATATTACATCGCATAGGTTTAACGAGCTCTTTGAGGGACTTGTTATCCCCAAGTTTGCAAAAGACCTTACATTCTGAAGATTTATGAGATATAGCAAAGGGAGTCTTCAATTCTATGGTTTATAATCACTTTTATTCCCAAGCTAAGTATGATATGGATTTTATAAATACTCATAGAAAGAAAGCTATGAAGATTATATGGATTTTGAGTTCAAACGTTAGCGAGAATGTGATGGCGCATATTAATACCCTCTTTGATTAGATCATGGATATGGATCAGATGTATGTAGAGATGGAGAAAGGAAGAAAAGGAAAGACTATTGGTGTTGTTAAATTTACTATTGATGTATATGAGCTAACGGTTAATAGCAAGAAGAGGATCAGGAGATTCAATAGTCAGGGGAAGAACATTTTAGGAATGTTGAAACATTATAACCTTCAATTGGTCTACTTCAAGTGCGAAAAGAAGAGGCATTATTCTAAAGAATGCTGAAACCTTAGCAAGGTGAAATGTTTAGGCACTGAAGGAAGAAGTATCAGGGTTTGGTTAGCTAAGGTTTGCACAATAGAACTAAAAGCACCAGGGCTATGGATAGCTGCAAAGGAGAAAGCTGTTATGAAAGGTACATTTTTCATGCAAGGTATTTTTGCAAGAATATTATTCAATACCGAGCTTCACACAATTTTATATTTTAACATCTAGTTGATAATTTAAAATTGAGCCCTACATACCCTATCAATATGTGTTCTAATCTTAGCCTAT
The DNA here is from genome assembly GCA_030765085.1 of Allium cepa. NCBI lineage: Eukaryota > Viridiplantae > Streptophyta > Magnoliopsida > Asparagales > Amaryllidaceae > Allium > Allium cepa. The sequence goes on along the minus strand of CM060931.1, from coordinate 925,563,292 downwards.
ATTATGATAGTGTAGAACTAATGTTGCACGTCACATATTTACTTGTATTTGCATGTATTTTATTGTTTCGCTTTCGAATTATCTTGGGTATGGAATAGTTGGCCAAGTGTGAGGCTAGGCTATTTGTAAGGATATGATGGTTACCTCGAAGCACCCTACTTAGTTGGAAGAATTTTTCAATGTTTAGAAGTGTTAAGACAATATATATGCGGCTTCATTATTTTTGGTAGAAATTACAAAGAGTGAGATTGATCTGGTGTTTTTTGTAACAGAATTTGCTAACATATTTGAACTCATAATTGTGTTACTCCTGAATTAAGCTACTGAGTTTTGAAATGACTTAGTTTTGGGAGCCAAGGCAATAAGTAGACCCCTAGCCATATGCCTCATAGTTAGTGGAACTATAAGGTGAACTTTCATTAGACCGAGTAGTTTTCCTTAGTGGTGTTTGTAAAGAAGTCTGATCGATCTCTCAGACTATGTGTTAATGACCATAAATTGAATGAGAAGACCATAAAGACACGGTATCCTCTATTGAAAATATATGACTTATTGATCAACTAAGTGAATAGGTTATTTTGCAAGTAGAATTGGGAACATACTTCCATTAGTTAAGAGTGACCGAGGATTGCATACCATTGATGGTGCTTCAAAATAAGTGTGGTTTGTATGAACGGTTAGTCATCCCTTTAGTACTACCCAAAGCCCCTGCTTCCTATTGAATTGATGAAAAGAATATTCCAAAATCATTAGAATAGATTCATGCTAGTTTTCATAAATGACATTTTGATATACTTGACGAATAAACAAGAAAAAAGAGAGTAAGATTTTCATTTCTATAAATACATCTACATAATTTACTGCTTTAAGGGGGTTTAATATGATAAACTCTAAGACTTACATTGATAATGACTTATACTCGACTATATTTAATTGTTGTGCAAGTCTTCATCTTCTTTATTTATTTCTGTAAAAACTCCTCTAAATACCTAAAATATCTTTTAAAATATGTTCATAGCACCACTCTATATTTGACATCATCAAAACTACTAAAAGTGGGTTCTAATATTCTTTCCTATTTTGTTGATGGAAACCATGCAATTTCAAAAGAATAAAAAGAAGAAAATTCGTATATTTTCCCCTAACAATGTGCACTTCCCCTATCAATATGCCTGACTTTTCTCCCCCTTTGTCATCGGTTTAAAAAGATCAAAACATGTGGAAATGAATCTACTTACTGGTACAACAATAAAATAGATGGTATTATAAAGTCATACTACCTAAAACAAAATACTAGTTACATGTTTCTAATTATTTCTTCTTTTGTTCCTTTCTCACTCTCATATCCCAAAATGATGGTACACGTCATGTAAATCACTATCTAACCTCGGTACCCTAATTTTGAAGGGTCCTAAGGGTTAGTTCTTGGGTAACTATACCTAAGTGAATGTTATTGAGCCCTTGTAAATGTTGTTTTCATTATTGACAAACTTTTTCATATAATCATTAATCACTACTACAAAACAGGCCATTTGCATCGGTTGTTTACTCCCCTTTTGCATCAGTTCAACAACCGATGCATATGCAACCGATGCAACAGGGTTAACACTGTTGCATCAGTTCTGAAACCGATGCAAAAAGTGCCTTTTTGCATCAGTTGTTACTAACAACTGATGCAAAATATCATGGTTGGTTGCTTGAACACAGCCCCATTTTGCATCGGCTGTAATGAAAACCGATGCAACAAAGTATCTTGTTGCATCGGTTTTTTATAACAACTGATGCAAACTTATCCCTCTATTGCATCGGTTTATTATAACAACCGATGCAAACTAATCCCCATGTTGCATCGGTTGTAATGAAAACCGATGCAAACTAATCCTTCTATTGCATCAGCTATTTATACCTGATGCAAAAAAGCCATTCGCAGTAACCATTATTACGACACTCAAATAGACTATATATATTATTGATTATAACAAACGATTATTGCATGCAATATTACAATCATTCAAAATAAAATTTGATGGAAAATACATAATCAGATTTAATAATTCGACAAAAGAATGAAAAACATAAATAAATTCCACAGTACATAATCAGATTTAATAATTCGACTAAAGAATGAAAAAAAAAAAATCCACAGTACATAATCAGACAGTCAATAGTAAAAATCAAATGGAAAATAAAAGGATAGAAATAAATAGCATGACTAAGCCTAGTAGACTAAAACAAACAAAATAAAAGCACGAAGAAAAAGTAAAGAACTAAATGGCTCATCATCCCCTTGAAATCCCTACTCAGTGCCCAAGGGTCAGAAGCCAGTACTCTAAATTCAAGGCACTTGGTCCGAAGGAACCCTTCGATCAAACTTCGATTGGCCTATAAATTTTAATAACGTTAAGAAGCGAGTCAAAAATAATGGGATGAACTTACCAGTGCTTGTGTCCATTATTCATATCAGAATTTGCATTTGTTACTAACTTTTGAAATTGCCATTCAGCCTGCACAAAAAATGTTTAGTTTAAGTTAGGCATTAAAAAGTACATGTACTTGTATGTCTTCGTAGGAGCCTTCAGTAGGTAAATTTATCTAAAAAGGTGTATTATTATGTAATGTTAATTATCCAATAAGCTTACAATAGGAAATATCATGTTTACAAGCATGTGCATATTAGCACAAACTTTTAATTTATGCTAGCTTGTAGGAAGGTCAGTATTTATGCAGTCTCCATAACTACTAATCGTATCAATGCCGTAAAGTCTGTGCTACATAAGTTACGAAATCAATTTTGTAGGCTCATTGAATTCTGAACGCCAATATTTTCTACAGCAGTTCAAAGCTTTCAGGATTCACACAAGCCAAGCAATACTTCAGCAAGTTGATCTGTTGATTTTTGAATTGCTAATAGCACAAGTTAGAAAATCAATTTTTAATATTCCCGGCTTATAGAATCCTGAGCACATACATATCTCTGTTCATTTTTGCACATTTATATCTCTGTTCATTTTTACAGCCTTTTTGCAGACTTGAATAATAGCACAAGTTAGGAAATCAATTTTTGCACATTATATCTCTGTTCGTTTTTATAACCTTATTTTTTTCCTTTTTTTAATATTCTTTTTTTATATTAATGTTTTTACTGATTAGATATGTGAGGACCTGAACTTACCAGTACTTGTGTCCATTATTCATATCCGAAATCTGCAACAAAAACAGCGATCAAGTATCCCTGTAAAATATCTTATTAGTAATTATTCTCAAAAAAACTAAAGAATTACCGAAAATGAAAGATTTCAACTGGCAAATAAAGCATGATGAGCATAAAAAAAAATTACCCAACTATCCAAACCCCCTCATCGTGATCAGAACGTGCATAAATCGCATTTAAATCAACTTCTTCTGGTAGACTTAAGCCGAAAGGTGGATTCTCATCAAATTGATTATACTCTTCTTCATCCACTACATCACCAATCCCAACAATGCGTCTTTTGTCGGGAAGAACAATAGACCACTTATTATCGGCAGGATCAGTCACATAAAAAACTTGTTTTGCTTGAGATGCCAAGATGAGTGGATCATTATCATGACTCACTTGACCAAAGTCAACCAATGTGAATCCATGTTCATCCACTCATACAGCACGACGATTGTCAGCCCATCTACATCGAAATAGCGGGATTGTGAAGTCTTTATACTCAAATTCCCAAATATCCTCGATTATCCCATAATATGGCATTATCGCATTTATTGGTCTGTTATCTTTAGCACTAGCGAATTCTCTTGAAGATGCAGCGATGCTAACTCCACTATTTTGCATTTTGCTCTTCTCGTCCTGACGCTTCGTATAAAATACATAACCGCTCATATCATATCCTTCCCATGAATTGACATGCAATCGAGGCCCATATGCTAACCATTTTATTGTATCTGAAATACCATGATTTGTTTGAGACAATTGAAACATTACCGTATGTTTAAACCATATGACAAAAGAGCGGTTATGTTCATTTGTCAACCACCTTTCGTTCTTTGAAGGATTCTGAGACTTTAGAATTGCCATGTGCTCCTCCAAGTAAGGATGTACCTCACTACGGTGCTGCAAAACAAGTAGCTGAGCTTTGTGCAACATCTCATCACCAATTGAAATCAATTTTGATCCAATTATGCCCTGGCCATCAAGTCGTCCTTCATGTCGAGACTTACGAAGTCCAATAGGTTCAACACCGGTTAAGTATGGAGTGACAAATTCTATAACCTTCTCAGCTACAGTAGCTTCTACGATACTGGCTTCAGGTCTATATCTATTTTTTGTTTTTCTTTTTAAAGTTCACATATGCATTTCAAACGGATACATATATCTCATAAACACGGGACCACAAATTTTGATTTCTCTTACAAGATGAACAACGAAATGCAACATAACATCGAAAAATGAAGATGGAAAATACATCTCAAATTGGCATAAGGCAACAATAACATCGGCTTGTTGAGCATCCAATGTATCAGGATCAATTACTTTGCTACAAATTATATTAAAAAAGAGACAAAGCTTTGTAATAACATGCCTAACATGTTTAGGCAATATACCTCTAATTGCAACAGGTAATAAATGTTGCATTAACACATGGCAATCATGAGACTTCATACCGGTCAATTTCAAATCCTTCACTGATACACGACTGCCAATGTTTGAAGAATAACCTGTTGGAACCTTCACACCATGAAGACACTCACATAAACTAGTTTTCTCTTTTTTGGACAATGTATAACATGCGGGGGGTAAATAGGTACGTTTACCTTTCTGCACTGGTGCTAACTCCTTCCGGATACCCATTTTCAACATATCTTGCCTAGCTTTCTCACCATCTTTTTTCTTACCAGGTATATTCAAGAGTGTTCCAACGATACTGTCGCAAACATTTTTTTTCTATATGCATTACATCTAGACAATGTCTAACCTGTAAATGTCTCCAATACGGAAGTTCCCAAAATATAGATTTCTTCTTCCATGAGCCTTCTAAAAGAGGAAATACTTTGCCAAATGCATTTTCAATATCCTTGACCCGTTCGTAAACATCATTTCCTGTTAATGGCAAACGAGTAAATCCATTCTCTATCTCCCCATTAAAAGGCTTCTCCTTTTTACTATAAGGATGATTAGGAGGGAGAAATCTACGATGATGCATATACACATTTTTTTTGCAATAATGTAAACGCTCAACAACCATATCATCTTCACAAATTGGGCATGCTTTGGCACCTTTTGTACTATAGCCAGACAAGTTACCATACGCAAGAAAATCATTTATGGTACAACAAATCATGGCACGCAATGCAAAATTACTTTGACTATATGCGTCAAACACACGCACACCTTTATCCCATGGAGTTTTAGATCATCGATAAGAGGATTTAGGTAAACATCGATGCCGTTTCTGGTTGTCGTGGTCCAAAGATTAAAAAAGACAACATGATATATTTGCGCTTCATACTCAAATGAGGTGGAAGATTGTAAATCTCCAAAAGAACAGGCCAAGTACTATGTTGACTAATAAAGTTGCCAAATGAGTTTATGCCATCTGTACAAAGACCAAATCTGAGATTTCTAATTTCTTCACCAAAATTAGGATACATTGTATCAATGTTTCTCCACTGTGGAGAATCAGCTGGATGCCTCAATAATCCATCATTTTTCCTCACATCTGCATGCCACCTTAAGTTTTTTGCATTTTCTTTATTTGCAAATAAACGTTTAAACCTTGGTATAATTGGAAAATACCACAAGACTTTTGCTGGAGGCCATTTCTTATCTGGGTCATTGTGAACATTCCCTCGCGACTTGTAACGGGATAATCCACACTTGGGACACTCGTGCAAGTTCTCATATTCATTTCGATACAATATACAATCATTTGGACATGCATGTATCTTTTTATATCCTATACCAATTGGGCACATAATTTTCTTTGCCTCATAGTTAGAAGTTGGAAGCTCATAACCTTCTGGAAGCATGTCATTCAAAAGTTCCAACAAAGATGTAAAACTTTTATCACTCCACCCATGATTTGCTTTTAAATTGAAAAGTTTGGGCACAGCAGACAATGTTGTGAACTTAGTACAATTAGGAAACAAAGGCTTCTCGGCATCAATTAATATTCTTTCATACAACTTTGGCTCTTCCATCAAATGTTCTTCGGCATCACGAAACATCTCATGAACACAATCATTCTCATCATTCGCGTCATTATTCATGTTATCTTCTCGGTCATTCTCATCATTCTCAGGATTATTAGAACTAGCTCCACTAAGTATACTTTCACCATGCCATATCCACCGCGTATAATTTTGCTTAAACCCATAACGGATTATGTGATCTCTAATCTGATCTATGTCACGAAGTCTTCTCTTATTTTTGCAGTGTCTACAAGGACAAAAAATAGTTTCTTCCCCTCTTCTTAATTGATCATTCAGTGCACAATTGATGAACTCTTCAATTTTGTTTAGGAACTCGTCATCGTTACGTTTTACGTTGTACATCCAACTACGATCCATATGCAAATGCTAGAGACACACTACACAAGCAAAAAAAACATTGGATTACAAAGAGCATTCATTATTAAATCAATATTTTTAGCTAATTCAAGTGGAGTGGATAATCAGTTCAACATCACTCCACAAACACAAGCACACTAAACTGCACAACAAACAAAAAAATTCTCATTGTCCAAATAAAAATACAAGGAAATTCTAGTTCTGAATCATCATCATATATAAAACACCAAACCAACATACGATGTAAACTTAACTACACAACCAGCAGAAAAGATTTTCCTTCCTTTTTATGTTTGCAAACATTTTTATGCATTTCTATGCATTTCTTCTCATCGTTTTCATCTTTGGATTAAATACAAACAAACCAGAAGCATTTGTAAAAAAATTTTGTTTTCTCTGTTGTACTAGTTTGATACATTTTGCAAAGACAGTTGCTATTCCATTTGATAAAATTCTGTCAACGACTCAATATTAACTCAATTGCGATTTATGTTTATATTCTTTCTATTTACATTTCTTTCTAGTTAAATCTCATTGTTTTCATGTGCATTCACAGTTCTGAGTTCTATTCCTTCACCTTGCTCTTTCATTCACAACCACTGTTCATCACCCTGTCATCACCTCCTTAACCTCTTCAAGCATTCCATGACCTGAACCTACTTATGCACTTCATACTTCACCATCTCTACCTCTCCTTCCATCCCATTACAAACTGCCTGCCAACAACTCTTCTGGCAACCTACAACTCCTCTACATGCTGCAACCGTGAACTCCATTACCCTGCATACACACTGCAACCTACAACTACTCTACACCATTTTCCAACAACTGTTCTGGCAACATACAACTCCTCTACGCTGCAATCAAATCAACATCCAATATCACCATTCACCTCCAATCATCCCTCTTCCCCGCTTCAATAAGCAACTTTTGCCTGCAACCCAATTCCATCAGCAAGTTCAACCCACGTCTACCACATTACAACTCCTCCAAACCATCAAGTCCGACAGCAACTTGCCATCACCCACTACCCTACACCTGAACCTCTTACAACTTCTTTCCACTGCCAACTCGACCAACCTGCCTCTGCCACTAACTGCTGCCATTCAACCCAATCACACAACTACCTTGCCTTGCACTGCATTTCCTTCTAGCAGCACAAATTCCACCATTCCCTGAATCACCATCAACCTACAATTCACTATCACTTCCTCTGCCAGATCAAACACAGCCTACTACTGCCACTACATCACGACCATCTCCAACCATCTTTTCTTCACCTTCGCAATCAATGCAACACTTCAAACATTCCACTGCTGCTACATTCCCCAAAACTCACTTCAACAAATCATTCAACAACCATTAATTCATCCCCCTCCTCCCTCTCCCGCCAACCTACCCATACCTCACTGTTACACAAAACTAGCCCATCACCTTCCTCCTCCAACCACAACCATCTCCTCAGATTAAAAACAACAGCCTGCATCGCACCTCTCTCCTAAACTATCAACAACCTTATCATCGCCAATTCCATCCCAAATGTGATCACAAAACGCAATCCCCAAAGGTGAATGCACCACTGACCTCCTACCGCATCAGCACACAACTTCCATTACCAAAAATCACCATCCACTCAAAGCGACTCAGCAATCAAATCTGCCTCCACCTCAATGCAACTTCACGCCGATGTCATTTATTTATTGCAATTTTATCATTGTTCACTTTATTATTGTGTTTGTTTGATTGTGTTGAATTGAGGAATTGTTCGATTAACTGTTTTCATCATCTGTGTCAACCTGTTTAAAGCTTACGCTGACATTGATGTTTGAAGATAGAGTTAATTATTTATTCATCATGCCTATATGTTCCCTTGTACTTCCCTCGTTTGTCTTTTGAAGTAAAAGTTGAAACACAAAACTCAAAAATTAAACCAAAATGGCCTAAGTATTTTTTTATTTTTTTTTAAAATAAAAAGTGTTGGTCCGAATTAATTAAGTCAAACTTGTTCATTGACATTAATTGAATTGTTAATCAAACACATAAATTGAACTTATATGCTCTGCTAGTTTAATTCTCTATGACCATAATTTCAATATTTACAAGTTTATATTTAACAGGAAATGATCAATACAAAATCCAAGCTCCATGAACCGCGACATGTTCTGCGGACAGATAACATGTTCTATAAACGTGACAAATCCAATAGGATAAAACACCTGTAACTGACTTTTTTTTCCTCTCCTTCCTCTTCATTTCTATACTGGCCTAAATCTTTGTACTCATAACCATATCCATATCACAAATTTCAACAGGGAGTACTTACAAATAAGCCACCTTAAACTTGCATCGTTGACGCCTGGCAATAATTCAGCAATTTAAAATGGGTTTCATACTTAAAACACATTGCTAATACCACTCTTATTCATAACCTATGATTCAACTATAAGCCAACTCAGCAATCCAATTTTATTTAAATAGTTAAATCTCAATCGCCGATGCAAACCAGAGCCTAAATCTCGATTGCCAATTCGGTTTCGATATTTTTTTGTTTCTCTTTTCCCCTCTTTCTCTTTTGATTTTGACATTAACTTGAATTTCAGAACTCCTAGCCTCCTTTTTATGCTTGCTCGACATTTTGGCTTAAATATAGGCAAACCGTTCGTCATTGTTAATTAGTCACTCAATTTTCGATTTCTAAACAACATCTACATAATCGAGAAAACTCAAAAATAATGATAGGAAGTAGTAGGAATTTTCAAGAAAAGAAAATTTTATACCTGAAAATTAATCCAGAAAAATCGAAATTGGTTGCTAGACGGTGAAATCAATCCAGCAAATTCGCCCTGCAAACTCGAAACTCGACACTCGAAATCAGCTTAACGATGATTTTAGGGTTTTTTTCTTTGAAGAACACGAATTATTTAGGGAATAGAATGGGACAGTGGAAAAAGAATTGGAAACGCGGGAATAACCTAATTTTGAAATTGCATCGCGTACGAAAGGAAACCGATGCGAAAAGTATTATGTTGGACGTAGTTGCATGGTTGACTTTAAAACCGATGCGACTAAAACTATTTTCACCGACGTATTGCATCAGTTGTTGGTGACAACTGATGCAAATTTGACTTTTTTTACCTATTGCTTTCCACGTACCAATTGCATCGGTTATTAAGACAAAACTGATGCAAATAGTTCTATTTGCATCAGTTTTTACTTAAACCGATTCAAATGAGGCGATGCAAATGGCCTTTTTGTAGTAGTGAATATATAATATTTGACCATGCTCACTTCTATCTTTAGAAACCCATATGCTGATTAAGCTAACTATGGTTTAGCACTTCTATTATATTTTGTATAAATTATATGCAAAGTACTATAACGACGATAAGCATGATCATTTATAAAGGGGCACTCATAGTATTATGCCCATAAGTGGTTCTAGATCTATTAGGATTTCTTTTACTAAACTTCAAACATTTCGAATACATGAAAGTGTATTTGGTGTTATAAATATATCCACTTCATACATAACCTAAATCCCTTTTATCGTTGTAAATTCATGTATTTGATATGATAGATGATGATATCTATTATTTACTAAAATTTCATATTTTCTCATTTATTTTATCAACATTTAGTTTTTAGTCACAAATTTCTTTTTCAAAAAGTTTTCTTTTATTTTGGAAACTTTAGTTTCTTTAAAAACTCTAGATTCTCTCTCTTTAAAACCTTTTTTGAAGTGATAATGGTTTACAATTAGAATTATCTAAGGAATTCTCTAAACTATCAAATTTTAGGAATATAATATATTCTTTCTTTCAAAGAATCATTTAATTTTTCAAGATAATTCACTTTAGAAATAGTGTTTTTCAAAGAACTGGATAATGAATTATTTTGATCATTTGAAAAATCAATTTCTTTGATTAATTATAACTTCTCTTTGTAAAGAGTTTATGAATTATTTTGAAATTTCTTAGCTCTTTTGTGGTGTAATGACGCAGTCATGGGTTGTTTATCTTTTCATGTACACAATAGATGTGTATTATATATAAAGAAATAAAAAAATCACAATAAACAGCGGAAACATAAAAATATGAAGAAACTAATTTCCTATGACCAGTAAACACAGTAGAAACATTTTCCCCATGGTAGAAAATAGTCGGTGGAAATTGCTACCATTGGTGATTAACCATCACAATAAATTCTAAGATGCAACATTTAATCGCTATCGTTATTCTTTTTTTGATTTCTACTCACCCTCTTCGACGTCAGAGAAACATCTCAAAATGAACACACATCAATTGTAGATACTAGTAAGGGTTTGAGAGCTTACTTTAGGATTGAGTTGGTTAACTCTGCTAAGAGGAGCTTTGAGTAGATTTCTACGACTACACTTCCTAAGAGATTTGAGTACATCGCAGTCAAGGTTTTTTTATTGAACGAGAGTGAAGAGCAAGGTTTAAAGAGGTGTAGCCCTTTTTTAATGATATGTTTTTTTTGATGGAAAAAATTAAGTGTTATTACTTTGCACATGAAAGCCGAATTTATAATGTTCATACCACTTTACAAATTTAATCCAGGTGCAAGGCAATGACACCCCAACAACTATAACATGTTTGAGGTTGAAGCCCCAAAAACCACAACTCACACACTAGAAATCATGCCATTTGCATTTTATATGAGCTACAAGCCACATCATAACTAAATCAAAAGGATACATCTATAAAGTACATAGAGATATATAAGAGTATTATGATGGAGCATAGCTTGCGGGAAAAAAGGTGATCTAGACCATGCTGTTGTCTATACCTTCACCTAGGTGTTCTGTGGCAAGCGAAACAAGACCAAAAGGGGAATGTAGGAGATCCAATGGAAGAGGAGGAGGCAAGGAAGATGGCACAGAGGCATTAGAGTCCAATATAGAAGTAATCCCACTAAGTTTGTCAGAACCAGTAGAGATGGGGTCATGTTTACAAGTTTTCTTCAAGACTTCCTCTTAAGGGGCTATGACTGGCACCTTAACTCGCCATTCTCTAGCTGTGGGTTTCTATAAAGGAATCTTCGAAGGTAGAGGAATATTAGAGTCAGTAACACTTTAAGGCGAGGTATGGATAAGGAGGATGCAAGGTGACCAACGGAAAGGCGGTATGTACAGATGGTGTTTTTCCATATGAAAGAAAGAATCACATGACCATTAATATGCTCTGAAAGAAAGACTGGAAGGGTAGCAAGGTGTTCCTTATCTGAGGTTTTCTCAATCAACGCTCTTGCTTATGTAATCTATCTCTATTCTTAGTAGTCTCATCAAAATATACAAGTGTCCCTAAATGACTAACAATCCAATCTAAACCTTCTAGGGTCTGGTATAATGATGGAATGTTACTAAGTTTGACCCGAACACGAATTGATTGAACTTTTTCACATGCTGAATCAATGGTGGGCGACCATTCAGTAATTATGAAAACTCTGTCAAAGATGATGTACGGGTTCGATTTAAGGATTTTAGCTCTATCATTCATATAAGAGAATTCAATGAAAAACATGTCCTTATCAATTTTAACTTTAACCTTTCCTTTGAGCTTCCAAACTCTAAGAAGATGATTTTTTATAACACTATATGGAAAATGTTTATCTAAGAAGAAACCAACAAAGTGGTTCTTCCAATATGCCTTACCGGAATCATCAACTTTATTAGGAAGGATCTGTACATCACCATCACCGGTTTTAAAATTCTTAGATACATACATGCCCGTATTACTTGGCTTTCGAGAGAAAAGTGATGCCTAATTATTAACACAATGAGAGGGGTCTTTCTGTTGTTCTTGATTTATAATATTATCTGGTTCAAATGCTTGTTGCGTTAACCAGATAGGGCGTTTGATTTAGTTCGAATTGGCTATGTAGCTCAGGCAGATGAGGTAAGAATTATCTAGTAGGAGCTAGTTGGAATATTGCCTCGCAATTAGGCACAACCTCAGCAACAAGAGGCATTACAGAGTTAGCAGAAAAGTTTTCCACTGAAGCATCATGATTAGCACTGCTTCAAATTCAGTAATCAAATGTACAGGAGTGGAAAAAGGCTTTGCGAGCACTACATCTCCACCATCTATCGTGCGATCCAGAGAAGGGCGACGGTGATCAAAAATACATTGTAGTTCTTACGGGATCTTGAAGAGGTATGGTGTGCAAGCAGGTTCGGTAATGACAACTTCGGCCTTTCCTTCTTTTCTTAGTTTTGATTTTTGGATATTCCCCACCGTCTTACAATGGCGGCAGACAGACATGGCCAGAGCGAGTGGAGGACAAATCAAGATCGGATAATGGTGATTTATTGAATCCATGTTTCATTAGGATAGAGAAAGGAGCACAAGGTTTAGTGCAAAATCAATAAAAGAAACGACGACCCTAAATGAGATGAAGCAGGAGTAGGAAGCGATGGGATGGGGATCTCTAGAGGCAGCTATGGTTTGGTCCACGTTAAAGAGTGTTTTATTAATTTTTTGAGTATTCTTCTATTTTGAAACCGAGTGGTATGGTATTTGGAAGTGTGTAAGAGTATATGGTATGGTATTTTTTAGTAATGATATTAGGAAAAGGAAACCGAGGTGCCATTAGCACCACACTGTACTTATTTAATGTTTTATGCTTAATATCGGACTTCAAAATGAAGAAGAAGTTTCATCAGTTTGTGTTGAGTTTATACCAAGGTCCCAATGTCGACGTACGCATATTGGCAAATAGTAGTATAGCAAAAGGAATCATCTACATTACATGTCTACAAACTCATATTTATATACCACGTCTTCAAGTTATTTAATGATGTGGGACTATTTCAAATTTTATATCGTCATTCCAATTTGCACCATGTGAGACAAACCTAACAATCTTCCCTTGACTTGCATTCTCTTCGAGTGTCTTAAGAAAAATATTTTCTTGACTGCATGGCTCGGTTCATAACATTTTGCTTTAATACCATGTTAAGTTTCGATGGTCGGATGAAAATCCACATCTCCTGCACTAGGCACGAATATATGATTTGACAAACACTAGTGTAAAAAAGGAATCTGTAACAACCCATGTTATTAGCAATTATGAGTATTAAAAAGTTAGATTGGGGAGACAATGGAATCAGGGTTCGAGAGCACTCCCATTATGCTCAAAATGTTGTGCGCCTCTTTAAAGTATAAGGTTTGATATATATGGAGTTTCGGATTTTGGGTCAAAGTTTAGGGCTCAATCCATAAATGGTTGAGAAAGCTAACTTTTGCATACGATGGAATTTGGATTTGTTACCACTTCCATGATGTTCAAAATGTTGCTTGGGACTTTTTAAGTATACGATTCAATAATATTTGGATTTTCGTATTTTTGGTTACGAAGGGAAAAAACTATGGGAAAAGGGACAAAGTTGGACTTTGACTTGTCATAGGCTCTTTAGGCCTATATATGGCTAGCCACACCTCTCTCATCCCTCACAAACTCATAACGTCTCCTTCTATTATTTATTTAAATGTTATCAAACCCTTCTCTTTAATCACTTCAAACCCATTCAAATAAATTTCATAAATCATAATAAATTCACCTATGTTCTAGTTGGGAGATTTAGAGCAAACCCCTTTATCTCAAATTAATTGGAGGAGAAAATCATTATAAAAAGTTGGAAGATGCATGGGAGGAGGAGATTGGAAATTCCCTTTACGCTTAAGCTTGATTTAGGTCAGAGGGATAATCGTTATAGCTTGTAGTTAACTTGAGATACATGCTTGTTGAGAAATGTTAGATACATGATTAATGGTTGGGTTTCATTGAAGTAAGATTTGATTTGGCCTTAATTGATGTTTTCTAATAAGAAAGGATAAACTCATATTAATAAAAGTGATAAAAATGTGAATTCATAAGAGTTAGTAAGCTATTAGGTGTAGTAGCTTAATGGTCCATGAGGTGATGAAGGTTGTCATTTATGAGCACACTAAAGAATTAGAATGAATTAATATTGATAAAAAAATGGGTATTTAAAATAGTTAGCAAGCCATAGGATGATAATGCACTTAAGATTTGGCTCATGATTGTTAGTTGAAAAATGAAGTAAGTATCTTGCAAACCAACTAGTTACATGGAATGGACCTTGAATAACTTGATTAAAAACTATTATCTATCAAATAAGAAATCTAAGAAGTGGATTTAAAATGTAAATGGATTATATGGGAAGTTATTAGTAGTAGGCTAGAGTTTTCATGATAATAAGTGAATTATAGAAGAAAAACAAAAAACAATTGCTAATTAAATGAAAAGAAACCTCATAATCTAGTTTTGGATATAACTTAAGTACAAGCTCATCTTGAACCTCACTTCGGCCTTGCCGGAGCATGATGTCGCCCCAGATTTAATCCGAGGAAAGATATGCACTACTATGAGTTATCAATGCAGTGCACTTCTGCCAATGAAAGCAGTGCATATAGGCACTATTGCACCAAGTAACAGTGCTAGGAGGGCAAGCACCGCTGCATGATCTATGATGCATGTCGAGCCTTGCTCCAGCCTTACTGAATCATGGCAAAGCCTTATATTTGTTTCAAGGCAGGTCTTGTTGGACATTTTAGGCTTGATGGAGACAGAAGAATTCGATGGAGTTCGTGGCAATGTAAGGAAATGTTCGGTGAATCACATGGGAGAGGCAAGTCTATGTTATTGTGTTTGTGTGTGGTAGTGTGCTTACATGGACATGGTGATTATTCATGGATTCGGGTTGTATGAACATAGACAATCGGATGTATACAGAGTTATTAAAATGAATCTATTGCACCATGATTGATAGCATGACTTACAGACGTGGTTCTGAAGAAATGGTGGAGAGAGATTAGGATGCCATTTTAAAATAGGTCATATATTTTCCATAGCATAATTCAGTGTTGGGATGGGACATATAAGTCAACATCCCTAGGTGTTGACTTAGAGTCATAGGCTATATGTGGCTCTAGATATATTTCTTTTGGTAGCTAATGGTATTTTAGCAACGAATATTGGCTAGGGATATTTATACAATACTAACGTAGTTATCCCTCATATTTGATTAGCACGGGGTTTGAGTATGAGGATGTTTGGATATTTAGCATTTTTATAGTTGTATTTTCCTTGTATTTAGGGTTTGACCGGGATTAGGTGATTTATAACACTATTGACCATGGATTGCAGTATTAGCCCTACATTCATCTATACGTTATTAACAACCTACATCTTAATATAATTAAAATTCGACTAAATCGAAACTCAAGTCCATTAGGGAACAAATCATTGGTGTTGGTAATCTATAATAAACATAAGTATATTAGAGAGCTATCTACATAAACTCACAGTGAATAGAAAAATATAATAGAATATATATACCGACTAAGGCTGCTACCTTGAAATCAATATTATTTCTTAGATATCTAGTCGCTTTGTCAGTGCCAAGTATGAATGAAGACTTCGCCATCTATAGTTCTCATCTTGCACTGGTAGCCTGTCCCTTCTAAAACTATCCCATGGGTTGTAATGAGGAGGGGTTAGAATAATGTTATGGTGACTGGAAAGTTGCATATTTTATCCATAACACCAATTTATGCCGATTGATTTCTATTTAATTGTTATGTCCATTGTTCATTGTTATTCCATGTAATTCCATCGACGCATATGATATATGTAACCTTCTCCGAGGTATAACTATATATATATGCCTATATATACCCAAAAGTTGTAATATCCAAAAGAAAATCCTTGCTACATAATACTTCTTAAATAGGGAAGAGGCAGACCTAACGACCGTTTAATACCTCAACCAAAGCAAACCCTCCGTAACATAATCGCTAGTCAATTCGGCCCTAGCTACAGAGCTGGTGAGTTCTAGATATAGCTTTATAATCTAATTTCCATATTACTAAAGCTTCGCAAAGACTTATCTACGGGTTAACTAGCCCACCTCCACCAAACAAATAACTAATTAAACAATGAGATCTTTGCGTACCCCAAATAGATTCTACACTAGTAAGAAGCTAAATCCATTAGGGCATAACCCAAGTCTTTACTAACAACCGCTCTGGACCACTGGTCGTCAAAGCCTATATGCTAGCCCTACTAATAAATATCGATCCAATAATAATACTGACATACCCACCAACCTTCCACAGCCGAAATCTGGTTTAGTTTATCCAAATGTAAGTCAAGGAATAATACCCATCCTAGTTACTTAATATCTCTTTTTAGTAATGAAGCAAACCCCATTTCCCTATTAGGTACCGTCATAGATTATTTAATACTTCTTATATAGGGAAGAGGCAGACCAAATGGCCATTTAATTCCTTCTGCTGAAAGCAACTCCTAATATCCCTAAACATACTAAGCTATTTAATACTTCAAATCTGAGGCAAACCCCTTAGTATATTTGCCGAAACCTATCGCAAACGCATATCCCTACACCACGGGTCTTATGGTTAGAGATGTCCCATATTAGTAGTAAGTATATACAATTGCTGGTAGCCTCTAAGTGAAGGGTAGTCTTCTGTTGTGTAACTCAACTGATCTTGCATCCCAGCCCATTTTAAACCAATTATCCTAGGCCTAAATATTGGGCTAGGCCCACTAATTCATTCTCATCCTAAACATATTATTGATGCTATATAATGTCCTTCTATGAAAATTATACAACCTCATGGTATTTAATTCCTATTTTATACGCTTATTACGTATATTCTTTATTTTCCTCTTAGGTTTCATAAATATCAATTATCCTTAAGGGTCATTATTATTTAAAATGGACAATCACTAATGGCATTTATTTATTCATTCAAATTCAACCTATTATACCTATTTCAATTCCCTGTAAGTGTCATATTAAATTCTTTA
This sequence comes from Allium cepa, assembly GCA_030765085.1. Taxonomy (NCBI): domain Eukaryota; kingdom Viridiplantae; phylum Streptophyta; class Magnoliopsida; order Asparagales; family Amaryllidaceae; genus Allium; species Allium cepa. The sequence continues at coordinate 925,545,859 of CM060931.1, read as the reverse complement.
TTTAGTCCCATTAATCACATTTATATCACCATTAAATTCTTGTAACTCCCTATTAAATGCACGTTTATTGCCTTACTAATTTTGCACCATTCTAAATTTTTGGAGTTGCTATCTCTTTCAATTTCGACCTCCTAGTCCTATGATTTACTATGCTATTAATAACTAGTCGTCCTAATTATAATTTGTTAATTCGCATTTTAGCAAAGCATATTTCAACTGGACTTGGAAGATTCGAACGAGGACGAAAACGACATGACAACTTGGAGGCACAACTAAAAGGACTAGACAATGGAGCTCAAGAAATTTGGATAAAAATACACTAAGGAGAGATGTCGGTAGCGACCTCTCATATGGGTACTGACTTCTCATATTAACTCCATGGGTGTTGCGACTTCTTAGGACACCTCCATATGGAATTAGAAGAGTTCTGTAAAAATTACAAGTCATTTCGAGCTAAGAAAAAAGGTCACTACGACCTTCTAGGCAAAAAGGCTGATACCGGGCTGTTTTGGAGAGAAGTAGATGATGACTTGTTTTGGATGACTAGAAATTAATGAAAAAAGCATGGGATACCTTGAAATCAAGTAGGATGAATCATTCAAAATGAATCAACCAGCCTAGATTTCACCATAGATGTCATCACCGACTTCAGAGGTCGGCATCGACATGTGGTGTTAACCCTGATGGGTTCACGACTTCATGCACTATCTTAGACTTTTATTTGGACTCTGCTCCAACTCTTCTCTTGGCCCAGTATGATTGTTATCCCTATAAATACAAACAATAGAGCAGCAAAAATAGGAGAAGCCTTTCTCTAACTGCGCAAGCTTTCCTACTTCTTCACCTCTAATTCTCGTCCATTAGAGTCACCTAGAAAACAACTATTTGCTATTCTAGGACTTAGATCAGCAAATCTCTAGTACTAATAACTCTCAAACACACTAGAAACATCATTTTAAATCCGAGATCCAGTAGACTTCGGTCGGATCTAGGACAACTAGTTGTAATCCGGATAGGGAACAACTGATGGAATGGATTAAAGTGGACATATGCTCAAGATTACGCCGAACCACTATAAAAACTTATATGTGTTCTTGTTTACTTTTTTCTTTTTCTTTCACTTTTAATCTAAATTGGTGCTTTCATCTTAATTTTAGGTGTTGATCCATTTTTTGGGTTACCATTTTGGTGCTTTTACTGAGAGCAAAGCTAAATTGGAAAAATTGAAGCTTCAATATGAGATTTGGAGAAGATGAAGAGGCCCGATACTAGATCTAAAACTGGGGCAAGTCAATCGAGCCTGAGGGTAGCCAGAAGGTTTCCTCAAATTCTCATAATTCCATCTACGTGACCAGAGATGAGATGGAGAGGATGATAAAGGAAATGTAAGATGGGATAATAGTTAGGCAGTAGGAGATGCTAGAAGGATTCATGGCTAGGCAGCAAGAGATGCTAGAAGGGTTCATCTAGGTGATGGGACAACATGGAATTACTAGAGCTGCAGGAATTCAGAACCAAGTGCCAGAAAACAATGCAGAAGCATCTGGACTTGAAGTGGATCAAGTTGGAGCAATGCCACCGTGAACAAAACAATCTATATTTGGGAAAATTTTGGAATGGCTATTATAATGGTGCGAACTGATAGTGTTGAAGCTAGGAATGTTAATCCAAATACGAACAAACAAGGACCGAAGGAATATGTGCCAGAGCTTCCCGAAGGGATGGAGGACAAGATGGGACCATAGGAGTTGGTCAAAATGGTAATGCATGGTTATAGGTGTATGTGCCAGAGTGCATGCTAAGATCCCTTACGGGAGAAGGGGGTAGAATGCAGTTGGTGGTCTTGGACATCTGTTAGATAATAGAGGGAAACGATAAGCTGATGATGATGGTGGAGAATCAAGATGGCCGAGGAGGGGACTGAAGTTCTCTTTTTAAACAAAGTTGATAGAGACCTCGAAGAGGACCTATTTAGAAACTAGAGGGGATATCCTCTATCAGAAGCCGGCTAGGCGAGAACCTACTGATCGAGAGAAAAGATCCTGAAAGTACCGCATCTTCCATGAGGTAGATGGACATGAAGCGAAAGAGTGTAAACACCTTCATGACATGATCGAGGAACTGGCTCGGTCTAACCAGCTGCAATAGTATATGAGAAACTGAACTGCGATGGTGTCGTTGGAGAAAACAACATCTGCATCACACAATCTAGATACAACCATGGATCTAGTACAAGACTCGAAATCCCATGATAAGGATGATCGGGGGTTATTTTTGACTCCCGTACTCTGCTTTTTCTTGCTTGGATAGTTAGGACAACAATAATTTCAGACCACTTAAACCTGCACAAAACCTAGATTGGTCCCTAGTCACACTCTAATTCGGATGTCTGGGATGACTACTTAGGATAATAATAACCTTGGACCATTTACACATATACGAGACCTAGATTGGTCCCTAGGGACGCTTTGAGTTAGATGCCTGAGAAGAACACTTAGGATTTTTGCTTATTTTCTTAAATATGATATTCTAATTTTGAAATACCATTAGAGAGTGATGAATGATTTCAATCGCCTTAGAGTCTCGACTAGAGAGACGGGATCGGAGTGTAAGGTGAAAATCCCCTCGCCAAAGAGCAAGCAGATGGACTTGTACGATATTAATCGCCTTAGAATCCCAATCAGAGAGATAGGACCGTGTGAAAGGTGCAAGTCCCCTCGCTAGAAAGAAAGCAGATAGACTTGTATGATATTGATCGCTTTATGTCCCGACCGGAGAGACATGATCAAAGTGCAAGAACTAAGTCCACTTACCAGAGAGTGAGCGGATGAGCTTGCTTGGTCGTTGAGTCCATTTGCCGAAGGGCGAGCAGACTCAACAAGGATCTAGAGAGATTGAAACCCTAGGTTAAACGATAAATGATCCGGAGAGATCATCCCCTCAACTTAAACAATAAACGATCTGGAGAGATCGTCTCTTTTAACTGAACATTAAAATGGTCTGGAGAGATCGCAGAATAAACTAAATATAAAAGGATCCGAAGAGATCATGCGTTAAACTAACTACAAAACGGTCCGGAAAGATCGAACCTTAGAATGAAAGTAGACTTGATAAAAGAATTTGAACACCTTGCAATTAGAATAAACTGAAAAATCCCGTACGTGCGTGGGACCATTTTAATTATATGATGTAATTGCTTCGAATGAAATCAGATATATGATGTAATAAGAGATACGTGATGTAATAACTCCAATGAAATCTGAATGATTTTGATGTATTTAGGTAGAGTTTAGAGTCTTAGACTATAACAGTTTTGGAACAACTCATGATTGACAAGAAAATCAAAAGGAACTGGACGAATCACCAAGATTGAAATAGTCGAAGAACTCAACTATCGAGGACTGATTACAAGAACATATTCTTGAGCAAAGCACACCATACATTTAAAAGACGTACTTTGGAGGCCAAATGTTAACCGACTTTTTAGCAAAGCAGATTTCAACTGAACTTGGAAGATTCGAATGAGGACGAAATGACTTGAAAACTTGGATGCACACTTAAAATGACTAGAGAATGGAGCTCAAGAAATTTGGATGAAAAATACACTAAGGAGAGATATCGATACCGACCATTCATGTGGGTTCCGACTTCACATATCAACTCCATAGGTTTTGCGACTTTTTGGGACACCTCCATATAGAATTAAAAGAGTGTTGTAAAATTTATAGGTCATTTCGAGCTAAGGAAAAAAGTCACCACCGAGCTCTTAGGCAAAATGGCTAATACCGGGCTATTTCTGAGAGAAGTAGATGACGACTTATTTTGGATGACCAACGATCAATGGAAACAACATGGGACACCTTGAAATCAAGTAAGATGAATCATGCAAAAGGAATGAACCCACTTGGGTTTAACCATAGATGTCGGCAATGACTTCAAAGGTCGACACCAACATGTGTTGTTAACCCAGATTTGTTCATGACTGCATGCACTATCTCGGGCTTCTATCTGGACTCTACTTCAACTCTTCTCTTGGCCCAGTATGATTGCCTCCCCTATAAATACAAACCTTAGAGCAACCAAAATAGGGGATGGATTCTCTAAATGCAAAGACTTTTTTACTTCTTCACCTCTATTCTCTCCTCCATTAAAGTCATATAGGAAATTACCATTTGTTGTTACAGGACTTGGATTAGCAAATCTCTAGTACTAGTAACTCTCGAGCACTATAGAAACATCATTGTAAATCTGAGATCCACTAAACTGTGATCGGATCTAGGACAAGTAGTTGTAATCTGGATAGAGAATAACTAAGGAAATGGATTGAAGTGGACGTAGGTCGGAGATTATGTCGAACCACTATAAAAACTTCTATGTTCTTATCTACTTTCTGCTTTTCCTTTTAATTTAAAACTGAACCGGTGCTTTCATCTTGATTTTGGGTGTTGATTCATTTTTTGGGTTAACATAACTAATACGAATACCATTAGTATATTATGCTACATATATATTTATTTTTCTAACCGGTAGGCGCGGTTATACTTATTTTCGTATATGTGCGTGTTTATGTATATAAGAATGTACACATATGTACGTTCTGGAATTCCCAAGCATAGGAATTAATGAGTTAGAAATAGGAATACATACATACATACACTGTATGTATGTCTGTATGTATGTATTCCTATTTCAAACTCATTAATTCCCATGCTTAGGAATTCCAGAACGTACATATATGTACATTCTGTAAGGAACATTTATTTTCATATTTTAATGTATTAGAGTCATCCTTCCCAAGAGGGATCACCCTTATAACTTTTCTTAAATACCCAAAAGTGAGACTTTTACTTCATTTGAAATTATAAGGAATTATCTCTTTTCTTTTTTCGAAACAGACAATGAAAACTATGGAGGAAAACATCTATATTTTACATATCTCTTTCCTTTTTGGCATATTCCTTGTTAGTTCAAACAACACACTTTTTATACATATTTTCGTAGTATCGATTCGGTCCTTCTCTTATATTTTATGCCCTTTTCTGGTTATATGTACAATATAGTATTTTATAATTAATAGAAATGGTAGATAAGGGAAAATTGTAGAGCTTCGCTGCTTTGATTAGAAAATATGAGAAGAAAAGTCAGGGGTCAGGCCTGTATTTATAGATGCTCGAATCAATCGTATCCATTAGATTTAAAATAATTAAGTCCATGTCGTTCGACCAAGATTCAACCCTAGCAGCTACCATTCCAACTGATCGACCTCTCCCTTATAGGTGGTCGACCACTAGTGGTCTATCGGCATAAGTTGGAGGCCGACCAATGGGGTCCGTGTGGTTAAAATAATTTAATCCTTCTAAAATACTATTTAATTATATTTGTTCTGAAAACTTCAAATATTAATAAATTCTTTGTTTGAACTCTAATCGTAGAACTTCATATATGAAAGTTTCTCAAAAAATTGCCATGAATACATGGTGTAAGTTTTGTGGCCAAATTATGACGTTTGCTTGAATTCCATTTTTGAGCCTTATTAATTATTTATTAATTACCATTTATTTTACAAGGTGCTACATTCTTCCTCTTAAAATAATTCATCCCAAAAATTCCTCAAAGGTCGAATCACGTAACATAGAGTGCAACCATTTAAACTATCTAACCAATTAGTGTACACAAATTTTGCAGCAAATTGTATACAAGTGCATGGTGTATCACAATATATATGATATGCATGCTGATTAATTCTAAATTGTTGCATTTATATGAATGCATTCTTTTAACAACATTTTGAAAACATGATGCAAACAACCTATATATACTTGTAGTTTTGTATTATGCAAGTTTTCAAAACCGATGTTTTCACACAACAAATTCCACACCCCTACAGATGTGAGTATGGTTCAACTAATTTTGCATCCAATCCCTACTATCCAACACCTAACATATAATTTCCAAAATCCAAAATTTTTTATATCCAGTTTTCATAGATCTATAGTCCTATGTCGGAAAAAGAATATAGAGGGAAAACTTTACATTTCCAACCTTCTTATGGACACATATTCCATTGCACCTTGGAATCTTCTCTTTTTTCCCCAAATCTCTTCCAACTTTTCTAAGTATAACTTGTATAAGTAGCTTTATTTTTTAATGTTAAAACAGTACTATTTTAGACGCAAGTTTTGTTGACTATTAACAATGTATGGAAATATAAATTTCAAAGCTGAAACAAATATTTCCCTTGGTATTCCCTAAGTTTTCTATACTGTCATCTTTGTCTGGCAGTAAAATTCATATTCACTAACACATCGACCCTGTCTAACCTAAGCATGTGGCATTTGAAGATTAGAAATTTTCTTATTTTCCTTAAAGACCTTTTCTCCTTCCAATCAAGTTACAAAATAGTTTGAAAATTAAATCTTTAAAAGCATTTAAACATAATTTTTCGAAAGCATTTAAACATAATTTTTCAAAAAATATGAACAAAATTTTTCAAAAGCATTTAAACATAATTTTTTAAAACATTTTCCTCTCCATCCTTAAAACAAATCAAGCCACATCTTAACGTAATCAGACTCAATCAGTGAGTTAATGCATATGATTGACGCAAGCGTTGTGCAATTAATTTCAGATTTTGAAAAAATTTCCTCCTATTTCGAAACAATAATAACACATAAGCCTATTTATGAATTTTTTTAAGGCATGTGAAGTAGCGCTCCGACCCTGATGCGGCCTTCACCTAAACATCGTACCGGACCGAGCGAGCACAGGGTAATTGTCTACTAGAGCGGTTCCCAAAAACGTGTCGATTTGCCGAACGCACGATTGAGTGCACGATTATAGAGGATAGCGTACATATTTCTCGACTCGACTTCGGCTAGACACACTGGCGACTGCCAACTCGAGTAGTTCCCAAAAGCATGTCGATTTGCTGGACACATGACCAAGTGCATGCTTATAGAGGATAGCGAACATATTTCTCAACTCAACTTTCGGCCTGACTCGGAGCACGCTTCAGTCGTTCGTATGCTCGATTTGTATCCCCGTTCCATACACAGCTTCAAATTTTCGAATACCCTAGCCAACGCAACTTCTCCGAGCAATATCGTCCAAGGCGAGCTTCGGGTACGTTGCCGCATGACACGAAGCACGCTGGCATTTTTTTCGTGCTCGACTCGAAGCAGGGACTTCCTCTTGCTTGCTTTGAGAAAGTTGCCGAATGACCCGTAATTTCATAACGGCCTTTCTCTATCCTTCGCTTACTAAAATTTATTTTTCTCATAATTCTAAAGTTTATGGGATCTAAGAATTCTTTCTTTCTAGTTGCTAATTTAATTTTCTAATAAACTTCTAGCTTTAATTACATTCATAAATAGTTAAGTGTCTTTATGTGATTTTCTTATTTACACTATTTTCCAATATATACCTGTTAAGGCTCATCCAGAAAATCAACACAGTAATAAAATAGGAATATATCTTATACCATATTATATTCTTTTCCAATATCCGAAAAAAGACAACTAGCGATTACAACCCACATATATCCTAATAGAAACAATTGTTGGAAGCTGACCTCCAACGTCAACTGGTGTCAATGATATTTTAGCCCTATCACTCCTTACATAATTAAAATTGGACATTTCTAGTATGTCATTCTAGTATAACCCACATGTCTTAACTCACTTTCTTGGCTTTTAATAAATAAATTACATCCATTACTTTAATTTATCAAGCGTGATTATAGGATAAATTTTTCATTCTCATACTGCAGTGGATAAGAAATATAAACTATGCAAGTTTAGAGTAACTCATGCAAAAATTGTCTTGTGGAATAACTTTCCAACCACCCATCTTTCCTTTTTTAACCATGAGTCAACCAACATCCTTTATATGTGTTTACCATCTCTTTACCCTCTTTTATAATCATATTACTATCATCTTCCAATCAAAACCCCTTGATAGTGTTCTCAAGTTTGGTATTAACTTTCTTTATCCTTGACCTTTCATGCAAGTATACCCTAAGACGCACAAATGTGTACTTCGATACCATTCCCCATTCCTTTGAGGGTTCCTCCTATGGCTTTGACACGTGAAACAAAATATCCCTAGTTCCTTATTTTTACCCTATGGGTATTCGTAGCTATTTTATTCATAGTCTTGAACTTTACCCCACTTACTTAGGCAGTCATCATTATCTATTTCACATCAAAAATTGGTCTGTTTTCACTACATTTTATTAAAAATAACTTCACAGTCATGAAGTATTTAATCCGAAACTTTTATCTTTGAAATTCGAACTTAGAAACATTTTTCGAAAATTGCTAGGTTTCCAAATGGAGCCATGATATTTTTTCAATTCTAACCATCTTTCCTTTTTCAAAGACTTCCTACAACAAAGATTTACTTCTTTAAAAGCAAGATTTTTTTTAACATAAAACATTTATTTACGTTCGAAGACTCTATTCTCACACCAAACCATTTTCAAAAACATCTTTTATAACTTAGAAAAATAAAAACTAGAGTAGACATGGATAACTTCCATTTATTATTTTCCTAACACACATGTTATTTCCTCTTTCAACCATAACGGAGATTATAATAGCCCATGAGGGAGACTTCCAAATGATATGAGCAATTATTGCACACATTTATGGAAATCGCCATTTTCCTATGCTTTGACTCTAATTTCTTACATTGTTCCTAATCAGATTACTAACACTATTCTAGTATAAATTTCTAACACTGTTCCCATTTAAATTTCCTAGCATCACAACTACTTATATTTCCCTTACCTAAATAGTTTCTACTTACATACCCCTTTTCCTCTTTTATTATTTTCCTCATTAACTCATTGTAGTGCGTCCGCCTTCTGCTTAGCCATTGATCTTTCATTGATTGACATGAAAAAAAATATAAATCTATTTCAGTTGTTTTTCTCTATTTTTTTCCTTATATGGAAATATTCTTCATATCTTCATTATCGGACATTCTTACTCTTTTATTCTCCTTACCCTATTAAAATTAAGTACCATTTCCATTTATCTACCCCTTAGAAAGAATTTTAAAAAAGAACTTCTAAATTTACAAAAATAGGGGAAATCATCAAGCTAAACATTAGCTTTCTTTTACCTTCATTTCAAAACAAAAAACCCTTTTACCAAAATCTTTAAATCGTATTTTTTTGACCAAACCAATTTTCGACTTCACTAGGAACCTCTAAATAACGCTTTTAAAACTTCCAAATGGTAAGGTCCATCTATTAAAACAAATCCTTTGAAAAATTCATTCAAAATATTTCAAGGAATTTTCGAAAATCTTTTTGTCAATTTGCTCAGAAATGGACTTTAATCATCCTTTCTTTTGGACTTTTTTTTCCTACTCATTCTTAACTCATCTTAATTAAGAACATACCCAATTCCGACTATCATTTTGTGGTGATTAATGTACACCTTCTTACGGAAACTTGCTCAATCCTTCTCACATCTTACTTCCACATGCTTGCAGCATATAGGTTCTTCAATCTGTCTATTTGGATGAAATGTAAGTCTTCAATTGGCAATCCATCAAAATCCACCATCATAAGTAGCCTAGGCCCAACAAAGGAGTCAAGTACCATCCAATTTCCACGGTCCTTCTATATGTATGCTCATGCTCTTCTTAGTCAATGCCTTACGGTATGGCCTACACTCCGTGGGGTAATCGGAGTATGTATATAATTTTAACCCTATTTATTGTTCCAGCTTATAGCTGCCTCATCCATCCTTTTAGAATATAGTCGGAACTACTTATACAGTTAAAATTCATAGAATTTGGAATTATATATATATAGGTAAAAATACAATTATTTTCTCTTAACATATCTTAATTTCTATGATCGACTAACCTATGCTTTGATACCAAATGTAACAACCCGCACCTTAATGGGCCAAATTTCGACTAAATCGAAACCCAAGTCCATTAGGGTATGAATCGTTGGTGTTGGTAACCAATAATAAACATAAGTATATCAGAGAGATATCTACATAAAGTCGCATTGGAATAGAAAAATATAATATAATATATATACCTAGTGAGGCTACTACATTGGAATCAATATTATCCTTTAGATCTCTAATTGCATTGTCAATGCATAGCATGAACTAGAAGACTTCACCATCTACAGTTCTCGTCTTGCACCAGCAGAATGTCCCTTTAAACTATTATGTGTGTTGTAATAAGGAGGGGTTAGAACAACGTTATGGTGACTAGAAAATTACATACTTTATCCATAAAACTAATTTATGCCAATTAATTTCTATTTAAGTGTTATGTCCATTATTCACGGCTATTACGTGTAATTCCATTTACTATATCTAACTTTCTCCGATGTATAACTATATATATATATATATATATATATATGCCTATATATATAAATGTTGTACTACCCAAAAGAAAACCACAATACTTCTTAAATAGGGAGAAGGAAGGCCTAATGGCCATTTAACACTTAACCCTGAAGCAGGCCTTCCTCAACGTAATCACTAATCAATCCGGTCTTAGCTACAGAGACCAGTGACTCCTAGATATGGTTTTCTAATCTAATTTGTCATATTACTAACGTATCTCAAAGACTTTTCTAAGGGTTAACTATCCCACCTCCTACAAATAAATAAATAATTAAACAATGAGGTCTTTGCGCATCCCATGTAGATTCTACACTAGTAGGAAGCGAAATCCATTAGGGTGTAACCCAAGTCTTTGCTAACGACTACTCGAGACCGCTGGTGGTCAAAGCCTATATGTTATCCCTACTACTAAATACCAGTCTAACATCAACATTGACATAGTTTGCTGACCTTCCACAGCTAAACTGTCATTTTAGATTATCCTAGTGCAAGTCAAGGAAAAATGCCCATCTTATTTGCTCAATACCTTTTGTTAGAAATAAAGCAGACCCCATTTCCTTGTTAGATACTATAACAACCTACCTTTACGACCCTTAAAAGTCGACACGTATACATTATCGATATTCAAGCACCGAGCATCCAAGTCCTGGAAAGAAAGATTGTTGGGGGAAAAGAAAGAAAAGATAGAATGAAATCTCACATCATGATGAGTAATATATAATATACAACAAATCTTTACAAAAGTACACTATAATATACATAAATCAATCAGAGACAACCAACCAATTATCAACCTGGATAGTTATAACAACATGTCCTCACAAATGCTGATAAATATAAACAACCAATTCAATGGAAATAAAATATACACGAATATATCTTGGAGGAATTCAGCTCATCTCCTGAAGCTCTAAAACATCCAAACAAAATCTAGAAATACATGCTTGGGCTGACCCGAGCATTATAGGAAAATAATGCCAGATTAGACTGGTAAATTAACGTGAGAAACACAACTAAAATGGATTTTAATGTTATAAAAATTTTCAGAAATAAAGGTACCTCGAGACCACGCTGCATATAAACATGGACAGATTTTTACCTTATGATAACCAAACCATTTATAAGAAATCTTATGATATCATGATAATGTCTAGAGTTTAAAATAAATATTGAATCATAGCCGAAATGGTAATATTAATTAGGTTACACCAAAGTAGGTATACAACTACGTCCATAAAGGCACATATTAGAGAATCGATTCCAAACAGTAATAAGGAATCGGGTTGCCACCTGTCATAGCACACCTCTAGAATCGATGGCCTCGCCTAGACCCCCTTGCCAACACAGAACCGGCCTACACCTTACTAGATAGTGCCGAATATGTCATCGCCCTGGTTGCTTTGCCACCTTTTCCTCGAGCTCGCAGCGTACATTAATTCATAGATAGTGATCTAGAAGGGTGATGACATACCCTAGTGGAACTGACCCACGTAGCCTTAGTGCATCTGCATCTCCCTTGATTTTCCTCATTCCCAGGTGTGAGCCTTGAGGCTACATTTACCTTTTTAGCAAATCCCACATGGAATGCTAATACTGCCCTCCAGGAAACAATGCAATACTAGCATTAATCCATGCAAGTTGTTCAGGATATGAATAAATCGACGACACTACTTCTATTACATCCTTTTTGGAATCACCCTCAAAGTTAATAGCAAATAACCCTTGCACTTCAAAGTGCTTCGTCTTCAATTTTATTCTCTTTTCGATGCCTCCAATTCAAACGCTTATGCCGGTTTGAAGTGGTTTTCGAATAATATATCTGATCCCGGTCTCTCTGAACTGACAAAGATAGTTTTCAAAACAGGCCAATATTTTATAGTCGGTTATTTAGCTATCAAATAAACAAACAATCAAATTAGAGATCTCATTCCATATGAAAACCAAAACTGGTTAAGCATATCTCCATCCACTAAGCCTCTTTAATTAATCCTTTCATTAATTAAAATCTCCTTACCAATATCTGTATAAAAATATCCTTTACAAAAGGTATATTCACAAACCATCTCTACCCTTTTTAATATATGAAAAATATTGATATACATATCTCACCTATAAGAATATTGATGTTACCTGGTTACTTGGTCCGGATATAAGATGATAATTATAGAGGTTTTGATTAGATTGAGACCAGATTCGAGCCAGTGAAAGGTAGGAAATACATGAAATTGAGTCAATTTGAGTGGTTCGGCCTATATACACGGGTTGGCCTATGTGCATGGATCGGTCTATGCGCATGGCACGGTAGGTATGGGTCGGCATGCATGGTTCGATATTGGTAGTTAAACAGGCGCTGCTCGGTCAAGAGCGAAGGTCACGCATGGCTCGATCGAGATGTCCAACATGGATCGCTCAGCCAATGAAGATAAAGTCGGGGCAGTTTGGTCTGGATGCTCGGGGAAAGATGGCTCAACATGTTGTGGGTCGTTCAGTATAGAGAGGAAAAGAAGATCGGTCTGAAAGGTCCAGCAGTTGTCGTTCGACCTAGGTGAGGTAGCAGGCATCGTTCAATTGCGGCTGAGAAGCCATTGTAGTTCGGTCAGGGGTGGTTCGGCAAAAGTGGTCAGTCTATCTGGTTCGGTGCAATATGAAGGAATTAGCTTATTCTTGGAAATCAACGTCAAGGTGAGGAAGTTGGCACTGCTTCATTTCGAGATCCATTATGAGTTGCTCCGAGTCCTTCGAGGTCTTATTTCGAATCACTTGCTAAATGACCACCGGTCGGGCATGATGGTTCGATATTCCTCGATCGACCAATAGTCGGAATGCTTGGGCGACCGACTCGAGATTATCATCCATGGGCCGGTTACCTTGGTCTTGGGCCTACATAGAGCATATAGCCTATCTTCGTCTATAAATACAGAGGCAGGGGAAGTTGAAGGGACCTTTTTGGAGGAGAACTCTAGGGATACTCTGCCATTTTTGGTACTCGCTTCCATCAGTTCAAACTTGTATTCGAGTTAGAAGTTTATGGATTGTATCCGTATTCAAGTCTTTAAATAAAGCAATAAAGATTACAATAACAGTGAACATAGGTAATTACGCCGAACCACTATAATTCTGGTGTCCTTGTTTCTACATTTAGTTTGGCATACATTCCTTTGTTTTAATTTATTATCTTCATTAATCTCTCTACACAAATCCTTTCTTGAGTGTTAGTGACCAATTTTTGTGCTAACAATTGACAAAACATTCACTTTTAAATACTTATGTCAACAATATAAGTATATTTACAAAATACCACATTTCTAATACTTAGAATATTTACCCATATACTTATTCAATGGTATAAATATATTCACAAATCTTAAAAAAGATCTTATTTTTGAAAACCATACTTAATTAGGTTAAACAAATGTCATTTAGAAACATTGTTAACCATAAGCTCGAAACACTTTCCCTTTGGAGTAAGTAAACAGATCGTATAGAAATTAGACCAAATATACTTACTACCGCTTCTTGATTTCAGATAGTACTATCTCTCGATTAACAATCAAATCGGACAAGTTAGAAAATCATTCTTGCCTCGATACGCATTCTTAATTCTCAAGCTAGAAACGAGTTTCCATACCTCCAAATTTGGTGTTAAATATGAAAAGAATACTTTCCATACCACCATAATTAAAAAAATCATTTATGGAAATCAGATCTCATTCTTTTAATGAATCCCTGTTATAAAATTCTTTTATAAAACTTCTTTCTAGTTATAAAACTTCTTTTAGCTTTACAAACTCCTTTATGAAATATCATTTTTTTAAACTCCTTTTTAAAACCTCCAATTTTATTTTTAACTCTTCTTATATTACTCCAAATTAATTTATAAAAATCCCTTTATAAACTCATTTCTATTTATAAAACTTCTTTTATAAATCTCAAAATAAAATTAGAAACTTCTTTTATAAATCTCCAAATATATTTATAAAACTCCTTTTATACTTAACACAAATCTTTATTCTCAAAATAAGACCAAATACTTCCGTAAATCGATCATTTCATGTATTACTATAAATCCACAAATGTGATTTATTATCCTATTCTTCAAAATGGAATCATTTCTCTTTTAAAAAAATTATTTATAAATCTCCTCTTTTTATTTATAAAATACCATTTTTAAAACTATTCTTTTATACAACATCATGTATAAAACATTTCATAAGTATTTATTCCAAACTATCTCTATGTTCCTTTAAAAACAAAATCACTTTAAAATAAAGCTAAACCCCTTTTCTTTCCTTTAAAAAATATATTCATTATTATAATAACCTTTATATATAGATAAATACTTTCCAAAATAATTTTAAAACATTTACATATATACATATATTAGAATGATTAAATAAAGAAGTTGAAGTAAGATAGAGAAGCTCAAAAAGCCCATTTTAAACAAAATATCATAGAAATTTAAAAAGAGTCAGATTTAAAAATCATTTCCTGAATCAAATCCATTTTCAAATCAAAACAGCAATTAATAGTATTTTCAAAATACTATAACAAGGCCAATAGCTACTATAGCACTTAACCAATGCTATTAATACCTTTTTCACTATAAAGGTCCAACTTTTAACACATGTCAATGTCATATCCAATATAATCAAACTATCAAATTTTAGCATTCAATGATTCATATAACATATGTATAAATGGAATTAAAATCAACAAGTATCCAACGGAAAATTAAAATCATAAGAGCAAGAAATTCGAATTTCTCTACAAAATTCACTTAATTTCATTTTACATATCATTCGCTTTTCAAATGCAAGTATTTAACCAAATCAAACCAATAAATCATTCAAACCCAAAATAGTAATTTTTATCTACTATATATCAATATAGTATTCATTTAGATGTGAGATAACTCATTCCAGTTGACGCTTAAGCGTTCCGGTTTGATCTCGATTTTAGCTTAAAATTCTAGTTACTCCAAACTCAAAGAAATCATTTCCAGCATGTAGATATCGCTCCTATGAGCGCAATGTAAGAGACTGCATCTCGATTGGACCTCGTATGAAAAAATTACACATTAATTAAGATGTGAAAATTAATTAATTAATAATTACACTAATTACAATTTTAAAATTTAATTACTACCTAAACACTCTTTGTAACATTCTTGTTTTTAAATCAAATTAAAATTGGTAATTAATTTAGTTTTTGGATTAATTTGGAATTTTTTTGAAAATAAATAGATTGTGAATGGAATAAAATTCATATTTATAAAAAGATATTTGTTTGTTTATTCATTTATAAATACAAATTGATTGTATATTAATTTATTAATTTTTGAATTTGAAATCTAAAAAAAATGTTTTGAATAATATGTTGGAATTTGGAAACTCTATAATTTAATACTAAAAGAAATATTTGTTTTGTATTTATAATATGATGACTTGAAAGTTATATTTTGAAATTGATATAAATAAATTTACAAAAGCTATTTAAAAAGTTAAAATCAAATATATACATATTATATATTTTGTAACATTCCTGATTTTTTTTAACTTAATTAATTTGGAAATTTATATAATTTTTTTGTTTAATTTGATTAAATTATGAATTTATAGAAAATGAATTTGAATATTTGGGGATAAAATAAAAAAATTGTATTTGGAATATGATATAATAAATAAATTAGATTTAAAAAGCTTTATTAATTAAGAATTATATATGTGTGATTATTTATAAATTGTTTTCAATTCATTTTCCTTTATAAATTATATAATTTTAAAAGAAGGCTTTAAAACTTGCATATATAGGTATATATATCTTTTGAAAATTAATAAGTACACGAATTAGAATTGGGTTGTAAGATAAAAAACATGATTTGTAAATAAATTAAAAAGAAGGATTAAACATAAATTTAAAATTTCTATATATTTGAAACTAATAATATATTGTTTCTTAATTTTTGTAAATGTGCATTTTGATTTGAAAGATGTATAACTGTAAGTAATTGAAATTTTCTTTTGAAAATAAATAAGAAAATATACATATGTAAAATTGGCTTGTAAATTTATAAATTAAGATTAAGTAAGGTTTAAATTATAAAATTATAAATTTACTTAAGTTAAGGGTTTAAACACAATATTAAATCACATTGGAAATTTGTAAAATAAGGAGATAAGTAGTATTACAAGTGTTAGCTAATTGTACAAGTGGCAAGTCCTATTCTCTAAAATTTCTTAATAATGTGAATCAAAAGAAAAGAAAAACTAGACCTGAAACAAAAAGAAAAGTCAAAAGCCAAAAACCTGAATATATTTCAAAATTTGATCAAGGCAAACAACAAGTAGCAGCTTAAATTCAGATGCATATCAATCAAGTCTAGATTCAAGTTTTCAATCTGAAAACAAAAAAGAAATCAAAGCTAAGAAATGACAAACAACATTTTCAACCTAAGCATAATTCAAATCTTAAGCAAGGCAGCTGATTCAACTAGATCAAAAGCCTGTAAACTCAAAGTAGAAACAAAAATGAAAATGTGGAAGCAAAACCAAATCTGGGAAGAAAACAACAAACCTGAAGCATTTATTCAACAAGCTAAGGATTAGATTCCAAGTTTCAGATCAAAACCAGAGAGGAAATAAATAATAAAACTCTAGATTTAAGCATGCAGCAAGTTCAAATGGCAACTCAAACAAATTATCAAGTTCTTATTCTCTGCTCTGTTCCAAATTACAAGGTGAGTAAACTTCAAACTATTTAAGTTAAGCTCATCAGTATTTTTTTTAAATGTGATAAGATATGCTCTGCATGAATGTGTAGATGTGTTTTGACTGAAATTGTTGTTGAATTGTTGAGTGAACATCTGCCTGTCCGATGAAATAGTTTACAGGCTCTGCTCTTAGTTTACAGGTTACCCAAATCTGTTCAAAATTCAAAATATTTTCTTAAAATTCTTTTAGGCATGGTGGTTTAAATAAAACATATTCAAATTAACATGATTTGAATTTTCAAAATGGTCTCAAGTTGAAAAGGTTGGCAGCTATTTTGAAATTATGGATTAACAGTGAAATCTTTTTAAACAAGAAAAAAACAAATATCTTAAACTCTTGATTTGATTCCATAATATGATTTGAACTTGTGAGTGATGAATTTTAATACGAAAATACCAATTTTTAAGTTTGTATTCATTGAGAATTATCGAGATGAACAGAATTATCAAGTTCATCAGTTTTCGTCAATCAAAGATGGGATAAGCGTCGAGCTTGGGTCTGAAGGGAGATGACATGATGGAGATTAAAGGAAAATTTATGGCTGGGTTTGTAAATTATTGGAGTGGTGTAACAACGATAAAATAGGGTTTTTTTACCCAGTTTGTTCAACGAGGTTTCGAAGGGGAGTTCGTCATCAATATGGCGTCGGAGTTGATAGGACTGGGGGGAAGTTGACGCGTAGGGTTGTGGCGAAGCTCTGGTGGAGTCGCATGGATTCTGGTGCTGGAGGGCGTCGTAATGAGGCATTTTCCGATGGTCTAATTTGGGTTCCTGATGCCCGTATTGGTTCGTTTATGATTTATCGAATCGATCATTGATCTGGGTGGTTATTTGGTACGAGAAAATCACCATCGATTTGTGAGTGACCACGGTGAGGATCGAAAGTGACCGGAGCGGCATGCAACGTGCACGCGTATGTGTGTATGTCTGGCAAATTCGTGATGATTGAGGAAGAAGGATATTCCTCGGGGTTGGTCTTGATGTTAACCGGGTGTTGTCTCGAAGCAAAATGGAAGCTGGATAGCTCAGGGTTTGACTAGAGTGTTTTGTGGGGATGACTCGGGTTTTTTTGAGGTTTCAAAAACAAAATAAAGTATTGAAGTTTTAAAGGTAACTTTAAAGTATATAAAAATAAATAAAATTTAAAGTAAAATAAACCAAGTTTTTTTGAATTTAAATTATAAAAAGGTTTGCGTCAAGTTTTTTAAAGATTTGATTTTAAATTAAAAACATGTCTAAAATTGTTTTTGAGTTTTGAATAATTATTTTCTTAAGTATTTTCAAATAGAAATTGACAAAAGAAATTAAAGAAAGTTAATCATCGTGATTAATTTCAGGTTAATTAAATAATGTAATTAATTACTTAGTGAAAATATTAAAGGGTTGATTACTTAAAGATTAAGTTTTTTAAAATTAATGATTAATTAAGGAATTATTAATAATTAAACTCTTAAGTAAATAAAAGTGAATTAATTAATTTAAGTGATTAAAGAGGAATTAATTACTTAAAGATAATTACTTGATGAAAGTAATTAATGATAAATGACTAAGGGTTGATTAATCAAGTGATAAAAATAATAATTAATTAAAGAATAATTAATTTATATGATTAATTAATTAAGGTAATTAATCTGAGAATAATTAATTAAAGGTTAAATAATTAAAGAATTTAATTAAAGGATAATCAATAAATTAATAATTAAAGGTGGATTAATTTCTAATTTATTAAGGTAATTAATTAAGGTAAATTAATTGCTAGTTAATTTATGGTTAACGATGACTAAGTGATTAAGAATAATCACTTATTATAATTAATTAAGGGTAATTAATTAATGTGATAAATTAATTAAAGGTTAATTAATTAACGAAGGTAATTAAGGGATGATTATTGATTAAGGGTTAATTAATTATTGTAATTAATTAAGAATAATTAATTAAACGGTTTGTAATTAATTAACATTAATTAACCAAGATTAGTGACTAATCTGATTTAAGTTAATCAGATAATTAATTGATATTACTTATGGATGTTTGGATTGGATGATTTAATTGTTTGATATCCTTGATATATGATGCTTTGCGTTATGAATTATCCTGATTTGCGCTGTGATCTGTGATATAATTTATTTATCTATGATGTAATTTATTATCTACGATGAACTTATATTATTCATCCATGATCTGTAAATGAAGATAAGCGTTATAGATTATACCGCTTATCGATATTTTTGTGTTTGAATCTGTGATGATTGATGTTGTTGCATTATTGTGTGTAAAACCCCTGGACCACACTATACACACACAAATATGGATTTCACGAGAAAATCGGTTAAGTCACAGCTATTTGAATTTAATATTTTGAAATGGTTTTAAAGTTTGAATTTTGAATCCAAATGGTTTTGGAAATGAAAGTGGGTTGAATTTGAAAAGTATTTGAAAAGGTGTTTTGAAGATAAAAGTATTTTAAATAACTTGATTTAGTTTGAAATCTGAAATATTTTGATTTGAGTTTGAATTCAATATTTGAAATTGAATTCAATGATTTGGAAATTTTGGCTTAAAAAGATTATACAAGTTATAAAGGTGTTTATACAAGTTTTTAACCATTTAAAAAGTATTGGTTTGGGAATTTAAATTTAAACCCAAGTTTATACTTGAATCGCTTTAACTTAGGTAAATGTAATCAGTTTTTTCCAAAACGAAACTATTTGTTTTCAATTAATAATAGCTTTCTTATAAGGAAAGAGTTTTCAATTTGTGTTGAAAGATTTCAAATCGAATGGAAATAGTTTTGAAAACTGTTAACTAATCTTTGTGAAAGATAGTCAAACCTTGATTTGAAATTGAAGAGCATTTAAATAGTGTATCTTTTATATAAAAGATTTGGAATGGAATTGTTTTGTGGAAATGATTTTGAAAGCTATGAAGTGAGTCTTTGATTTAATACCGGATGAGTTAATCCAACTTGAAATGGAATTGTTTTGAAAGGCTATGAATGAATCTTTTGTTAAAGATTGGTGATTCTTGCTTTAAATTGAAAGAGGGTTTTAAAGATAAATCTTTTGTTTAAAAGATTTGAGTGTGGAAATTGTTTAAGCCATTGAAGATTTTCGAAATGAATCTTTTTGTTTAAAAGATTGGAAATAGTAATTTGTTTAAACCATTTAAAAGAAAAGTTTTGGATTTTAAGTTGTGACTTAACTGAAATCCCAATATCCATATGTTTTTAAATATTGCGCTCATTATTTAGTTTACCCGGGAGAGGACCTTGTGTCATATAACCCATTCCAAATAATAATACGATGATATGGATAGCATTTGAAGACCGGTGGTGAAGACCGGATACTTTCGAAAGCGAAAGGATGACATGTCGAATGTCTCTACACCGACTAGCCCCGGTATAGAGATTTGAGCACCCATTGTGATGGGGAGTCCGAATGTGATTAGAAATTATCCGGATTGCAAGGGCTTCTTTGGAAGTGCCTTCGGTTCTGTTCGAATCCGGAACAGACTTGTAGGATGTGTGTCTGACATCACACTTTGAGATGTAAAACCGGTTTCTATCAAATACATTTCTGTTTGGTGGCGGAGATTTATTCCCTTAGCTTTTCTCCAAGACGTACGAACTCAGAGGTTATGTAGTTGATGGTTACTAGTGATACATTCCCAATTTGGTAATGTGGCATACGTAGTGTTGCTGATCACTTGTTGATCGAAGCATGGCTTTTGTGAAAAGCATAGCTTTGTGGACGAGGCCTCATCGAGCCTCACAACCCGGCAATGGTCGAAACAGGAAAGATGCGGCAAGGTTTCAGAGGTAGCTCCCCTAGGGTATGACCATTCCTTCAGGAAAAGGGTGGTATCATGGTATGGAGCCCAGATACTTACTCATGTGGACACTGTATATTATTTACTGTGTGATGTTGTTGGTGTAGAGGGCCCTCGGATAAAGGTCGCAAACGACCGGAGGTGGCATATCTTAGGTTTTACTTTCCGGGAAGTGGGTAACCGGCCTTGTGCTGGCAGAGAGCCGGGTAAGTTCTCGGGACGTCCCTCCAGAGGAGTACCCACGTGGCAATGGGAAGTTCCTTGGCCTGACCATTTGTTGGAAATCCAATCATCCAATACCCGCCTTGTACGGTTTTAGTTGTAGAACCTGCCATCTAACATGGTAGCTATAGTAGGCATACTATAATGGTACGTATGCTGGGTAAGATTAATATTATACTTTCGAAATGTTTTCCACTATGCACTAATAATAATATCAAATGGTTTTCGCGTATCAAGCATTTTTGACTATCATAAGAAGAAATCTCCTCCAAGTGTGCGATTGCATGGTGTGTGTGCCAGTAGGCCTTATGGTAGTTTCATTTTCCAAAAAGCATTGTGGATTTCGAATTTAAATTCTTTTGTTTGTTTTTAAAAATTAAATGTTTTTGTTTGCTCATACTAGTACCATGACTGACCCGGAGTTTATTGTTCCTTTCCTAAACTCTGGGTGCCCACAATTTTTCACACGGGTAGTCTAGAGTTGGGTTTTCAGATAATCAAGTAATAGGTGTAGATTCGATAGCCTTTGAAGTCTTTGGATTGGTAGCTTTCAGTCTTGGGGATCTCCTTCAGTTGTGGACGACTGACCTTGCTTAGCTTGGTGAAACTTGATAGTGGTTCGAGCTTGTGGTTTGGAGTTTTAGCTTTGGGAGCATTGAATTGGAGTTATCTCTTGGCTATTTGTTTTCCGCTACTGTTTACGGTCTTTGAAAATCTTGTATCATATTGTATCAATGTTGTACCATATTTGGATATTGTATTCATTGGAGTTGTATATGATATTCATTTCTTTTCCTTCCGCTGTGTTGTTATACTTAATGTGTTACAAGCTCCGGCGAACCAGATTCGACGTTTGGATCTGCGGCATTGGAATATGAGTGTCATATTCGGTGCCGATTTTCGAAGGTCGAGTCAGGGTCGTGACATATTTATTTACTTATGTTTGGTTAATTTTAAACCACATTCTTTAAAGTTATAAATATATATAAATAAATAAGTTTATATACTTTCTTTTTAAATTTACTTGAACTAAGTATAATTTGTATACATATGAAAGTTTGTAAAACATATGTAAAAATAAAACTAAAATAAGAAACCATATTTCATAAATAAAATTAAAGTAAGGGTTTAAAACAAAGCTATAAATTAAATAAAATAAGGACTTAAACACAAATTAAATAACATATGACTTTGTAAAATAAGGGGAACATGTAATGATAAATGTAAAATAAGTAACAATATTAATTAACAAGTGTATAGTTTAGCTATACAAATGGCATTAATTTCTTTTATCTTAAAAATATATAATATATTTTGAAACAAGGCTGTTACAGTTAATTGCTTCCTCATTTCATTGATCATCCTTTTCTTTCACTTCTTCTTTCATTCCTTTTCAAAACTGAGAATTAAAAATAAAATAAAAAGCTGAATCAAAATAGAAAGAATGAAAACCAGAAAACAAAACAAAATCAAAATGTGTTTTCATAAAACTTCAACCTAGAAACCCAAAACAAAAACAGAAAAAAAGTCAAGAAAACAACTACAAGTTGGAGCATCTAAACCTGAAGCAATTAGATCAGATTCAAGCAAGTTTCATTTCAAAACAAATCAAGATCAAATCATCAAAAGCATTTCTAGAATAAAAGAAAAAAATACTCTCTATTCTTTCTTAAAACCAAGCGAGCAAACTTTTAACCTTATATACATTTTGGTTTGCATGTGATCGGTATTGGATGTATGTTTGTGAAATATATTTGCGTGGGTGTTAGTATGCATGTATGTGTGTGTGTGTGTGTATATATATATACATATATATATATATATATATATATACATATATATATATATATATACATATATATATATGACTATGTATATGTATCTGTGTACAGAGATATATCGTAGTTTTTAGTTATAGGTTTTCAAACAAATTCAAGAAAATTCAAGATTTCTTTAACCAATCTCTGATAGACTTTAGTATTTGAACAAATTATGTTTGTTGAAACATAAACTAAAATCTAAAAATAGTTTAAAGTATGTTTGTTTATAAACTATCCGGAAATGAAGAAAGACAGTGAAATGTGAAACATATCAAATTCTCGATTGAAATAATTCATTGTTTCAGGGGTATAATCTGTTTTATTATCAGAAATCATGAATTTTAGAAGTTAGATCATAAATTTTTGTTCGGGATCGAGAGAGATATTTGTAGTTGATCGAATTTGGGATTTTGACCTTTACTGGCAATCGGCGGATCATCGGAGGATGTGATAATAGGTGACTTTATTATGTACTATGGCAGCCGATCATCGATGATGTAGGGTTTAAGGCTGGGTTCTGTTGACGTCGTTCTCGAAGCATTTGCACTGACGTGAGATCATCGGACCAACATGGATCAAGGGGAATCGAAACATTGTGTTGTGGCATGGCGCTGGGTGGGACGGCGAGTATTCCGGTGCTCGAAATAGGCGGGTCGAAGTGATCTTTAGTAGCCCATTTGTTTGAAGTTGTGTCGATTTGCTAAAATGTCGATTTTTTCATCGACTTGAGGATCTGGGTGGTCAGAGACTTAGGGTGGATCATCGATGACTTGTGGAAGGTGGCGAGGATAACTGGAGTTCGTTAGAGCTCCGGTGCACGTGCACGCGTGTGCATGATTGGGTCTGTGTCGTTTTGGGTTTGGGGATGACGAGGTTACTTGGGTTCAAGCATAATAAAATGGGCCGGGGGTGGGTTTGAGTCGAAGCAACTGATGAAGGTGAGAGACTCGAAGTAAGGCTCGGGTTTACCTTGGGTTGAGCTCGGGTCTAAGATTTGTATAAAAACATTTTTTAGTTTTAAAACAAAATCAAGTTTTACCTAATAAAATTTTGTTAAAACTACTTCTTTTGTAAATAATGAATGTTTACCTAAGTTTTAGATTTGTTAAAGGTTTTTAAATAAAAATTATTTCAATTTAGTTAAGTTTTGAGTGTTCAATCTATATAACCTTTATTTTAAAACTTTATTTTAAATAAACTTAATATTGTAATTAATTAAAGATGAAATGTTTTTGTTATATAAAACATTAATTTAACTTAAAGATTTTAAATTAATAATGAATTTATTTCAAAGATTTTTCAAAAAAGACTAATTAATTTGTTAAGAGTTAATTGATTAATGATAAGTAATTAAGGGTAATTGATTACTTAAGAAAATTATTAATGATTAAGGTTGATTAATCAAGTAGTTAAAATTTAATTACTCAATGTAATTAATTTGTGATTTATTAAGATAGGTTATTAGAGATAATCACTTATTGTAATTGATTAAAGGTAATTAATTAGTTAATGATAACTAATTAAGGATTAATTAATTATTGTAATTAATTAAGGATAACTAAATTAGTAATTAATTAAGGGTTAATTAATTAATGTAAATTAATTAAGAATAATTAATTAAAGAATAACTAAATAATTAAAGATTAATTATTTAATGAATAAAAGTTTTAATTATTAATTAAGGTTGATTAATTAATAATTAAAGGTTAATTTATTTATTAATAAATGATTAAAGGATAATTAATTAAATATGGTTTGTAATTAATAAATGTTAATTAACTAGGACTACTGATTTATTCATAAGTAATTAATCTGATTAAAATTAATCAGATGATTAATTGATCTTACTTATAAATGTTTGGATTCCATTGAATGTTGAATTGTTTGATATCTCTGGTGTGTGATGCTTTGTGCTGTGAACTATTTTGATTTGAGGTGTGATGAATGTAATTTATTTATGTGTGATGAATTTATATTATTTATCTGTGAATCTGTGAATGAAGATAAGCGTTATAGGATTATACCACTTATCAATATTATTGTGCTTGAATCTATAATTATTGATGATGTTGCACTATTGTGTAAAACCCCTGGACTACACTATACACACACAAATATGGATTGCTCGAGGAAATTGGTTAAGTCACAGATATTTTAAATTTAATATTACTTTATTTAAAATGGTTTTAAAAGTTGAATTTTGAATTCAAAATGGTTTGGAAATGGAATTAAATTAAAAGCCTGTGAAAGGGAAATTTTGAAATTGAAATTTAGTTTTGAATGTACTATATCTTGTTAAATATTATTTGAAATATTTGGAAGTCATGGTTTAAAGGTTTATACAATTTCTTTATATGGATTTAAAACTATTTTAAATAAATTGTTTTGGGAATTTGAATTTAATTTAAGTTAGAACTTGCCAATAATACGGCAGTTCGTTGATTCTCTGGTTTATACTTTTAAAGGCTATAACTTGTGTATGTTTGATCGGATTATTCTGAAACAAAATGCATTTGTTTTCAAATGATAATAGCTTTCAAATAAAGGAAGGATTTCCAATTTTTGTTGAAAGGGGTTTCAAATTCGAAATGGAATTGTTTTGAAAGCTATAGATGAATCTTTAGATTGGTGAACTTTGTTTTCAAATTTAAGAGGATCTTAAAGGTGTATCTTTTGTATAAAAGATTTGAAATTGGAATAGCTTTGAAAAACTATGAATAAATCTTTGTGAAAGATTGGTGACCTTGTAAGTGAATCTTTTTTTTAAAAGATGTGAAAATGGTAATTTGTTTAAACCATTTGAAGAAAGGGATTGGGCTTTAAGTTGTGACTTAACTAAGATCCCAATATCCATATGTTTTTAAATATTGCACTCATTATTCGCTTTAGCCGGGAGAGGACTTTTTGTTATATAACACATTTCGAATAGTGATATGACATTATGGATTGCATTTGAAGACCGGTGGTGAAGACCGGATATTTTCGAAAGCGAAAGGATTACCTGTCGAATGTCTCTACATCGAATGGCCCCGGTATAGAGATTTGATCACCCTTTGTGATGGGAAGTCCAGACGTGATTAGGGAATATCCGGATTGCAAGGGCTTCTTTCTGAACTGCCTTCGGTTCCGTTCGAACCCAGAACAAATTTGTATGGATGTATGTCTGACATTACACTTTGAGATGTAAAGCTGGTTTCTATCAAATACATTTCTGTTTGGTAGCGGAGAATTTATTCTCTAAGCTTAACACCCTTCTCTGAGACATACAAGCTCAGAGGATATGTAGTTGATATTTACCAATGATGCATTCCCAATTTGGTAATGTGGCATGCAAAGTGCTGCTGATCCTTTGTTGATCAAAGCATGGCTTTTGTGAAAAGCGTAGCTTTGTGGACAAGACCTCATCAGGACCTCACAACCCGGAATGGTTGAAACAGGAAGGATGCGGCATGGTTATCGGGGGTCACGCCCCTTAGGGTATGTCCATTTCCTTATGGATAAAAGGTGGTATCATGGTATGGAGTCCAGATATTTAACCTATGTGGTTGTCGCAAATTTATTGCTTTGTAGTTGCTGGTGTTGAGGGCCCTCGGATAAAGGTCGGTAACGACCGGGGGATGGCATACTCGTGTTAGTAGTTACCTAGTTATAGTGGTAACCTGGCCTTGTGTTAGCAGAGAGCTGGTTAATTTCTCAGGGCATCCCTCTAGGGGCGTGCCCATGTGGACCAGGAAGTTCCTTAGCCTAGCCATTGTTGGAAATCCAATCATCCAATATGCGCCTTGTATGGTTTTAGTTGTAGAACCTGCCATCTAATATGGGAGCTATAGAAGGCATACTATAATGGTACATATGCCCACTAAGATTAATATTATATTTGCAAATGTTTTCCACTATGCATTAATAATAATATCAAAAGAATTTTTCGTATCAAGCATGTTTGACTATCATAAGGAGAAATCTCCCCTCAAGTGCGTGATTGCATTGTGTGTGTGCTGGGAGGCCTTATGGTAGTTTCATTTTCCAAAAAGCATAGTGGATTTCAATTTTAAATTCTTTTACTATAATAGTTTAAAATAAACTATTTTTATTTGCTCATACCAGTCCCATGAGTGACCTGGAGTTTATTGTTCCCTTTCTAAACTCTGGGTGACCACAATTTTCCACACGGGCAGCTTAGAGTTGGATTTTTCAGATAATCAAATAGTAGGTGTACAGTCGATAGCTTTCAACCTTTGGATCTTGGGATCGCATTGTTGACTGAGTTCCCTAGTTTGCTCAATACAACTTGATGGTGTTTCGAGCTTATAGCTTGGAAATTTTTGGAGCATTGGATTGGAATGCAATTTTTGATTCTATCTTTCTTTTCTATCATTTGGAGGATCAGATTGGTGTTATTGTTCCGCTATTGTCTTCTATCTCTGATATATGTTGAACATTTCATTGTACCATTATTGTAAAGAAGTTGTGTCTATAAAATTTCATTTTCTTCCATTGTGTTGTTGTACTTAATGTGTTATAAGCTCCGGCGAACTAGATTCGACTTTTGAATCTGCGGCATTCGAATACGGGTGATGTATTTGGTGTCGATTTTTGAAGGTTGAGTCAAAGTCGTTACAAATGGTATCAAAGCTAAAGGTTGAGTAAGAACTTTAGCTCAGAAGTATAACATATTAGGTAACTCATTAGAGATAGGGTTACAAATGCCCTAGAATGAGTATATCCCTAAGATATCCGTCTGTATGCCTCATTAATTTCTCTTACTATCCACCGATAGTGAGTATGAGTGCAAGAAGAGGACAAGATAGGGGACAGGGGAGTACCACTACAAATGGTCAATCCTCTACAAAAACAACGGAAACAACTTCTCTATCAATCTCTTTGATCCTTATTCGACATCAGTTCTTCGATGGCTTCGTGGCAGCTATAAGAAAAAGCTTTGGTGTGGTGGCCCATCGAATCTTTGTTTACGTTATAGAAAAGGTTCTAATTCCTTTTCATATTCTCTTTGTCACTTCTCTATTAGCTTTTAGTTTTTAACTTTGATGAATTTGAGATTTTATTTGAAATAATTAGTTAATTAAACATGAAGCCAAAATTGAATTGTATTCGTTGTCTGTTCCTTGGGTCCAAATATATTCTTCGAATGGTTAGTTAGCCCTTCGAACTAATCAGCGCCCCTGCATATTTCGTAAATCTGATGACCGGAGTATCTTGTGAAGTATTGAATGAGA
Organism: Allium cepa; assembly: GCA_030765085.1. Classification (NCBI taxonomy): domain Eukaryota; kingdom Viridiplantae; phylum Streptophyta; class Magnoliopsida; order Asparagales; family Amaryllidaceae; genus Allium; species Allium cepa. Next base: position 925,517,600 of record CM060931.1, on the reverse strand, counting down.
TTGCTCTCCTAATTATTATTGATATTCTGATTTGGTAAGCCAGATGCAAAATTGATATTCAGTTTGATCTGGTAAAACATTCTCCATCTATTCTTTGTTGTCTCCCTGTCTAGCAAGTTTCGAGGACGAAATTTTCTTAAGGGGAGAATCTGTAACATTCCTATTTTTAAATCAAATTTAAATTGGTAATTAATTTAGTTTTTGTATTAATTTAAAAAAAATTGGAAAATAAATAGATTACGAATGGAATAAAATTCATATTTATAAAAAAGATATTTGTTTGTTTATTCATTTATAAATACAAATTGATTGTATATTAATTTTTGAATTTGAAATTTAAAAATAGATGTTTTGAATAATATATTGGATTTGGATACTCTATAATTTAATATCAATAGAAAATTTTATTTTGTGTTTATAATATGATGAACTGAAAGTTATATTTTGAAATTGATATAAATAAATTTTCAAAAGCTATTTAAAAAGTTAAAATCAAATATATACATATTATATATTTATTTATTTATGTTTGATTAATTTTAAACCACATTCTTTAAAGTTATAAATATATAAATAAATAAGTTTATATACTTTCTTTTTAAATTTACTTGAACTAAGTATAATTTGTATGCATATGAAAATTTGTAAAACATATGTAAAACTAAAATAAGAAACCATATTTCATAAACTAAATTAAAGTAAGGGTTTAAAACAAAGTTATAAATTAATTAAAACGAGGACTTAAACACAAATTAAATAACTTATGACATTTGTAAAATAATGGGAACATGTAATGACAAATGTAATATAAGTAACAATATTAATTAACAAGTGTATAGTTTAGTATATACGAATGGCATTAATTTTTTTTATCTTAAAAATATATAATATATTTTGAAAAAAGGGTGTATATAGCTAATTACTTCCTCATTTTCATTGATCGTCCTTTTCTTTCATCTTCTTCTTTCATTCCTTTTCAAATATGAGAATTAAAAAATAAAAAGCTGAATCAAAAAGAAAGAATGAAAACTAGAAAACAAAACAAAATCAAAATCTGTTTTCAAAAATCTTCAACCTGGAAACCCAAAACAAAAACAGAAAAGAAAATCAAGAAAATAATTACAAGTGGAGCATCTAAACCTGAAGGAATTAGATGAGATTCAACCAAGTTTTAGATCAAAACAAATCAAGATCAAATCATCAAAAGCATTTCCAGAATAAAAGAAAAAATACTCTCTATTCTTTCCTAAAACCAGGGGAGCAAACTTTTAACCCTATATACATTTTGGTTTGCATGTGATCAGTATTGTATGTATTTTTGTGAAATATATTTTCATGGGTGTAAATATGCATGCATGTGTATATATATATACGACTGTGTATGTGTACCTGTGTACAGAGATATATCTTTGTTTTTAAGTTACAAGTTTTCAAATAAATTCAAGAAAATTCAAGATTTCTTTAACCAATCTCCGATAGACTTTAGTATTTGAACAAATTATGTTTTTTGAAACATAAACTAAAATCTAAAAATAGTTTAAAGTATGTTTGTTTATAAACTATTTGGAAATGAAGAAAGACAGTGAAAATGTAAAACATGTCAAATTATCGATTGAAATAATTCGTTGTTTGATGTGTATAATCTATTTTATTATCATAAATCATGAATTTTAGAAGTTAAATCATAGATTTTTTTTGGATCGAGAGAGATATTGGTAGTTGATTGAATTTGGGATTTTGAGCTTTATTGGCGATCGGTGGGTCTGGGATCATCGGGGTTGGTGTCGAAGGTAGTTTGGAGGATGCCGATTCCTGCAAAAATAATAGGTGATTTTATTATGTGCTATGGCGGCCGATCATCGATGGTGTAGGTTTTAAGGCTGGGTTTTGTTGATGTCGTTATCGATGCATTTGCGCCAACGTGAGATCATCGGACCGGCTTGGATCAAGGGGAATCGAAACATGGTGTTGTGGCGTGGCTCTGGGTGGGAGGGCGAGTATTTCGGTGATCGAAATAGACGGATCGAGGTGATTTTTGGTAGCCCAGTTTGTTTAAAGTTGTGTTGATTTTCTCAAATGTCAATTTCGCCATCAACTTGAGGAACTAGGTGGTCAGAGACTTAGGATGGATCGTTGATAACTTGTGGAAGGCGGCGAGGACGATTGGAGTTCGTCAGAGCTCCGGTGCATGTGCACGCATGTGCAGGATTGGGTCTGTGTCGTTTTGTGTTTGGGGAGGACGAGGTTGCTCGGGTTCAAGCATGGGAAAAGGGAGGGTTGATTCGAAGCAACTGACGAAGGTGAGAGACTCAAAGTAAGGCTCAGGTTTACCTCGTGTCGAGCTTGGGTCTAAGATTTGTATAAAAACAGTTTTTAGTTTTTAAAACAAAATCAAGTTTTACCTAATACAATTTTGTTAAAACTACTTCTTTTGTAAATAATGAATGTTTACCTAAGTTTTAGATTTGTTGAAGGTTTTTAAATAAAAATTATTTCAATTTAATTAAGTTTTGAGTGTTCAATCAATATAACCTTTATTTCAAAAGTTTATTTTAAATAAACTTAATATTGTAATTAATTAAAGATGGAATGTTTTTGTTATATAAAACATTAATTTAACTTAAAGTTTTTAAGTTCATAATGAATTTATTTCAAAGATTTTTAAAAAATACTAATTAATTTGTTAAGAGTTAATTGACTAATGATAAGTAATTAAGGGTAATTGATTGCTTAAGAAAATTATTAATGATTAAGGTTGATTAATCAAGTAGTTAAAAGATAATTACTCAATGTAATTAATTTGTGATTTATTAAGACAGGTGATTAGAGATAATCACTTATTTTAATTTTAAGGGTAATTAATTAGTTAATGATAACTAATTAAGGATTAATTAATTATTGTAACTAATTAAGGATAATTAATTGGTAATTAATGGTTAATTAATTAATGTAAATTAATTACTAATAATTAATTAAAGAATAATTAAGTAGTTAAAGATGAATTATTTAATGATTAAAGATTTAATTATTAACTAAGGTTGGTTAATTAATAATTAAAGGTTAATTAATTTATTAATAAATGACTAAAGGATAATTAATTAAATATGGTTTGTAATTAATTAATGTTAATTAACCTGGATTAGTGATTTATTCATAAGTAATTAATCTGATTAAAATTAATCAGATGCTTAATTGATCTTACTTATTAATGTTTGGATTCGATTGAATGTTGAATTGTTTGATATCACTGGTGTGTGATGCTTTGTGATATGAATTATTTTGATTCGAGCTGTGATGAATGTAATTTATTTATCTGTGACGAATTTATATTATTTATCTGTGAATTTATGAATGAAGATAAGCGTTATAGGATTATACCGCTTATCGATATTCTTATGCTTGAATCTATAGTGATTGACAATGTTGCATTATTGTGTAAAACACCTGGACTACACTATACACACACAAATATGGATTGCACAAGGAAATCGGTTAAGTCACAAATATTTTAAATTTAATACCACTTTATTTAAAATGGTTTTAAAATTTGAATTTTGAATTCAAAATGGTTTGGAAATGGAATTAAATTAAAAGCCTTTGAAAGGAAAATTTTGAAATTGCAATTTAGTTTTGAATGTACTATATCTTGTTAAATATTATTTGAAATTATTTTGGAAATCATGGTTTGAAGGTTTACACAATTTCTATATATGAATTTAAAACTATTTTAAATAAATCATTTTGGGAATTTGAACTTAAATTAGAACTTGCTAATAATACGGCAGTTCGTTGATTCTCTGGTATATACTTTTAGAGGCTATAACTTGTGTATATTTGATCAGATTTTTCCGAAACCAAATGTATTTGTTTTCAAATGATAATAGCTTTCAAATAAAGGAAGGATTTCCAGTTTTTGTTGAAAGGAATTTCAAATTTGAAGTGGAATTGTTTTGAAAGCTATAGATGAATCTTTAGATTGGTGAACTTTGTTTTCAAATTTAAGAGGATCTTAAAGGTGTATCTTTTGTATAAAAGATTTGGAATTGGAATAGTTTTGAAAAACTATGAATGAATCTTTGTGAAAGATTGGTGAACCTTTTAAAGTGAATCATTTTGTTTAAAAGATTTGAAAGTGGTAATTTGTTTAAACCATTTGAAGAAAGATTTTGGGCTTTGAGTTGTGACTTAACTAAGATCCCAATATCCATATGTTTTTAAATATTGCGCTCATTATTTGGTTTAACTGGCAGAGGACTTTGTGTCATATAACCCATTCCAAACAGTGAAACGACGTTATGGATTGCATTTGAAGACCGGTGATGAAGACCAGATTTTTTCGAAAGCGAAATGATTACCTATCGAATGTATCTACACCGAATGGCCTCGGTATAGAGATTTGATCACCCTCTGTGATGGGGAGTCCTGACGTGATTAGTGATTATCCGGATTGCAAGGGCTTCTTTGTGAAGTGCCTTCGGTTCCGTTTGAACCCGGAACGGACTTGTATGGATGTATGTCTGACATTACACTTTGAGATGTAAAGCTGGTTTCTATCAAATACATTTCTCTTTGGTGGCGAAGAATTTATTCTCTTAGCTTAACACCCTTCTCTAAGACGTACAAGCTCAGAGGTTATGCAGTTGATATTTACCAGTGATCATTCCCAATTTGGTAATGTGGCATGCAAAGTGCTACTGATCATTTGTTGAACAAAGTATGGCTCTTGTGAAAAGTGTAGCTTTGTGGACGAGACCTCATCAGGACCTCACAACCCGAAATGGTCAAAACAGGAAGGATGCGGCAAAGTTATCGGCGATCGCGCCCCTTAGGGTATGTCCATTTCCTTCTAGAAAAAAGGTGGTATCATGGTATGGAGCCCGGATATTTTACCTATGTGGCCGCCGAAAATTTATTGCTTTGTGGTTGTTGGTGTTGAGGGCCCTCGGATAAAGGTCGGTAACGACCGGGGGGATGGCATACTCGTGTCAGTAGTTACCTAGTTACAGAGGTAACCTGGCCTTGTGTTAGCAGAGAGCTGATCAAGCTCTCGGGACGTCCCTCCAGAGGCGTGCCCATGTGGCCCAGGAAGTTCCTTAGCCTGAGCATTTTTGAAAATCCAATCATCCAATATGCGCCTTGTACGGTTTTAGATGCAGAACCTGCCATCTAGTATGGTGGCTATAGTTGCCATACTATAATGGTATGTATGCCGGCTAAGATTAATATTATATTTGCAAATGTTTTCCACTATGCACTAATAATAATATCAAAAGGATTTTGCGTATCAAGCATGTTTGACTATCATAAGGAGAAATCTCCCTCAAGTGTGCGATTGCATTGTTATGTGCCGGGAGGCCTTATGCTGGTTTCATTTTCCAAAAAGCATAGTGGATTTCAATTTTAAATGCTTTTCTGTTTTTTTAAAATAAACTATTTTTGTTTGCTCATACCAGTCCCATAACTGACATGGAGTTTATCGTTCCCTTTTTAAACTCTGGTTCCCCACAATTTTCCATACGGGCAGCCTAGAGTTGGGTTTTTCAGATGATCAGATAGTAGGTGTAAAGTCGATAGCTTTCAGCCTTTGGATCTTGGGATCGCATTGCTGACTGAGTTCCCTAGTTTGCTTAATACATCTTGATGGTGGTTCAAGCTTATAGCTTGGAGATCTTTGGAGCATTGGATTGGAATGCAGTTTTGGATTCTATCTTTCATTTCTATCTTTTGGAAGATCAGATTGGTGTTACTGTTCCGTTGTTGTCTTGTATCTCTGATATATGTTGAACATTTTATTATATCATTGTTGTAAAGAAGTTGTATCTATAAAATTTCATTTATTTCCACTGTGTTGTTGTACTCTTCTTACCCAATCATGATACATGTGCACAGATATGCACTAAGAACCCATCACCATCGACTTCTCTTTTCCTTATCCCCTCCATTTAATGGAATAAAATAGCCTTTGATTTTTGTTTGATGATAATAAACATATATATTTGTTTTAACGTATTTGTTATTGTACTATTTTATTTTTTCACATAATTAAATAAATATTTGTTGAATAAAATAAATAGCTTGGAATTCATATTCGAACAAATATTTTATTACAAATTTGAGCTCTCACTACATTTACTCATTTTCAATTCAAATACAAGTTTCAGTTACAACACAATTTTCACTTTACAATTTCACCTCACTACATATTCACTCAACACTCGTATCTGATCTTCAACTTTGTTACAGCCTGTACAGCATCTGAATTATTTGCAAAATAAACATTGATACAGTAAAATTGAAAATGAAAGATTTTGTAGTGTAAAATGAAATGTGTTTTGAAAATATTATTTGCCTCAATTATTTGGGTTGTTCGTCGTCACTTTTTTATCTTACACAAACAACTTATGACATGTACAGTGTATCACTATAAATGTCACAAGGCTACACACACCGATATAAACTTGCTTGTTAAAACTGCAGGGACATGTGAGCAAAAGGTCAAACCCAAGCCCAGGCTATATTGACTTCAAGTGCGAATACAAAAATAAAACAACACAGAAATGGTCAAGTATAGGGCTGTGCATATGTACAACACAGAAATGGACATGGAGCCACCAGTACAACTAGAATAGACTTAAAATGCCAAACTTAAGTATACACATAAACACAAGGGCTACAACATGACTTCAAGCAAGCAGGAGTTCACAGGCAAACAAGGGTAATTTAACTCGAAGAGAACAAGACATGGTCAGGGCTACAACCAGACCAAAATGATTTCTTTTGGTGAACACAAAGACTCCATAATAACCCAAGCACTTAAAGTGCACAAGACCATAATGCAGACTATCATAACGCAATTTAACTCGAAGCATGAAATCAATGCAACACATACAACATGGGTTTAAACTAGTACCAGACTTCAAATGCCCACAACAATAACAACAAGCTTCAGGAGTACAAAACAAAAATATGCACAAGGACAGCAATTTGATCATGAAATCATGATCACAAATGTACATGGCAGCTCAGCATGAAGTATACAAGACAAGGTGTGGCAACCAAACAACATAACTCAGGTCAAACTAAAGGTAGCAGCACAAGCACTTTAATGCAATGGACTAGACTTCAAGAGGAAACAAAACAGACACAAACAATCAATGGACAACCAACAACAAGCCTTCGAGCATGAACACAACAACATGAACACACCAGCATGAACAACCTCAAAGTGTAGACTTCATTCGTATGAAAACATGAATATATACAAGTGCAGCAGATCAAACATCATGTATAAGTCAAGGAGCATTCGAAAAGAAATGATCAAACAGTTGCATTTCGAACACAACATATGCATATGGTGGGTTGAATATGGCAATGTATATTCTTATATAGACAGAGAAATATTGATGCACCATATATTTATATATATATATATATATATATGCACATGCAATAGAGGAGCATACATATGAAACATGATGACCAGACTCTATAATGCAACGACAATGAGCAGTGAAGACATAAGTTAACCAAATGGATAAACATATATGTATGTATATACGTGGTAATTCACAAATAGGTCAACATGAAGTGCAAAAAAGGATATGTATACACGAATTAACATTGCAGTTCGAAAAACAAGTCGTTAGCAGTTTACATGAAGCAGTGGATTATATCAATATGAACAGGCCACGTTTCAAAAAGAAACATCAATAAATTATCCAAAAGTTCAAAAATCGAATGCCAACAAAGTAAGGAATTAGTGAACAAGCCAGAAAATCAAAATTATCTCAAATTTCAAAGTGTCAAAGTCATAAGAGCAAAATGAACGAAATTGACTCACAGAAAATCAAACAACGTCAAGTAATGAACAACTCAATTTCATCACTTCGTTCGATAAAAAATCAATGGTAAAGAAAATCACGTGAAGAATTCAAATGAGAAATATATGAACGAGAATTAAGGGCTTTAATCCCTATAAAATCCCAATTACATCATCGGCATAAAATCATATGAGTTCAAGCAAATCAGAGAGCAAGCACTGAATAAAATCACAAAACTCGAATCAAGTGTAATCAAAATCGAAAAGGGGATAAAATTGCATATCATTCTTATCATTCGTGCTCGACAAAATTGGAGCAGCCGCAACCCAATCAAAGCAAGGAATCAATTGACGGAGCAATTCAAAGTAATATCATCATGCCAAATCAATTTATTGAATCGGTAACTTCAATTGAGAAGGGCCCTAAATTTCAAATCAAAGAGAAAAAAAAATGAGACGTCTTACGTATACTAATAAAGGAGAAACGTCTTCTATCATTTACTCTACTGGGCCGGCTCTATTTTATTTGGGCTTAAATTGTTAAAAATAGGGTTTTGTTTAGATTTTGTTTAGTTTTATTTTCATTTGTAATTTTTTAAGTTGTGCAACTTTCTAGTCGCGTCACTAGGTACAAACTACGGGGCGTAGTTTGAAAATTCGCAACTCAGTGGCTGAGTTGTGGCAGGGTTTTGAGCGTAGAGTTAGGTTAGTCAAGTTAGCCGGTGTCACAAGTTTACATGTGTAAGCATCTGACTACTTAATTTCTAGTAGAAACCTTGAGGGCAGCACGCAGGTAGGGTTTTGCCGAAGTTGGGTAAATTTGTGTGTTATCTCTTCTGCATTACTTTATGTTTTACACTTTATTTTCGCACTAATTTTTACTATCAATAGTATCACCCAATTCACCCCCCCCCTCTAGGGTGAAAACGATCCTACACATTTCTTAAAGAAACAATACATTATTCGCTCCGTTGCACCCTACTTTGCGAATGCTCCTCCCCTAACCCAACCAATTAGAGCTCGGCCTCTCCTTTTTTATCGTGACCTAGTGCTTCCCTATACAACCATGCAAATGTTTCTCTCCCCTATACATGATCGGATCCTCCCAGATCAACGCCACTGCTTCGTCCTTCCATGAGAAACACGTTGCACTTATCGCCATCACCCAACATCGCCTAAATCACCCTACAACCCAAACCTTAGCTTACGTCATTTAGGTCTAACATCCCAAAACACAACCAAGCTTCACCAAACACATATATAATTGTAGATCTAGGCCTCACGAGTTCAAAGATCCTTATTTTGTAATTTTTCATGGAGTAATTTATTTGATTTTGATTTTTGAAGTTGCTTTCATTTATTTTCTTTTATTTGAGCTTACCGTGAAAGGAAAAGATGCGGAAAAGTTAAAAAGTAGAAAATTAGGAAAGCTTGTGTTGAAAATTCTAAAAGTTTGTCTATGTTTATCTTGTGATTATCATCGCGTCACTACACAAATTTTGTTCGTGTACGAACCGTGAACTACAAAACAAAAACACGATCATGCATAAAAATGTGACTTGATTCTCAACTAATAGTAATATACATTAGTTATCTCATTTTGTAAAATCAAATAAACACCATCTTTTGCCATAAAATATGTTAATCGAAAATTTAATTATTTTTCAAATTAAAAACTTTGCAAAAATCCTATAAATTAAATAAAAAATGCGTCAATAGAAATCAAGTCGTTATATTAAAAATTGATTTATTATTATTAGTTAAATTTGAATCAAATTTGAATATTTGAATAAATTAAATATCCAAATCCAAAATGTTAAGAATTTCGGGTCGTTACAGGTACCGTTGTAGGTTATTTAAGACATCTTATATAGGAAGGAGGCAGACCCAACGGTCATTTAATACTTTTCACCTAAAGTAAATCCATTGACATCCCTAAAGGCACTGAGCCATTTAATACTTCAATTCTGAGGTGAACCTTTGGTATATTTTCCACCCCTATATGCAAATACATATCCCTTCCCTATGGGTCCTATGATTGGAGATGTCTCACATCAGTAGTAAGTATATATAACTCTTAGCAGCCTCTAGGTGAAAAGCGGACTTATGTTGTGTAACTCTATTGACTTCACATCCCAACCCATTAACTATCCTAGGCCTTAATATTGGGCTAGGCCCACTAAATCATGCTCGTCCTAAACATATTATCGAGGCTATATAATTTTCTACTATGAAAATTATAATTCCTCCTAGTATTTAGTTCCTATCCTATGCTTATTGCATATATTCTCTATTTCCCTCTTACGTGCCATAAATGTCAATTTTCCGTAATAAAAGGGTCATTATTATTTATATTGGACAATCAATGATGACATTTATTCATTCATTCATATTCAACCTATTATGCCTATTTCAATTCCCCATAAATTCCATATCAAATTCTTTAATCCGTCTCATTTAATGCATTTATGTCCCTATTTAATTCATGTAACTCCCTATTAACTTCACATTTATCGCCCTACTAATTTTGCAGTCACTATTCCAAATTTATAGAGTTACTATCTATTTTCATTTCAACATCCTAGTCCTATGATTTACCACGCTATTAATAACTAGTGTCCTAATTATAATTTGTACGAATACTGTCATATATTACGCTATACTTACACATACACATACATACATATATTTGTATGCATGTATGTATATGTCTATTCCTATTTCTAACTCATTAATTTCTACGTTTAGAAATTTTAGAGCATTCGTATATTTACATTCTGTAAGGAACATTTATTTCCACATTTTAATATATTAGAGCCATCCTTCCCAAAACGGATTACGTTATAACATTCCGTAAATTACTCAAAAATGAGACTTTTACTCCATTTAAAATTACAAGGAAATATCTCTTTTCTTTCATTTAAATAAACAATGCAAACTATGGAGGAGAACATTTGTATCTTACACATCACTTTCCTTTTTGGTATATTCCTTATTATTTCAAACGATGCACTTTTTATACATAGTGTGGAATTTAAATTTTTATGGAAATAGATACAACTAAATTGTACCCATAATGCTACCAATAAATTAAACATAGAAATTCACATTCGAAGTCAAATTCAGGGAATCTAAATCTATATTAACAATTTACAACCCAATTATCGAAAATCTTGAATGAATCTTGCAATCAAATCAACATTATACTTTAATAAATTTAGGGACCGATTTTCAAATTTCCAGATTAGGGCATAAATACTATTATTATTCTAATTACCTAACTTACAGAATATATAGGTGAGATTTCAAGTGAATACGTTCTTCCTAAGCCTACAACTCCATAGATCTTACATAAGCATAATTAAATAAAACTCAATGATGTAAATTTCAATGTTATATATAAATCATATATTTTTCCACTCTCCTTTCCAACTTTCGAAATCTCCCAAATCTGAATTTATCTCTTTAGTTTGACTCTTCTTCCTTTCCAATCCAAAAATATGTATAACAAGATATATAAATGCCATTAGAATTGCAGATTTAAGAAGAAATTTGGATTAAGTGGAATATAAATTTATCTTTTCCCACAGTATCAATTCGCTCCTTCTCTTCTACTTTTATTTTCTACCCTTCTCCAATTATATACATATAATATATTATTATATAATTAGTGGAAATAGTGGAGAAAGGAAAATGGAAGAGCTTCGTTGCTTTGATCAGAAAATATGAGAAGAAAAGTGAGGGGCTGAGCCTGTATTTATAGCCATTCGAATCAATCGTATCTGTTAGATTAAAATAATTAAATCCAGACTGTTTGGCCAAGGTTCAACCTTAGTCGCCACCATTCCATCCGGTTGACCACTCCCCTACAGGCGGTCGACCACTAGTAGAGGGTTGACCAGTGGGGCCTACATAGTAAATATAATTTATTCCTTTTCAAATCTTATTTAATTATATCATTTTGAAAACTTCAAATGTTAATAACTTCTTTACTTGAACTTTGATCACAAAACTTTATATACGAAAATTGCTCAGAAAATCGCCTAGAGCATATCAAGTTTCATGACCAAATTCTGACATTTTCTCAAATTTAATTTTTTAGCCTTATTAATTATTTATTAATTACCGTTTATTTTATAGAGTGTTACATTATTGATGCCTTATATAGTTAAAACATGTTGTTTTAACTGATGATATTTCTATATACACTCGTTGCATACTAGAATGTATTTTTGCATCTAATTACAATATTACGAGGCTAATTCCCCTCACCGGACATTTGTTTGATCCGTGTTTTCTCTCTTTCATTTCCTATTTGGGACTTGTGATTACTCCTATTATAGTAGTTTGAGTGATAGGCTTTTTTTGGATGAGCCAGCTGAAGAGTTGGACTTTTGAGTTATTGATGATTATATTTATGATTAGTCCATGTATAACTATATGTATTAGGTATTCCATTCATATATGAGATTATGTATTTTATTGATGTATCTATTCTGTGCTCAGTATGTATGTAATTTATGTAGAATGATTTATTCCTATTTTGACTCTATTAGTTTGACATATAAGTCTTCTATACATATATATGTTATTGGTTATGCTTTGAGCATTTGACTATCATGCCTCTGCACATTGATCGTGCACTTGTACATATTCATATTGTATATTGTTCTGTCCGTATGAGTTGTGCAAGGGTTATGTCGAAATTAAGATGTTTTGTTTTGTTTAAATTTATCCAACAATAAGCCTACTGTGGTATTGTGAATATATGCGTTGATCAGCATATATTTAGGACATTGTAAAGGGCAGATCATTATAGAATCTCCCACACTATTTGCCTACCAACTCATATTTATGCGCCACATCTCCAAGTCATGTAGTGATGTAGGACTATTCCATTTTCAAACCATTGTTCTAATTTGCAACATGTGAGACAACCCTAATAATTTGTATATTCATTTACACAATCATTGTCAAAACTTTTTAAATGCATGTAATGTAATTTTATAAAGGAACGAATCGACTGTATTATATTAAAGCCAAATCGAAACCACATTGTATTAATGTTTATTGGTATGATTACATATTTAATCAACTATCTGATGAAGTACGGAAATGAGTTGAGTTCCAAACCGCACTGAACCAACCAGCACCCACTCCTAAGTTTAGGATGTTATCTCAACAGAACGAATTTATTAGGATAGTGATTAGATATCATCCACTTCCCATATATCCTACTTCTTTTTTCCTTTATTTGATCATGGTTGAAACATAATATAGACCCATCAACTAGAAAAATCTGATATTCCCTAGAATAATGGTGTTTTCTTCATCTCTTGCGCCAACCAAAAACAAATCCTTAAACCAACAGATCTTTAGATCCACAAATAGACTTTACGATTTTTGCTTTCATGTAGGAATATTGGAAATTAATTATTAACCATGTAATTATACACAGTGAATTCCTCAATTAGACGATCGTAGTAGCTAAATATCTATATGCTAAATAACAAAATTAAGAAGTTTAAGATATTATCATTTGATGGCTTAATAATTAAGTGGATTTGACTCAAAATAGTTAATACGTATTAATTAGCCAGACTTTTAGTTAGTTAAATAAACAAATTAATCACTTCAACTAACAACGTATCAATTAGTGGAATGAATCATTTAGTTAATAACTAATACATATTAATTGGTCAAACTTTTGCTAATGGAGAGTAAATTACATGAAAATTATAAGGAATTCTTCTAGAAGTTCCGACCCTCTACCACCTCATAAATAAAGTAGCCCTCACATGAGTTACATGGAAATTACACGATAGGTCTCAGTATTTTTATTTTTGTGTATCTAATTTATTGGTATGATTTTGTAGATCTAACTTTACCTATCCTATTTTGTAGATCTCATGTTTAATCTTATTTTTGTGGATATAACTTTATATATCTTATTTTTTTAGTTCTCATGTTTTGATTTCGTATTTGTAGATCTAACTTTATTGCTCTAATTTTCTAGATCTGAATTGTGTGCTATGTTTTTATTTTTGTGTGTGGATCTAATTGAATAATCTTATATTTATAGATAATTATACATAGTTAGTTATAAATTTTATACATTTTTGTTTGAAATATTTAATTAGTTTATGTTCTAAAATATTTGCATTAAGTATTCTTTTAAATTTGATTATGTAAATAATATTTATTACTTTTGCATTTTGGAAAACTGGATTATGTTTAGCAGGCTGATAAAGTTGACTAGACCCTCACTAGGATTTTATTGATAGTAAAATAAAAAGATACATAGGTACAACGAAAGAAAATGAAAAATAAACAAAGAAGCAAAGAACACATGAATGCATATCAAGCCCATAGCCCACTCAGAATATACTCATTTAATTCCTTCCATGTAAGAGAGAAATCAAAATGATTATATTGCTTAAGAGATCTTGCATGCCTCCTAACCCCAAATATTACTTCTGCTCCAATAGTCAAAGCGTTCTTCCTCTATCTATAAAAGATTCTGTCATTTCTTTCCTTTTAATCCCCTCTTATGTATATTTTGAGCACCATTAATAACATAGTAGTTTTTGGAGTGCGCCATCTTGTTCGCTTGAAGATAAAGCACCACTCTTCCAAGCTATTTCTTCTAGGATTATGAAAATTTACGCTTAATAACATCCTCTTTCATAATTATAAGAATAGGAACATTCATAGAATAAATGAATATTTGACTCATCACCATCGTTGCACAACAGGCGTGTTGCATTGTTTAGCATACCAAAGATCAACAACTTATTCTTTGTCAACAAAGCATTAGCTATCACCCTCTACAAAAATAGATTCTCTTTCATAGGGGAGTTTGACCTCCATATTCTATTAGCCCATAGATCCACTGGTTAAATTGGAAGGATATACTTGTATATTATAGAGATGGAATGGTGCTTTTTAATCCCTTTGTACTAAACACTAATATCATTAGTGGCATACACCTTAGTGTAAATCGAATTCTGGATATTTCTCATGATCACCATGCTTGAGTATGGCATATTAGCCTTGCCATCGTGATAATAAAAGGCAACGGTTCAACTGATAAGGATTCTATACTATGTCCTTTTAGTGAAAGAACAAGTAATCAGGAAGAGCGAGACCTTTAACAAACGAGTCATATTAAAAATTGAAAGAGTTTGTAGTATGCCCTATGAGAAATTATGTAATTTGTTACATATATCTAACTCTATAGTCGATCCTCTTCGTAATAAAGGTGCTTGATTTCTATTATATAATTTGGTATATTACGATATAATTATTAATAATTAGTTTCAAGTATATTAATAAGAAAATACTTAAATAAAACGTTACATAATTGTAGTTGCAAATAGTTGCAATCATGAGTAATTAATCACAAAAATATAATATCTTGTTTTAAATATTCATGGTCAAGATGGTTTGAGAAAGGATATCGATACATCTGTTGAGACCAGAGTACATAATGCTCCCCAAACATTGGCAATGTATTACTCGTGGTTATTGGAGGCATCGAGGGGTTATATATTCGTATTTATTAGATAACCATGGAATGACTTATCTTAGAGTTTCCTGTTGGTAGATAATAACTAGCCTAAACAAGAAATCATAGGATGACGATGTTACATAGTTCTCCCTACTTGAGAATATTATGGATCTTCTATATATAAATTTCACTCTAATTATAGTTAAATCATGGCATGACATTCATCAAAAAACTATAGTTGGCTCTGAGTAAAAGCATGTGAAGTGAAGCATCATTCAATATAGAATTCGTCTCCTCAGTTGTATGAGGTTAGTATCGCAGTCAACTATAGTTAACTCAGTCAAAACCTTTGGCTAGAGCAGAACGATTGTTAACAAACGTTATTATTGAACCAATGTATTTATTTATAGAATAATCGAGTTAAATGTGAATAATGTTGGAGTTTTGACCAATACTAGACTCCATACATCTTAAAGTAATATAGTATTGATGAAGAGAACATGTGTAAATTATTATCACCTCCGGTACCATTTACGATAATAAAAAAATAGGATTATACAATAAAAATCATTAAGCGATAAATTTGACCAAATTATCACTGGCTAAGGTGATGTGTGAATATTAATACTTAAATTATTCAATATTAATCACTGACTGAATTTACGCCTATGAGTCTCACAATTGTATTTGTGAATTCTTAAAAAAAAAAAATTTTAACTAGTTTATAAAGTATTATAAATTAATTAATTTAAATAATAGTTGAGAAATATTAACTATCGTTTTATTTGATGTCTAGTGTTTTATTATTAATTATTTGGTGTTTGTATATATAACAACCCTGACTCCACCTTCGAAAATCGACACCCGTACTTCACTTGTACTCGAATGCCGCAGATTCAAACGTCGAATCTGGTTCGTCGGAGCTTATAACACATTAAGTACAACAACACAGCGGAATAAAGAGATAATATCATATAACTCCAATGATACAATATCCAATAATATACAACAATGATCACAAATACATATCAGAGATCTACAACAACACAACGGAAACACAAAGGCACCAGCATCAGAAATAACTTGAACTCCAAATGGAACTCCAATATTTGCAACTCCATCTCCAATCTCTAATCCCAAGATAGCTCGAACACCCATCAAGCTGAATTAAGCAGATGCAATCCCATATGCGATTGCCAAACTAAATGCTGAAAGCTATCGATTCTAAACCTACTATTTGATTATCTGAAAAACCCAACTCTAGACTGCCTGTGTGGAAAATTGTAGGCACCCAGAGTTTAGAAAGGGAACAATAAACTTCCACACTGTGGCCTACAATGGTACCCTGCCCTTGCTTTTACGGCCAGCCTTTCGACACTCAACCTAAACGGCTAGCCAACCCCTCCCTTGGGACATGTAAGGGTAAGAGTCTCCCGTTCGCCACCAAACGCGAAGCGAGAACCCCCTATCATGTTGTACTAAACAAGGTCAGTCATGGGACTGGTGTGAGAAAACAAAAGCAGTTTATCTTTATCAAAAGAAAAACAAAAGATTTTAAAAGAAATTCGCAATGCTTTTTGCAAAATGAAACTACCATAAGGCCTCCCACCGCACACACAATGCAAATGCAGAATTGGAGGAGATTTCTCCATATGATAGTCAAACATGCTTGATACGCAAAATCCTTTTGATATTATTATTAGTGCATAGTGCAGAAAATCTTTCGGAAGTATAATATTAACCTTAGCCAGCATACAACCATTATTGTATGCCTATTATAGCTACCATCTAAACAGTGGTGACCACCATAAGTAAATGGCAGATTCTACAACTAAAACCGTACAAGGTGAGTATTGGTGATTGGATTTCCAACAAATGGTCAGGCTATGGAACTTCCTACTACCACATGGGTACGCCTCTGGAGGGACGCCTCGAGAACCTAATTGGTTCTCTGCCAACACAAGGTCGGGTTACCTTTGTAACTAGGTAACTACTACTCGAGCATGTCATCCCCCGGTTGTTTGCGACCTTTATCCGAGGTACCTCTACACCAACAACCACAAAGCAATCACAAAGTAATAGATTTGCAGTGACACATGAGTTAAGTATCTGGGCTCCATACCATGATACCACCCTTTTCTAAAGGAATGACATACCCTAAAGGGCGCGACCCTCATAACCTTGCCGCATCTTTCCTGTTTCGACCATTTTCGGGGTGTGAGGTCTGATGAGGTCTCGTCCACAAAGCTACGCTTTACACAAAATCCTTGCTTTGATGAACAAATGATCAGCAACACACAGCAGCACTCAACATGCCACATTACCAAATTGGGAATATATCACTGATAACCTTTAACTACATAACCTCTGAGCTCGTACGTCTCAGTGAAGGGTGTTAAGCTAAGAGAATAAATTCTCCACAACCAACAGAAATGTATTTGAAAGAAATCTACTTTATATCTCAAAGTGTAATGTCAGAAATACAACCATAGAATTTTGTTCCTGGTTCGAACAGAACCGAAGGCACTTCCAAGGAAGCCCTTGCAAATCCGGGCATCCACAATTCCGATCGGACTCCCCATCACATATGGAGGTCTCTATACCGGAGCAACTTAGTGCAGAGTCATTCAACAGGCTATCCTATCGTTCTCGAAGACGTCCGGTCTACACCACCGGTCTTCAAATGTTATCTGTATCATCGTATCGCTATTCGGAATGAGTTATATGACACAAAGTCCTCTCCCGGCTAAACCGAATAGTGAGCGCAATATTTTAAAACATATGGATAATGGGATCTCAGTGAAGTCACAACTTAAAACCCAAAACCTTTCTTCAAATGTTTTAAACAGATTTCCATTACCAAATCTTTAAACAAAAAGATTTACTTCACAAAGTTTACCCATCTTTCACAAAGATTCATTCATAGAATTCAAAACAATTTTCCTTTCAAATTGGATTAACTCATCCAATCTATAAATCAAAGATTTAATTCATAGCTTTCTAAATCGTTTCCAAAGATTCATTCGTAACTTGGAAAACCATTTCCATTTCAAACTTGAAATCCTTTTAACACAAATTTGAAATTCTTTCCTTATATGAAAGCTTTTATTATTTGAAAACAAATAGTTTTCGTTTCGAAAAAATCCGATTTCATTTGTACGAGTTAAAGCCCTTTAAGTATGAAGTTTGGATTAAATTCAAATTCCCAAAGCAATACTTTAAAAATGGTTTAAAAGCCATATAAACATATTTAAACCATAATTTCCAAACATAGAATTCAATTTCAAATTTTGAATTCAAATTTAAATCAAATTATTTAAATTTCAAAACCTTATCAAGTTATTCAAAATAAATTTTATCTTTGAAAAATCTCGTTTAAAAGCTTTTCATATTTAACCCAATTCCATTTCCAAAACTATTTGGATTTAAAATTCAATTTTAAAATATTTAATTCAAATATCTGTGGCTTAACCGATTTCCTCGTGCAATCTATATTTGTGTGTGTATAACGCTTATCTCCATTCATAGATTCACAAATAGATATGTAAATGCATCATAGATAAATGATATACACACATAGCTCAATCAAAATAATCCACATCAAAGAATCATTGTAGATCAACTCAAGGCATTCATACAATTTATACATCCATAAGTAAAATCAATTAATTATCTGATTAATTTAAATCAGATTAATTACTTATGAACAAACACTAATCCTGTTTAATTAATATTAATTAATTTCAAACTATTTTAATTAATTATCCTTTAATCATTTACTAATTAATAAATTAATTAATCATCCTTAATTAATAAATTGATTAACCTTTAACCTTTAATTATTAAATAATTAACCTTTAATTATTAAATAATTAACCTTTAATTATTTAATTATCCTTTGATTAATTGTCCTTAATTAATTCATTAATTAATTATCCCTTAATTAATTAATTAATGTTCCTTCATTACCTTCATTAATTAATTAACCTTGAGTTAATTACATAATTAATTATCCCTTAATTACACTAAGCAATTACAAATTAATTAACTTTTAATCATCAATTAATCAACCTTTAAATTATTAAGTAATTAACCTTTATTCACTTAATAAATCTTTAAATTACAAATTTATTAACCAACCCTTAATAAATTGTCCCTTATATTAAGTAATTATCCTTTACTAAGTCTCATTAATTAATCCTTCTTTAAGTAATAATCATTGATTTATTTTGTTAATAATTCATCATTAATTATTTAAAAACTTGATTAATTAAAAGATAAAACATTCTATCTTAATAAATTACTTCACCTTGTTTAATAATCTTGTAATTAACCACCTTAACTTTAACCTTTAAGTTAAATTAAAAGATTCAAAACTCTTCATTCTTAATTATTTAATTAATAACAAAATTAAGTTTATGAAAAAAAACTAAACTTTTCAAAGAAGAAGGTTATGTATTAAAAACATTTTAAACAAAAATAATTTTTATCTTTCAAATCTTTAATAAATTCCGTCTTAATTTAAAACATTAATTTTTATTATTATTATTTTAAAGAAATGGTTAACAAATCATTTAACCTTGGTCAAGCTTAAATTTTTTAAACGTGCTATAAACTCAAGATTTGAAAACTCGGGCCAAACACTGGTTTTCCCGATCCTCACTTCGGGTTCCTCCACTATTCACCTGCTTCGAGCTATCTCGCCATTTTCTTCGGGGCAAACCCGAGTAACCATCTTCTTCCCAAAATTCCAATAACACAGCCAGATACACCATGTACCAGTGCAATGTGCACACCACCACGACCAACTACGATCGACTTCACCGGTGTCTGCAGATCAACGTTGACCTCTTCCATCCATTACAATAACCCAAAACTGAAACGAGCCTGAAAATCAAATTTGAGCATCAACGACTACCACCTGAAACATCCTGACCACCCAAAAAGCTTCATGCTTCCACACCATGTCGCCTGAACCCTTGCGACTCCGTCCAAAGCAACATCACACCCTCGAGCTTCTATCCCCCCAGGTCCGGACAACTTCGATCAACCCATGGTGATGCAGCGATCCATCTTTCTGACCTTAACGAAAATTGGATTAAACCCTAATTAAACTTTGACTAACTTCACCATCGATCTATAAAATTATTCGCTAATTTTTTGATGATCACCCGCTCTTAAGCTACCTTCAACATCAAGTTTGAGCCACCATTCCACGTTGATCATCAGATATTGATGAAAGTACCAATTTGAATAAATTCGACAATTCCCATCATATACGAATTTAAAAACCTTGAAATCATTACCTAAATTCATCATTTTTTTCATACAATTTAGTTCATGAAATCCAAATTCAAAATTAAAATGGTTGGTTTTTACCTTTTCTGAAGGTTTTACTATATGTTTTTAAGTTTTTAGTTAATTTCTTAATAAAATTTCTTGAAACTATTTTTAAAATTTTAATTTGACAAGTGCAAGCAAATTTTATTTAGGAATCAAAACCTAATATAGATTCGTTTGGGTGGTGTAAATTTTTTGAACAAGTTAATCAAACCTGTCATATAAAATAGAGGCATGTTTGCCTGTGTCCATACACAAATTTACATCTAAATATCAGCATGCAGGCAACAAATCAAGCACTCCTCACAATATGCATCAAGTATTCAACACAACAGTTAAAGATGAGTGTGCTTGCTCACTTGGAGTTGCAGATCAGAAGACTGGAATTTAAAATTTAAAGCTACTATTTTGATATGCTTTAGTTTTGAATACTTTAAACTTTGTTTTTCTCTGAATCCCTCAGGTTTTGTTGTTGTTTGATTTCTAATATTAATTTCTTGCAGCTTTGATGGAGATTTAATCCCAAGTTGAATTCTTTTTTTCGATCTCCTTTCTTTTGATTTGGAAACTTGATCTTCTTTGCTTCAGGTTGTAGCTTCCAGATTTATTTCTGAGATGATTTTTGTTTTGCTAGCCTAATCTTCTCTCTGGTTTGTAGTTTGCTTCCAGATTGAAGCTTTTAAGTCTTTGATTTCTTATCTTTTGATCTTAGATTTTAGTTGAGATGCTTTGAATTTTCTTTTCTAGGTTTTGGTTTATCTGGGTTTGATTTCGATTCATGGCTTCAGATTTTAAGTTGAATCTGATTTGCCATATGATCTCAAAACTGATTTTTGTTTGAATTTGGTTTTCCTTGAAATGCTTCAGATTTTTTAATTTAACAGGTTTTTTTAAAAAAAATTCTGGTTTTCATTTAAATCTAAGAAGTTTAAACTGACCTGAACTTTGTTTTGTTATTTGTTTTTGAAAAATAAATCAAAAATAAAATCCTAATGTCGTTTGTATTATTTTCATGCTACTTAGTTTACACTTGGTCATACATTTGTTAACTTATTTACACTTGTTAAAATGGTTAGTTTTTCCATTTGTACAAATGTCAAAATAAACACTTTTATGTTTAAATCCTTTTTGTTAATTTATTTATAAATTCTTGTATAAACTCTTTTTTTTATTTTATTTTAAAACTTTTAATTATTTATAATTTATAACTTAATATATGTAAATGTTTTACATCTTAAATTCATGAATATACAAACTATATTTATTCATTTCAAAAGAAAATGTGTTTTAAATCTTTTTATCAAATCTAATAAATATTTATATCAATTTCAAAATATAACTTTCAAATCATCATATTATAAACACAAAATAAATTCTTTTCTACTATTAAAATATATAGTTTTACTTTCAAATAACTTTCAGAATATAGATATACACATGTATTAAAATTCCAAAACAGATTTTTATTAATTTTATATTATAGAGAATTTCAAACTCAAATTTAATTTCAAAGGTTTTTTTATTCTGGAATTCACAAATCAAAATTTCTATTCATAATCTATTGGATTTCCAATCAATTCCTTTATTTACAATCTTTTGATATATATATATATATATATATATATATATATTCAAATCTTTAAATTAATCCACAATTAAATTTATAATTAAATTTTTTATTCAAAATACTTATTTTATGAATTTCCAAATTATAAATTCTATTTAGAATCATATTCATATTCATTTATGTTGATAAACAAACAAATATCTATTTAAACTTGGAAAATAAATTAATTCACAATTTAATTTCAAAAATTAAATTAATTTCCAATTTGAATTTGATTTAAACAGGAATGTTACAGTATAAAAGTTATATATGCACGTACTGGTATACGATGTAGATATATAGCTTTAAATATAGTTAATTACTTTACGGGCATTGGGAAATGTTGATCCATGTAGGTGCAAATGTTGGCCGGCCATACAAGGTGAGGGGAGGGGCCTGGTTAGCATCTATGCTTGATTGATAATTAATTGGAAACTAAAAGAGTTGGTCTTAAACAGAGACTGAGGAAGGTTTATATTCACTTTAGATAACAATATTCTCTCATTCGTTTCAAATTTAACCATCTCTTTCTCCTTCCAACTCCATTCATGACCACCATCTTCAAAAAATAATCCCTAGGCTGAATTCAGATTTCTTAAAACAAAAGAAAACTTAAAATAAAATAAAAGCAACATAGTTCATTCAATTCTAGCAAGAAAGGATGCTGATTCAAGGAGTCTAAGTGTTGATTCACAAATTGAAGTATCACAAAGGGTTGGATCTGTAGAGGTATATTTATATTCATTTTATTTGCTTAACAAGCTCACATCTGACCAAATTAGTGTATGCAATATATAATTAAATTGGTATTAAAGTTTGATTTATCGTACATATGTCTATGAACAAGATTCAAAAAAGGGAAAAATAAACATGAAACTTTGCTCTGTTTACCTTTGTTTTATCTATTTGTGAATTAATCCTTATCAATGTATTATTAAATAATTTTTTTATAGGCAAAATAAATTATTACTATTTTTCATAGGCATGCTGGTTTTATAGAAGCCATGCCACTTTACAATTGAAATACAGGTTTGAGGCAAAGATGCTTTAGCAACCATTAGAAAGACTATAACTAGCTCTAGCACAGGAGTTAGGCTGCATGCCTAAACCACTAAACATACAAAACGGAGCTGCAAAAGTAGTCAGAAGATGCACCATGTAAGGTGCACAATTACATTTCTTTATGACTTTGACCATACTAACCAAAAACATTTGACTTACAATATAACCCAGAACCTATGAAAAGCCAACCAAAACAAATTTCGAGACAACGCCACAATTTCAAAGCAATACATACAATTTCCAACTGCACAAAACAAACAAGCAGCACATTTCCAAAGCATCATAATATCAAATATCAAAACCACATTTACTCAAGTAGTAACATCTAGATAACAATTGCCATCAACACCATTGCATCGAATCACCAGCATAACATAAGTGACCAAAATGACACCATGAAAAAATAGAGAGCGACTAAGCCAACAACACCCATGATGCAGCATATAACACACCAGAAGGAACAAAATTCCAAAAAGAACATAGACCAAAGACACAAATCACACATTGGCAATAGTAGCAAAGCCGAATACTATAACATGAATAGGTGCACAAAAGGCTCGTAGCAACGCAAAGTCAAAGATATCAACTGCCAATTCGAAAGAGAAGAAAAAGGTAGGCTAGCAAGCAACAGCTTACCAAGACATCTAGCACGACAACCATCAACCACAGCCAAATACCCGTTGTAGCACAATCGTTAAGGTAACCTAACGAGATGGTGAGAAAATGGCACTGTAAGAAACTGGACCAACCGTAACCCCATTAGTAAATTCGAACAATCAACAAAGACAAGAAGAAGCTAAACTCACCGCGACCAAAATCAATCACATAACAGACGAGCAACCACTAAGACATGGGTTTCAAAAGAAAGGCAAATCTATCGAAAGATCTCATAACTTCTAGAATAAGGGAGGGGAAAGTCAAACAATATTTGAAACTGGAAGGTGCGATGTAGATCTGGAAGGGAACACTGTAGGATCTAGATTAACCCTAGAGGGGGGGGTGAATAGGGTTATAGCAAATTTTCTCGATTTAAACACAGAAACAAACTGCAGAAATAAATATGCTGAAAAGTAAATCACACACAAAATTTACCCAACTTCGGCAACCCCTGCCTACTGCTGCATTCCCAGATTTCTATTAGAATTAAACTGTCTCCCGCTTACAAACACTCTAGCAGACTCGCAAACCCTGCTCCCGCTTACAAACACTCTAATAGACTCGCAACCCCTGCTCCCGCCTATAGAGTTTTGCAAACTCGCAAACCCTTGCTCCCGCCTATAGAGTTTTGCAAACTCACACACCCTGCTCACTGAACTAATTCTAACTAGACAATCTGACACTACCTACAACCTAGGTGGTGATTTACCAAGACTTGATTCGAAAAGAAAATAAAACTAAAAACAAATAAACACTCTTAAAAATAAAGATAAATCCAAAAAAAAAAACAATTCCCCTTTAACAAGGCCGACCCTTTTATTATTCTCTAGCCCGTTCCTTTTTCTTTTGCTATTGAAAATTTGAGGCCAATCCTCTTTCTGAAATTAGGGTTTTCTGACTTGTTCGCGGCTCCCTGATGATCGATTCTGATTTGCGTTGCTCTTGCTTGCTGCTTTGCTTATGATTGATTCTCTGGTTTGCGTTGCTCCTCTGTTGATCGAGTTCGTTGTTGCTTCGGTATGTAATTTCCCTATTTGTGCTTTTATGATTTCTCGTATTCGAACTCGATGCCGATGATGAATTTTGGGTTTGATATTTATATGAATTCG
The DNA here is from genome assembly GCA_030765085.1 of Allium cepa. Classification (NCBI taxonomy): domain Eukaryota; kingdom Viridiplantae; phylum Streptophyta; class Magnoliopsida; order Asparagales; family Amaryllidaceae; genus Allium; species Allium cepa. Next base: position 925,492,497 of record CM060931.1, on the reverse strand, counting down.
AGACACTTGAATTTGCTCGTATTCATTCACACTTTCCTAATTTTTGATTGCCTGATGCGCACGGCTTTCCTGATATGTTTTCAGCTTGATTCATACAGCAAAGAAATTTCTTCTTTTACTTTGTGACTTTTTCAAAGATACGTTTTTGATTTGTTTGACTTTCCTATTTTCGGCAATTTCCATTTTTATACATACTTGATTTCGTGTATACCACTTCACGACTCTTCATTATTTTCAGCCATCACCATTTCTTTGTGTTCATCGACTGTAGCATTGATTTACACGACATTTACAACTTTGGCACGTCTGCATCCATATATGCGTTCATCTTTGCACACAGCCGATGATGATATTGTACACTGTGACTTTAGTTCTTTATAATGCTCGAACTTGTTCATGTGATTCATGCTTCATTTTAACTTCGAACTGAACTTGGTTTTGCTTCATGATGTACTTGATTCTGCTGCTTTGTTTAAGTTCTTGGTCATTGTTTTTGGTCTGCACTTGCATACTTGCATTTGAGTTTTTGCTCCTTGTACTTGTAGTTGTGTAGTTGCCTTCTGTTCACCTGTAGTTGTATTCACTTCATTGTTGTGTTTACCCCCCTTTCTGTCGCACTTTTGTTGCATTTGATCTTTCTGGCCTTGTACCTGTCCACTACCCTTTTTCCATATTGCTGGTTTCAATACTTGATGTTGTTGGTCTTTGCATTTCCAGCTTCATCACTGTTTCACTTCCACAATATTGCATTGTTGTTCACTTCTCTTGTATCATTGGTACATGTACATTGCTGCTATATTCTTGCTTCACTGCATCTGTTGTAGTTGCTTTGTACTTCACTATGCTGTTGACTTTGGTTTTTATACACATGTACATGCTTTACTTGGTCCTTGACCTTTGTTGCCTCTTTGTGTATGCACTTGCATACTGCTGTTGAGTTGTTTTGGAATTGAACTTGATATTGAGTCTGATACTTCATACTGGATATTGTTGCAGTATTCATATTCTGTGCTCGAGCTTGCATGCTTCATGTTCGTTGTGTCACTTGTGCATTGTTTCATTTGAGTTGGGCATTGTTTTGTCTCTGATCTTTCTGAAGCTCGAGTTGCACACTGTTTTCATTTGTTCAACATGTATTGTTCAATTGTCTTCTGTTTACCCATTACTGCACGGCTTGTTGTAGCTGGACTTGTTGTTGTACATGTCTGCTTTGTATCACTGATGCATTTGGACTTGATCATTCTTGATGCACTTTATTTGTGTCTGGTCATTGTTGGCTTGGTGACATTTATGTTGCAGCTGGTCTTTGCATCCATTCATGTTGATTTTTGAAATTTCACTTGAGTTGAATCCAGTTTCAAAACTCGGGTTTGACCTTGTGCTCGTGTCGTGATTTTGAGTATATTGCACGTGAGTTGAACCCGGTTTTTCATTTGGGTTTGACCTGTGCTCACCTGTCCCTGTAGCATTATCAAGTGTATATCGATGTGCACGGCCTTGTGGCATGTACAGTGATACACTATGCATGTCACATTGTTCGTGTATGATGAATTCAAATGTGAATGATGACGAACAACCCAAATAACTGAGGCAAATCATATTTTCAAAATCATATTTCATTTTATATTGCAACAATATTTCTTTTTCAATTTTACTGCTTTAGTGAATGTTTTTGCAGATTGCTCAGATGCTGGATTCTAACTGGAATGAAGTTGAAGATATACTACGAGTGTGAGTGATATGTAGTGAGAAATTTATGTAAATTGAAATTGTAACAACCTTGTATTTTGTGATTTTTTTGTATATTTTAATTATTTTAATTAAATTTTTGATTTAAAAACTTATTTTATTTATTTTGAATGATAAACTTTAGTTTTGATATGAATTATCATTCCAAAGCATAACTAAAAAGAATATTTTCCAAAAAGTGAATTTTTGGTCAAAATAGTCAAACTTTGACTTTTAATTTAAATTTTTAAAAGTTTGAAAATTTAAATTTTATCTTTTATTATGAAAGTACATAAAATTTTAAGAACACTGCCTTTTGTTTCGTTGGAAACGGATTTAAATTGTGAAAGTTATGTATATTTCAATATTGAGTGCAATTTGTTTATTCTGCAATTTTATTATTTTAAATAGTATAAATTTTATTTTTCTTTGTCATATTTTATTGTAATATGTATTGATATGTTATTTTATGTATGCTTTTGTCTTTTAATATTTTTGAAGTGAGGTAGGAATTTTTCTAGAGCTAGTAGTATTTTTCTTGTAATTTACATGCCCTGTTTTCAATCTTTAAACATTTTCTTTAGTTCTTTTCTATTTTTCTCCAATTTAATTATTTATTTTATTTTAGAAATGATAAATAAATTATTTTATTTCAAAATTTTGCTTTAGAATATTTTTAAAATGAAGTAGATATTTTTCCAAAGCCATTGATGTTTTAATTGTAATTTTTGAACCCTGTTTTCAATTTTTAAGCAATTTCCTTAGTTCTTTTTATATTTTCTTTAAATTTAATTATATATTTTTATTTTTATTTTCACTTTGTTTCGGTTTTTAGATGTACTTGCTGAAGTTTATTTTTTTTACTTGATTTAAAAGAAAAGGAAGTATGGAAGGTTTTAAAAGCTAAGAAACGTAAAGTCGTTTCACTGTTTCTTTTACCGTTTCTTTTTCAATCAATGCATCAATTTATTGTAGCCATTCCTTTTCTTTTGCTTATTCACGTGAAAGTTTCTCATTCCATCAATAATACACATCAATTTCATATCTGAGCAAAGAAAAATAAGCAATGGCCTCTCTTCCTCCTCTCATTTTTCTACTTCTTCTTCTTCTTTGCTTTGCTTGATTTTTGCCATGACCTCTCATTGCTTTGTTTGGCCTAACACCTCCACCATCTCCTCCACTGATCACCACCACTTCCTTTCCCACATCATACACGACCAAAATCCTTCCTCCTCTGACCAGCAAGTGCCATAACAATCCCATGATGCGAAATCCACAAAAACTATGTTAAAACTCCTTAAAAAGCATGTCTAGCCACCTAGTCTTCATCACCGTCACCTTAGATGACCTTGGCCACCTCCTATTGCTCCACCACCACCTTGACACACCCCTAACCATCACCTTCATCCTCTGTCCAGATCTGAAACATGCCATAGCCGAGCCATAGATCCATGTAGCCTAGCCCAAAATGAACCAAAAACCCACTATTTGCATAAGCCTCTTCATATTCATGCATAGTAACTCCTCCACCACTTCAATACCTTGTAGCCATGCCTTATAGGACCCAAACCTGAACCAAAGTATGTCCAAACCTGAGCCAAAACATTCCCTAAGCCGTGCTAGCAAGTGTAGAAGACAAGGCTAAAGACTGTGTATTCGTATCGCTTTTTATTTCAAAGTTATTCCTATTCAATGTTGTATTGAATTGTAATTTTATTTTGTTTTGTTTTGGGTTGTAACACAAGTTCTAAGCTTGGATCTATTCCCACTTGAGCCTATTGTTGTGTCATCGTGCCTTCTGGATCCGTTGTGTCATTCAAATTAATATCTCCAGCATAAAAATGTGAGTATTTCTCTCCAGATGTTTATACTTATACAAATGTGAATTGACACCCTATGAATCTGTAGAATTATATTATCATGTTATATATGCTTATATTATTATCATATGATTTTCACCCATGCTTAAACACCTGTTATATCATTTGTTATTGTTATTTCATGCTATTCTGTATATTTTATCAGTTTATCACACTACAAGTTCCCTGTAAATTAGAATCACTATGGGTTGAAATGATACATACCCGAACGGACTTTAGAATAAGGGAAAATTGTTATGGGATGAAATGATAGGCCTGAATGATTTTCAATTTATTTCATTTACTTGGGACTGCGGGTTTGAAATGATAAAACTCGGATTTTCTTTGTAAATTACGGGTTGAAATGATATATTACCCGTATCACTTTTCCTAGTGTAGAAAATTATATACAGACCCGTAGTTAATATATGTTTTCTAAAAATTTTAAAATTATTTTAGAAATGTAAATATTAAAATATTTTGATTTAAATCTAATTAAAAAGGATTTTTGTAAAATAAAATTTATTTTCTGAATAATTGTAAGTTAAATGAATTAATGAAAAGTTAGAAAATTTTGAATGTAAGTTATTTTGGAAAATTTGATTTAATTATAATTGGAAATTAAATCGAATATGAAATTATGATAAATTTATGATAATTTGAATTTAAATGAATTCAAAGTGATTTTATATCATATTAATGATTCTTAATAAAGTTGAAATCTGAAATGAATGAATACTTTAAGTTGAAATTTTGAAATATAACTAAATTGGAAATTTATGAAATTGACTTAAAAGTGAACTTTTAGTTAAGCAAATAAAAATAAAGCTAAGTTATATTTGAGAATTTGAACTTAAGTGTTAAGTTGAAATTTAATGCAATGAATTTAAAAGTTGAACATTGCAATTTAATAAGCGAATTATTATTTAATCTTGATTTTTGAATGGAAATTTAACTTTATAAAATCATGAACTTGTGGAAAATTAAATGATGTTTATAAATGTGAAAATGTATGATTTTAGGAGTTAAAAATGTTCTAAATAAAAAAAGTATAATTGGTTGAGAAATTATATTGAATATTTGAAGTTAATTGACTGTATTTTTGAAATGCTATTAATTACAATGTAAATGATATTACAGCATTTGTAAATGCTGTAGTTGATGATAATGAACTAAAAAGCTAAATTGAATTAAAATTTATTATAGCAATTTTTTGTAAGTGCTATAATTTTTGAATTTAACTAAGTTTATTTGAAATTTAAGTAAACCCTATTACAACATTTTAAAATGTTGTCTTTTGTTAAATTGAACTGTTTTGAATGTATCTTTCCGTAGCGTTTTCTAAATGCCACGAAAAGTGAATTTTCACTGTTTTGATAAACTTAAGTGAATAAACGAACTTTGGAAGCTGAAAATTTTGGAAATTTAATAATTTAATTATTGAACATAATAACTTCATTTTAATGATTAAAAATGATTTTTTTGAATATAAATTGTTTTGAAATGTGAATTGAAATGGTATTTTAAATTGAATAAATTGAATAATGATTTGAAATAAATGTGGTTTTGATATTTTGATATATTAAATGATTGAAATGTGGTTTGAAAAGATATGATATTTTGATATATTAAAATGATTTGAAAATGGAATTTTGAAAGATATGACATTTTGATATTAAAATAATTGGAAAGGAAGTGCTGAAAGGTAAGGTATTTTGAACGAAGTTTTGAAAGGTTATGATATTTTGATATATTAAAATAATTTGAAAGGAAGATTTAAAAGGATATGATAATTTAATATATTGAAATGGTTAGAAATGATTTGATATTTATTTTGATAAATATTTGAATCGAAAGATATGGTATGATGATATATTGAAATGGTTTGGAAATAATTTAATCTTTATTTTGATAAAGATTTGGGTTGAAATGATATTTTATTTTGAAGTATAAAATATATATTTTTTAAAGTTACAACTACGGGTTATAATAACGATTGGTTGTTAAAGAGACCGGGATCGGATATTGTCTTATAGCCGGCCAATACCGAAAACCACTTTAACAAATGTGTACGCGGTGGAGATTCCACAATGAAGTAGGATGGTGGCGACGTTCTCGAGGTATATTACGTGGACCCAACTCCCGTGAGTTGGCATAAATGACTAAAACAGGAGCTATACCGGGCTACACAAAGGGTCGCACCCTTTCATCGAGCATGCTCCATCGAAAACCATTCTATTACTTTTCTGATTCGATTCGGGGGTATTGTTCGAGATGGGCGGAAGTTGCTGGCTTGCCGTCACCACCGGTCCGGGAGTGCAAACGGTGTATCCACCTTGGCATTGCCTCGCGTGCCGTGTCAACTCCTTATAGCGAGCCCACTACGATTTTGGTTTTAAAGATCCGACCGCGTTAAGGTTCACCATCCCCTTAACGCTATTTTCTATATGATTATACTTTACTGATTAGACACTACTGTATATAATGTATATTACTACATAGTAAATAGTTTAACGGATCCTTAGAGGATGGGCGGTCCCAAGCATCTTCTAAGTTACTTGTATCTTTGCTACAGTTCACTTGAGTTGGTTTACAATGTATAAGTATGTATATCCTGACTCGAGTGTTTGTATTTTTATTTACGCTTGGGTCAGCCTGAGTTATTCATAGATTTGGATTTCCACTTTCTGGAGATTGAAATCGCCGGAGATTATCTACTTGTCAAGTTTTATCTTTTACGGTCTGTTGTTCCTTTCAGCTCTTGTACTAGTAGACTTCTATGTAGTGAGACTTCCTTTGCACTTTATTTCTTCTGTTGTATTTTATGTAACTCTGATATTTTATATAATAGCTTCATGAACTACTATTTCTTTTACTCCCGCTGCATTATTATTACTCTGTGTCTGTGATCTGTGATTTTTATTTACTGTATATTCTGAGATTTGCCAAATTTTTTTTTACAACGCGGTATTTTGAGTAATTCAATTCCGGCATGAGTGTCTACCTATACACTTATAATGGATGCGAATGGTTGAAAATACCTGGTTGTTACAGAAATTGTGATGTATTGTAAACAAAATTGTGTATGTATAGTGAAAGCTTGAATTTGTACTATTCATAAATGTAATAAATATTTGCTTGAATAAAATATCTGTTTGAATTCAAATTCTGTGTAATTTATTTTATTCAACAAATATTTATTTAATCTATGAAAAGTAGAATAGTACATTAACAAATACATTTAATGAATATATATATGTTTATTATCATCAAACAAAATCATATAAGCGCAAAGCGCACATTCATACAATCTCCCCCTTTTGATGTTAACAAACATATATTTAAGATTTTGAATGTGTTAAATGTATTTGCTCTATAGATATATCCTAATTGCTCCTCCTATTTAAATGCTTCCTCTCTACACGATGCTCCCCCTACATATATGCATACAAATAGAAATATACAAACGAATATATATGCAAATGGAAAATTATTTGACCTTAGCGTGATTTTATTTGACAAAATCTTAACTTTTCTCTCCCCTTTTTGTTATCAGCAAAAGAATAAATGTTAAAGAAAAATAGAGATAAAGTGATCAATATTAATCCAACATTAAGCTCAAATTGAATATAAATATTAAACTTTAATAAAAATCAAAAAAAATCATAACTACCCTTGTTAGGCGCATATTCCACTTTTAGAATGATGGAAATGATGTTCTCATATAAAATCATACAGTTGTATCCACTTGTGGTACATTTATATCAGGAGTTTGAATATCTACTAATCATGCATAACCGCTAGGACTTTTAAACGAGATTAGCAGTATTCCAATTTAATTTTAAAAAATGAATTCAAGTATCTTCTAATCATGCATAACCGCTCGTATTCATTTACACTTTCCTAATTTTTGATTGCCTGATGCGCACGGCTTTCCTGATATGTTTTCAACTTGATTCATACGGCAAAGAACTTTCTTCTTTTACTTTGTGACTTTTTCAAAGATACGTTTTTGATTTGTTTGACTTTCCTATTTTCGGCAATTTCCATTTTTATACATACTTGATTTCGTGTATACCACTTCACGACTCTGCATTATTTTCGGCCATCACCATTTCTTTGTGTTCATCCACTGTAGCATTGATTTACACGGCATTTACAACTTTGGCACGTCTACATCCATATATGTGTTCATCTTTGCACACAGCCGATGATGATATTGTACACTGTGACTTTGTTTCTTTATAATGCTCGAACTTGTTCATGTGATTCATGCTTCATTTTAACTTTGAACTGCACTTGGTTTTTCTTCATGATGTACTTGATTCTGCTGCTTTGTATAAGTTCTTGGTCATTGTTTTTGGTCTGCACTTGCATACTTGCATTTGAGTTGTTGCTCCCTGTACTTGTAGTTGTGTAGTTGCCTTCTGTTCACCTGTAGTTGTATTCACTTCATTGTCGTGTTTATACCCCTTTCTGTTGCACTTGTGTTGCATTTGATCTTTCTGGCCTTGTACCTGTCCACTGCTATTTTTTCCATATTACTGGTTTCAATACTTGATGTTGTTGGTCTTTGCATTCCAGCTTCATCACTGTTTCACTTCCACACTGTTGCATTGTTGTTCACTTCTCTTGTATCATTGGTACATGAACATTGCTGCTATATTCTTGCTTCACTGCATCTATTGTAGTTACTTTGTACTTCACTGTGCTGTTGACTTTGGTTTTTATACACATGTACATGCTTTACTTGGTCCTTGACCTTTGTTGCCTCTTTGTGTATGCACTTGCATACTGCTGTTGAGTTGTTTTGGAATTGAGCTTGATATTGAGTCTGATACTTCATACTGGATATTGTTGCAGTATTCATATTTTGTGCTCGAGCTTGCATGCTTCATGTTCGTTGTGTCACTTGTGCATTGTTTCCTTTGAGTTGGGCATTGTTTTGTCTCTGATCTTTCTGAAGCTCGAGTTGCACACTGTTTTCATTTGTTCAACATGTAGTTGTTCATTTGTCTTCTGTTTACCCATTACTGCACTGCTTGTTGTAGCTGGACTTGTTGTTGTACATGTCTGCTTTGTATCACTGATGCATTTGGACTTGATCATTCTTGATGCACTTTACTTGAGTCTGGTCATTGTTGGCTTGGTGACATTTATGTTGCAGCTGGTCTTTGCATCCATTCATGTTGATTTTTGAAATTTCACTTGAGTTGAATCCAGTTTCAAAACTCGGGTTTGACCTTGTGCTCGTGTCGTGATTTTGAGTATATTGCACGTGAGTTGAACCCGGTTTTTCATTTGGGTTTGACCTGTGCTCACCTATCCCTGTAGCATTATCAAGTGTATATCGATGTGCACGGCCTTGTGGCATGTACAGTGTACACTGTGCATGTCACATTGTTCGTGTATGATGAACTCAAATGTGAATGATGACGAACAACCCAAATAACTGAGGCAAATCATATTTTCAAAAATCATATTTCATTTTATATTGCAAAAATATTTCCTTTTCAATTTTACTGCGTTAGTGAATATTTTTTTTAGATTTCTCAGATGCTGGATTCTAACTGGAATGAAGTCGAAGATAAACTACGAGTGTGAGTGATATGTGGTGAGAAATTTATGTAAATTGAAATTGTGATGTATTGTAAACAAAATTGTATATGTATAGTGAGATCTTGAATTTGTACTATTCATAAATGTAATAAATATCTGATTGAATAAAATATCTGTTTGAATTCAAATTCTGTGTAATTTATTTTATTCAACAAATATTTATTTAATCTATGAAAAATAGAATAGTACATTAACGAATGCATTTAAATAAATAAATATATATATATGTTTATTATCATCAAACAAAATCATATAAGCGCAAAGCGCATATTCATACAAACACAAGCATGCCGAGCATGAGAATGGCGGAGAAGCAATCAAACAGCAATAAGGATAGCTAGGGTTAAGGAAAGAGAATTGGTGAAGAAAAGATGTGGGTGAAATAAAGTGGGATGGGGAAAATAAAAAAGGGGAATGGCAATTGGAACCCTAATCCCTATCGTTGAGGAAAAGCTTTTCATGATTGAATATTTTAATTATATGTATATGTAAATATATACAATGATCATTACTTTAGCTGCAATCAAGCATGCATGTTGATGTGAATCTAAAATTGATGTCGTCGATTTGTTTCTAAATTATGATATTTTCTTTTCTATCTAGTCAAAAATAAATTTGAAATTTATTTTGTTAATTATTTTGGATTATTGTGTATATATAGAGATTTATTTTACAATTATATGAAAGTTTGTATATATGCATGTGTGAGTATATTTATATATATTTTTGTGTGTGTGTATGTGTGTATAAATGTTTTTATAAAGTTAAAATCAAACACAAATATGTATACAATAGTATGTTAAATCTTTATATCTTTTGTATATATAACTCTTTCAATCATTTAATGCAAGTTATAATTTATGTAATATCAAATCTCTTATTTACTTAATTTTAGACCATGATTAAATCTGGCAAATATAAATTACAATATATTATATGAATCTAATTTTAATTAAGAGTTTACTAAAAGGAAGGTTCAAGGATTTTCTTCTTTTCTTTTAGATGCTAATTACATATTTCCTTAGCTAAAGAAAAAAATTTGAAATTTGTTTCATTATTTATTCTTTGAGTGCCATTTATGCAGTAATCATGTATGTTACATGCATAAACAAATGTCCGAACTATATATGCATATGAATTATAGATATTTGTGTACAAACAATATACACATATTATACATTTTGCACGAATTGAACAAATTGATTATATGAAGGTCGATGGCCAATTACATAGCCTACTATAGAGTTCTTCCACTTTAATTCTGCTAAATGCCCGTTGGATGAAGAAATTTGAAATAATGTTTGCCCGCCTTTAATTTGTGGTGGTATAAAATTTAGATCTGTGTCTTCTGAGCTTACAACCTTATATGTACCTCTTACCATATTAGCCCACGACTTGCTCTAAAAAGAGGCATTGGTGGTTGATAATTGATCATGGGGTTTAGACGGCCGATCATCACTATTAGAAGCGGTTTGTTGAGAGGCCATTTCTGCCATGATTATAACCCTTTTTGTGTGTCTATATACATACATACATATGTATATGAATATATATGTACACACACAATCTCTTAGGCATTTATATTCCCGATATTCATATGAAATTATCATATCATATATAAGTGTAATACATATGTATATACAAGAGATATAAATCAAAGTATCTGTATGTGTGTATATAGTTATACATATGTTGATACATCCTTGCACTATCATGTCATGTTATTGAATGTATATAGACACACATACACATGATATATTCGAATAAACATTCAATTAAATTAATTAATATAATTAATTAATATATATAAAATAATTTTAAATAAAAAGATTTTATTTAAATACTAGATTGGATCTAGTGCTAGTTAATAAACTTCATAGGTCCATAAAGATCCAAATAGGGATATTTTTTTTAAAAATCTACTCATTTCACCCGCTGCAAAAATGACTAGTTTCCAAATATGGTATCAGAGCCCATATAGTCTAATTAGCCAGCATTATGGGCCAACTAATAATCTATTATGTCTTATGGGTGTCTAAAATAGTAGTGTCAAAGCTTGGGTTGGATAAAAAGTATTATCCTCCCACTGGCTATATATACATATATAATATATAAATAATTGACCTTTATAAAATAGTAGTGTCTAGGCTTGGGTTGGATAAATTATCAACCATAATAATTGCCTTGGAATTCAACCATAATAAATATATTCTTTTCCTATATTGATATATAAAATATATAGATATATTGAGATAATATCAATATATTTATGATAAATTATCAACCATAATAAATATATTATTTTTTGATTTTATATATTATTGTTCCGCTATGAGATTCTGATATTATGTTCTCTTCTTTCTTGTTCTATTTCTTTTTCGTTTTCTTTTACCTTAATAATTTTCCTTTCTGACACTTGAGTGCTCAACACGTGAATACCGTGGATGTACTAGTGTCGACATTTGGAGGTCGAAAAGGTGGGCCATTACAACTCAGTTGCCTTGGAATTCTGACTTTGAGTTTTAATACTTATAAAATTTTATCATATTTATCTAACCCAAGCTTAGACACTACTATTTTAAACACCCATAAGACATATGTAAATATGTTGATATATAAAATGTGCATATGAAGTCTATTAACTAGCATTACATCCAATTAATCTATTTAAATGAAATAATATTTTATTTACTATTTTATATTTATTAATTAATCACATTAATTAATTTAACTAAATGTTTATTTGAATATATCATGTATACATTCAATGATATAACAATATAAAGAGATGTATAAACATGTGTATAACTACATATATATACATATAGATAGTGGGATTTACATCTATTGTATATACATATATATTATACTTACATATTCATGTGACTAATTGAATGCATATCGAGAATATGAAATCCTAAGTATATACATATATTTAAATATACTGGTATATTTATATAGTTTGTATACACATATTAATAGTGCTATATATATATGGTTTAGGCATTCATATGTATATATCATGAGTTGCCAATTATTTGTGTATGAAAATAGTTTGAAATTAGAACCATATTTGTTAAATTATACATCGTAGGCATAATTAAAGATTTGGTGATTGAACAAAAAAGGAAAGAAAATTATTAAATAAGACATCTTAGGAATGATTGAAGATTTAGCTATTAAATAAAAAGGAAAGCAAAACTCACCTTTATTACATAAAGTTTATTAATTAAACAAGATCTAATCTTTAGTTCAAAAGGGAATATTATTTCAAATATCTACAAATCATATATACAACAGTTACATATCACAACGGATAATACATCATATATGCAACGACCCGTAATTTTCGATAATTAAAAATTGTTAATTTAATAAGATTTTGTGATTCAATGTTGGGAGAAATAAAAATTTGTAATTTATTTATGAAATAATAAATAGAATGAAATGTAATAATGTTAATTTAAGTTAATTATTAAAAATTTGAATGAAACTCCAATTGATTGAAATGATTTAAAAAGTTATAATTGGTGTAGATTGTAAATTAATTGACATAATGTGTGTATTAATTGATCATTAGATTTAAAGAGTAATTAATAATATAAATGTTGATTAAACAATGAAATAATGTGTAGTAGATTGAATTGGATAAAATTTATCTAATGTAATAGTTGTGACTATTATTCGTAAATAATGAACTTACAAATGTTATTAAGAGTAGAAATGGTGACAGTTGTTATTTGTTACCAATTTAAATAAATCAATTACAAATAAATGTAAATAAATATACAGTAAGGTGAGTTAAAACAATAACTGCTAATTGGTGAATATAATAAAATGAACAGTAATGTTAATTATGTTCGTGAGGTAAATAAATCAATTTAATGAAAGAGTGAACCAAAGATAAATAAATTTATTAGTATTTAAATCATTATAAAATCTATAAATATTCAATGCAATTGAAATTTTGCAACCAATATAGTAAAAGATGAATTGGAGAACATTGATGTAATAAATAGTGAATCAATGTTAATTATACCCATAAGATTGATAATTGACTGAATAACAAGAGTAGAAATCAAATAAATGGACTCATTGGAATTTTAATTTGTAATTTCTGAATTTTATTGAAATTGGAATTAAATAATGAAATTGGTGAAATATTGCATATATAATTGATGTAGAAGTTTGTTTTAAAGGGTTATAATTATTAAGTAAACCGAAGTGATAGAAATTCTAAATTATTAAATTTTAATTGAAATTTTGATTTGATTTAATTTAATATTAATTTATTTAATTAACGAGAAAATAGCCATTTTGGTCACTGACTTGAATTTCGATGAAACCAGTTTCATCGAATCTGTAACAGTGAATTATTTTATAATTTCAAGTTTCGTAGCGATCGGATTTGTCGTTTGATTGTACGAACTTGAAATGCCTCGAAATCGATTTAATTGAAATCAGTTTAAAATAAGCTGATTTTAACATAACTTATTCATACGATAGAATTAGAACTTAAAGCCTGTTCCATTGAATTTAAAATTATTGAAAACATCTATTTTGATATATGGGATGACCCATTTTCGTTTCGGGAACGAAACGGGCTTTTCGGGTCATTCATCGTTTAGCGTTTAATCAAATCTTGTCCATTCATTCTATTTTCAGCTTTGCCTATAAATAGCCCGTTATAAACCAAAGCTACTTCTTTTTTTCATTTGTCTGTATGTACATTTCCTTCTCAACTCCTCACTCCAATGGCAGACAAATAAAAAAAACCAAATTCCCAATTCAATTTCAAATAAAATTTCAAATAAAAAAAAATCAAACTCCTCAAAACCCTAACAAATTATATACTGTTTTGAAGCTCTCGATGAGCGCGATCCACTGGCATGATTCATTTTTGTCATCGAATCACCATTTGTCTAGAAATTGAGGAACCCGGCCGTTCGTTTTAGGGTTTTGATGATCCAACGGTGGATCGTCGTTCGATCGTTGATCGGGAGGCGGCGTTGGGAAGGGCTCGTCGTGCAGGTCACGTGGATGGTGCTCGTTGGTCGTATGGAGGTCAATGTTGGCCTCAATGCCGATTTAGGAGAGCAGCGACGGTGGCTCTAGGTGGCGTCGGAGGAGCACACGTCTGGGTGGAGGGGGCGTCCATGGCCGTGGAGCATCGTGGTGGTGCTCGATCTCGAGCCTAGGGGTCGTAGCGGCTGCAAAGCATGGATGAAAAACGACGGCTGGTGTTGCTAGGTCTCGGGTCGCGTAAGTGAAGATGGAGGGCTTAGGGTTTCACACGTGCAAGCTAATGGTGACGTGTAAAGTTTGATTTCTTTTATTTATTTAATTATAATATAATCATATAACATCAAAACCTAATAACTTTTGCATACGAGGTCCGATTCACGCACGGTTTGTTTCCTGGGATCGTATTGAAATTTTGGACATTTTGACGCTAGTTTGGACTAATTTTGAGACGGTTGAATTTTGTGCCTTAAGTTGGATTTTAACTCGACTTAAATTAAAAGGGGGTGTTTAGACCCACTCACAACTTCTAAAATTTCTTATGTTAGTTAAACTAAATTTATAGTGTGATTAAAAATTTATTTATGGCTGTTTGGTACATTTAAATTGTTATTCCCATTAATTTGAATTTATTTGAATTAAATTGTCATTTAATTTATTATTGAATTTAAATTTCCAGTTAATTACCTGTAAATTTTAATCTGTTACTTGTTGTACTTTATTTGGTTGAATTGGATGATGACTGTGATGGATGTTTGATTTTATTATTGGATGATTGAATGTTATTTATAGATTCTATCACTCTGAAAGTTTCCTTAGCTATTATTAGGAAAATCACTGTGGGTTGAAACGATATATACCCGAACAATCTATAGATTCGGAAAAATCATTATAGGTTGAAATGATAGACTCGAGCAATTTTATGGATTTTAATATTAAATTCGGGATTGTGGTTTGAAATGATATATAACAGTAAAATTTTAAATTGCAGATTGAAATAATAAATATCCGTATCACTTAACCCTAGGGTAGAGAATTATATACAGACACCGGATTAGTTAAATTAAATGATTTTAAATCCTTACTTTTTGAATTTAATTAAATGATATTTGGGAGTAAAATTTGTTCTATATAAATTAAAATTATTATCAAAATCCAAGTTCTATGTTAAAAATTGGAATTTGTTTAAAGGAATTGTATAAAGAATTAAATTAAAATTTTAAGGTTGATTATGAAGTATAATTGGAATTTATCGGAATTGAGTTATTAAAATCGTTTGAAATATAACTTCGAAAATATTGAAATTGGAGTAGTTTAAATTGATATTTAAAACATGGATTGAAAATGATAAAAAATTAAATGTTTTATTGAAATTTGAATTGAAAGATTTGAAATTGAATTTTGTTGATTTGGAAATTGAAATTTGTCCAGATGTGTTGAAATGAAATAAATAGTTAAATTGATATAATTTTCCAAATTCATATTTGAATATAAACTGTTTAAAAATATGTTATTTTAAATTTCCTAATTATTAAGATTTTAAAATTACTAAACTATTTTAATCTATACTAACAATATAAATTATTTAACCTATTTTAAAATAATTTATTTTATTTTAAATCTAATTAATCTATTTTAAACCTATTAAATATATTCTAATTATATTTAATCTATTTTAAATCCATTTAGCTATTTTAAATTTAATTACAAAATATTTCAATCTGTTTTAAATTATTTTAGAGTATTTTAACTATTTATAACTACTTAAACTATTTAAACTCTCTTTCTAAATTTCAAACTAAATAAAGTAGATGTGTTTATATTTTAAATCCTCGATTTTAAAGTGAATATGATTAAACGAAATTATAACCTAAGTTGGGATTTATATAACTATTTTGAGTAAATATGATGATATTGAAATGAGGATTTAACCTGTTTTGAAGTATAATTTCGAAAGTAAATATAATTTTGAAAGTGATATGGTTTGAATTGAGTATGATATTTTGATATCATTTTTGAAATGGTTTTGAAAATACAAAGGAACCATCCGGTGTGTAATAAGCGATTGGTTGTTAAAGAGCTGGAATCTAATATTGTCATATTCTCTACCAATACCGAAAACCACTTTAACAACTGTGTACGTGGTAGAGATTCCAGAAATGAAGTAAGATGGTTTGGTGAACGATTTCTACATGAGGTATGACGTGATCCTGACTCCTGTGAGTCCGCATAGATGTGACTAAAACAGGAGCCATGCTGGGCCAAGTAAGATCATTCCTCCTATCGGGCACATTTCTTCGATACCATTCTATTACATTGTGATTGATTTGGTGGCCACCCTTGATTTTGATTATAGGAGTGTGTCCGAATTGGACGGTAGTAGCTGCTATGCGTTACCACTAGTCCGGATCCGCAATTGGTACATCTACCATGGCATTGCCTCGACTGTCGTGTTCACATGCCCTAGAGCACCTTCTACAAGTCTGTTTTGTACCATGCCTATGGGGTTCCCTCTGGGTAAACCTCCAGCTTATGGAGGAGCTTACGGTACTATATAGACTATGGGAATATATATAATGTGTTAAGGGGGATATGGATAATGCCTTAACGCTATTTTAATATTTTTACTTTACTATAGATATATTATAATAGCATATTGTACTACATAGTAGATAGCTTAATGGATCCTTAGGAGATGTGAATCCCGAACATCTCTTAAGTTATTGCACTCACGTTAGACACTGGATAGGAGATGTCAAACCCCGTAAACATCTTTGACGCTGTCACACTCATATTTACCATTGATTTAACTTTCATAAGATCTTGTAGATCTGACTTGAGTGTTATGTCTTTTTAATTCGCTCGGGTCTACCTGAGCATTCCAGGGTTGAAGTCCTTATTTCTAAAGGACGAAGACGAAGACTTGTACTAGTATTATTTATTTTATTCCGCTGAATCATGTCGTTCTGCTGCATTTATTTATTTATTCTTGTTGTCTGTAACTGTGATTCTGTATTGTATTAGTAATCAAATTTATTTGTAAACAACTTCATGAACTGTTATTTGATTATTATATTTTGTCACTCTGCTACGAGATTCTGCATTTGTTTTATTTCTCTCCTTTTCTTATTAACCCCATAACTATCTAGTCTTTTGAATAGTTTGAGTCCGACATGTGTGTCTGCTTAAAACGTCCATAAAGGTAGATCGTTACAGCTGGTTTCAGAGCCAGGTTTAGGGATAACCTTAGCTTTGTGGGGTCTGACTCATATTAAATAGGGTAGTAATACCCTAGAATGAGTCGCTGAGTGTATATATGTGAGAAAGCGTATTTGTTAGTGTTACAAAATGTTTTTGTATTATGTTAATTTGTTCCGTTTTGTATTTACAAATTCTGGTTGGTACATAGGATGCTATGATATCGATAGAGATTTCTAAAAACTTAATAGGGCAAACCTACACAATATTTGTTTTGAAATATAGGGAAATGAAATTTTTTTGCCTATTATATATTTTGTATATAAAATTATAGATTTATAAATGATATGGTTGGATGTAACATGTTGTTTGTTAGGTAGAATTTTTTTATGAATATTGACTGAAAAATAAGAATTACAAATAATATAAATATAAATTGGAAATTTTAGAACCTAAGTTCTGGGATATTGGAAATTTCTCTCAAAAAGAAAAGATTTTTGAAATATAATGTTAGTATCATTTGGAAGTTTTTTCCGGTATAAATATTTCAATGTGATTTGAAAGAAAGTTTTAAAGGAACTTTTAATGGAAATAAGTTCTATACTCCCCTCTCTGTCGCTGGAAAATAATTTCGGTGATGAGTGCATGCATCATCGACATTCATTTTCGGGTTTCAAATGGGAAGACCATGTAGTAATTTTGCTGCACAATTATTCTGATAAATTAATCTTGATTTTAACTCCAAATATGATTTGATATATATAAAGGATATGATTATATATATTATTTTAAAATAGTTGAAATGAAACCCGGTTGTCTAGTTCTTAAGTTTCTATAAATTAGAAATTGAAAGTATTTTGATGAATGAAATCCTGACTATATTAATAATTGAAAATTTGTAACGACCCGATATTTCCAACCATTCTCATCCGCACATGTCGGACTTAAATTGCTCAAAATAACATATTGTTGATTTTATTTTTGGCAAAACTCAGCATATACAGTAAATAATAATCACAGAATTAGGGACATAGAGTAATATAACAATAAGCAGTGGAATAGATAAATAGGAGTTTACGAAGCTACTATATAAACAGCAGAGCTTGAAATAAAATACAACAGAATATATCAAATACAATATAGTCTCAAATACAAACAGACGAAAGTCTGAAACAAACCATTAGATAACTGAAAGCTGAATAGAAACAGATGGATCTCTAAGTGAAGCTCCA
Source organism: Allium cepa (assembly GCA_030765085.1). Classification (NCBI taxonomy): domain Eukaryota; kingdom Viridiplantae; phylum Streptophyta; class Magnoliopsida; order Asparagales; family Amaryllidaceae; genus Allium; species Allium cepa. The sequence goes on along the minus strand of CM060931.1, from coordinate 925,473,839 downwards.
ACTCCAAAGATGAGTCTCAAATGCTGTGACACTCAGTCTGACCCCAGCGTAAAGAAAAATACAAAACACTTGAGTTAGGATTAACATTCTTATATCAATAAATCCAACTCAAGTGAAATATCAACTGAAATACAAGTAACCCAAAGGATGTTTGGGATACCCATCCTCTAAGGATCTGTGGAACTATCTACTATATAGTACAATACGCTATTATAATATGTCTATAGTAAAGTAAAAGTATTAAAATAGCATTGAGGTGTTACCCATATCCTCCTTAACACATTTTTATATATTCCCATAGTCTATACAGTACCGTAATTCCTCCGTAAACTGGAGGGCTATCAAAGGGCACTCTATAGGTATGATACAAACCAAACTCATAGAAGGCACGATAGGGCATGCAACAAGGCACTCGAGGCAATGCCAGGGTAAATATACCATTTGCACTCCCGGACTGATGGTAACACATAACAGCTACTACCGCCCACCTTGTGACACACTCCCAAATCAAAGGGTGCACTCAATCTGTGGTATCCCAGAAATTTGAAGCAATTCAAAGTGTTAATCTCCTTGATAAATTTAATTAAAATTGGAAAATTTGTTATTTCAACAATAATAATTATGTTATATATATATATATATATATATATATATATTTTAAGTAAAATATTATTTTCAAATTGAAATGGTGGTTGTTTAATATATCAAATTGATTTTTAAATTGATTTTAAATTTTTAAAAATCGAATTGAATTTATATTTGGATTTCAAAAGAGATGATATATATATATATATCTTAATATATATTTTGGATTTAAAAGTATGACATAAATGATTTTGTATAAATATAGTTTGTTTTATTCTATTTCTTTAAAAGGATTTTTATTTATATAATTTAAAATAAGTATTAATTATTAGGAAATTAATTAATAAAAGCTTTATTCACGTTTATAAATTATTTTGCATGTAAAGTTACAAATGCAACTTAGCAATACAATCTAAGCACATGTGTTAACAAGTTAATTAAGAAAGATGACAAGGGTCATCTTTATTTGAAAATTTTCTTTTATTTTTAATAAAATTTAATTTCAGCCTATATAAACATGTATACTCCATCCTTATATCTTTTCCCTGCCTTATTTTTTTTAGAAAAAAACAAAGAAACTTAAAAAGATAAAACCTGTAAACATATCATCGACTCAAAAACAAAACCCTGTAAGCAAATTCCAGTAAAAAGAAATTCAAAGCTCTCTCCAAAATTTCAAATCCAAATCTCAGATTCGAATTCAAGTTAAGAAGCAAACAAGAACACATCAGTTGCAAAGCATTTCCTCTGCAATTCAAATCTGAATTTCTAGTTCGTGATTCAAGCATTCTCCAATTGAAGCATTTTAGCAAGTTTCCTAGTTTCTATAAGATCTGCTTCAAACTCTATCAGGTGAGTAAACACTTAACTAAAATGCTTAGGGTGATATATGTTAGTGCATGTGTATTTCTGGAAGATGTTAGTGCTGCATGTTTATATATAAATATGAATCTCTGTGTGTGTGTGTGTGTGTGTGTGTATGTCTGGTCTGTGCATGTTTGGGTGTCTGTTCTTATCTGTTTCCAAAGTACAGAGTTCAAAATAAAGTAAAAATTCAAAATCTTCTTCTCTGATCTCTGTTTGGCCATAGTCTTCAGAATAAAACAAGATTGTTTAAACAGGAGTTAAGATCTAAAAATAGTTTTAAGCATGATTGTGATATATGGTATCTGGAAATCTAGATTTATAGAGAAAAATTAAAAAAAAAACATGTTAAATTAGAATGTTGTAAATTGTTGATTCAATTATGTAACTTGGATCATCTTTAGAAAGTAGGATTCTTAAGATTTAAATGGTGATTTTTAGTTTAGTATTTAAAGAGCGGATCGCGGTTGAGCAAGAAATGGGTTTTTACCATTTTCTGGCGATCGATGATATATTGGATGTTGTGATTTCGATCGAGGCTAGTGTGGCAACTGGCGTAGTCGGGAAAAATGGTGAAAGAGGTGATCGATCATCATGGTGTTGGAATTTGGTTGGACTAGGGTTTAATACTCTTGATTGATTGTGGTCGGAAATGAGACGACTGGGTCACCTATGGTGAATCGAGTGGCACCAGATCAAGGGGATGGTTGCGTGGAAGGCTTGCAGAGTTGTGGCCAGAGTTTCAGATGGTACGGTGGTTGGCATCGTGGGTTCGATGGGTTTTTAGGCAAGGCTGTTGTTCCAGGTGTTGCACGAGTTTCCTCCTTTTCGAATTTGGGTTTGTGATCAGGATGTGAGGGTCGGAACTTGGTCGTGGGACGATCGTGGATGGATTTGGGGTGTCGTAGCTGAGCGACGTCGTCGCGATCACCTATGCACGTGCATGGAGATAATGGCGTGTCTGATGATGGTTGCATGAATGATGCAGGGGGTGTTCTCGAGCGGGAAGACGAGTGTCACGGGGTGGAGCACGAGTTCGCTTGAGAATAGATCATCAGCAGTTTTCAAAATTTTAAATCTAAGTTTTTTATATAAAAAAAGAGAAAGGGGGAGAGAAGAAGATGGAAAATCGAGTCAGTACTCGAGTTGGAAGCGGGTCGAACCCGAAGTGGAGTTGAGTGCTCTAAAAAGATTTTTCAAAACTAGTTTAAAATTCAAATTTAAAAAAAATAGTTTAAACTTCTTTTTGATAAATGTTTAAAACTATTTGATTAAAGAAAGTTATATACTTTGTTAACTCAATTTGAGATGTCTATGTATTCTTTTAAATTCAATTTTTAAAAAATAAATAAGTAAAAAAATAAAAATGAAATGTTTAAACATGTATTAATTTTAAGTAATGAATGAAATTGTTTTATTTTGAAAGTTAATTAAGTTTTATGATTAAAGATTACTTTAATTAAAAAGGCAATTAAAGTTAAATTAATTAATCATTTTGGATTAATTAATTTATAAACGTTTAATTAATTAATTAAGTATGGATTAATTAATTGATAATTAAGAATTAATTTAATTAAGTAATTAAGGATTAATTAATTTATAATTAATAGATAATTAATTAAATAATTAAAGACTAATTAATCAATGATTAGTAATTAATAAATTAAGTGATTAGTGATTAATTAATTAATAATTAAGAATTAAATAAGTAATTAGGGTTAATTAATTAAGTAATTAAATATTAATTAGTTTACAACTAATAGTTAATTAATTAATAATTAAGAATTTACTAATCAAATGAATAAGGTTAATTAATTATAATTAATTAATTAATTAAGATTAATTAATTGTTAATTAAGATTAATTAATTGTTAATTAAGATTAATTAATTGTTAATTAAGGATTAATTAATTAATAATCAAGGAATGATTAATTTTATCAAGCTTTATTAATTAATAATTAAGGTTATTAACTAGTAGTTAAGAAAATTAATTAATTAATTAAAGATTAATTAATTGATAATGAGGTTAATTAAGAAGTGATTAATTAATTAAATGATTGTAATTAATTAATTAAAGATTGGTTAAGCACGGTAAAGTGGTTAATTCTGAGGTAATTAATTTAATTTGAATTAATTGAATTAATTAAAATATGGATTAAAGATGCTTGCTTATGGATGATTGTTTTGAGTAGAATGTTTGGATTTGATTGATATCTATTGGATGATAATCTGTGATATTCTATGATGAGATATTATATATATCTGTGATAGATGTTTGTTATTATCTATGGATAATGCTGTGTGAATCCAATGTTTTGAATTGAATTGAATTGTTTAAATCTTTAAACAACTTGAACTTTAAGATGGCGTTTGGATTTTGACGAGACCGGGATCGAAAATCAAGTTTGATTATTCGAAAACCACATCAATCCAAGTTAAACGTTAGGTCGTGACATCTCAAGTGAAGATCGAGATGGAGTTTCTGAGTGCAAGGGTTATTGTCGTTAACTTTGAGGGTGATTCCAAAATGAGTGTAACGAGATAATGCCTTCGGTTTCGTTCGAAACTAGAACGAACATGTATGGATTGAATGCTTTCAGCACATCGTCAGGTGGACGATGAGCATTCTAAGATAGATGTGTCCTATAAAGGTAATCGTAGCCTCAAGCCTCATCAATCGGGAATGGCTAAAACAGGGGAGGTGTAACAAGGTTAAGTGGGTAACACCTAAGTAGGACGAGATTTATCCCTGTCCAGAGGTCCCTTTTATTTTGGCTGTGTGGGAAGTTGTTGGTCACAACTGCGAGGTTGTCTTGTTCGGGACTGTCCAGTAAGGGATGGTTCCAGCCTTGTGTTGCAGAGGATCGGGAGTGATTCTCGGTACGGTGATCTAGGCCTCATACTGTGACGGGCGGTACCCTAGTAGCCCTGCCATTATATGGAATCCAATCTCCAATAAGTGCATGTACAGTTTTGATTGTGCCCAACTATGTTGGAATGTGAGATATAAGCATTCCAGCTATTTCTGTGTTTTATTTTGAAAACCCTAATCCCTATTATAATATAACCAGATTTCCTATTAAATGTTTTGGTTAGAGTAAGGTAAAAACTTACCCGTGTTTATGTGTGGGAAGTCTTACATGATACCTTTTGTTTTCAAATGATTTTAAAGTTAAACAACTTTAACCTGTTTACTCCCACCGGACCCATGTCTGACCCGGAGTTTATTTTGCTTTTCTTAAACTCTTGGGTACTCAAATTTTTATGAGTAGCTAAGTGATCAGGTTAGGATTATCAAATGGTTTGGAAGCTAGAGCTGGAATCCATACGTATTTATCTATATATTTCCATTGTGTGGTGACTTTTGGAATGATGTATTTTGGATGTAATGGTTAGGCTGAACTTTAAAACAATCTAATGTAATGAAGTCGTACTATTTTGTGTACTCTTATATGTAAAACTATGTAATGGATGTGTGTAATATTATATTTTGTTCCGTTTCCGCTGTGAGATTCTGATGTTGTTGTTCTTTCTTTTTATCTTTTCTATTTCTCTCCCTTTCTTTTCTTATTGATGATACATCTTTCTGTGGAATGAAAGACTGGTCGTCACAGTTGGTATCAGAGCATAGGTTGAGAAATACCTAGGCTCTGGAGTAGTATCTATCTTGAGAGTGCGTATTTGTAATTTCTTATATAACTAAATCCCTATCTAAATTGGTTGGGTTACCTGTTCAGGTAGACAAAATGAGTTCAAGATGCAGAAGGGGCAGAGTAGTAGGAGGCACATCAGCTAATGATAGGAGAGGTTAGACTGATAATGAGGCTGTTAATCCAGCACCGCCTCAAGTCAGTTTTGCTGCCTTATGCAAGGACTTCATCAACCTTGGAGGTAAACCATTTAAAGGTCAGAGACTATAATTTAGGTCCAAGCTTGGCTACGCTCTTGCGAGCGAATCTTTAAGAGTATGAAATTGTCGGATGAGCAGAAGATGGCTTCATGGCAATTACAAGAAGGTGCTTCAGCCTGGTGGGATGCAGTGACAGTAAATGTCCCTGAGGATGACGTTTCTTGGGAAAGATTTAAAGAGTTATTTGAGGAGCAATTCATGCCAACAGCAGGGAAAACTCGTCTGTATCGGGATTTTTTTGAATTTGAAGGAGGGAAACACGACTATAGCGGAGTACGAGACCAAATTCGATGAACTATCTTGCTATGGACCAGGACTCATTGATACTCCTCTCAAAAAGAACAAAATATTTGTGCAAGGATTGAGGCCAGAATTTCACGAAAAGATGACGGCGCATTTGAAAGGATCTTTTGTGGAGTTAAATTGATATGGCTTTGAGATATGAGGATTTGATGAATAAGAGATCAGTGGCACCAGTAGCAGCATCGGGAGGGAAGTCTTCCAACCCAAATAAGAGAAAGTTCAATCCCAATTGGAAGAAACAGAACAAGAAGAAGCCTGGAAGCAACAACAGACCTCGCAAATGTTATATATGTCAAGAAGAAGGTCACTTGGCGAATAGGTGTCCCAGGAAAGGATCTCAATAGTAGCAGCAGCCGCATCAAAGTGGACCGGGTTCGGCTTTGGTTCAGAAATATCTATGCTTCAATTGCCACCAACCAGGTCATATAATCAAGGATTGTCCACTTCTTCATAAAGCTCAGCAAAATAAGGTATTTGCTTTGGAGGGTGCACCATCAACTTCATCTTAAGGCAAGGGAGTATTGGAAGGTACATTACATTTAGATGGCAAGTATATTAAATTTTTTTTTTGATTCGGGTGCTTCTTTGAGTTTTATTTCTCTGGAATCAGTAGAGAAGTTCTTTCTTACCCCTAGTACTGTTGACCATCCCATCTTTGAATCTAATCCTATAGGAGGGGTAACCAAATTAGATATGATCTGTAAGGATTTGAGGATTTCCTATCTGTCCCATAATTTTTCTTGTGACCCTTATGTGCTGGATTTTAAGGGGTTTGACCTTATATTGGGTATGGATTGGCTTGATAAGTATAAGGCTGTCCTGAATTGTGATGAGAGAACGGTTTCGTTGGAAACTGATCTGGGTAGAATTGCTAGAGTGATGTGTGATAATTCTAAAATTCACTTGACTAGTCTTTTACATGGGGTTGAGACTTCTCAAGAGGAGGTTAAAGATATTGATGTAGTCCAAGATTTTCCAGATGTATTCGAGGAAGTCAAGTGTTTACCTTCGCACCAAGAGATAGAGTTTCGCATTGATTTGGTTCCAGGAGCAGTCCTAGTGATTCAACCTAGTAGGAGGATGGCTCCTAGAGAGAGGGAGGAGCTAGTGAAGAAAACTCAGGATCTTTTAGAGAAGGGTTGATTAGGCCCAGTTTTTCTTGTTGGGGTTCTGTTATGGTGTTTGTCACCAAGTCGGATGGGTCGCTAAGGTTATGTGTTGACTATCGAGAATTGAACAAAGTGACCATTCGAAATAAGTATCATCTTCCTCGTATTGATGATCTATTTGACTAGCTGCATGGAGCTTCTGTATTTTCTCAACTGGATTTAGCATCGGGTTTCCATCAGTTAAGGGTAGCTGAGGACAGTATCCCCTTAACTGCATTTGGGGGACCAAATGGTTTCTTTGAGTGGTTGGTTATGGCTTTCGGGTTAACCAATGCTCCTGCTTACTTTGTCGATCTGATGAATCGAGTTTTTAGAGATGTGTTGAATAACTGGTATTCATCGATGATATCCTAGTCTACTCTAAGTTTGTAGAAGAGCACAAGCAGCATTTGAGAATAGTGTTGGAAACTCTGAGAATTCACGTTCTAAAGGAGAAGTTCTCTAAGTGCCATTTTTGGAAATCAGAAGTCAAATTTTTGGGGGACATTGTTTCTGGAGAAGGCATCTCTATAGATCCAGCTAAGGTTGAGACTATTCTGGAATGGAAGCAGCCTCAGACACCGACCGAAGTCTGTAGTTTTCTGGGATTAGCTGGCTACTACAGGAAGTTTATCAAGGATTATTCCAAGATCTCGTCGCACCTAACCAAGCTGACAAGGAAAGGAGCTAAATTCAAGTGGACACCTAAATGTGAGGAGGCTTTTCAGAATTTAAAAGCGAAGTTGACAAGCGCTCCTGTGTTGGCTATTCCAGATGGGAAGAGCAAGTTTGAGGTTTATATGAATGCCTGTATTGTTGGATTGGGAGCATTTCTGATGCAAAATGGTAGAGTTATTACATATGCGAGTCGGCAATTGAAGCCACATGAAAGGAACTACGCTACGCACGATCTAGAGCTGTTAGCCATTATTTTTGCTTTGAAGATCTAGACGCACTATCTTTTGGGAGAGAAGTTCGAGTTATTCACGGATCACAAACCATTGAAGTATCTTTCCTCTCAAAAGGATCTTAATCTGAGGCAGTAGCGATGGGTTGAGTTTTTGGCATCGTATGATTTGGATATCCTGTATACTTCGGGAAAGGCAAATGTTGTGGCAGATGCTCTTAGCAGAAATGCAATCTTGTCTCTCTTAGAAGTTGTTCCATCTCTCCAGGAAAGAATCATAAGCAAGCAAATGGAGGATAGATCTTTAGAAGAACTAATCTTGGAACCAAGGATGGTCGATATTCGGATTTCAAGGTGGACGATCAAGGAGCATTGGTCATTTTTGTGTACCTGATATAGATGGATTGAGGCAAGAAGTCTTATCAGAGTGTCATCGCTCCAGACTGAATATTTACCCGGGAATCTCTAAAATGTATAAGGATATGAGAAGGGTTTTCTGGTGGCTGAGTATGAAGAGGGATGTAGCTGCTTTCGTCAATAGTTGTGCTATCTGCCAGCAGGTGAAAGGAGATCAACAGAAGTCAGCCGGATTGTTGCAGCATTTGGAAGTCCCGATGTGGAAATGGGAAATGACTTTGATGGATTTCATTGATGGTTTGCCAAGAACCAGGAAGGGAAACGAAGGAATATGTGTGATTGTGGATCGTCTAACTAAAAGCGCCCATTTTATACCAGTTAAGGCAACCCGTACTGCAGCTTCTCTGGCAGAGATTTTCTTAAGAGAGATAGTCAGATTGCATGGTGCTCCAGTTAGTATAGTAAGTGATCAAGATCCTATCTTCATCAGCAAATTCTAGGAGGCTTTGCAATCAGTTATGGGAACGAGTTTGAGGTTGAGTACAGCATATCATCCCTAGAAAGATGGGCAAACGGAGGGGCTTAACCGAATTCTAGAAGATATGCTGAGAGCCTGTGTATTGGATTTTGACAGATCATGGGAAGACCATCTTCATCTAGTGGAATTCTTATACAATAACAATTACTAGGCAATTATTAAGATGGCTCTCTATGAAGCTCTGTATGGAAGACCGTGTAGATCCCCAGCCTATTGGATAGAGTCGAGAGATTGTCTTGTGCTTGGACCAGATCTAATTCGCGAAGCATCTGCGAAAGTCGAGCTTATCAAGAAGAGGATGTGAGCTGCTCAGGATCATCAAAAGAAATATGCAGATAAAAGACAAAGACAATTGGAATTCGAGATTAGAGAATTAGTCTTTGTCAAAGTTTCCTCGATTAAAGGAGCAGTAAGATTTGGAAAGAGGGGAAAACTTACCCCAAGATATATAGGTCCATTCCGAGTGCTCGATAGGATTGGTACAGTAGCTTACAGGATTGAATTGCCAGACCGGATGGTGGGAATTCACATTGTTTTTCACGTATCCCATCTGAGGAAGTATAATCATGATCCATCTCTTATTGCAGAGCCAGCTATGCAGAAAGACTTAGAGGTTGAGTCGGACTTATCCATTGTCAGACATCCTGTTTAGATTGTCAATCAAGATGAGAGGCAACTCAGGAGAAAGATAATGAAGCTTCTCAAAGTCCAGTGGAGCGAGAATCCCTGAGACTGTACCAGGGAGACTCTGGATAGTTTTAGGAAGGCTTATCCGAATTTGTGTCCGGGTAGCTAGTGATGTTTGTTTGAATGTATTGTTGTTTGGATGTATTTTTGTTGGTTGCTTATGTATGGATGATATGTATGCTTGAATTGTTGAAATAAAATGGAAAATTTTGGATTATCTATTGCTTTTAATTTCGGGGACGAAATTCTTTTAAGGGGGAAGAATGTGATATCCTCGAAATTTAAAGCAATTAAAAGTGATAATCTCCTTTATAAATTTAATTAAAATTGGAAAATTTTGTTATTTCAACAGTAATAATTATGTTATATATATATATATATATATTTGTAAATATATATATGTAAATATATATATATATATGTAAATATAGATTTTATGTAGAATATTATTTTCAAATTGAAATGGTGGTTGTTTAAATATATATATCAAATTGATTTTTAAATTGATTTTAAATTGTATTTAAAAATTGAATTGAATTTATATTTGGATTTCAAAAGAGATGATATATATATCTTAATATATATTTTGGATTTAAAAGTATGACATAAATGATTTTGTATAAATATAGTTTGTTTCATTCGATTTATGTAAAAGGATTTTTATTTATATAAATTAAAATAAGTATTTAGTTATTAGGAAATTAATTAATAAAAGCTTTATTCATATTTATAAATTATTTTTCATGTAAAGTCACAAATGTAAGTTAGTAATACAATCTAAGCACATGTATTAACAAGTTAATTAAGAAAGATGACAAGTGTCATCTTTATTTAAAAAATTTCTTTTATTTTTAATAAAATTTAATTTCAGCCTATATAAACATATATATCATCCTCATATCCTTTCCCTACCTCATTTTTTAAAAAAACAAAGAAACTTAAGACGATAAAACCTATAAACATATCATCGACTCAAAAACAAAACCCTGTAAGCAAATTCTAGTAAAAAGCAATTCAAAGCTCTCTCCACAATTTCAAATCTAATGCTCAGACTCGAATTAAAGTTAAGAAGAAAAAAAGAACACCTCGATTTCAAAGCATTTCCTCTGCAATTCAAATCTGAATTTCCAGTTCTTGATTCATGCATTTCTCCAATTGAAGCATTTTAGAAAGTTTCCCAGTTTCTATAAGATCTGCTTCAAACTCTATCAGGTGAGTAAACACTTAACTAAATTGCTTAGGGTGATAAATGTTAGTGCATGTGTATTTCTGGATGATGTGAGTGCTGCATGTTTATATATAGATATGAATCTCTGTGTGTGTGTGTGTATATATATATATATATATATATATATATATATATGTATGTCTTGTCTGTGCATGTTTGGGTGTTTGTTCTTCTCTGTTTCCAAAGTACAGAGTTAAAAACAAAGTAAAAATTCAAAATCTTCTTCTCTGATCTCTGTTAGGCCATAGTCTTCAAAAAAAAATAGATTGATTAAACAGGAGTCAAGATCTAAAAATAGTTTTAAGCATGATTGTGATATATGGCATTTGGAAATCTAGATTTATAGAGAAAAATTAAAAAAGAAAACATGTTAAATTCGAATGCTGTAAATTGTTGATTCAATTATGTAACTTGGATCATCTTTAGAAAGTAGGATTTTTAAGATTTAAATGGTGATTTTTAGTTTAGTATTTAAAGAGAAGATCAAAGTTGAGCAGGAAATGGATTTTTACCATTTTTTGGCGATCCATGATATATTGGATGTTTTGATTTCGATCGAGGCTAGTGTGGCAACTGGCGAAGTCGGGAAAAATGGTGAAAGAGGTGATCGGTCGTCGTGTTGTTGGAATTTGGTTGGATTAGGGTTTAATACTCTTGATTGGTCGTGGTTGGAAATGAGACGACTGGGTTATCTATGGCGAATCGAGTGGCACCAGATCAAGGGGATGGTAGCATGGAAGGCTTATGGAGTTGTGGCCGAAGTTTTAGGTGGTATGGTGGTCGGCGTCGTGGGTTCGATGGGTATTCAGGCAAGGCTGTTATTCCCGGTGTTGGCGAGTTTCCTCCTTTACGAATTTGGGTTTGTGATCAGGATGTGAGGGTCGGAACTTGGTCGTGGGACGATCGTGGATAGATTTGGGGTGTCTTCGATGAGCAAGGTCGTCGCGATCGCTTGTGCACGTCTCGTCGATAATGGCGTGTCTGGTGATGGTTGCATGAATGATGCATGGGGTGTTCTCCAACGGGAAGACGAGTGTCATGGGGTGGAGCAAGAGTTCGTGTGAGAATAAAACATCAGCAGTTTTCAAAATTTAAAATCTAAGTTTAGTTTTAAAAAAAAGAGAAAGGGGGAGAGAAGAAGATGGAAAATCGAGTCAGTACTCGAGTTGAATGCGGGTCGAACCCTAAGTGGAGTTGAGTGCTTTAAAAAGATTTTTCAAAACTAGTTTAAAATGTAAATTTAAAAAAAAATAGTTCAAACTTCTTTTTGATAAAGTTTAAAACTATTTGATTAAATAAAGTTTTATACTTTATTAACTAAATTTGAGATGTTTATGTATTATTTTGAATTTAATTTTTAAAAAGTAAATAAGTAAAAAAACATAAAATTCAAATGTTTAAACATGTATTAATTTTAGGTAATGAATGAATTTGTTTTGTTTTGAAATTTAATTAAGTTTTTATGATAAAGATTACTTTAATTAAAAAGGTAATGAAAGTTAAATTAATTAATCATTTTGAATTAATTAATTTATAAAGGTTTAATTAATTAATTATGGATTAATTAATTAATAATTAATAATTAATTTAATTAAGTAATTAAGGATTAATTAATTTATAACTAATAGATAATTAATTAAATAATTAAAGATTAATTAATCAATGATTAGTAATTAATTAATTAAGTGATTAGTGATTAATTAATTAATAATTAATAACTAATTAATTAAGTAATTAGGGTTAATTAATTAAGTAATTAAATATTAATTAATTACAATTAATAGTTAATTAATCAATAATTAAGAATTTATTAATCAAATGATTAAGGTTAATTAATTATAATTAATTAAGTGATTAAGATAAATTAATTTATAATTTGTAATTAATTAATTAATTAAGATTAATTAATTGTTAATTAAGATTAGTTAATTATTAATTAAGATTAATTAATTGTTAATTAAGATTAGTTAATTATTAATTAAGATTAATTAATTGTTAATTAAGATTAATTTATTGTTAATTAAGGATTAATTAATTAAAAATTAAGAAATGATTAATTTTTAATCAAGCTTTATTAATTAATAATTAAGGTTATTAATTAATAGTTAAGAAAATTAATTGATTAATTAAAGATTAATTAATTGATAATGAGGTTAATTAAGAAGTGATTAATTAATTAAATGATTGTAATTAATTAACTAAAATTGGTTAAGTAGGGTAAAGTGGTTAATTCTTAGGTAATTAATTTAATTTGAATTAATTGAATTAATTAAACTATGGATTAAAGATGCTTGCTTATGGATGATTGTTTTGAGTAGAATGTCTGGATTTGATTGATATCTATTGGATGATAACCTGTGATATTCTATGATGAGATATTGTATTTATCTGTGATAGATGTTTGTTATTATTTGTGGATAATGCTGTGTGAATTCAATGTTTTAAATTGAATTGAATTGTTTAAATCTTTAAATAACTTGACCTTTAAGATGGCATTTGGATTTCGATGAGACCGGGATCGGAAATCAAGTTTGATTATCCGAAAACCACATCGATCCAAGTTAAACATTAGGTCATGACATCTCAGGTGAAGATCGAGATGGAGTTTCAGAGTACAAGGGTTATTGTCGTTAACTTTGAGGGTGATTCCAAAACGAGTGTAACGAGATAATGCCTTCGGTTTCGTTCGAAGCCGGAATGAACTTGTATGGGTTGAATGTTTTTAGCAGACAATGAGCATTCTAAGATAGATGTGTCCTATAAAGGTAATTGTAGCCTCAAGCCTCATCAACCGAGATGGCTAAAATAAGGGAGGTGCAACAAGGTTTAGTGGGTAGCACCCAAGTAGGACGAGATTACCCCTGTCTAGAGATCCCTTTTATTTTGGCTATGTGGGCAGTTGTTGGCCACAACTATGGGGTTGTCTTGTTCGAGACAGTCCAGTAAGGGATGGATCTGGCCTTGTGTTGCAGGGGATCGGAAGTGATCCTCGGTACGATGATCTAGGCCCCATACTGTGACGGGCGGTACCCCAGTGGCCCTGCCATTATATGGAATCCAATCTCCAATAAGTGCCTATACGGTTTTGATTGTGCCCAACTATGTTGGAGTGTGAGATGTAAGCATTCCAGCTATTTCTGTATTTTATTTTGAAAACCTTAGTCCCTATTATAATATATCCAGATTTCCTATCAAATGTTTTGGTTAGCGTAAGGTAAAAACTTACCCGTGTTTATGTGTGGGAAGTCTTACGTGATACCTTTTGTTTTCAAATGATTTTAAAGTTAAACAACTTTAACCTATTTACTCACACCAGACCCATGTCTGACCCGGAGTTTATTTTGCTTTTCTTAAACTCTTGGGTACTCAAATTTTTATGAGTAGCCAAGTGATCAGGTTAGGATTATTAAATGGTTTGGAAGCTGGAGCTGGAATCCAGACGTATTTATCTATACATGTTCGTTGTGTGGTGACTTTTGGAATGATGTATTTTGGATGTAATGGTTAGGTAGAACTTTAAAACAGTCTAATGTAATGAAGTTGTAACGACCCTGGATTTTGGCCCTGTTTATTTTAATAAATATTTAATCTAATTAAATAGAATGTGAATTGATCATATTAAAATGAATATGATTTTGGAGATATTTACCATTTGTTTATATAAATTTGTATTTTAAAAGGGAGATTGATTTGGAATATTTAAAACTAAATCTCTTAATAATATTTATAATAAAATTTGTCTTATATAAATAAATTAAAATACTTTACTTTGTTTACCTCTGATAAATATACATATGAATAATAATGTTTTAATTTAAAATAAAAATCTCTTTATAATATTTATCTTATACCATCAAATTAAAATACTTTCTTTTGTTAACATTTGATAGAAATATCTATAGATGCTAATGTTTAAAATTAAAATCTAATTCTAGTAATATAAAATATAAATATAAAATATGAGTCAAACATATGTATATAATTTAAATAAAATACAAATGGAAATAAATAAATAAAATTGGTATAAATGTAAGTAAATCATATTGTACATTTTTAAATATTATTAGCTCAAGCACAAAATACAAATAAATATGAGTAAGTAAATTTATGAAATATAACTTAAATATTGATAGTTAAAATACAAATAAAAAAAATAGAAATAAAAATGTAACTAAAAACAAGAAATAAAGTGAAATATAAAATACAGAATTAAATTTAAGAACAAAATATAAAACAGAATGAAAACTTGGCCAAAGTATAAATAAAATAATAAAACAAATAAATATATACAAGAACATCTTCCTGCAAGATATAAAATAAAATATCTTCATTCAAAGCCAAATGAAATTAACCAAAGTATGGAGATAAACCTGACATTTATATGTATATTGGGAAATTCAGGCTGAAGTTAGATACAACAAATATTTGTACTTTAAGTATCTTCATATATGTATATGACAGTGTTACCTGCAAGTGTATATATACACAAAACATATGTGTATAGAGTTCAAACTAAAATAACAAGACCAAAAAAGTCTTCATTTGCAAGCCAAGTCATTGCCTACAAATATGTATATTATAGTTCAAACTAGAAGTTAATAAAAACGAGTAACATAATAACAAAACAAAGATCTTTATACAAAGCTTCACACTCAAGCCATATGTCTGATTTCAAAGTGTACTTTTATATATAAATCTCTTCACAGCAAAATCATAATAAGTATGTAAACTAATTGAGCAACCAAGTATTAATTACTATCATCTCAACACATTATTTGGTCAATTCAAATGTATACAAACCTGTACATTTCAGATAGGAAAATCTGCCCATATCAAAAATAAAAAATAAAAAACTAAGAAAACAACCTTACCAATTAAAGCCTTCCTTCATATCACTGTGTCTTCTATATATATTTGTATGCATCTCCATTTGGTTCGATCAGTAGCTAATAAGAAAAGGAAAGGGGAAATAAACTCAAATTAATTCAAAATAAAAACAACAGAATGAAGTAAAAATCAAAATTTAATTCAAAACTGCAAGACAGAGTCAAGGGTAATATTGACTACAGGCTTCAAGAGGGAAACAAGAAATTGTTCTCTGTCTACAAAATTTGGCAGGTGAGTAAACAAAATTTTAAAAGTTTTAAGTTATTTAAAATTAGTTCAAATTTCATTGATAACATGGTTTTCTTCAGTTTGCATATGAGTGTGTGATGTTCTGTGTTTTTCTGTAGTTGGTACAGGTTACATACTTTGTGCTAAAGCTCCAATTATCCTTATTTAAATCATTTAGAAGTTTTGTTTTCTCAACAATACAAGATGTAATACTTAAATTAAGATTTTTAAAGGGTGATTAAACCATCTCTATAAAGTATATCACTGTAACAATGATATACAGGTAATCAAGGGATAATTGATGAAATTCGACGGTTGTAAATCATTAATTCAAGATTACACTTTAAATCCTTACTGGAATTGATGATTTATAAAACAAATAGGAAGGTTTTTAGTGCAGTAATTCAAGGGCAGTTTGAATTTGTGTAAATATTGTATTTCTACCAATTTCTAAAGATTTAATCAATTATAAATGTTAAGATTTGAAGTGAAGCAAGTATAAGTGATTGTGATTTCAAGAAAAATGTTCAATAATTTTTCTATTTGTAAGTTTAGCGTACGAGATCAAAATAGGGTTTTGGATGAAATTTTTGGTCATGTCAGATAGGTGTCGAGTTCGTCATCATCACGTGACCGAGCTGCACGAGATTCGGTGGGTTGATGGTTTAGTGTGTCGTGGTCGTGTGGGCGAAGCTGCAGCAACTCCGGTGGCTTGTTCGATGATCGCGAGCGAATTTTCCGAATGACTTGTTTTGCAGTTTTTCCTTAAAACTGTAAATTTTTGATTTCGATCGTTTGGGGACATTCTGGGTTTCGATTATGAGTGAGGGCTGGAATCTTGGTTTGTGGGTGCTGAAGAGGGCCGCTGGAGGTGCACGAACCACCACGCACATGCACGGTGGCGTTTGAGGTGGGGGTTTCGTGTCTGTGATGACGTGAAGGGGTCTTCCTCGAGTCGTGCTCGAGAGAAAATGGTGGAGGCTTCGGGTAGATCGTGTGCGTATAAGGTTAGCCCGATGCGTGAACCTGTATTTTGGTTTAAACTTAAACTACAGAATAAAAATAAGGAAGAAGAAGAAGATGTTCAGGGAAGACTCGGGAAAAAGGAAGGGGTAATTCGAAGTAACGCTCGCGTATAACGCAGGGGTGGTCTCGGGTTTTACCAGGGAAGCCTTGGGTTTGTTTATCTGCAGTTTGTTTTTTTTAGGAGATGAGATTCAGGCTTAATAATTTAAGTAATACTTAACAATGTAATTATCACTTGATTACTGTTTTAAATTAGTAATTTAGTTAAGGCCGGAATGAAAATCAATTAACATTAAAGGTTAGTTGTTAATATTAATTTGATTCCCAGATTTTAAGCAGATTTCTTTTAAATGTTAATTAAGTTAAATAATCAATTATCTTCAGAAAGTAATCAAGAATAATCACCTTTTAAAGGTAATTAGTGATGGATTATAAGTAATTAATAAGTTTATAATTACCGCTTAAGCTAGTTAATGATTGATTAATTGTTAATTAATCAAATAAACTAGTTGTGAATTAATAATTAATTAATTAAGTAATTTAATTAAGGATTAAGGATTAATAAATGATTAATTAAGTAATTAGAAGTTAACAAATAAGTAATCAAGTTATTAAATAACAATTAAGGTAATAATTAATGATTAAAGAATAGTAATTAAAGTTAAATAATTTAATTAAAAATTAATTAATTAAATAGTGTAAAATAAAATAAGTTATTAAGTAATTAAGATTTAATAATTGATTATGAATGATCTATTGATTCAAATAGCTCGAAAGGAAATAAGTAATAAACTGTTAATCAATGAAACAGGGTTAAGTAATTAATTCTGATGTAATTAATTTAAATTGAATTAATTACAAATGAGAATCTAAGTTGATTGCTTATGGATTGTATGAGTAGAATATTGATCGTGATATTTATTTAATGATATCCTGTGATACTCTGTGATATGCTGTTTTATATCTATGATGCCTGTATATGTTCTATCTGTGATAAAATGCTATGTGAATTAAATCATATATTTAACTGTTTAAGTTAATTAGACAACTTGGCCTTTAAAATGGCGTTTGGACTTCGATGAGACCGGGATCGGAAGAATCAAATTTGATTCTTCGAAAACCACATCAATCCAAATTAAACGATAGGTCGTGACTTACAAATGGTGATCGAGATGGTGTTTCAGAATGCAAGGGTTATCGTCGTTGACTCTGAGGGTGATTCCAAAATGAGTGTGACGAGATAATGCCTTCGGTTTCGTTCGAACCCGGAACGAACTTGTATGGATTGAATGCTTCAGCACATCGTCAGGCAGACGATGAGCATTCTAAGAAATATGTCCTGTAAAGGTAATCGCAGCCTCAAGCCTCATCAACTGGGAATAGCTAAAATAGGGGAGATGCAGCAAGGTTAGGTGGGTCATGCCCAAGCAGGACAAGATATTTCCCCTGTCTAGATGTCCCTTTTTATTTCGGCTGTATGGGCGGTTGCTATCTAAACCGTGGGGTTTATCTTGTTCGAGACTGTTCAGTAAGGAATGGTTCTAGCCTTGTATTGTAGGGGGTCGGGAGTGATCCTCGGTACGGTGATCTAGGCCCTGTACTGTGACGGAAGGTACCCAGTAGCCCTGCCATTGTTGGAAATCCATTTTCCCTACGAGACCCTACGGTTTTGATTTGTATTACCCACTTTTGTGGCTAGTAGCTGGAATTTAATCGTGTGACAATTTCGGCTATTTTCTATTTACTTGAAAACCTAGACACTATTATAATATCACTGGATTTCCTATAAAATGTTTTGGTTAGCGTAAGGTAAAAACATACCCGTATTTATTTGTAGGGAGTCTTACGTGATACCTTTATTTTCAAATGTTTTTCAAAGCTAAACAACTTTAAACCGTTTACTCATACCAGTCCCATGTCCGACCCAGAGTTTATATTTTGTTTTTCATAAACTCTTGGGTACTCAATTATTTATGAGTAGCCAAGTGATAGGTTTTGGACCTTGTTTTGGAGGAGCTTGGAGCAGGAGTTCCAGACGTATGTAGCTATTTATCTAGTTCCACTGCATCAGTAGTTGATGTATGATGTACCTCTGATGTATGTAGTGACGGATGTATGTATGATTGTCATGTGTATTGATATTGTATAACCCTGATATATGTAAAACTATGTAATATTTATGTGATATATTATATTTTGTTCCGTTCCGATGTGAGATTCTGATGTTGTTATTCTTTCTTTTCTTTTCTTTTCTATTTCTATCCCTTTCTTCTCTTAATGATGATACGTCTTTCTGGTAGTAGAAGGGCGGGTCGTCACAGTTGGTATCAGAGCGTAGGTTGGTGATAACCTTGGCTCTGGTAGGAATTACTCATAGAATAGAGTCTGTAGTGCTCTAAAATGAGTTTGAGTGTATTAATAGATACGAGCGTGTATTTGTTAGTGAATATAAAATTGGTTTTGTATTATGTTGACCTATCTGTTGAGTGTTTATGGATACTGGTCGATGTGTGGGACGCCATTTCATCGATAGGAATTTTTAAACTCTTAAACAAGGTAGACCGACACAGTATTGTTTTTAAAGTAGGGTAAATGAAACAATTTTACCCAAAATTATATTTTGACATAAAAGAAATATTTTTCTGAAATTATTATATATATTTGGATGTTTGGTTGTTAATATTACAATCAAATAAAATTTAAAATTTGAGTGGTTTATAACCAAATAAAATTGTCTAAGTATGTTTTAAATAATAAGGAATATAATTAAAATTAGATTAAACCAGAAATTTAAGTCCCGGAAATTTGAAGGGTGTTTAAATGAATTTAAACATAAGGATTTGGGAATTTAAAATCTTGGGAATGTTTGAAATGTTTTTCCAAATATTTGAAGGCAATAATGAAGTATTGTTTTGGGAAAATATTGTTGAATGGAAATTGTTTTGGAGGAAATTGGGAAAGTAAGGAACCACTGAACGCACTTCAGTCGCTGGAAAATAGTCCTGATGATGATGACCACATCATCAGTATTCATTTTCGAGTTTCTAAAGTGATGGATTGCTGCCGGGATAGTTGGTCATGATATTGTTTGGGGTTGATGGGTATATAAGTTGTTTTAGAGATTTTTTTTAAAAGGGAAAATTTGTTTTGGTGAAAACAAGTGTTTGGAATTTGAAATTTTGATTTGACATACCAAGGGGATATGTGTAGTTATCATTTCAAAATGGTTTTGGAAATGAAAACCGGGCAATTGAATTCTAAGAAATTCTATTTAATAATGTGAAAAGTTTAAATCAATCCACTATTGGACTTATAAAGTAAGGTTGATATTAATAAGAAGAAATTGGGAATTTTAATCTGGGAATTAAAATTTAACCTAAGTAAATGAAAATGAAGGAAATATATTTGAGTTTAACCTAAGGTAAGTTAAATGGAATTGAAGTTCAAAATGAACTTAATTGGATATAAAATTGGAAGGTAAAATGATTTTACTGTGAAATGAAAATTTATACCTTAAGATAGTAAGCGTTATATATATAATATGAAATTTGTGGTTATAAGATGAAATGGCTCGAATGAGAAATATAAGTTTTTAAGTAGGTAAATAAGTTTTGAGCTCATATATTGAGAAATAAAATTTAAAGGAATGGTAAGTAGCTAAATTTAGCTAAAGTTGAGTTGGAATAAAACTGAATTTAAATGAATTCAATCGAGTTCAGATAATTTTGAATGGAATAAAATTCTTATGTAAATAAGTAAATATAAACCAAGTAAGTATTAAATTGAATTAAAATAGAATTGGTGTGAGTTGTTAACAAATATAACTCAAGCATAAATAGAATGACCTTATCATAAGTAAATTCAATAATGAATTGTTAATGTAAATTATAATTTAAGGATGGATAAAAGAATAAAATAACCAAATAAATTTGTTAATAGTTGGGATTTGAATAAAGGAAGATCAAATCAAAGATTTAAATGAAAGTTGGTGGAATGGAATAAACTTAATTTATTGGATGGGACAGTATGAAGTAAATAAATAACTTAAGTACATTGTGTGATGGTTATTTAAAACATTGATTGTCGAGTTTAATAAAATGGTTTGGAATCAAACTTATAAAATGAAAGAAAATGCAATGTAAGGATTGTGAATAAATTAAATGTGATGGAGTCAAGTGTAAATTGAGTTGGAATCAATTTAAGATTTGTTATACAGCTTAAGTGATTATTTATTCACAATAATATTGTCAAATTGCATAAGAAAATGGGTCTTTTGAAGTAAATAGGATTAGATAAAATTCTATGAATTATTAGAAGAAAAATAGGATGATTTTGAAATCAATTGAAATGAATATGAGTTTGTTTTGCTTAAATGGATTAAATATAAGCAAGTAAGTTATAAATCACTTAAACTGAAAGGAATGATTTGAGAATTGGTTGGAAGTAATTGTAATAAGTGTTGAAACTATACATATGTGCTTATGAAAATATGTAATGCTAAACAAAAGAAACTCTGCTAAAACTTTTCAAAATTTTAGGAGTTAGAAATTAAAAGTACAAAAAAAAATCAAATTGGAAATTCAGATTTAAATAAGAGAATATAAAGGCTAAAGTGGTAGAGTAACAATATAAGAGAATATATAATGCTTATATTAAACTTAAGAAATGAATGGTGAAATTCTTAAGTAAATTTGATATTGAGGAAATTATTCCAAGTGGATAGAAATCAGAATAATGTGAGTAAAAGAAAATTGATATAGTTGATAATCAATGAATATAAATACGTAGGATGTACGTATATAATTTTATTCACATAGCAATTTGATCTAGATTCGAGCACAGAATTTCGACATAGTTATATCGATCCGAGTTGGGATTTTTCACTCGATTTTCGACGACGAACCATGAATATGGATTTTGATTGATGCTGGAAATTCTCTATCATAGTTGTGACTATGCAAGGAGAATGACAGTTTCTGATCAAGAAACCAGATCTGAGTCAGCACTAGGAAGTCGGGTGAACGATACTAGTTCGGAAGAGAAATTGTGTGATCGAGCGAGCGATCGAATTTGATATTGCGGACGAATGGTATATGTACATCGTACGGGCTTGATTGAATAGATATTGAAATTCTGTAAAGAAGTCAATAAAATTTGGAAAGAGTTAATACTGTAGATTTCAGTATTGAATTGCCAGAATGGATGTTTGGAATTTATTGTGTATTCCATATATCCCATCTAAGAAAGTTTGTTCATGATACCTCATTAGTTGTTGAACCGGTAGTTCAAGAATTGGAAGTTAAGTCGAATTTATCTGTGGCCAGGAATTCAGTTCGGATTATTGATCATCGAGAGACAACTCTGGATAGTTTTAGGAAAGCTTATCCGGATTCGTGTTCGGATAACTAGTGTTGTTTGTTAGGATAGACGGTTTGATTGTTTGCTAATATATAAATGATATGTATGTTTGAATGGTTGGTATAACAGTTTTTTAAAATTAACTTTGTTTTAAATTTCGGGGACGAAATTCTTTTAAAGGGGAGGAATGTAACGACCCTGGATTTTGGCCATGTTTATTTTAATAAATATTTAATCTAATTAAATAAAATGTGAATTGATCATATTAAAATGAATATGATTTTGGAGATATTTACCATTTGTTGATATAAATTTGTATTTTAAAAGGGAGATTGATTTGGAATATCTAAAACTAAATCTCTTAATAATATTTATAATAAAATTTGTCTTATATAATTAAATTAAAATACTTTACTTTGTTTACCTTTGATAAATATACATATGAATAATAATGTTTGAATTTAAAATAAAAATCTCTTTATAATATTTATCTTATACCATCAAATTAAAATACTTTCTTTTGTTAACATTTGATAGAAATATCTATAGATGCTAATGTTTAAAATTAAAATCTAATTCTAGTAATATAAAATATAAATATAAAATATGAGTCAAACTTATGTATATAATTTAAATAAAATACAAATGGAAATAAATAAATAAAATAGGTATAAATGTAAGTAAATCATATTGTACATTTTTAAATATTGTTAGCTCAAGCACAAAATACAAATAAATATGAGTAAGTAAATTTATGAAATATAACTTAAATATTGACAGTTAAAATACAAATAAAAAAAATAGAAATAAAAATGTAACTACAAACAAGAAATACAGTGAAATATAAAATATAGAATTAAATTTAAGAACAAAATATAGAATAGAATGAAAACTAGGCCAAAGTATAAATAAAATAATAAAACAAATAAATATACACAAGAACGTCTTCCTGCAAGATACAAAATAAAATATCTTCATTCAAAGCCAAATGAAATTAATTAAAGTATGGAGATAAACCTGACATATATATGTATATTGGGAAATTCAGACTGAACTTAGATACAACAAATATTTGTACTTTAAGTATCTTCATATATGTATATGACAGTGTTACCTACAAGTGTATATTTACACAAAACATATGTGTATAGAAATCAAACTAAAATAACAAGACAAAATAAGGCTTCACTTGCAAGCCAAGTAATTGCCTGCAAATATGTATATTATAGTTCAAACTAGAAGTTAATAAAAACAAGTACATAATAACAAAACAAAGATCTTTACACAAAGCTTCACACTCAAGCCATACGTCTGATTTCAAAGTGTAATTTTATATACAAATCTCTTCACAGCAAAATCATAATAAGTATGTAAACTAATTGAGCAACCAAGTATTAATTACTATCATCTCAGCACATTATTTGGTCAATTCAAATGTATACAAACCTGTACATTTCAGACAGGAAAATCTGCCCATATCGATATATATATATATATATATATATATATATATATATATATATATAAGAAAACAACCTTACCAGTTAAAGCATTCCTTCATATCACCGTGTCTTCTATATATATTTGTATGCATCTCCATTTGGTTCGATCAGTAGCTAATAAGAAAAAGAAAGGGGAAGTAAACTCAAATTAATTCAAAACAAAAACAACAGAAAGAAGTAAAAATCAAAATTTAATTCAAAACTACAGGACAGAGTCAAGGGTAATATTAACTACAGGCTTTAAGAGGGAAATAAGAAATTGTTCTCTGTCTACAAAATTTGGCAGGTGAGCAAACAAAATTTTAAAAGTTTTAAGTTATTTAAATCAGTTCAAATTTCATTGATAACATGGTTTGCTTCAGTTTGCATATGAGTGTGTGATGTTCTGTGTTTTTCTGTAGTAGGTACAGGTTACATACTTTGTGCTAAAGCTCCAATTATCCTTATTTAAATCATTTAGAAGTTTTGATTTCTCAACAATACAAGATGTAATACTTAAATTAAGATTTTTAAAGGGTGATTAAACCATCTCTATAAAGTATATCACTGTAACAATGATATACAGGTAATCAAGGGATAATTGATGAAATTCGACGGTTGTAAATCATTAATTCAAGATTACACTTTGAATCCTTACTGGAATTGATGATTTATAAAACAAATACGAAGGTTTTTAGTGTAGTAATTCAAGGGCAGTTTGAGTTTGTGTAAATATTGTATTTTTACCAATTTCTAGAGATTTAATCAATTATAAATGTTAAGATTTGAAGTGAAGCAAGTATAAGTGATTGTGATTTCAAGAAAAATGTTCAATAATTTTTCTATTGTGTAAGTTTAGCATACGAGATCAAAATAGGGTTTTGGATGAAATTTTTGGTCATGTCAGATAGGTGTCGAGTTCGTCATAATCACGTGACCGAGCTGCACGAGATTCGGTGGGTTGATGGTTTAGTGTGTCGTGGTCGTGTGGGCGAAGCTGCAGCAACTCCGGTGGCTTGTTCGATGATCGCGAACGAATTTGCCGAATGACTTGTTTTGCAGTTTTTTCTTGAAACTGTAAATATTTGATTTCGATCGTTTAGGGACCTTCTGGGTTTCGATTATGAGTGAGGGGTGGAATCGTGGTTTGTGGGTACTGACGAGGGCCGCTAGAGGTGCGGCGAACCACCGTGCACGTGCACGGTGGCGTTGGATGTGGGGGTGTCGTGTATGTGATGACGTGAAGGGGTCTGCCTCGAGTCGTGCTCGAGAGAAAATGGTGGAGGCTTCGGGTAGATCGTGTGCGTATAAGGTTAGCCTAATGCGTGAATCTGTATTTTGGTTTAAACTTAAACTACATAATAAAAATAAGGAAGAAGAAGAAGATGTTCAGGGAAGACTCGGGAAAAAGGAAGGGGTAACTCGAAGTAACGCTCGCGTATAACGCAGGGGTGGTCTCGGGTCTTACCAGGGAAGGCTTGGGTTTGTTTATCTGCAGTTTGTTTTTTTTAGGAGATGAGATTCAGGCTTAATAATTTAAGTAATACTTAACAATGTAATTATCACCTGATTACTGTTTTAAATTAGTAATTTAGTTAAGGCCGGAATGAAAATCAATTAACATTAAAGGTTAGTTGTTAGTATTAATTTGATTCCCAGATTTTAAGCAGATTTCTTTTAAATGTTAATTAAGTTAAATAATCAATTATCTTCAGAAAGTAATAAAGAATAATCACTTTTTAAAGGTAATTAGTGATGGATTATAAGTAATTAATAAGTTTATAATTACCGCTTAAGTTAATTAATGATTGATTAATAGTTAATTAATCAAATAAACTAGTTGTGAATTAATAATTAATTAAGTAATTTAATTAAGGATTAAGGATTAATAAATGATTAATTAAGTAATTAGAAGTTAACAAATAAGTAATCAAGTTATTAAATAACAATTAAGGTAATAATTAATGATTAAAGAATAGTAATTAAAGTTAAATAATTTAATTAAAAATTAATTAATTAAATAGTGTAAAATAAAATAAGTTATTAAGTAATTAAGATTTAATAATTGATTATGAATGATCTATTGATTCAAATAGCTCGAAAGGAAATAAGTAATAAACTGTTAATCAATGAAACAGGGTTAAGTAATTAATTCTGATGTAATTAATTTAAATTGAATTAATTACAAATGAGAATCCTAAGTTGATTGCTTATGGATTGTATGAGTAGAATATCTGATCGTGATATTTATTTAATGATATCCTGTGATACTCTGTGATGTACTGTGTTATATCTATGATGCCTGTATATGTTCTATCTGTGATAAAATTCTATGTGAATTAAATCATATATTTAACTGTTTAAGTTAATTAGACAACTTGACCTTCAAAATGGCGTTTGGACTTCGATGAGACCGGGATCGGAAGAATCAAATTTGATTCTCCGAAAACCACATCGATCCAAATTAAACGATAGGTCGTGACCTATCGAATGGTGATCGAGATGGTGTTTCAGAATGCAAGGGTTATCGTCGTTGACTCTGAGGGTGATTCCAAAATGAGTGTGAGGAGATAATGCCTTCGGTTTCGTTCGAACCCGGAATGAACTTGTATGGATTGAATGCTTTCAGCACATCGTCAGGCGGACGATGAGCATTCTAAGAAATATGTCCTGTAAAGGTAATCGCAGCCTCAAGCCTCATCAACCGGGAATGGTTAAAACAGAGGAGATCCAGCAAGGTTAGGTGGGTCATGCCCAAGCAGGACAAGATATTTCCCCTGTCTAGGTATCCCTTTTTATTTCGGCTATGTAAGCGGTTGCTAGCTACAATCGCGGGGTTTATCTTGTTCGGCACTATTCAGTAAGGAATGGTTCCGGCCTTGTGTTGTAGGGGGTCAGGAGTGATCCTCGGTATGGTGATCTAGGCCCCGTACTGTGATGGGCGGTACCCTAGTAGCCCTACCATTGTTGGAAATCCATTTTCCCTACGAGACCCTACGGTTTTGATTTGTATTACCCACTTTTGTGGCAAGTAGCTGAAATTTAATCATGTAACAATTTCGGCTATTTTCTATTTACTTGAAAACCCTAGACACTATTATAATATCACTGGATTTCCTATAAAATGTTTTGGTTAGCGTAAGGTAAAAACTTACCCGTATTTATTTGTGGGGAGTCTTACGTGATAGGTTTTGGACCTTGTTTTGGAGGAGCTTGGAGTAGGAGTTCCAGACGTATGTAGCTATCTATCTAGTTCCGCTGTGTCAGTAGTTGATGTATGATGTACCTCTGATGTATGTAGTGACAGATGTATTTTGTGTACTCTGATATGTAAAACTATGTAATGGATATATGTAATATTATATTTTGTTCCGTTTCCACTGTGATATTATTGTTATTTCTTTCTATATTTTCTATTTCTATCCCTTTCTTTTCTTATTGATGATATGTCTTTCTGTGGAATGAAAGGCTGGTCGTCACACAATCACATCATAAAAGCAATAGAATGGCGACAAGAAGTTCATACTTCAAAACCAAAATATCATATCATTCCAAAACCATATCAATTTGATATCATTACTCAATTTAAAAAAATATTCATTTCTGAAATCATTACACTTTTGAAATCATAACACTTTGAAATCATGACACTTTCCACCTAAATAGTTTAGATGTTGAAAACTGTATATATATTAAAATACATTATAAATTAAAATAGTTTATATAAAATAGTTATAAGTTAAAATAGTTTATATTAAAATAGTTAGGATATTAAAATAGTTTACATTAAAATGATTTATATTAAAATAGTTTATACTAAAATAATTATGTAATGTAAAATATATAAATAGTTTTAATTATAATTTAAAATACTTTATATAATAAAATAACTTCCTCGAATTTCACAAATCAATTCAAATTAACACGAGTTCCAAAATTCAATTTTAATTCAGTCTCAATTCATCAATTTCAATTCAATTTAGTTTCTCAATAAACCACTTCAAATTTTATCGATTTCAAATACGGATTTGAACCACAAAATAAACCATTTCGATTTCAATATGTTTCAAAGCTTTAAATATTCAACATTTCAAACTAAATTTGATAATTTCACATATATCTTAATTTAACTTCATTATTATTTAGTTTTGAAACATTCGCTTAATAAATCCAATATCATTTAAATAAAACCCCAAAATACAAATAAACTAAATATTTCCTTCAATTTATTTAAACTTGAAATATTCATTTAAATCACCTTAAACCAAAATCAATTTATAAAATCATATCCTTTAAAATCTCAAATTCAATAAGTTTCAAATCGATTTAATTAAATGAATTCTTAATTAAATACCATTTCAAATCAATTTCAAATCTATCTTCCCAACCTTAATTTATTAAAAATTATTATAAACTCTATATTTGAAAATAAAATTTTAAATAAATACTTAACATATTATATATGAATTAAATCAACTTTATTAAATTAAAACTTATTATCAAACTTATTTTATAATATAACTACGTTATACATATTTTAAAATAGTAAAATTATAAGTAAATTCTTAAAATTTATAATTTCAAAACTAACTTATAATTTTTAGAAATTTCATAACATATAATTTTAAAATCAAGAATTTAAACTTTATAAAATACATTTATATATATTATCTTGAAGTCAATATTTATTAAACCATATATTTCTTTCCAATACCATAGAAATCATCTTCAAAATATTTATATATAGACCAATGGTGTCTGTATATAATTTTCTGTCCTATGGTCAACTAATACGGATATTTATCATTTCAATCCGTAATTTAAATATATACAGGTATATATCATTTCAACCCGCAATCCCAAATTCAATCCAAATGAAAATCGCTTGCGTTTATCATTTCAACCCATAATGATTTTCTCATATTCTACAGATCGTTCGGGTATGTATCATTTCAAACTATAGGGAATTCTATATTAATAGGGAACTTGCAAAGTGATAAAAGATATGATAATAATATAACACGCATATATCATCAATATAAATAATAGATAATGGTGTTAGATGTCACAAGCGAACAGATACATATAATAGCATATATATATAGCAATGTACATAACTAACATGAATATATTTCAATTGCCGTTTCAATTGAAATCAAATTTGATAAATATAAGAACGTTAATCGTGAGTGATTGCCTCACCTTTTGAGGCTAGAGATGAACGAGAATGAGATGAGTTACGAATCAAGCACAAATTCAGAAGCAAAACTAGATTGGCACGAATTCGACGAATAGAGCTGATAGACCAGGAATCGATGATATAAGTCAGAATCTGCTTGATATAGACTGAAACGAAATATATATTATTTTATTATATTATTTTCTTAAACCAATATTAAATTTGGAACCCATATTTAAATAATATATATATATACACATTTTCAAATAAATACTAAATCTAAACACTTATAAATAAAATCTCTATATATATTTATTAAAAGACCCAAACTCATGTGAACTAATATGCACATAACTATGTGTTTTAAACTTATACACATATATATTATACTTTAAGATCAGTATTTATTATAAAATTCTATATAAACTTACTTTACTATACTATATACACACAATTGAAAGTATGAAAAGTTACTTTATTATAAAATTAGTGCTTTAAAAAAAATCAGTAGATAACTAATATATAATACAGTACATGAATCATTCCTAAAACCAAGATTATCTACCTTTCTAATATACTACCTTTCAAATAGAAACAATATACTATACACGTATATACAAACAAATATACTACCTTTCTAGTATCATATATATAATATAATGTAATATGTACTAACTCAACGTGCAAATTTACACTGTCATAAAATGTAATATAATAAAATAAAGTATAATATAATATAGTATACATATATAAACAAGCTAACTGACACACATAAGTATATATAACTAACGCATAAAGTTTTCATATATAAATATATACATAACATTCTTTCAGCTAAGACCAAAATAACATACATATATAAACTGACATTATATTATACATATCAATATATGTATATAGCTGCTGGCACAAAGTTTTGAAAAACAAATATACATAGTATATATGTAACAGCTATACAAAAATCATTATATATATATATATATTACTACTAGAACCGTTTCAAATGTAGCATAGTTTAAGTAAACAATTTACATACTATATATATATATATATCTAATAACTTTGATATATATATATATATAGACAACAATATAATATAAAATATTTATATATTACCTAACATACGAATTGAGGCAATATGCATACCCGGTAAATACAACTATATAAAATATAAACCACATATTCAAAACAACCTTTATAATATATATTTGAAAAGCCAAAATCTTTATATACATATATATATATATATACATATATACATACATACATATATATATATATATATGAACACTGGAAACCATATATATACACAATAATAGAGCAAAACACAAACGATAACTATATTTATATAATATTTATACTCTGTAAAGCTAATATATATAAAATCTTATAACTATATATATATGATATAACATGTACAGGAAAACCTATATGTGCTGCTATATATATATATATATATTTACATACCTAGAAGAGCACAAGTTGATTGCCGGCCTTGGTTGATAGTTCGAAATGGGCAAGATGTTCGGCTATTTGAAAGACCGATGGGGTCAGGTATGTGTGCCAAGGCTGGAGATCTGGAGGAGTGTGAGCGGCTGATCTGGTGGCGTGTTGGTTGCCATGGCTAGGGAGAGAGGGGACAAGCGATGATCAGTTGTCATGGGCATGGTGGAGCGATATAGGAAGATGTATGCGAGGAGGAGAGGAAAAGCAAGGGAAGGTTGAACGTGGGTTCATGGCGACCAGGGTGATGGGGTGGATGGTGGGTTTCGTTTGACGGTGAGGTGATGCATACGATGTCAGACGAGCATGGAAAGGGACGAGAGCATGGGTTTTTGGAAGCAAACGAGTAGAGTTTGATAAAAGAAGGCAGCGTGAATTTTTTTTCCTGAAGGATGTTGAACAGGCCTTCAAATATACAATATATATTCCTTTATTAACCTGACATGTTGCAGAATACGAAAAGCGAACGTAAAATGAATTATACCGACAAATAAAAGCAAACCATGGAAATAGAAAAATCAACCGTTGAATTCAAAAGATATAAATGTTATAAATGTTAGTGGCTGTTCAATTTCAGCCATTGGAAAATTTTAAATGGACACAGAATATCAAAAGGCTCAAAACTGGGTACCGATACGGTTGCCCGTTTCGCGGTTTTCGCCGCGTACCAGACACCGAATTTAAAAAATGAATATATTGCGGAGATCAACACGACAGAACGATCAAAACGGTATACAGATATCAGTCGCACAATCATCATATCAAAAGTCGATAATCGGTACCTAAATGTTGTGAATCTGTCGAAAATAAGATAAACGGAGCAATAGCAGTCCAAATTTGATGAAAAGAAATATGACATCTCACTCAGAAGATGATTTACAAATTTATTATGTAAAAATATCCGGGTTTGCAAAATATTTTATTATCATCGATTATTAACTGATTTGAATTGAAATAAAATTACACAATAAAATAAACTTCCATGTTATCAGATGAAAATTTACCATTTGCTATGTTTAAATAGATGTATTTCAAATGTTAAATTTTTATTTCAAAATTCAATTATTTAAAATTTCAGAAAATTTCAGTTAATAACTTTATTAAAACCTTTAAAATTTATGGGTCATTACACTCTCCCCCACTCAAAACTTTTTGTCCTCTAAAAGTAACAAGGTAGGAGAATAGAAACAACTAGAAAGAGAAGATGGATTGAAATACCAAATACAACCATTTATTTAAAACTATATAGACTTCATTTATTTTAAAATTGGTTTACATCCAATTAATTGATTCCAATTCATTTTATTTAATCAGTCAAATTTATTGTGTTCACATTTGATTGATTTTATTTCCATATATATTTTTATTCAATTAATCTGTTTCAGATTTATTAACATTTATTGCAAAAAAAAAATCACATTAAGATTGGTTTTGTTTTACTCATTTATTAAATTTATTTGATCAACCATAGTTAATTCTACCTCAACATTGAACTTTAACTATTCAAAACCATATAGATTTCAATTCAAATAAATTAATACTCAACAATTTGGTTTAATCCATTTTATTCAACTAATAAATGGTTATTCAATTTAAAACTGATTTGCTTTCATTTTATCAACATTTCTTTGAAACAAATTCATTTTTAAATCAACATGTTTATTTTATCCATTTACCTTCAGCTAAGTTGATTCCACTAAATTTCAAGTTCACTATTCTTAAGTTCATAGTCTTCTTTTTATTTGTTTAATTTATTCCACTTAATATATATCCAATTTATCATCCAATTACATTCTAATTACATTTAACTTTCTAGGTAAGCTATATAAATGTTCATGAGTGCAATTAAATACTATACAAAATTTTCTTCTATCTACAACATTTAAGCCAGATTTAGTTTGAACAATTTTATTACTTAAGTTTTCTTCTTGTAAAACACTTTATTGTATCCTAACATTTTAACTTTTCGAATATTTTACATAAGTTATATATATTATAATGTGATTCGGTGTTATACAAATAAGTTTGTTCAAATTCATTATTTCAGGTTGGTTTAATTCCATTTATCATTTTAGATGTTCCAATTATTCAAATATTTCACTTTATTTCAATAATTGAAACCATTTCTTAATATAAAACTTAAGATTCAAATTTTCTTGTTACACTTCAACAATATTGAAATAATTATATACATACGTATTTTATAAATCAACTTATATTCAAGAAATTCAAATCAAATTCTTTCTAAAACAAAAGTGTAGCAAAGCTGCCAAGGGACCTCTCCACTTCGAGACTCGAAAATGAATGTCGATGATGCTGGAGTCATCATCAAGATTATTTCCCAGCAACAAAAGAGGAGAGTACTAATTTAAAACATTCTGAAAAACAATTTTCATCAGAAATACTTTTAAACAATATACTCAAAAAAAATTAAACCAAATTTTCTAAAATACCAAAAATTAAAATTTTGAATTCTTAATTTAGATTCATTTCAACTCCAAATCAATTTATAAACCATATTTTATAATTTTATTTATTTATATATTGGAATAGTCAATGGTTTACAAAATAATAAATAAAAATCAAATATTATCCTTTATAACAACTAATTCAGCTAACTATTAAATTTCAAAAAATTTATACTTATATATTTAAAATCATACAAACTTTATTTCATTTACCGAATTTGAAAACAATATTATGTCAGTTTGCTCTGTTCAAGTGTTTTGGAATTCCTATCGATGGCATTATCTAGATGAATCGATCGAAACACAAAATTCAAACTTAACAACTCAAACAACACAACATAAAATAGTTTTATTACAAATTACAAATACACCCTCACAAGACGATCCAAAAATTGATTTTAAAACAAAGACAGAGATTCAAATTTAGAACTCTAATCAAGGAGAATTCTAACTAAAAAGATAGGCTTGAAATGAGGATAAGATAATTAAATAACAAATAGAAAGATGGATATACTTATATAAATAACGGCGACCTTAACCGGAGCAACCGTGACTTTAAGAATAATATTGATGTAGAATTCTGAAACAAATCGACATCCGATCACAAGAGGATTACCGTGGTCGTCTACTAGAGAATATTAGGGTATAACCAGAGATAGAAGCATCTATACCGAGAATATAGAAATCTCCGATGAATCAATTCCCTTTACAAATCATTCTAAGATTGGCGGAACCGTCGATTCATTATAGATATCATTCGAAGTGGAGTTAAGGGATACTCCAGAATTAAGAAAACACGAATAAGGAGAGACATGAATGGATTTCAGAATAAGGAATGTTCTAAAAATTCAAAGGAGATTTGAATCAAGGAGGAAGGGATTCAAGCTCGAACGAAAGTGATTCTGTAATTAAATTTACTATATATGCTAAGTTTTTCCTAAAACCATAGCTCTGATACAAACTGTAACCACCCGATATTTTCAACCATTCGCATCCGCACATGTCGGACTTGAATTGCTCAAAATAACATATTGCATATACAGCTTATAAATAATCACAGAATCAGAGACACATAGTAATATAACAATAAGCAGCGGAATAGATAAATAGTAGTTCATGAAGCTACTATATAAATAATAGAGTTTGAAATAAAATACAACGGAATATATCAAATACAATGTAGTCTCGAATACAAATAGATGAAAGTCCAAACAAAACCACTGGATAGCTGAAAGCTGAATAGATACAGATGGATCTCTAAGTGAAGCTCCAACTCCAAAGGTGAGGCTCAAATGTTGTGACACTCAATCTGACCCCAGCGTAAAGGAAAACACAAAACACTTGAGTCAGGATTAACATTCTTATATCAATAAATCCAACTCAAGTGAAATATTAACTAAAATACAAGTAACTCAAAGGATGTTTGGGATACCAATCCGCCAAGGATCCATGGAACCATCTACTATGTAGTACAATACGCTATTATAATATGTCTATAGTAAGGTGAAAGTATTAAAATAGCGTTAAGGCGTTACCCATATCCCTCTTAACACATTTTTATATAATCTCGTAGTCTATATAGTACCGTATTTCCTCTGTAAACTGGAGGGCTATCAGAGGGCGCTCCATAGGTATGGTACAAACCAAACTCGTAGAAGGCATGATAGGGCATGCGACCAAGCACTTGAGAAAATGCTAGGTAGACATACCATTTGCACTTTCGAACTGGTGGTAACGCATAGCAGCTACTACCGTCCACCTCATGACACACTCCAAAATCAAAGGGTGCACTCAATCGCATCACAAAAGCAATAGAATGGTATCGAAGAAATGTGTCTGATAGGGTTGACCCCACTTGGCCTGGTATAGCTCCTATTTTAGCCACATCAAGCAGACTCACAGGAGTCAGGGCTACGTAAATACCATATAGAATCATCACCAAACCATCCTACTTCATTTTGGAATCTCCACCACGTACACAGTTGTTAAAGTGGTTTTTGGTATTGGCAGAGAGTATGACAATATCTGATCCCGGTCTCTTTAACAACCTAACATTATTATAACACCGTGGTAATTTCGTTTCAAATAGTTCATACTTCAAAACCAAAATACCATATCATTTCAAAACCATATCAATTCGATATCATTACTAACTTTAAAAATATATTCATTTCCAAAATCGTAACACTTTTGAAATCATGACACTTTCCACCTAAATAGTTTAGATGTTGAAAATAATATATATATATATATATATATATTAAAATACTTTATAAATTAAAATAGTTTATATAAAATAGTTATAAATTAAAATAGTTTATATTAAAGTAGTTAGTATATTAAAAAAAATTATATTAAAAATGATTTATATTAAAATAGTTTATATTAAAATAATTCTGTAAAGTAAAATATATAATTAGTTTTAATTATAATTTAAAATACTTCATATAATTTACCAATTCAAATTAACACGAGTTCCAAAATTCAAATTTAATTCAATCCCAATTCATCAATTTCAATTCAATTCAGTTTCTCAATAAACCATTTCAAATTTTATCGATTTCAAATACAGATTTGAACCACAAAATAAACCATTTCAATTTCAATATATTTCAAAGCTTTAAATATTTAACATTTCAATCTAATAATTTCATGTATATCTTAATTTAACTTCATTATTATTTAGTTTTCAAACATCCGCTTAATAAATCCAATATCATTTAAATAAAACCCTAAATTACAAATAAACTAAATATTTCCTTTAATTTATTTAAACTTGAAATATTCATTCAAATCACCTTAAACCAAAATCAAGTTATAAAATCATATCCGTTAAAAGTCTCAAATTCAATAAGTTTCAAATCGATTTAATTAAGTAAATTCTTAATTAAATACCATTTCGAATCAATTTCAAATCTATCTTCCCAACCTTAATTTACTAAAAATTATTATAAACTCTATATTTGAAAAAAAAATTAAATAAATACCTAACCATATTATATATAAATTAAATCAACTTTATTAAATTAAAACTTATTATCAAACTTATTTTATAATAAAACTAATTTATACATATTTTAAAATAGTAAAATTATAAGTAAATTCTTAAAATTTGTATTTTCAAAACTAACTTATCATTTTAAAAATTTTCAAAACATATAATTTCAAAATCAAGAATTTAAACTTTATAAAATACATTTATATATATTATCTTGAAATCAATATTTATTAAACCATATATTTCTTTCCAAAGCCATAGAAATCATCTTCAAAATATTTATATATATAAATCAACAGTGTCTGTATATATTTTTCTATCCTCTGGTCAACTGATACAGATATTTATCATTTTAATCCGTAATTTAAATATATACGGGTATATATTATTTCAACACGCAATCCCAAATTCAATCCAAATGAAAATCGCTTGGTTTATCATTTCAACACACAATGATTTTCTCCTATTCTACAAATCGTTTGGGTATGTATCGTTTCAACCCATAGGGAATTCTATATTAGCAGGGAACTTGCAGAGTGAAAACAGATATGTTAATAATATAACAGGCATATATCATCAATATAAATAATAGATAATGGTGTCAGATGTCATCGGTGAACAGATACAGATAATAATATATATAACAATGTAAATAACTAACATCATCATATTTCAATTGTCGTTTCCATTGAAATCAAATTTAATAAATATAAGAACGTTAATCATGAGTGATTGCGCACCTTTCGAGGCTAGAGATGAACGAGAATGAGATGAATTACGAATCCAAGCACAAATTCCGAAGAAAAACTAGATTGGCACGAGTTCGATGGATAGAGCTGATAGATAAGAAATTGATGAAATAAATCAGAGTCTGCTTGATATACGCAGAAACGAAATATTATTTTCTTAAACCAATATTAAATTTGGAACCCAGATTTAAATAATATATATACATTTTCAAATAAATACTAAATCTAAACATCTATAAATAAAATCTCTATATATATTTATTAAAAACCTAAACTCATGTGAACTAGTAGTATGCATATAACTATGTATTTTAAACTTATACATATACATATACATATATATATATATATTATACTTCAAAATCAGTATTTGTTATAAAATTCTATAACTTACTTTACTATACTATATACGCACAATTAAAAGTATGAAAAGTTACTTTGTTATAAAATTAATGCTTTAAAAAAAATCAGCATATAACTAATATATAATACAGTACATGAATCATTCCTAAAACCAAGATTCACAACCTTTCTAATATACTACCTTTCAAATAAAAACAATATGCTGTACACGTATACTAACAAATATACTACCTTTATAATATCATATATATATAATATAATGTAATATGTACTAACTCAACGTGCAAATTTACGCTGTCATAAAATATAATATAACAAAATAAATTATAATATAATATTGTATACATATATAAACAAGCTAACTGACATACATAAGTATATATAACTAACGCATAAAGTTTTCTTATATAAATGTATACATAACATTCTTTCACCTAAGACCAAAATAACATACATATATAAACTGACATTATAATATATGTATCAATATACGTATATAGCTACTGACATAAAGTTCTAGAAAAAAATACATATTATATATGTAACAGCTATACAAAAATCATTATATATATATATATATATATATATATATATATATATATATATATATATATATATATATATATATTACTACTAAAACTGTTTCAAATGCAGCAAAGTTTAAGTAAACAATTTACATACTGTATATATGTCTAATAACTTATATACACACACACACACATACATACATACATACACAACATAATATAAAATATTTATATATTACTTAACATACGAATTGACGTAATATGCATACCAGGTAAATACAACTATATAAACTATAAACCACATATTCTATACAACCTTTATAATATATATTGGAAAAATCAAAATCTTTATATATATAAACACCGAAAATCGTATATATAAAATAATAGAGCAAAAACGCAAACTATAAATATATTTATGTAATATTTATACTCTATAAAAGCTAAAATATATAAAATCATATAACTATATATATATATATATATGATATGATATAATATGTACAGGCAAACCTATATGAGCTGCTATATATATTTACATACCTAGAAGAGAACAAGTTGATTGTCGGACTTGGTTGATGGTTCGAAGTTCCCAAGATGTTCGGCTATTTGAAAGACCGATGGGGTCAGGTAGGTGGGCCAAGGCTGGACATCTAGAGGGCAGTGAGCGGCTGATCTAGTGGTGTGTTGGTTGTCGCGGCTAAGGAGAGAGGGGATGGGCGGTGGTCAGTTGTCGTGGGCATGGTGGAGCAATATAGGAAGATGCATGTGAGGAGGAGAGGAAAAGCAAGGGAAGGTTGAACGTGGGTTCATGGCGGCCAGGGTGATGGGGGTAGATGGTGGGTTTTGGTTGACGGTGAGGTGATGGCATACGATATTAGATGAGCAAGGAAAGGGAAGAGGTTATGGGTTTCTGGAAGCAAATGAGTAGAGTTTGATAAAAGAAGGCAGAGCAAAAAAAATTTGTGAAGGATGATGAATAGGCCTTTAAATATAGATTCTTTTATTAACATGATAGATTGCAGAATACGAAGAGAGAACGTGAAATGAATTGTACCGACAAATAAAAGAAAACGGTAGAAATAGAAAAATCAACCATTGAATTCAAAAGATATAAATGTTATAAATGTTATTGGCTGTTCAATTTCAGCCGTTGGAAAATTTTAAATGGACAAAGAATATCAAAAGCCTCAAAATTGGGTACTGATACGGTTGCTCGTTTCGCAGTTTTCGCCGCGTGCCAAACACCGAATTTAATAAATGAATATATTACGGAGATCAACACGACGAAACGATCAAAACGGTATACAGGTATCGGTCGTATAATCATCCTATCAAAAGTCGACAATCGGTACCAAAATGCTGCAAATCTGTCAAAAATAAGATAAACGGAGCAATAGCAGTCCAAATTTTGATGAAACGAAATATGACGTCTCACTCAGAAGATGATTTACAAATTTATTATGTAAAAATATTCAAGTTTGCGAAATATTTTATTATCATCAATTATTTACTGATTTGAATTGAAACAAAATTACACAATAAAATAAACTTCCATATTATCATATGAAAGTTTACCATTTGCTATGTTTAAATAGACTATTTCAAATAGTAAATTTTTATTTCAAAATTCAATTATTTAAAATTTCTCAAAAATTCAATTAATTACGTTAGTAAAACCATTAAAATTTATAGGTCGTTACAAAACTTCTGAAATGAAATAAGAAATGTGATGTTAAAGTGATTAATGAAATAGATATGGTTTTGAAAATTTTAAAACGTAAACAAATAGGAAATGAAAATAAGAAATGTAACTATCGAACATTTTGTTAACTAAATGTATAAGAGAAACTTGTGCAATTTTTATTGCATTCTAAAAGACACACACACACACACACACACACACACACATATAACTTACCAAATTATTAAAAATTGTAATGTTAAATAGAATATTATACAAGTAAAACTTAAATAATAGAAGTGCTCAACGGAATTACTTTTGTAAATAAGAACGTTGATTTTATAGTTGTTATAAACTTACATTATAATCGAAATACTACTAAATCAAATGAAATAGAAAGTAAGTATTGTAAGTAAATGATTATAAGCTTAAGTTAGTGTTTGAAGCTATTTATAATTAAAGTGAATAATTAAAATGAATACTATATTAAATTAAACGACTATAAATTCAGAAAGTTGAAATGATTCAGAAAATAGATTTAATATTCAGTGACAGTATATAAGGAAATGAATGTAAATTAAAAAGGAGTAAAAAACTTAAGTATGAACTTATGCACTAATGGATATTAATATCTAATGGAAATTAAGTACATTGATTAATTAATGTAAATTAAACTGTAATAAAATGCATGTAATACTTCAACAATGAATTAGTGATTATTATAAACAATTGAATGGAAATAACTTATGTAAGAAATGAATGCAAAGTAATAAAAGGAAATTTTCATTATGTGGAAAAAAGGGAAAAAGAAAAAGGGAATTTTGTAAGTGATGAATGAAAATAAATGAGAGTAAGTACTGAATGAATGAATGTGAATTTATTTACAAGGAAACCTGTATAATACTTCAAAAATTGATTTGCATACGTTAAGTAATTGTATATGAGTAACTATGTAAGAAAGTGTAAATAACATATGTAAATAAATGAATGTAAATAAATGGAATTAAGTATTATATGAATGAATGGGAATGGAATTTTTGTAAGAAATAAATGTAAATTAAATAAAATAATCGCTATGAAAATGAAAACAGACAAACAATAAATGATGTGAAAGGAAATATGAAAAACTGAACTTAAATAATGTTTGGAATTTGTTGCTGTTTTGGTTTATGGGTTGTTTGGGTAAGGATACTTCTAATTGTTTGGATGTATGAATAATCTATTGAGTTTTATCTAAGACCGTTGAGTATATGATATACTTAGTAGTTTTTCGTCATTTTATACAATTAAAAGTTTCTGAACCTGAACAAACCATTTGTTTTGCTTGCTATGTATGGATGGTTGATTACTTTGGTTGCATGTGATGACTGTATGCCTTTGGTTGAAAGAGCTTGTTGCATGTTGTTTGCAAGTGAACATTTTATGCTAAGTTGATTTGTTTGTTATAAATTATGACAACTTAAATATTTCTCTTATATAATTATTAACATCTTTGGATTATATAAGTAAAATACAGTTTATGGAAGCAATTGCTACAGCTTTTGGTTTCATAATTAAGCGTTTGTTTGGCCGATAATTAGGTACGTTCTCGGGTTACGGTTTTATAGCGATATTATATTATTCTCTTGTTATTGGGATATATTATTTTGAAAAATATTATATATATTGTTATTTTTGATATTATTATTTCTCCCATACCTCTCCATACAAAGGAGACTCTGCCAAAATTTTCTGTGAATTTTGGACTTAGAAAATTTTTATGAAATGTTTTCCAAACTTGTGTTAACATGAATATAAAGGGTTTAAGCATTATAAATTGATAGATTTTATTTAAATTATTTAATTTTGTAAATCTTTTTATTCATAAATTTAATATTTTGAGTAAGATATATTGATTACTTAATTCCTTCTTTTCCCTTCCTTTTCCTTTTCCGGGACGAAAAGTTTTGAGTGGGGGTGAGTGTAATTGTAACAACCCGCATATTTATCAATTGTATATTAAAATATTTTATTTAAATATTTCATCGTTCGTCGAATTTTAGTCCGAAAACCTACTTTTTGCAAACAGTCGAATTAGGACTCGAGACCCCTTCCATTGAGTTCAAAACGTCGTTTGCGATCTTTTTGAGTATAAGCTTCGATATGTTTGGAGTAAGTTGATTTTTGCTACTTTTTATTTAGGGCTTTGGGTTTGGGTTCAGCCCATTTGCCCAATTCTGGTTATATCAACCCAACCTCTCTCCACTTTTCTTCATTCACTCCGCATTTCCTAACTCTCTCAAGCTCAAGAGAATAATGGGGGAAAGGATTGGAAATTAGAATTCCTAAGCCCTAGTTCCTTTGCAAACTCAAACTCTTGCTCCAAAACCAAAGAGAAGCCATTGGTAAACCTTCTCTTCATCTTCTCCAACTCTTTCTCTCTTTAATTTAAGAAAATTACTAAACCTAATTTGGGAAATGTTCCTCTTTTAAGCTTAGATTCAAGCTTCTTGTGTTGAGATTGAAGTGTGGTTGATCTTCCTTTGCTTTCAAGCTTCTTCTTCATTGATTTTGTGAAAAGATGAGATTTTTATCTCACATCTATGCTTATATCTATCTTTGATTGTTGGGTATGAATTCCTAACAATTATTCATGTGCATTTGATTTTGATTGGATTGGTTTTGTGAATATTCCAATTTTTAGTGTTTTGGGTTCAAATCTTTAAAGATCCTAACTTTGATGTTTGAACATGTTTTTGGTGATGCATCGAGGAGCCAATAGGACCGGGTAGCCGATGGGCATAATCCCCTAGCGTCCGTGCTCGACCGATAGCAAATTGAGTGAGAGATTGCACTTCTATTAAATAGGGTAGGAATTGCAGAAATTGCAGTTCGGCCGAGCGAACCCCCTGGGTCGGTCGACCGAAGCTGTAGCCGAAACTTTCTGGGCTATTTCGGTCGGCCGACTCAGGAAGTCCGGTCAACCGACCTACTCCTATTTCCCTATTTTGCCTATTATGCTCATTTTGCTTTGTTTTTCCAATCTTTAATCGATTCTTCTTCTCCGATTAGTTGTTATCACCTTTGTCAACTTTGATAACTTCTATTTTTGGAATTTTTGGGTATTTCCATCTTGATGGATTCGGAATCAATTTCTTTGGATTCTATTCACGTCTTCGAATGTGAATTTTAGTGATTGATTGTTTCTACAATCATTTTTGTGATTTGTCACTTTTAAAAATACGAAGGTTTTCAATACTAGTAGTAAATATTAAAATTCTTTCATCAAAACGATTTCAGCACTATTTTATTACAAAGCTCGTTTCTTAAACCGTTTTTCAATCTACTAGCATATACAAACCTTTAACTCACTCGTATGAGAAATCTAATTAAACGGCATAGTAAAACAAGTTGTATGAAACGCTTGCGTTTACTTCGTCGGTTAATTCTTGGACTTGTTCGATTGAATCTCTTGTGAAAATTTTCGAGTGGAAATGTACAATTTGTTTGTAAATATTTAAGTTAAGCTAGTGGTTATGGGACATGAAGCTAAGCTCATATATTTACTAGCTTGTTGTAATTGACAGTTCTTGTGATCGATGATGATCATTTTTGTGATTTAGACTAGCAATGTGCGATGTCTCTTTGCCTGCGAGGGAGGCAAAACCCCTTCTCTGTGGGGTTTCGACTCAAAATTGGTGGGGTAGCGACCCATGGTCTTCGGGCCCTTTTGTGGAGCTCCAGCTAAAAACTTGTGGTTAGCAACCATTTAATAGCGTTCCATTTTGTGATACACGTGTTGGTGAGTTTTCATACTCCCGTTTTGTGATAGACCTCCCCCTTTTTGTGATATCTGGATTTCCATTGATGATTTCTAGAATTTGTGTTTCACCAATTTTCGTGATTTACATTTGATAATTTTATCAATATTTGTGCGTTGTTGAATTTGTGCGTCATTGACTTTTATGATTGGCATTGATATAATTGTCAATATTTATGGTTTGGTGAATAA
Organism: Allium cepa; assembly: GCA_030765085.1. Taxonomy (NCBI): domain Eukaryota; kingdom Viridiplantae; phylum Streptophyta; class Magnoliopsida; order Asparagales; family Amaryllidaceae; genus Allium; species Allium cepa. The sequence goes on along the minus strand of CM060931.1, from coordinate 925,430,869 downwards.
AAATAAAGAGTATGACATTCTTTTGATCTTTGAGAAGATTCTTGTGATATTGATTAATCTCTTGTTGATTTTCAATTAAGTACTTATCATAGTATGGCATTTTGGTTATTATACGATTTTGTCATATCTATTATTCTATATCATTTCATCTGATATTTATAGTGAGACCGATCCGTTTATTATTTTCTTATCAAATAATACTCGGGTCAGACCGAGATGTTACAGGTGCTTCTGCTTGACTTCTCATCTGGGATTATTATCCTGACTTTTGGCTAACTACTTTAGTTTAGTAGTTTTGTTGTATACAATTGAGATATAGACTCCTTGATGTATACATATTTTTGTCTAGCACTTGTATCTATTCCTTTGTGATGTTGTGGATCTTATTTGACCACTACTCTGATATATACTTTTATGTGTAATATTCATATCTATTTCCGCCTTTGTGATATGAATTGTCTGTGACTGATTTGTGTTATGTTTATTTCTATATTTGTTTCCGAAGATATTATAGCCGCTGTGTAGTAGCTTTGAGTTTGTGTCGGCTTGTCGGATTTCCTCTTGAAACGAAATGCAAGTTATATTTTATCTGGCATATCTATGCTCGCACAAAGCCATTACATGGATGGTCGCTCCTCAACAGCCTTATTCTCCACGCTAGTTGACGGCATTACACCGTAGTGTCCTTGGCTAGCATGGGTATAGAGATGGGGCATAACAGCTTGGTATCAGAACCAAACTTCGGAACAATGCAGAATAATATAGCAAGGATCATGTCCTAAGTCTTTCTTAGGAGTCCTTCTTTAGGATTTTATTCGAGTCTTCGTACAGATTCATCCTATTTTTCTTTATGATTCCTTTTTTTATCTATCAATATTGCTTGATATTTATTTTGAGAATAACTTTTCTCCTTCTTTATTTCTTAAAGAAGAGAAATGGTTAGACCAGGCCGTCCCAGCGCCGGTCAATCTAGTGCTACTCCCTAGGATGGAGTATTCATATCTGCTCAGGCTGCCGGACCCATCCTTGAGCCTACTCATCCTAGATCCGGTTTTGCACGCTTGTGCAGAGACTATACCAATTTGGGTGGAAGTCCATTCAAGGGATCCGAGAGTGCAATAGAAATTCAAGCTTGGCTCAAAGCATGCGATGGAATCTTTTCTCGCATGAACCTTATTGATCTTCACCGAGTTCAGGTGGCCTCTAGTATGCTCCAAGAAAGAGCATTAGATTGGTATGAGCTTCTGATTTCTAAAATAAATGAAGCGGATCTTACTTGCGAGAAATTCCGGGAGTGATTCGAATTAAGTTTGTGCCTGAGGCTGAAAAAGTAACTTTGGCGCGGTGTTTTATTGACCTTGTTCAAGATGAATCTTCTGTGACAGACTATGTCGCATCTTTAGAATCTCTTTCCAAATACGGGTTTGAATACATTAATACCCCATTGAAGAAAAATCAGAGATTTGTCTATGGCTTGAATAAGAATCTTAAGAAGCAATTACTTATGAAACTAGAAGTTTCTTTTGATCAGCTTATTGATATCGCTCTTCGACTTGAAGAGGCCGATAATGAAAGTGATGTTGAAGTTGTAGGTGCTAAACAGAACTTCAACAATAACATGAAAAGGCCTATCAAATTCAAAGGCTCCACTCCCAACAAGAAAGGGAGGCAACAAACTCCGGAGGCTAAGGCTCCTATCTCTAGTAGTGGACGATGCTACAATTGTGGTTCCACCGACCACTATGCGAATAGATGTCTGAAACCTCTGTTTTGTCGTTATTGTAAAAGTTTGGGTCATCTTTTATCTTCATGTCCTAAACTTCCAAACAAGAGAGAAAGAAAGCTGCAAGCCCCTAGCAACTCTTTTCTTAGTCAAGGTATCCATTCTATCCTTGATGACGTTTATTTTGTGATTATCTTATTCTAGTTCTTTTTTATATGGGTTTCATCTCATTCTTTTTATATCAAAAGAACTTGTGATTCTTTTTCTTTAAACATTTCTGGGCTTGATGACTTCTTTGAGGATTGCAAATCCGGATTGGTGGATCCGCAACACTCAATTTGCTTTTTATTGATGTCGAAATTATTTTATGTGATTTTTCTTTTCGAGCCGATTTTTACTTATGCTTCGGAATTTACTTTTGTTAGGATTAGCTTAATTATTATGAAGCCATATCCTTTGTCCCGTGTGGACTATTCATCTTCGACATTTTCAATCTGTTAAGCAGATTTCTATTTTTCTTTTGTGATTTTGATTCCAATTTGATGGCATCATTTTATTCTTTAAGCTCACATGATGAGGAAAGTGTTATTTCTCTCATTCATGTAGTTTGAGAATTTTTCGGTATTTTTGAGTTTGTCTTAGGATTATCACCTAAGCAATCTTTTGAGTGGTGTTAATGTCTTTTTAGTTCGACCTTGCCATCGATTTTTATTTGCTACGAGTTGCGGAAGTTAGCATTCCATTTACCGCATTCCGCACTCGTTATGATTCTTATGAGTGACTTATTATATCATTCAGTTTGTCCAGCTTATTTCATCCATTTTATAAGTCGAGTATTCTATGAATATTTCAATGAGACCATTCTTGTATTTATTGATTTTGGATGAAAATAGCAATTTAAAATTTTTTTGCAAATCTTTTTCATAAGATTTATTTATAAGAATAATTGGATTTTTGTTCCTGAAACGAACAAAGAATATTCGTAAAGTTTTTTTTGAGAGATATTTTTATCATATAGAAGATGATTTTGTGATTGTATTGCCCATTTAGTGTTTTAAGAATTCTGGTCGATGCGCTTGATCAACGTTATCGATAGGAATTTCCTAAATGCTTTGATGAGACAGTCAGACACCATAAATTGACTTGTAAAGATGTAAATTTTTCTAGAAAGATGATTACATAAGTTAATTATAATTTTGAAAGTTTTATCCTTTCGGGAAAGAAGATTATTTAAAAGAATTCTTTTTCGATACTCTTATTCTTGTGATTCCCGAAGGGAACCAAGACTTTATCTTTTGTACCACTGCTAATCGTATTGGTTTGAATGCCGTTCTCTTGTAAAAGAGAACGTGCTATCATTTATGTTTCTAAATCATTAAAGCCCATCGAGACTAGATATGCCATTCATGATCTAGTGCTCGCGGCTATTGATTTCACTTTTAGAATTTGGCATCATCATTTTTGGATGAGAAATTTGTTCTCTACCCCGATCATAAATCTTTGGAATATTTATTTTCTCATAAGGAACTTAATGTTGGCTAGAATTCCTTGCATCTAGTGATCTTAATATTCTTTGTATACTCTCGGAAGGGAAATCATGTTGCCAATGCCCTTAGTCGTAAGCAACAAGTGGTTGTCTTTTTGATGATGTCCGAATGGAATGACCTTTTACCAAGTTCATCGGACGTTTCGATGTACCTTGTTTTATTGAGCTTCGTCTCATTTCTTTTATGGGATTGCGTCTGATGTTCTTTCATGGTGTTCGGTTCATTGGACGCACCATTTTTGTACTGCGTCGGTGTTCCGAATTATTTGAGCTTCGGTTCATTGGACGTACCGTTTTTGTAATGCATCGAAGTTTCGAATTATTTGAGCTTTGGTTCATCTGGCGTACCGTCATTGTACTACGACGTTGTTCCAAATTATTTGAGTTTCTAGTTTCTTGGGCGTACTGTTATTATACTATGTCATTGCACCGGCTCAATTTTCTGTTATTCATGACATTTTCAAACGTCTTTCTACTACGGAAATGCCTTAGGAATTCCCATTTTTATTCTTGAGCCGGTGTTATTGAGGAAATTGAAGTTTTACCAGATTTGACTTATGAGTAACATTCCATTCGCATCATTGCTTCGGAGGTTGAGCGCATTCGGAATAAAGATGTTCTTCTTATGAAAGTTCAATGGTTCTCAGATTCTAAGGATTGCTCTTGGGAATCATAGGAATTCATCGAGCGATCTCGTTCAGGCTTACTCTTTCATGCTCTTTATGGTGAACTTCCTATTTCATATTTTCTTTTGTGTTGATATGCTTATATGGTTGTTACTCTTTATTTTCTTCTTAAGTATTGCGAGGAAATTTCTTTAAGGAGGGGAGTCTGTAACAACCCGCATATTTATCGATTGTATATTTAAATATTTCATCGTTCGTTGGATTTTAGTCCGAAAACCTACTTTTTGCAAACAGTCGGATTGGGACTCGAGACCCCTTCCATTGAGTTCAAAACGTCGTTTGCGATCTTTTTGAGTATAAGCTTCGATATGTTTGGAGTAAGTTGATTTTTTCTACTTTTTCTTTAGGGCTTTGGGTTTGGGTTCAGCCCATTTGCCCAATTCTGGTTATATCAACCCAACCCCTCTCCACTTCTCTTTATTCATTCCTCATTTACTAACTCTCTCAAGCTCAAGAGAATAATGGGGGAAATGATTGGAAATTAGAATTCCTAAGCCCTAGTTCCTTTGCAAACTCAAACTCTTGCTCCAAAACCAAAGAGAAGCCATTGGTAAGCCTTCTCTTCATCTTCTCCAACTCTTTCTCTCTTTAATTTTAGAAAATTACTAAACCTAATTTGGGAAATGTTTCTCTTTTAAGCTTAGATTCAAGCTTCTTGTGTTGAGATTGAAGTGTGGTTGATCTTCCTTTGCTTTCAAGTTTCTCCTTCATTGATTTTGTGAAAAGGTGAGATTTTTATCTCACATCTATGCTTATATCTATCTTTGATTGTTGGGTATGAATTCCTAACACTTATTCATATGCATTTGATTTTGATTTGGATTGGTTTTGTGAATATTCCAATTTTTAGTGTTTTGGGTTCAAATCTTTAAAGATCCTAACTTTGATGTTTGAACATGTTTTTGGTGATGCATCGAGGAGCCAATAGGACCGGGTAGCCGATGGGCGTAATCCCCCAGCGTCCGTGCTCGATCGGTTGCAAATTGAGTGAGAGATTGCACTTCTATTAAATAGGGTAGGAATTGCAGAAATTGCAGTTCGACCGACCGAACCCCCTGGGTCAGTCGACCGAAGCTGTAGCCGAAACTTTCTGGGCTATTTCGGTCGACCGACTCAGGAAGTCCGGTCAACCGACCTGCTCCTATTTCCCTGTTTTGCCTATTATGCTCATTTTGCTTTGTTTTTCCTATCTTTAATCGATTCTTCTTCTCCGATTAGTTGTTCTCTCCTTTGTCGACTTTGATAACTTCTATTTTTGGAATTTGTGGGTATTTCCATTTTGATGGATTCAGAATCGATTTCTTTGGATTCTATTCACGTCTTCAAATGTGAAGTTTAGTGATTGATTGTTTCTACAATCATTTTTGTGACTTGTCACTTTTATGAATGTTTTCAATACTAGTAGTAAATATCAAAATTCTTTCATCAAAACGATTTCAACACTATTTTATTACAAAGCTTGTTTCTTAAACCGTTTTCCAATCTACTAGCATATACAAACCTTTACCTCATTCGTATGAGAAATCTAATTAAACGACATAGTAAAACAAGTGGTATGAAAAGCTTGCGTTTACTTCGTCGGTTAATTCTTGGACTTGTTCGATTGAATCTCTTTTGACAATTTTCGATTGAAAATCTACAATTTGTTCGTAAATATCTAAGTTAAGCTAGTGGTTATGGGACATGAAGCTAAGCTCATATATTTACTAGCTTGTTGTAATTGACACTTCTTGTGATCGATGATGATCATTTTTGTGATTTAGACTAGCAATGTGCGATGTCTCTTTGTCTGCGAGGGAGACTAAACCCCGTTTCTGTGGAGTTTCGTCTCAAAATTGGTGGGGTAGCGACCCACGGTCTTCGGACCGTTTTGTGGAGCTCTGGCTCAAAACTTATGGTTAGCAACTATGGAATAGCGTTCCATTTTGTGATACACGTGTTGGTGAGTTTTCATACTCCCGTTTTGTGATAGGCCTCCTTCTTTTTGTGATTTCTGGATTTCCATTGATGATTTCTAGAATTTGGGTTTCACCAATTTTCGTGATTTACATTTGATAAGTTTTATCAATATTTATGTGTTGGTGAATTTGTGTGTCATTGACTTTTGTGATTGACATTGATATAATAGTCAATATTTATGGTTTGGTGAATAAAAATAAAGAGTATGACATTCTTTTGATCTTTGAGAAGATTCTTGTGACATTGATTAATCTCTTGTTGATTTTCAATTAAGTACTTATCATAGTATGGCATTTTGGTTATTGTATGATTTTTTCATATATCTTATTCTATATCATTTCATCTGATATTTATAGTGAGACTGATCCGTTTATTATTTTCTTATTAAATAATACTTGGGTCAGACCGAGATGTTATAGGTACTTCTGCTTGATTTCTCATCTGGGATTATTATCCTGACTTTTAGCTAACTACTTTAGTTTAGTAGTTTTGTTGTATACAATTGAGATATAGACTCCTTGATGTATACATATTTTTTTCTAGCACTTGTATCTATTCCTTTGTGATGTTGTGGATCTTATTTGACCACTACTCTGATATACACTTTTATGTGTAATATTCATATCTATTTCCGCCTTTGTGATATGAATTGTCTGTGACTGATTTGTGTTGTGTTTATTTCTATATTTGTTTTCGAAGATATTATAGCCGCTTTGTAGTAGCTTTGAGTTTGTGTCGGCATGTCGGATTTCCTCTTGAAACGAAATGCAAGTTATATTTTATCTGGCATATCAATGCTCGCACGAAGCCATTACACGGATGGTCGCTTCTCAACAGCTTTATTCTCCGTGCTAGTTGACGGCATTACACTGTAGTGTCCTTGGTTAGCATGGGTATAGAGGTGGGGCGTCACAGTAATGACCTGTAATTTTCGATAATTGAAAATTGTTAATTTAATAGGAATTCGTGATTTAATATTGGGAGAAATAAAAATTTGTAATTTATTTATGAAATATTAAATAAAATGAGATGTAACAATGTTAATTTAAGTTAATTCTTAATAATTTGAATGAAACTCCAATTAACTGAAATGATTTAAACAGTTATAATTGGTATAGATTGTAAATTAATTGACATAATGTGTGTATTATTTAACCATTGGATTTAAAGAGTAATTAATAATATAATTATTGATTAATCAATGAAATAATGTGTAACAGATTGAATTGGATAAAATTTGTGTAATGTAATAGTTGTTACTGTTATTCGTAAATAATGAACTTACAAAATTTATTAAGGGTAGAAATGTTGATAGTTTTTATTTGTTACCAATTCAAATAAATCAATTACAAATAAATGTAAATAAATGTTACAGTAAGGTGAGTTAAGATAATAACTTTTAATTGGTAATGTAATAAATGAATAGTAATGTTAGTTATGTTAGCGAGGTAAATAAATAAATATAATGAAAGATAACCAAAGATAAATAAATTTATTGGTATTTAAATCATTATAAAATCTACAAATATTTAATGTAATTGAAATTTTGCAACCAATATGGTAAAAGATGAATTGGAGAACATTAATGTAATAAATAGTGAACCAATGCTAATTATACCCATAAAATTGGTAATTGATTGAATAACAAGAGTGGAAATCAAATAAATGGACTCATTGGAATTTTAATTTGTAATTTCTGAATTTTATTGAAATTGGAATTAAATTTTGAAAATTTTGAAATATGGAATATTAAATTGATATATAAGTTTGTTTTAAAGGATTATAAATTACTAAGTAACCTAAAGTGATAGAAATTGTAAATTATTAAATTTGAATAGAAAATTTCATTTAATGTAATATTTATTTATTTGATTAACATTAAATAACCGTTTTAGTCACCGACTTGGATTTTGACGAAACTAGTTTCACCAGATCCATAACAGTGAATTATTGTAAGATTTCAAGTTTCATAGCGATCAGACTTGTTGTTCGATCGTACGAACTCGAAATGCCTAGAAATCGATTTAACCGAAATCAATTTGAAATAAGCTGATTTTAACATAACTTCTTCGTACGATGGAATTAGGACTTGAAACCTATTCCATGGAATTTAAAATTATAGAAAACATCTATTTTGATATATGGGATGATCCATTTTCATTTTGGGAACGAATCAGGCATTTCGAGTCGTTCATCGTTTATCGTTCAATCAAATCATGTCCGTTCATTCTATTTTCAACTTTGCCTATAAATAGCCCGTTATAAACCCTAGCTACTCCTTATTTTCATTTGTCTGTATGTACATTTCTGTGACGACACGAAATTTTTGAGCCTTTAAAATCAGAATATTTAATTGATTTTATTATTTAAAGGTTAATTTTTAACTTGAATTCAAATCTCACCATTTATTTGATAATTAAATTATTGAATTAAATAATTTAAAGTTGGGTAAAGGGTTGAATATGGAGTTTTAAGCCTATTAAAAATAATTTGAAAGCTTATAAAATTTATATTGATAATATTGAAGATAATAAAAGTGTTAAAATTAAATTTAGCAGTGATTTGTTCAGTTTTAAAAATATATCGTTTAAATTGAAATTAAACACAGCCTCTCGAGGCACAGTCTCGGAATTCTACGAAATCAGTTCCATTTGATCCGTAATATTGTATTATTATCGAATTTCAAATTTCGTATTGAACAGAGTTGTTGTGTGAGCGTACGGCATATAAACGCGCTGAAATTTTATATCGAAAATTCAAATCGATTTGGTTCTTTCTTAACGGGGAAAAATAAAATAAAAATAATAGCGTCGCCTGCCTCTATCCCTTCTTTTTTTTAAATCATGAAATTTCTTTCTCCAGGCTTCCTAATCGAATCGAATAAAACTATATCTTCGTTCCTTCCTTTGCAAGCCAAACATAAAATGAAAAAATAAAAAAATAAGAGGCTTCATTCATAAGCTAATGAACGAAAGGATAAGCTCGTCTGCTATCCCTCTCGTTTTACTAAGAAATAAAAATAGGGCCGAACCATTCTGTTCAAATCGATCGGCTAAATAAAAAAAGAGTAATGACTACTGTAATTTTCCTAAATCAACTCGTCCACCCTCTCACGCGATTCGAAACCGAATTCCTCTACAGTTCTTGTGACGCCCCACCTCTATACCCACGCTAGCCAAGAACATTACGGTGAATGATGTCAAATAGCACGGAGAATAAGGCTGTTGAGGAGCGACCATCCGTGTAATTGCTTTGCGCGAGCGTCGATATGTCAGATAGTATAACATGCATTTCTGAAATCCGACATGCCGGCACAAACTCAAAGCGACTACACAGTGGCTATAATATCTTCAGAAACAAATATAGAAATAAACATAACGTAAATCAGTCATAGACAATTCATATCACAAAGGCGGAAATAGATATGAATATTACACTAGGAAGTGTACATCAGAGTAGTGGTCTAAAAAGATCCACAATATCACAAAAGAATAGTTACACGAACTACACAAAAGAATAAGTATACATTATGGAGTCTATATCTCAAATGTATACAACAAAAACTACTAATCTAAGTAGTTAACCAAAAGTCAAGGAGGTAATCCCGGATGTAAAGTCAAGCAGAAGCACCTGTAACATCTCGGTCTGACCCGAGTATTATTTAATAAGAAAATAATAAACGGATCAGTCTAACTATAAATATCAGATGAAACGATATAGAGTAGGAGATATGACTAAACACATAATAATCACAATGCCAAGCTGTGATATATATAAGTAATTGAAAATCAACAAGAGATTAATCAATATCACCAAATCCACACAAGAATCAAAGGAAATGTCATACTCCTTATTTCGTTCACCAAACCATAAATATTGACGATTATATCAATGTCAATCACAAAAGTCAATGACACACAAATTCACCAATGCACACATATTGATAAAACTTATCAATGGAAATCACGAAAATTGGTGAAGCACAAATTCTAGAAATCATATCAAGAAATCCAGTCAATGACACATGAATTCACCTATGCACAAAAATTGATAAATCATATCAATAGAAATCACAAAAATAAGTGAAGAAGAAAATTCCAGAATTCGACACACGAAATCCAGAAATCACACAAAATGGGGGGAGGGAAGGCCTATCACACGAACGGGAGCATGAAAACTCACCCAACATATGTATCACACGAACGAGACGCTATCTCATGGTAGCTAGCCATTAATTTTTGACACACGAACGGCCTGAAGACCATGGGGCGCTACCCCATCAATTTGAGTCGAAACTCCACAAAACGGGGTTTAGTCTCCCTTGCAGACAAAGAGACATCGCACATTGCTAGTCTAAATCACAAAAATGATCGTCATGATCATTAAGAAAGCGTCAATTACACTAAGCTAGTAAATATATAAATTTAGCTTCATGTCCCATAACCACTAGCTTAACTTAAATATTTATGAACAAATTGTAGATCTCCACTAGAAAATTGTCACAAGAGTTTCAATCGAACAAGTCCAAGAATAACCGACGAAGTAAACGCAAGCGTTTCATACCACTAGTTTTACTAAGTTGTTTAATTAGATTTCTCATACGAGTGAGGTAAAGGTTTGTATATACTAATAGATTAGAAGTCGGTTTGAGAAAACGAGCTTTGTAATAAAATAGTGTTGAAATCATTTGAAGAAAGAGTTTTGATATTTACTACTAGTATAGAAAACCTTTATATTTTTAAAGTGACAAATCACAAAGAAGATTGTAGGAACAATCAATCACTAAAATTCACATACGAAGATGTGAATAAAATCCAAAGAAACCGATAAAGAATCCATCAAAATGGATATTCAAAAATCCCTAAAAAGGAGTCATCAAAGGCATAATAAATGATAACAACAAATAGGATCACCACGAATCGATTTAAATTGGAATTCTCAAGCGAATAGGCAAATAGGCAAAAAGAGTGCTGATTCAGACGTCTGAAAACAAGGATTCAAACGTCTGAATCTGGAAAATAAATATTTTCCAAAGACAGAATTCAGACATCTGGATCCTTGAATCCAGACGACTGAAATAGGCACTTTTTAGCCTATTTCCTTTCTGGTTCAAAATGAACCAACTCAGACGTCTGAAATCATATATTCAGACGTCTGAATCTGGAAATAGAAATCTTCCCAGAACAATATTCAGACGTCTGAAGCTTACGTTTCAAATTTCTGAATGAAGGGTTCAGGGCATTCACTGAACCTAGGCCAAAAATGGCCAAAGGGATACCGAAAGCGATCGATCGAGCGACAACGACTAAGGAATTACGTCGAGCGTCAACCCAGCCTTAAGGCTCTTCGATATGCCTCAAATATCAATGTCCAAATATCCATAATAGGATTTTCATAGATTTTGATTTCAAAACACCAAAAATTGGAATATACACCAAATCAATCCAAACCAAAATCAATTGCACAAAAATAAGTGTTAGGAATTCATACCCAACAATCGAAGATAATTATAGACTAAGATGTGAAATAAAAATCTCATCTTTGAACCCAAGCAATTGAAGAAAAAGCTTGAAAGCAAAAGGGGAATCAACTACTCTTCAAATCCAACTCAAGAATCTTGATTCTAAGCTAAAAGAGAAACATTTCCCAAATTAAGTTTAGGAATTTTCTGAAATTAAAGAGAGAAAGAGTTGAAGAAGAAGAAGAGAAGCTTACCAATGGGTTCTTCTATTAGTTTGGAGATAGAGTTTGATTTGCAAAAGAAAACTAGGGTTTTGGAGTTTTAATTTCCCATCTCTCCCACCATTGATGCTTTAGAACTGAAAAGAGGAGAAAGTGAGGGTGAATGGGGATGAGTGGCTCAGATTTGAGTACAAGTTAAACATAGGGTTGAACCCAAACCCAAACCCAAAGTGAAAAAGTAGCAAAAATTAACTCTCTCCAAACATATCGAAGCTTATACTCAAAAAGGTCGCAAACGACATTTTAAACTCAATGGGAGTGGTCCCGAGTCCTAATTCGACCGTATGCAAAAAGTAGCTTTTCGGACTAAATTCCGAGTATCGATAAAATATTCAAATAAAATATTTGAATATAAAATCAACAAATATGCGGGTTGTTACAGACTCCCCTCCTTAAAGAAATTGCGTCCTCGCAATATTTAAGAAGAAGGTATATAGTAACAACCATAAAAGCATATTCAACACAAAAGAAGTTTGAAAATAAAAGGTTCACCTTAAAGAGCACGGGAAAGTAAGTCCGAATGTGATCGCTCGATGAACTCTCTAGCCTCCCAAGAACAATCCTTAGGATTTGAAGACCATTGAACTTTCACAAGTGGAACATCTTTATTTCGAAGACGTTTGACCTCCGAAGCAATAATTCGAATAGGATGCTGCTCATAAGTTAAATTAGACGAAACTTCAATTTCTTCCACAACACCGGGCTCAAGAATAGAATCAGAATCTTGAAGACATTTTCGAAGTTGAGAAACGTGAAACACGTCATGGATAGCAGAAAATTGAGCCGGTAATAAAAGGCGATAAGCCATGGAACCAATACGTTCGGTGATAGGAAACGGACCAATATATCGAGGCGCTAATTTTCCCGATCGACTGAAACGTACAACACCCTTCATAGGTGACACACGAATGAACACAAGATCTCCCACAGAAAATTCTAACTTCCTTCTTCGGTTATCGGCATAGGATTTTTGTTTACTCTGGGCTTCTTTCATCCTATGACGAATAAGATCAATCTTTTCTGTGGAATCCCGAATAAAATCTGGACCTAAAACCAGCTTCTCACCGGCCTCAAGCCAACAAGAAGGAGATCGGCATGGCCTTCCATAGAGTGCCTCGAAAGGTGTCATATCAATACTAGATTGGAAGCTATTATTATAGGAAAATTCAACAAGGGAAATATGATCTTCCCAACTTCCACCAAAATCAAGCACACAAGAACGAAGAAGATCTTCAAGAGTTTGATTCACACGCTCAGTTTGTCCATCGGACTGGGGATGATAAGCGGTGCTAAATTTAAGTTTCGTTCCTAAAGCTTTTTGAAGACTCTTCTAAAATCCACTAGTAAACAATGGATCACAATCACTAACAATAGAAGTAGGAACTCCATGTAATTTAACAATCTCTTTAACAAAGAATTTGGCCAAAAGAGGAACGGTTCGGTTAGACCGAACGGGAATAAAATGGGCAGATTTAGTAAGCCTATCAACAATCACCCATAAGCTATCATGACCCGAACGAGAACGGGGAAGGCCATCAATAAAATCCATGGAAATCTGGTCCCACTTCCAAATTGGAATTTCTAAAGGTTGCAATAACCCACCGGGCCTTTGATGCTCGGCCTTAACGAGTTGGCAAGTCATGCAACGCTTAACGAAGTTAGCGATGTCAAGTTTCATTCCCTCCCAATAATAAAGTCGCTTCATATCCGCGTACATTTTACTACTACCGGGATGAATGGTAAATTTAGAGCGATGGGAATCTTTTAAAATATCTTTACGAAGATCACTAATATTTGGTACGATAAGTCTACCAAATTTCCGAATGCTGCCACGAGAATCGATATCAAAGTCTTTCAAACCTTCAATATCAATTTTATCCTTAATATTTTGGCCAAGAAGAGCCACTTCGGGATCTAGCCTTTGAGCTTCAAGAATGCGGTCTAAAAGAGAAGGATGAGCCTCAAGGCTACATAAAACAAGAGATGAACATAAATCGGGAACACGGTCTTGAATTTCGCAAGTGGATAAAATCTCGAGATCATTCCATTCGGATATCATCATAGAAACAACAGCTTGTTGTTTACGGCTAAGAGCATCAGCGACACGATTACTCTTACCGGGAGTATAAAGAATATCAAGATCATATGGTGCAAGAAATTCGAGCCAACGCTGTTGACGCAAATTAAGTTCCTTTTGAGAGAATAAATACTTCAAGGATTTATGATCGGTATAAAGAACAAATTTCTCTCCTAAAAGATAATGACGCCAAATCCGAAGAGCAAAAATAATAGCCGCGGGCTCTAAATCATGAGTGGCATATCTAGTCTCAGTAGGCTTCAATTGCCTAGAAGCATAAGCAATAACACGTTCTCTTTGCATAAGAACGGCACCCAAACCAACGCGACTAGCATCAGTATAAACAACGAAATCCTGATTCCCCTCGGGAATAACAAGAATAGGAGCATCAAAAAGAAGCTCTTTTAATTTCTGAAAAGAGGTTTCACATTTGTCCGACCAAATGTATTTAACACCTTTCCTCGTTAAGCTAGCGAGAGGCACGACAATCTTAGAAAAGTCTTTGATAAAACGGCGGTAATAACCCGCCAATCCAAGAAAACTACGAATCTCCGTCACACTCTCTGGTCTCTTCCAATCTTGAATCGCTTCAATCTTTGAAGGATCCACGGAAATTCCGGATTTGGAAATAATATGACCGAGAAACTTCACACGAGATTGCCAAAAATGGCATTTAGAAAATTTTGCTTTCAAACGATTACTCCTAAGAGTTTCCAACACAATCCGAAGATGCTTCTCATGCTCCTCCTCGGTTTTTGAATACACAAGAATATCATCAATAAAGATGAGGACAGACCGGTCGAGGAAGTCTTTGAAAACTCTATTCATAAGGTCAACGAAATAAGCCAGAGCATTCGTTAGACCAAATGGCATAACAAGCCATTCATAAGATCCATAACGAGTACGGAACGATGTCAAAGGAATGCTATCCTCTGCAATACGAAGCTGATGAAAACCAGTAGCTAAGTCTAATTGTGAAAAGACTCTAGCACCACTAAGTTGATCGAATAATTCATCAATCCGAGGTAAAGGATATTTATTTTTGATAGTAAAATCATTAAGCTTGCGGTAGTCAACGCAAAGCCTAAGTGTTCCATTAGATTTCTTCACAAAAAGAGCTGAAGCTCCCCAAGGCGAGGAACTAGAGCGAATAAATTGCTTCGTCTTCAATTCAGATAATTGTTTACACATCTCCTTGTTTTCTTTATTGGACATACGATAAGGAGGGCGAGTGATAGGTCGAGCTCCAGGAATGAGATTAATTCTGAACTCAATTGCTCGCTTAGGTGGTAATCCTAAAACGGGCTTGATAATGTTGGAAAATTCACGAACGACGTGAATAAGAGAAATAATATCACCCTCATCATCATCATCGTCATCACGAGGATTTAAAGAATATAAAGATGCAACCAAGCTGGAATCCGAATCTTTAAGATTAATAGAAATCTGCTTAACAGATTGAGGATGTCGAAGATGAATAGTCCGCTCAGGACATAGGATATGAGCTTCATAACGGTTAAGCCAATCCATTCCCAAAATCATTCCAAAGCCTAAATAACGCATGACATGCAAATCGGCTCGGAAAGAAAAATCACACAAAATAATCTCGACATCTTTACACAATAAACTGATTGTCGCGGATCCACCAACCGGATTCGCAATTCTCAAAGAAGTCATTAAACACAAAACATCCAAGAAAAAGTATCAACAAGTTCTTTTGATATAAAAGAATGGGACACACCCGTATCAAAAAGAACTCGAATAGGATGATCACGAAATAAAATAATTCCATCCAGAATAGAATGAGAAATACCTTGGCCACGAGATGTGTTGCCAGGGACTTGAGCAACATTAAGCTTTCCCTCCTTCCTATTTTGAAGTTTGGGACATACATGCATAAAATGGTCCGGGCTTTTACAATAGCGACAAGTACGAGGCTTTGAACACTTGTTCGCAAAATGGTCTCTGGAACCACAGTTAAAGCATTTCCCTTCAGTAGAGGAAAAGGTCTTTGCAGCAGGAGTTGCTTGCCTCCCTTTCTTATTGGGATAAGGACCTTTGAATTTCTTTGGCCTCTTCTTGTTGTTGAAGTTTGGTTTGGAACCCACCACTTCAACATCATTCTCCCTATCCGCCTCTTCAAGACGAAGAGCGATATCTATGAGTTGGTCGAAAGAAACTTCTAACTTTAGAAGTAATGGCTTATTGAGATTTTTGTTTAAGCCATAGACAAACCTCTGGTTCTTCTTTAAAGGGGTGTTGATGTATTCAACCCCATATTTGGAAAGCGACTCGAAGGAGGCGGCATAATCAGTCACGGAGGACTCACCTTGAACAAGGTCTATAAATCGTCGAGCCAATGTCACTTTCTCTGCTTCTGGTACAAATTTCTACTCGAAGCGTTCCCGGAATTGCTCCCAGGTGAGATCCGCTTCATTAATCTCAGAAATAAGAAGCTCGTACCAGTCCAATGCTCTTTCTCGAAGCATACTAGAGGCCACCTGAACTAGGTGAAGGTCAATAAGATTCATGCGAGAAAAGATTCGATCGCATGACCTTAGCCAAGCTTGTACTTCAATAGTAGTTTCGGAACCTTTGAATGGCTCCCCACCCAAATTAGTGTAATCGCCGCACAAGCGTGCAAACCCCGACTTTGGGTGAGTAGGTTCCGGGTTAGCTCCAACTGCTTGAGCATTCGCCACTAAATCAAGAAGCTGTTGAGCAGTCATAAAAACTCCATCCTGGGGTGGAGTGCTAGATGGTGCGGCTCTGCGGCGGTCTGGTCTAGACATTTCTCTTCCTTTAGAAAGAAAGAAGAACAAGAAGAAAATTATTCACTAATGAATATCAAGCAATCTTGATAGATAAAACAAGGAATCATAAAAGAAAATAGGATGAATCGGTACGAAGACTCGAATAAAATCCTAAAGCACGACTCCTAAGAAAGACTTAGGTCGATGATCCTTGTTATAATATTCCATATTGTTCCGAAGTTTGGCTCTGATACCAAGCTGTGACGCCCCACCTCTATACCCACGCTAGCCAAGAACATTATGGTGAATGCTGTCAACTAGCACGGAGAATAAGGCTGCTGAGGAGCGACCATCCGTGTAATTGCTTTGCGCTAGCGCCAATATGTCATATAGTATAACATGCATTTCTGAAATCCGACATGCCGACACAAACTCAAAGTTACTACACAGTGGCTATAATATCTTCAGAAACAAATATAGAAATAAACATAACGTAAATCAGTCACAGTCAATTCATATCACAAAGGCGAAAATAGATATGAATATTACACTAGGAAGTGTACATCAAAGTAGTGGTCTAAAAAGATCCACAATATCACAAAAGAATAGTTACACGAACTACACAAAAGAATAAGTATACATTATGGAGTCTATATCTCAAATGTATACAACAAAAACTACTAATCTAAGTAGTTAACCAAAAGTCAAGGAGGTAATCCCGGATGTAAAGTCAAGCAGAAGCACCTGTAACATCTCGGTCTGACCCGAGTATTATTTAATAAGAAAATAATAAACGGATCAGTCTAACTATAAATATCAGATGAAACGATATAGAGTAGGAGATATGACTAAACACATAATAATCACAATGCCAAGCTGTGATATATATATAAGTAATTGAAAATCAACAAGAGATTAATCAATATCACCAAATCCACACAAGAATCAAAGGAAATGTCATACTCCTTATTTCCTTCACAAAAGCCAATGACACACAAATTCACCAATGCACACATATTGATAAAACTTATCAATAAAAATCACGAAAATTGGTGAAGCACAAATTCTAGAAATCATCTCAAGAAATCCAATCAATGACACACGAATTCACCTATGCACAAAAATTGATAAATCATATCAATAGAAATCACAAAAATAGGTGAAGAAGAAAATTCCAGAATTCGACACACGAAATCCAGAAATCACAGAAAATGGGGGGGAAGGCCTACCACACGAACGGGAGCATGAAAACTCACCAACATATGTATCACACGAACGAGACGCTATCTCATGGTAGCTAGCCATTAATTTTTGACACACGAACGGCCCGAAGACCATGGGGCGCTACCCCATCAATTTGAGTCGAAACTCCACAAAACGGGGTTTAGTCTCCCTCGCAGACAAAGAGATATCGCACATTGCTAGTCTAAATCACAAAAATGATCATCATGATCATTAAGAAAGCGTCAATTACACTAAGCTAGTAAATATATAAATTTAGCTTCATGTCCCATAACCACTAGCTTAACTTAAATATTTACAAACAAATTGTAGATCTCCACTAGAAAATTGTCACAAGAGTTTCAATCGAACAAGTCCAAGAATTAACCGACGAAGTAAACGCAAGCGTTTCATACCACTAGTTTTACTAAGCCGTTTAATTAGATTTCTCATACTAGTGAGGTAAAGGTTTGTATATACTAATAGATTAGAAGTCGGTTTGAGAAAACGAGCTTTGTAATAAAATAGTGTTGAAATCATTTGAAGAAAGAGTTTTGATATTTACTACTAGTATAGAAAACCTTTATATTTTTAAAGTGACAAATCACAAAGAAGATTGTAGGAACAATCAATCACTAAAATTCACATACGAAGATATGAATAAAATCCAAAAAAACCGATAAAGAATCCATCGAAATGGATATTCAAAAATCCCTAAAAAGGAGTCATCAAAGGCATAATAAATGATAACAACAAATAGGATCATCACGAATCGATTTAAATTGGAATTCTCAAGCGAATAGGCAAATAGGCAAAAAGAGTGCAGATTCAGACGTCTGAAATCAAGGATTCAGACGTCTGAATGTGGAAAATAAATATTTTCCAAAGACAGAATTCAGACGTCTGAATCCTTGAATCCAGACGTCTAAAATAGGCACTTTTTAGCCTATTTCCTTTCTGGTTCAAAATGAACCAACTCAGACGTCTGAAATCATATATTCAGACGTCTGAATCTGGAAATAGAAATCTTCCCAGAATAATATTCAGACGTCTGAAGCTTACGTTTCAGACGTCTGAATGAAGGGTTCAGGGCATTCCCTGAATCTAGGCCAAAAATGGCCAAAGGGATACCCAAAGCGATCGATCGAGCGACAACGACTAAGGAATTACGTCGAGCGTCAACCCAGCCTTAACGGCTCTTCGATACGCCTCAAATATCAATGTCCAAATATCCATAATAGGATTTTCATAGATTTTGGTTTCAAAACACCAAAAATTGGAATATACACCAAATCAATCCAAACCAAAATCAATTGCACAAAAATAAGTGTTAGGAATTCATACCCAACAATCGAAGATAATTATAGACTAAGATGTGAGATAAAAATCTCACCTTTGAACCCAAGCAATTGAAGAAAAAGCTTGAAAGCAAAAGGGGAATCAACCACTCTTCAAATCCAACTCAAGAAGCTTGATTCTAAGCTAAAAGAGAAACATTTCCCAAATTAAGTTTAGGAATTTTTTGAAATCAAAGAGAGAAAGAGTTGGAGAAGAAGAAGAGAAGCTTACCAATGGGTTCTTCTATTAGTTTGGAGCTAGAGTTTGATTTGCAAAAGAAAACTAGGGTTTTGGAGTTTTAATTTCCCATCTCTCCCACCATTGATGCTTTAGAATTGAAAAGAGGAGAAAGTGAGGGTGAATGGGGATGAGTGGCTCAGATTTGAGTATAAGTTAAACATAGGGTTGAACCCAAACCCAAACCCAAAGTGAAAAAGTAGCAAAAATCAACTCTCTCCAAACATATCGAAGCTTATACTCAAAAAGGTCGCAAACGACATTTTAAACTCAATAGGAGTGGTCCCGAGTCCTAATTCGACCGTATGCAAAAAGTAGCTATTCGGACTAAATTCCGAGTATCGATAAAATATTCAAATAAAATATTTGAATATAAAATCGACAAATATGTGGGTTGTTACAGTTCTTTTCTTGGCCGATCGAAAAAAATACTTGTAATCGCGAGCTTCGTTCGTGAGGCGGACTCGAGATTGATCGCAGATTTGGGGGCAGCAGTGTAGGGGAGGGCCATCGCGAGTCAATCGACGACGAGAGCAAATGGGGTTTGCCTGAAGGCCAGGTTGTGCCACGATACTCGAGCGAGGTTCGTTGTGTTCGTTGTATGGTCACGAGTGGTGATCGTCGACAAGGCAGCGGGGATTATCGGAGGCGTCGCGTGATTTCTGGGCGCAACCTTTCGGCACGATGTGGTGGTGGTTCGAACCCAGGGTGGTTTTGCGGTGAGGTATTGTTGTTTTATTTTCTTTCTTTCCCCGATGAATATATGTGTGTGTGTGTGTGTGTGTGTGTGCGCTTGTAAACAGAGAAGAAAATAATTTTAGATTTGTATATGTATGAAGTCGATAGCTATTTTAAATTTAGAAATAAATAAATAAACATAAATATGTGTATAGAAGATTTTGGAAAAATTATAGGAATTTTAAAATATTCTTTAGGGTAATTGATGTATTTAATAAACTTATTTAATTTATCTTAGTTACTGGAAATAATTTATTATAGGAATAAGTTTAAGTACAAATTATTAGATTGAACTAAAATATATAAAGGGAAATTAATAATTCAATTTATTTCAGATATTAACAAACTGTATAAATATTTATACAAGTTCATAAACTGAAAAGAAGCAAGCCGGTGTGGATGTGGGTTGCAAAACAGGAGTAAAAGGTGAGTTAATCTCACTCGGCTGAATTTAAAACTTAAATGATTAAATTTAAATAATTGTTTGGATGGTTGAATTGATTGATGTGCTATAGTATGGTATATTTTGGGATTGGTATTTATATTGTGCTAACGTCTGTGGATGCAGGGAAAACAGGTTGGAGGGATCCAACTGGATCCCTCACATTTTATTTAAATTATTTAATACTCTCTGTTGTGATTATTTGATATTCTATGATGAATTATATTGGAATATTGAATGCTATGGTTCGATTGGATATGATTGGGTATAATGAATTACCAAAAATATATAAATTGGATTTTTGAAAGAAAATAAAAGAAGTGAATTTGTAAGTAAAATAATTATAGAAATTTGAATAAATTTAAGAATGAATTGGAAAAGAAATAAAGTGACTTTAAAATTCTGATAAATAAATCTTGAGTATAGAATGGAAATTTTGAATAATCAGGAGATTAATGAATTTTAAACTTCAATATTATTATTTTAAAAGAACAAAACATTTATTTAAAATTTAAGATTTAAATTATCGGAAACAATAAAAAAAATGGGAATAACCTGAAATTTGTATATTTTAGTTAAAAAAGTTTGAAATCAAACAGAAATAACAACAACAACAACAACAAAGTCCATAATTAATGAATTTTGGAATGAACTGAGTAAGTAAAGAAATTTATTTCATATGGAATAAATTGGGAATCGATTTGAAAATTGATTTAAGTGATTGAGATTTGAAATTCTCTCTAAATAACCAAGTACGTTTTCAAAGTAAATTTTTAAATATAAATTTAAGATTTTAAAGTTGTTTTAAAATGCAAGTTTTGGAAAATTTATTATTTCTAATATTTAAAATTCTAAAGAAAGTATTTCCTTTTAATCTATTATGGTAGTAATTATTTAAAGAGTGACTTAGGATTTTGTTTTTAAAAAGTAAAAAAAAATCTAGTTTGATACTTTATTTAGTTACTTTATTTTCAAATATTCATATAGTATGTATTTTTAACAAATTATTGAAGTGGTTTAACTTGAATGTTTTAAAGTATATTTCAAAGTAAAGTGTTTTAAATTATTTTAAAAATCTAGTTTTGTGCTTGGTGATTTCAGTGGAGATAGAAAATATTTGGAAAAGCTTATTCTGGAAAAGAAAGATAGTTTGGATTGGAAACTATTTTCAAAGGATTGAAAAAAGAAATATATCTTGTAAAGATATTTTGAGATAAATAAATAATTTGGGAAATTATTTATTGTTGGATGCTTGTTTGTGAATATTAATTGATAGTTAAATCACCGACTATCAATATTGGACAAATGCGATGATCGTTTCGAAGAGACCGGGATCGAGATTTTTTTCTCGAAAACCACTTCAATCTGGTTTGTACGTTTTTATGGAAAACGAGTTTGGATTCGAAGATGGAGCAGTGAAGTGCAAGGGCTAGTCGCTACTAATCCTGAGGATATCTCCAAAATGGATGTAGTAGGAATAGTGCCTTCGGTTTCGTTCGAACCCGGGACGGGCTTGTATGGTTGAATGCTTTCGAAACATCGTCAAGTGGACGATGGGCATTCTAAGGGATATGTTCTAAAAAGGTAACGCTTAGCCTCAAGCCTCATCAAATGGGAATGACTGAAATCAGGGGTTATGCAGCAAGGCTAGGTGGTAGCACCTAAGCAGGGTGAGGTCATCCCTGCCTAGATGTCCCTTTTTATTTCGGCTTAGTGGGCGGTTGCTGATCCCAACCGTGGGGTAATCTCACTCGGAATTATCCAGTAAGGGGTAGTCCCAGTCTTGTGTTGCAGGGGAGCGGGCGTACTCCTCGGTACTATGATCTAGGCCACGTACTGTGACAGGTGGTACCCCGGTGCCTAGTCATTAGTTGGAAATCCATTCTCCCTACGAGCCTTGTACGAGTTTTGTTTGTATTACCCACTCTGTGGCTAGTAGCTGGAATTTAATAAATGTAACAATTTCGGATATTTTATAAGTATTTGTATATAGACCCTATTATAATATCAGAGGATTTCTATAAAAATTGTTTTAGCTATCGTAAGATAAAAACCCGACATGTTTATTTGTGGCGTGGTCTTACGAGATGCTTTTGTTTTCAAAGGATTTTGAAACTTTAATAATCAATTGGGTGTGATTTTCTCACGCTGGTATTCCAGACTGACTCGGGTGTTATTTAACTGTAATGCTTGGGTCAGACCGAGTATTATAGGATACAGGATATGATGCTATGGAGCTCAGGAGATGAGCAGGATGACGATACGTATATCCGTACTTGTTTTACATATATATTCCGCTGTGTTGAGTAGTTGTGTATCCATTTGTATGATATTGATGTTGAGCTGTGATTGATGTACTCTGATGATGTAATATATAAGCAGATATATTTGATTTTGAGTAAAGATCATTTATTATCCATTATATTTTATTCCGCTGCGATGGTTAGATTCTTCTGTTGTTTTCTATTTCCTTCTCCTACCTCTTCTTCTTTTACCCAAATGGTTCGTATTTCTGTACAACTTGAGTTGATTTGGGTAGAATAATGTTGACTCAAGGAGTACGGATTTGCGGGCTGTTACAGTGGTATCAGAGCTTAGGTTGGTGATAACCATGGCTCTGGTGGGAATTACTCATTTAAAATAGAGTTCGTAGAACTCTAGAATGAGTTTGAACGTATTAATAGATATGAGCGCGTATTTGTTAGTGAATATAAATTGTTTTAACATTGTGTTGATTGGTTTATTGAGTGGCATATGAACCTTCGTCGGCACAGTCTGGACAACTGTATCGAAAGGGTTTTAAACACTTGGATAGAACAGTTTGACATGGTATTGTTTTAAATGTGGGTAAATGAAATAATTTTACCCAAAAATATATTTTGATATAAATAAAAGTTTTTGTAAACTATTTTAGCTAATAGATGGTTTCCTGGATGTTAGAAGTGATAATATTAAATTATTATCATCGTTGTGTAAAAATCTAACTAGAAATTGAAAATATAACCAAAGTTTAAGGGAATAAATTCATTATAAAATGAAATTTATAAATATGAATTATAAATGTAATTTATGAATTGAATTATAGTTAAAATTTCATTTAAATTAAAATTGATAAAAAAATAATATATATATATATATATGTGTGTGTGTGTGAGGAATATTTTTGAACCGGATGTGAAATCTAGAGAGATTTAGGATTTAAAAATACTTGAAGGGTTTTAAAAGAGAGAAAAGCATTGAACTCTTTACAGTCGTTGGAAAATAATTCCGATGATGATCGCGACATCATCGTGTTCATTTTCGAGTTTCCAAAAGAGGGATTGCTACCAAGACGTTTCGGATTAAAATTTGTTGGAGAAATTTGGTTGATTTTGAAAATGCAAGGAATTTTGGGTATAGGTGATTTCAAAAGGAATTTTGAAGTGTTGAAAGATTGTTTAAACCTTGGAATTTTAACTAAGAATGTTTATGGCATATAAAAAGTTTGATAACTTGTAAATTTGGAATTTGTTGAAATAAAATTCAAATGGATTGAATTAATGATATACAAGCATGGAAGAACTACGCCATAAATGGCCTTCTGCACCATAAAAAAAATGTTGGCTCAGGCCCGAAAAATGTTGCCATAGGTCTATGGCAACGCTTTTAGGGTGATGCAATTTTTGCCGTTGCCTTAGACCTCAAAGGCAACATTTTGACTATCTAAGGCAACATAAGTAATATTGTTGCAATAGAACCCTATTTGGGTCTATGGCAACACCCATAGGTATCTGTAGCAACATTCCAAAAACGTTGCTATAGATATTCACTTTCTGAAGTTGTGGGGCCCGCATCTTGTGGGGCCCACGACCCAACTGGGTCCATCCCTATGGCAACACCTTGAATGACTATTGCAACATTATTTTAAGCAACATTTATAACCCAGTGGCAAAACTATTATGTAGCTACTGCAACACTATTCTGAAGCTACTACAACACTATTCTGAAGCTACTGTAACACTATACTGAGGAGACACTAAGAGCACATAGAAAAATACAATATCACATAGAACACTTGCATAATACACAGTACAATATCACATAAAACACTTGAATATAATACACAGTACAGATAACAATTCATATAGCAGTACACATCATAATTCATGTCAGTTGCCCCAAAATATCCAGTTACCCCAAAATACTACAAAGCTACCCCAAAATATCCGGTACACATAACAATTCATAAATGAAACTTAAGAGCTGGTGCCTCCAGTCAGATTACCAGTCTCACTGGACATGATTGTGGAAGTTAGATCCTCTACATTGATGTTCATCTCCGGGTTGTCATCACCTAATTTCTTAAGCACCCTAGCCAAATCCTCTTGTACCTTCTGATTTACCTTGGATTCTAGCTGTGCTTCCATTTCTTCGACAAGCCTTTGCCTTAAGTCATGTACGTAAGCATTTGTTAGAGCCTCGGTTGATTGTTTTGCACACTTTGCATGCCTCCCTATAAGCAAAGGACGACCCTGTGATTTTACATTCGAAATTACTGTTTCAACAGTATTTCGTCCTTCTCCACCGGCCATTGCCTTTTGAACTAAGTCCTACAAAATAAAGCCACATCAAAATTACCCTACAGTTTATGCAGAGAATGCAGCAAATGCTTACATATGGATTGTGTACAGCAAATGCAGAGAAAGCCACATTTTGGAAAACAATTTGTTTATGCGCATGTAATTAGAAAACAATTTGTAACATATATACTAGTAGAAACTGGAAAACAATTCCGTCTACAGCCAACTACAGCTTCGTCATCTGGATTCTGAGGCTTCAAACGGCCATTCATTTAATTTATGCACATATGTGTATTACTATAGACATATATTTTTATATAAACCAAGTCAGTAATCCCTTTAACCAAATTCATTTCTTCGTTTCCAGTTTTGTGTCATTTCTAGCCAAAAGCAAAAGCAAGTCCTCTTCATTCGACTAGAAAAGGAAAAAAATGGCTAAGGGATCAAAATTCTTAATCTCACAATATACTCAATTACAATTTCCAAAGCAAACATCTATGCCATTAGTACGTTTGTGAAACTCAGGTTCAACAAGTGTTTCAAGGACAGTTTCAAGGACATGAGCATACATGCACATGAGCAAGACATGAACAATGTGCATCATGTGCAAAACAGAACAAAATTATTACAAAACAGAATTATTACTTACAAGTTTGTAATTCATTACTTGACGATTAGACACGTACTCACGTCCATCTATTCTCTTACGACTTTTAAGAAAAAGTGTTGCATCGGATGGTGTCTCCTGATACAAGTTCAATAGATAGTTTAGCATACACTCTCTTCAGTCAAAAATGTAAAGTATCACATACCATCTTATGATGAAGCTGGGCGAACGACTTTGGACCAGCGGTGTGTGTGTCTTGATACGACTTACGACTATCAGAATTTTTCAGGGCTTTTTGCTAAAAAATACACAAAACAAAGTACTCGTTTATCTCACAAAAAAAGTACTCGTTTATCTTGTGAAATAAATAATATGTACGTATACCTGAATCTCATCATCTGCCCAATACCTCAAGAGCACTTTAAAATCCTCCACTGGGATGTTGTCCAGCTTGTTATCTAGCCTCTCCTCATCAGTCTTATAAGCTTTATAATGAGCTGTTTTTATGCGACTCTTGTACCCCCTCCAACTGTCACGAATAGACTTCAGCACCCAGTTTTCACATTCATCCAGAATAATATACCGTTGCTTAAATATAAATCAAAGACAAAAAAGAATAAATAAATCAAAATTCAACTACATTATAGTCAATAGATCAATATTACTTATTAAAGTAAAATTCAGCAACATTACAGTTAATAATAGATTGCCTTAACATAATCCCATAGAGATTTCTTCAACTTTTCAGGAACATCCGCCCAAGATTTATACGTAAGTGGCACAGACCTTTTCAATGTTCCTAAAAAGTTGCTTAGCTCAGATATTACTTTGTCATCATCTGAAATAGGTTGGAACCACTGGTTCATCATAATTACAACTCTTTTGTCATTCGCCCTTGTATGAACATTAAACATCTTTGTGTGACCTCTGAGTCTTTTAGGAACTTTACCTTTAATTAAAATGAAAAGTCCCGTTAAATAATAAGATAAATCATAATGTAAATTCAGTACTTAAATATTAATCCTACTGTAATATTAAATATTATTATCACATCAATTCAGTACCTGCTTCAACTTCTTCGTTTTCAATGTCTGGCAAGACATTCTCCGCAACATACTTATTTGCCATACCACTTGCACTAGCTTTTGCAGCATTTTTCTTTTGTCGTTCCCGCAGAGCCAATACTTATTTGCCGTATCAGTTGGATCCTGTACATAAAATACTTGTTGTACTTGTGAAGCCATAACATACGGATCAGATTTCTGGCACAATCTATTAAAATTAACTCGAGTCATCCCATACAAATCTTTCTCTTCTTGGTACCAGCAACACTTAAATAAAACCACTGAAATTTCTCCCCAATAATCAATTTATAGTATTTCTTCAATTGCTCCGTAGTAACTAACATTACCAACCAATGGATTTTGATCTTTTGAAATTGCAAAGCTAGTGGTCAAGAATACACCACTATTCTGTGTTTTACACTTAGCATCTCTATTTTTGTATGGAATCTATATCCATTAATAACATATCCACTAAATTTCCTAGCTGTCCGATTAGGGCCCATTGCAAGCACTTCTAGCTCTTTCGAAATGTCCTCTTTTTTCCCAACCTCATCCTTCAGCCATTTCCATAATTCTTCAGTGTGTGCTCTCTCTCTTTTATAACTTCTCGATATTGCATGACCATCAATTAAAGCTCGATGTTCCCTATAATAATTATGATGGTATTAATATCAATAAAGAAATATTCTAATTCTTTAGTACTTGCTGGAATAAAATTAGAACATAAAAACTTACACTTTTAAATTATCTATTTCCTCGTTACCACAATTGAATAGAATGTACCGATGACATGCCATCCACTCAGATTATTTTAGATGAATAGCTTTTCCGTCTTTATTTCTTCTTGTACCAATAGAATATTCCATATTTTGTGGACAACTTTCAAATTTAGATACTGCATCACCACCGCTTAAGAATCTTGAGCAAAATGCCAAGCATTCTTCTGCCAAGTAACCTTCGGCGATGGAACCCTCCGGTTTAGATCTGTTGCGCACATAAGATTTGAGTTTAGCTAGATAACGCTCAATTGGAAACATGCATCGAACATGCACAGGTCCACCGTATTCAACTTTCTTACACAAGTGAACCGTCAAGTGAACCATTATGTCAAAGAAAGCCGGTGGAAATATCATCTCAAATTGGCAAAGAATTTCGACAATTTCTTGTTGTTGCCTCTTCACATCTTCCAAATCAATTACTTTGCCCCAAAGACCTCTTAAGAATGCACCAAATCTTATCAGAGGCAATGCAACCTCAGGCTTCAGTGTTTTTTTCACAGCAAATTGCAACAAGTAGTGAAGTAGAAAATGAGCATCATGGGTCTTGTACCCTGAGATTTTCCTTTCCTTCGTGTGAACATACCAACTGATATTGGCTGCACAACCGTATGGCAATTTAACATTCTCCAGTACTGAGCAAAATAATTCTTTTTCTTTATTCATCATGTTAAATATGGCAGCCCTAATCTCAAAGTGTTCGCCGTCATTTGATAAAACGGGATGCAGGACCTTCCTGATGCCCATTTCCTGTAAATTAAAACGAGCATTCAAATGGTCTTTTGACTTGCCACTAATATTTAGCAAAGTACCGAGTATGTTGTCGCATATGTTTTTCTCTACATGCATAACATCAAGAATATGTCGCAATAAATTGTGGCTCCAATATGGTAAATTGAAAAATATTGATTTCTTTATGAAAGGGGAATCCTTTTTCTTCCCAAAATTATTTTCAAAGTCACGCAACAGTTCTTCAATGTATGTTCCTGATAAATTTCCCGAAATCTATCCTATTTCAACTTCACCATTGAACCTCCTCTTATCAAACCTCCACTTGTTTCGGATCTAGAAATTTTCTATGATTCATGTAGCACATTTTTTTACTATGTTTCAAGTACATTGAAGAAGTCTCATAATGGCATACAGGACAACCCAATTTACCCTTTGTGCTCCAACCAGATAACATTGCATACCCCGAAAAATTGCTAATGGTCCACAACACACTTGCACGTAACATGAATTTTTGATCAGTAAAGGCATCATAAGTTTCTATGCCTAGATCCCATAATTATTTCAACTCTTCAATGAAATGACCCGACTTTCTCACCATAGAAAATCGTATCATCTTGAAGAAAGAAAGAGATAGAAAAGAGAAAAGAAAGAAGAGAAAGAAGAAACAACATCAAAATCTCAACAGCGGAACGAATAAATTATATTAATAACATAAATATTACATAGTTTACAAACATTATCAGAGTTACATAGAGGAAACATATCCTACTAGACAGTTATAAACACCTGTCTAGTTATACAACTCAATGCAATATAAGAGAACTACTTAGAGAAACCAACACAGCGGAAAACTATATATCTACACGCAGAAGCCTCCTGCTCCAATGCTCTTCCACAATTCGTCAAAGCTAACCTGAATCCCCTGGCTACTCGTAAAAATTTGAGTACCCAAGAGTTTAAAAAAAACAGAATAAACTCCGGTTCAGACATGGGTCTGGTGTGAGTAAACGGTTAAAGTTGCTTAACTTTCAAAAACTTTTTGAAAGAAAGGTATCACGTAAGACTTCCCATACATAAACATGGAAAAGTTTTTACCTTACGCTAACCAAAACATTTGATAGGAAATCCAGTGATATTATAATAGGGTCTAGGGTTTTCAAAATAAAATACAGAAATAGCTGGAATGCTTACATCTCACGTTCCAACATAGTTGGGCACAATCAAAACCATACTGGCACTTATTGGAGTTTGGATTCCCTATAATGGCAGGGCTACTGGGGTACCACCCGTCACAGTACGGGGCCTAGATCACCGTACCGAGGATCACTCCCGATCCCCTGCAACACAAGGCCGGACCCATCCCTTACTGGATAGTTCCGAACAAGACAACTCCGCGGTTGTGGCCAACAACCGCCCACACAGCCTAAATAATAAGGGACTTCTAGATAGGGGAAAATCTTGCTCTCAAGTGGGGGCTACCCACGAAGCCTTGCTGCACCTTCCCTGTTTTAGCCATTCCCGGTTGATGAGGCTTGAGGCTATGATTACCTTTAGAGAACACATCTTTTAGAATGCTCATCGTCCACCTGACGATGTTCTGAAAGCATTGAATCCATACAAGTTCGTTCCGGGTTCGAACGAAACCGAAGGCATTATCTCGTTACACTCATTTTGGAATCACCCTCAGAGTTAACGACGATAACCCTTGCATTCTGAATCTTTATCTTCACTTGGTTCACGACCTATCGTTAATTTGGATCGATGTGGTTTTCGGATATCCAAATTTGGAAAGCCAATCCCGGTCTCATCGAAATCCAAAACGCCATCTTTTAGGTCCAAGTTGTTTTAAAGTTTTAAAACAATTCAATTCTATTATCTATATACACACAGATAGATAATTCACAATATCGCAATAGAAATCTACATTATCACCACAGATAATTCATGTTATCATAACAAATAGATAACTCATATTATCATCTCAATTCAACCAAACATCCATATCATACATCACACATATCTCATCAGAGATATCAAACAATCAAACCACTCAATATAAATCAGCCATCCATAAACAATGCTCTATTAATCACCATGTATAATTAATTTAAAATGAATTAAATTAATTACTTCATCTCTAATTAATTTAAAATAAATTAAATTAATTACCTTATCACCATAAATCTTGCTTACTTAGCCATTAATTAAACTAATTAATTAATCATCATCTTAATTAATCATCCTTGATTAATTACCCCTTAATTACATTAAGTAATTACCTTAATTAATTTATTAATTAATTATAATTAATTACTTTAATCCTTAATTAATTACAATTAATCGATCATGCTTAAATTAATTAAATCAATTTTAAACATTAATAAATTACTCTTAATTTCTTCTATAAATCCTTTGATTTATTTTACCAAGTAATAAATCCTTAATTACTTTACCAAGTAATTATCCTTTTAAATTACTTCCCATTAAGTAATTTTTCTTATCTCAATTAACTCCATTAATTTATTCAACAATTACTTACCTTAAATAATTACTCTTATCAAATCTTATTAAGTAAGCGTACTTAATCAATTACCAAATGATTTCCTTTAATTAATCAATCCATTTGATTAATCCAAATTAATCACACTTATTTGATTAATTATAATTGAGTAATTCATTCTTTAACCATCCCTTTTTAAATAAAGTAATTAATCTTTAATTATAGATTAATTGATACTTAATTATTAATTAATAACCTTAATTATCAATTAATAAAAATTAATTAATCCCTAATAATAGTTAAATAATCCTTAATTAATTATAAATTAATTATTTCTTAATTATCAATGAAGAAAACTTAATTATTAATTAATAAAACCTTAATTATTAATTAATAAACTTAATTACAAATTAAATACCTTTTTAAATAAATTAATCTCTAATTACTAACTAATCAACCTTAGTTACTTAATTAATTAATTAATTATTTCTAATTATCTAGTTAATTTAAACTTAATTGTAAATTAATTAACTTCCAAATAATTAACTTATAACCCTTAATTATTGATTTAAAATTAATTAAATCAATAATTAATAATTCTTAATTAATTCCTTAAATAAAAATTTTTAAATCATTATTAATTAAATTAATTAATCAAACCTAATTTCCTAAATTAATTTAATAAATTTCAAGATAAATAAACCTCTTAATCTTAAGATAAAAATTATTTTATAAATACCTTAAATTCCATTTATATTTTCAAACCATTATAACTTTTATAATTAACTCTACTTAATCAAATCAATAATTAAGTTTTAAAATAATCATTAACTTGATAGTTTAATGTTATCAAAGCATAATAACCTAAATTTTTTATCACAAAATGATTTAAGCTAAATTAAATTTAGATTTTAAAACTTATCTTTTTAAAGTTCCATTTTCACTTAAGTTTTTTTTTTGAAAAAAAATAACTTTAATTTTATTTAACCAAATTTAACTATACAAATTTTTAAACTTCTTGATAAAATGTTAAAGAAACACCTATTTTTATAAAAACCAAATAGTATTCAATAACAACAAGACTTATTACAAAAGTCAAAAACTTCCTTTACTTAAATTTGAAAACTTGTTTTATGAAATTTTAAATTTTCAAAAATTTTCTTTAATCAATCAGCTGGTTGCACTCGAGTATCACTCGAGTTCCACTTCAAGTTCATTTCTACTTAAATTTTAAAGGATAGATTAAATTTACATTTAAAATCCTGAAGCAACACACCCTGCTTCAGGTTTTAAAACCTTCAGACGACTCGAGTTCACACTCACTCCTTTCTTCCAAAAACCCGAGTCTATCTTCGAGTAAACCCCACAACTCTCAACCCCAAACAACAAGCACAACTCCACCTCCCTGTGCACATGCACCGTCACCGGAGTTGTCTTCCATCATCGACGAACCCTCCTCCACACCACACTTCACTGCAGCAACCCCCTCTGGTCATCACACACCTTAGATTGCCCTGAAACAAAAATGAGCTTCCCAGCTGAAACTTCCAATCAACAGCCATGACCAAACCCTCTCGCGATCACCGCTCCGACCATCTTGCCGCTTGAAATTCTGTTCACCTCATCTCTAACCCTTCACGATCCTATTCCCAAAATTGGAGGCAACTCGAT
This sequence comes from Allium cepa, assembly GCA_030765085.1. Lineage (NCBI taxonomy): Eukaryota > Viridiplantae > Streptophyta > Magnoliopsida > Asparagales > Amaryllidaceae > Allium > Allium cepa. The sequence continues at coordinate 925,398,498 of CM060931.1, read as the reverse complement.
GCACTAAAGAAGAAGCACGAATCCCCCTTCCACAGTTCGACCCAATTGGGTTTACAATCTAAATCCTCCCGTCGTTGTCGCCACGACCACCAGAAACTCATCCTACCATTTTTCCTGAACACTCCTATACCCCGACCTTCTCCAATCGAAGTCACGTTCACCAAAATTGCTCTGCCCTCCAGAACTTGCCCAAAAACCCATTTCCAATTATTCCCAAAATTCACAATCAACACTTCACTAAAAATTTAGATTTTTGTCTTAAAAATCCTAGCTTCCTAAGTGGTGTTCATGCTATAACCCTAAAACAATATTTTGCAGAGTTCGATTTTTACATGATTCAAAGATTTCCACTTTTTTTTCTTCATTTTCCCAGATACACTTTCAAATGTTTCACTCAAATTTATTCTTAAGTTTGAATTTACAAATAAACAAACATTTACTGTTTGTAAACCCAGTCACTACAAAGATTAAAAAAGAGAAAGTGGAATTTTAACTAGTTTTAATCTCTGTAATATGAAACAGAGAAGGTATGACTTCAGTCCAAACATGCACACACATGAATTCATTCACATACACAGATAATACATTTATAGATAAGCATGCAAGCATTAACTATTATAGAAATCTAACTAGCAACAATCATATATCACTTAGAAAGTTTAAGTAAATGTTTACTCACAGATTAAAGAGGCAGAGTGTTAAAGCAAATTTTTGATCAGGGCCTGAAAAACAAACTGGAACTTGAAGATGTTCTGGAAATCCTAGTTGATGCTTCAGGTTGCAAATTTGAAGATGATCCTTGCTTTGAAGTTTTGTTACAGGGTGACTTGCTTGAATTTTGAAAACATGTTGCAGATATGGGAAAATGCAGAGCTTTAGTAGGTGGATTGTCATTTGCATGCATCTGTTACATGCCTGAATTCATTTCTGGTTGCAGAAATGACTTAGCTTCTTTGATTACAGGTTTGAGCTTCTGATTTTTGTCTTAGAGGAGATTACAAGATTGATGTTTGGAGGAATAGGTGACAGTTTTGAGCATAAAACTGTTATTCAGGTTTGAGCTTTGAAAGTGTTTTCAGAATGCAAATTTTGAAATTGATTTTGCTAAAAAAAAATTAGTACAGGCTTTTGAATTTGGTTTTGGAATGAGTTACAGGGTTTCTAGCTTGAGATGGTTGTAGATCTAAAAATGTTCTCATGGAAATTTGACAAATGGTTGAGCTGCATTTTGTTTCAGAGGAGAATTCATATTTTTCTCTTTGATTTGTTTCAGAGGAAATAAGTTACAGGTTTTTTTTAAAAAAAAAAATGAATTTCAGTTTTGAATTAAGAAGAGTTCTTGCATTAGAGTGAAAAGATAAAGAAGGAAAATAGAAGAGAGGGGAGATGAGTGTTTTATTATAGGATTGAATTAAAATTAATTTAGATTGAAGAAAAATGGAAAATAGTTCATGCCACTTGTTATCACACTTACATTTGTCACCTATAATAACTAGTTAGTTAACACATGTATATTAGCATGCATAAGAATTCAACACATGTAATTATTTGTTTTCATTTGTTTTTAAAATTATTTAAAAGCTTTTTAAATTGAATTTCCTAATTGATGAATATATTTTAAATGCCTTTCAAAATATATACATATAACCTTTAAAAGAAATAGAATGAAAACCCATTAGATTTTAAATAAAATCACATGAAAATATATTAAATTCATTTTAAATGTTAACATAACTCTTGTATTTACTTATTATTAAATAAATACTTTCTAAATTTCTATAAATAAATTTCTTTAAAGAAAACAATATAAAACAAATCTTATTATTAAATAAAACTTTATTTCATATTTTATATCCAAGCTATATTATTATTTTAATATATATATATATATATATATATTCCCTTAAATTTAAATTCAAATTCAAGGTCAGTTTAAAATTCAATTTAAAGTCAATTCAAATAAATATAGATATCAATTTCAAACAAACTCATTATTATTTATAAATAACTTATTTTATTTCAAAATTGATTTAAATACATAGATATATATATTTAAACACACTTAATAATTTTGAAAACAATAAGTCAATTTAAAGCTTACTTACACAATCAAAATAATTATACTTGTTTAAAATCAATCTATAATCATAATTTTAAACATCACATTTTTAATCGTTTGGCTATTTATATTTGAAAATAACAATTATATCAAATTTAAACAATTTAATTATGAGATTATCACAATTTTAAATTCCTAGAAATTCCGGGATATTACATTCAATTAGAGGCTGCATATATACATCGATTTTATTCTTTGGAGACTCTGGACCGGAGATGAGTGTTGAAAGAATTAGATTATCGGGCTTCATGCACAACCAAGGTGGAAGGTTGTAGTTAACTAATACAATTGGCCATGTACTGTAAGTTGTACTCATTGTACGAAAAGGATTGATTCCATCAGAGGCTACACCCAATCTGATATTTCTATTTTCTGATGAAAAATTGGGATACATAGCATCCATCGCCTTCCAAGTCTCGCTATCAGCTGGATGCCTAAGTTTTCCGTCCTTTTTTTGGCCCACTAAATGTCATCTCATAAGTTGTGAATACTCCTTGCATATAAACAGCCTTTGCAGCCTTCGTTTTAGTGGAAAGTAACGCATTACTTTTGCCGGGACTTTGTTAATCAACTTCTCTGGATCATTTTCATGGGTGACTTTCTTTTCCTCTTCCCACCTTGAAATACCACAAGATTTATAGACATCTTTATCTTCATTTTCTGCCCAATAGAGCATGCAATTGTTTGGACATGCGTGTATTTTTTTGTAATCAAGACCTAAATCTTTAATGATTTTCTTCGCGGCTCTAAAAGATAAAGGTATGTGGACCTGTGGAAAAGCCTCTCTCATCAACTCTTGTATATCCCCAACTGCAGACTCTGTAATTCCATGTACACATTTTAAAGAATAAAGCCCGATGATAAAACTTAATCTTGAAAATTTTGAACAGCCAGGATATAATGGCTGCTTTCCATCTTCGACAAGGCGATAAAATCTTTTAGCATCGGCATTTGGTTGATCAGAATTCTCATCTTCATAGTTCTGCATATTTCCAAGAGTACGGTGCTACATTTCACCTAGATTATCTCCAAAATCACCAGCATCACAATCTATATCTTCATAACTCCTTCCATAATTTGGGTGAGATACCTCACAAATCCATTTCACATACAATGGAGATGGACCATTGCAGATGAGATGATCATAAATTATATCTGGATGATGAACACTTGCTATTTTTACAATTCTTGCATGGGCACGTCATTTCATCGCCTATGGCCAATCTAGAAAAACCGTTTTGTATAAAGGCTCTTATCCTGCTAATATATCCTTCACTAAACTTTGGAAGTTCTATCCAAACGTTTTCGCTGTCCATCACTACAATTATGAATATGAGTATTTTAACATAAAAAGATAAAATTTGTGTGTGTGTCCAACAAGAGGAAACCTAGACAAGTCGAATTGTTAATTCAGGCCGAAATAAGAATTTATAAATGGTTTAAATCGAAACCCTAAAGTGATAGGAGAGAGTGTTATACCACAAAATCGAAACTGAAGCCCTAAAGTGATGTGAACAATGCTTGAACCCCCAAATCGAAGCGAAATCACTGAACAAAGCTTGAACCCCCAAATCGAAGCCCTAATCGAACCGAAATCGCTGAACCCCAAATTAAGAATGTTCGCTTGAACCTTTGTAAGAAGACAGAGAAGAATGAAAATAAAAAGTTATTTGCAGGGACTTTTTTCTTCGCGGCTCTAAAAGATCAAGGAGTGGTGTTTAGATTGATGAGGTGTCACGTTCTACCTTGTAGGATTTACCTTGGTAGATTGGCACGGATCGGTGCGAAAGATATGCAAAGGTCTGCTATAGCAACAATATAAAACAATGTTGCATCAATTACACTTGTTTAGCTAGAGCAACATTTTTATGGCTAAGGCAACACCAAAAATTCAACGTTGCAGTAGGACCAAAATTGTATAGCTATCGCAACATTTTACCTGGCACCACCTTGCAAAAATGTTGCAGAAGGCCATCTATGGCGTAGTGAAGGCTGTTGAGCTTAAATAAAATGGGTTCGTATGGAACCCATGCACTATGAAATAAAATACCATGTAAGATAAAATAGAAATGAATTAAAAATAAATTGATTTGGAGATCAATTTAAAATTTGTTATCAAATAAAAAAAATCTATGAACTGGTAAATGTAAATAAAATTGATTTTAAAATATTTTTGGAATGATGTCGAGTATAATAAATTGGTTTGGAATCAAACTTTTGGATATGAAAGAAATGCAATGAAAGTTTGTGAAATTTCAAAGGAAATTTGTTGAGGGTAAAACCAGGATTGGTTTGACTTTTGAGAAATGTGATTTGAAAAGTTGGAGATTCCAAAATAATTTGAAACCAAAGGTCGGATGTTTAAAAATCCTGATGAGATAGGTTGTAAGCTTATAAATGAAGTTGATTTTTAAATCAGAAAGGGAATACAAATTTTGAATGTTGGAAATTTAAATTTAAAGTGGGAGGTTAAAAATGAAATTAACTTGGATTGGGGAATAAAATTTAACTGGATTGAAATTAATTGGATAAGCTGAAAATAATATCCAGTTGTATTCGAATTTAGTTGAAATTGAATTGAGTTAAATAAATCCGAGTCTAAATAAAAATTCAACTAAGTTATTGGAATGGAATTATATTCTTACCTGAATAAGGGGAAAATAAGTTGGATAAGAATTAGATTGAAATAAATAAATTAAAATAACTTGTAAAAGAATTAAAAATTTGTGAAATAAAATATGCTTGGGTTATAAATAAGCATAAGGCTTGAGTTAAAAATAAAAGAAAAATATATTCAAGCTTAGAATGAATGGAAATGTGTATAATGATAAGTGGTGACTTCTAAAATTGAAAAATGGGATAGAAAACCCAAAATAAATATTTTTGATGAATTGAAAAATAAAATGAAAATCAAAACTTGAATTATAAAATAAATTGAACTTAGGAAAATTTAATGAAGAGATTTTGAGATTAAAATCAAGTTCTGGATTATAAATTGGGGAAAGACTATTTAGATAATAAATTAGTTAATGAAATATGTAAATGAAACCTAATATAGTTAAATAGAAGCTGAATTGTGAGTTTGTGATGAAGTTTGGAAATAAAACTCAAGTTATAAATTAAATTCGACTTAAATTATTGGTGAAGTAAATGTAATTGGACTGTGAGTTCATGAAATTGGGTGGTAAATTGGAAATGGATAGTGGATTCAGAACTTGAGTTATAAATTAAAATTTAACTTGAAGTGTTAAAAAATTAAATATAATTGAAATGTATCGAATAAAAATGAAAATGGATTAAAATAGTAATGATTTGTATTGCAAATAAAATCAAAATAAGTAGAAATAAACTGGAAATGGCCATGTAATCAATTGAATGAGTTAAATCTGGAAATTTAAATTTTATAATAACTAATCAAATGAAATTGCAGATTTAAAATGAGATTTAATTGAGAGAGAATTAGGTTGAATAGAAAACAAAATTTTCTTGTACAATGAAAATGAGCTTAAGTATAAAATTTGAATAAATTGAAGTAAATTAACTTAAGTTAAATGGATGGAGGAGAGTTGAATTGAATTCAACTTAAACTAAGTTTAATAGTATTGGATTGGTTTTAAATCAAGTGAAAATAAATTTTAATCGAAATAAAATTCGGTGAGTTACAGATAATATTTAATGGAATGAATTTCGTAAATAAATAATTGTAAATCATTTAAATTGTTAAGGGATTGAAATAATTTAGAGTCAATAAGAAAAATTGAATGGTTTTAAATGAAACGCAAATGAATGGATTGTGAATAAAATTGAAATGGAATGTGTCGAGCTAAATAAATGGTTGTGAATGAATTAAAATAAAAAGGAAATTTAATTGGTAATGAAGATGAACCTAAGTTGTTAATGGTTTTGAATTAACTGGTTTGGTTAGTAAAATGAAATGCAAGTGAATGGATTCAAATTTAAAATGCAATGAAAATGAGAATATATGGATTGTGAATAAATTTAAAAATGGAATAGAATTAAGTATAAATTGAGTTGAAATCAATTTAAATTGGTTATAAAACATAAGTACTCATTTATTCACATAGATCTTGTCAAATTGCATAGAATAAATTGTCACTGGATGTAAATGGAAGTAATTAAAATTCTATGAATTGATAGGAGTAAAATAAATTGATTTTGAGATCAATTGAGTTAAATATGAGGTCCTTTTGCTTAAAAATAAATTAATGTAGGCTTGTGAGTTGTTAACCATTCGGATTAAGTGAAACGATATGAGATTGGTTGTAAGCAATTAAAATTAATGTTGGAATATTTAAATTGCTTATAAAAGTGCTTAATGTGCATTTCTTTTAGAATTCATGTGTTTAACTATTGCAAATAGGTGAAATGTTGTTAAACTTCATATATATGGCACTACGTGTTTTAGTTGAGTAAGTACAGGTACGCGGAAGCCATGTGGCTAGATTTTGGGCAAGGTAATTGCTAAATAAATAAGCTGTTTGCTTAAAAATGCTAAATAAGGTTAGCCTACGCAATAAAAATAGGAAATATAAATTGTTTTTGGTTTTTCCGACCGGGTGGGTCGATGTATATATATTTATATCTTTTGTCAAATTGCAAAAGCTCCTCCGTACAAAGGAGACTCTGCCGAAATTTTCTGAAATTTTGGGAGTTAGAAAATTTTTGGAAAATTTTGTTAACGACAAAACGGTTTCAAATTGGAAATTGAAATAAATTAGTGAATAAAAATAATTTAAAATAATGACATGAATTGGTTATAAATGGAAAATAAGATTCAATATTTGGAGTTGAAAATAAATTGAATTCATATGGTAATGAAAGAATCAATTTGAATAGAAATAGATATAAACTAAAGTAGTAAGGTAAAAATAAATATAAGAAACATATTAAATGCTTATACCAAACTTAAGAAGGGAATGGTAAATTCTCAAATGAGAAATTGATATTACAAATATATTCTAAGTTAATATTTGGATGAATAGAGATTGACATTTAGTAAGGAAGTCAATAAAATGTTTTGAATGATGTGATTGGATATTATTGCTAGGTGGAATCTACAGGTATTATGAAGGAAAAGAAAACTGGGTTTTGATTTCAGAAGATAAATTTGAAATGCTCGACAAAAAGGTATGTTTATAAATTTCTGTGAAATTTGATTAGGTTTTTCGGTCTACCCACTTGGCGTTTTGTTTTCTTTTGGAATTTGGGAGCCCATAGAGGCCTTTTGTAGTTGTACCGAGCTAGCTAAGCAAAGGAGAAGCCGACAAAAAAATTCGGAAATTTAGAGAGTTAGAAATATTTTGAGAAAATTTGAAAATTTTAAACTTGGTTTTGAATTATAATTTGAATAGTTGAATAAGTAAAGTTATTTGGGAACCATGGAAAAGCTTGGAAAGTTAATAAGAATAATAATGGGTCCTTTATAAAAATATAGTTGGTAAGATGTTGAATTGTTAGAAACTGTTTGGATTTGGGGAAAATAATAAACGGGTATTGGACCATTCTTCCTAACTAGTAATTTCGAGGACGAAATTCTTTTAAGGTGGGAGGAATGTGACGACCCAGAATTTTTAAGCCTTTAAAATCGGATATTTAATTGATTTTAATATTTAAAGGTTAATTTTTAACTTGAATTCAAATCTCACTATTTATTTGATAATTAAATTATTGAATTAAATAATTTGAAGTTGGGAAAAGGGTTGAATCTGGAGTTTTAAGCCTATTAAAAATAATTTGAAAGCTTATAAAATTTATATTGATAATATTGAAGATAATAAAAGTGTTAAAATTAAATTTAGCAGTGATTTGTTCAGTTTTAAAAATATATCTTTTAAATTTAAATTAAACACAGCCTTCCGAGGCACGGTCTCGGAATTCGACGAAACCAGTTCCATTGGATCCGTAATATTGTATTATTATCGGATTTCAAATTTCGTATTGAACAGAGTTATTTTTTGAAGGTACGGCATGTAAACGCGCTGAAATTTTATATCGAAAATTCAAATCGGTTTCGTTCTTTTTTAACGAGGAAAAATAAAATAAAATAATAGCGTCGCCTGCCTCTATCCCTTCTTTTTTCTAAATCACCAAATTTCTTTTCCCAGGCTTCCTAATCGAGTCGAATAAAACTATATCTTCGTTCCTTCCTTTGCAAGCCAAACATAAAATAATAATAAAAAAGAAGAGGCTTCGTTCATAAGCTAATGACCGAAAGGATAAGCTCATCTGCTATCCCTCTCATTTTACTAAGAAATAAAAATAGAGCCGAACCCTTCTGTTCAAATCGATCGGCTAAATAAAAAAAAGAGTAATGGCCACTGTAATTTTCCCAAATCAACTCGTCCACCCTCTCACGCGATTCCAAAGCGAATTCCTTTACAGTTCTTTTCTTGGCCAATCGAAGAAAATAGAGATGCTTGTAATCGCGAGCTTCGTTCGAGAGGCGGAATCGAGGTTGATCGCAGATTTGGGGGCGGCACTGTAGGGGAGGGCCGTCGCGAGTCAATCAACGACGAGAGCGAATGGAGTTCGCGTGAAGGCCAGGTGGCACCACGATACTCGAGCAGGGTTCGTCGTGTTCGCTGTGTGGTCACGAGTGGTGATCGGCGACAAGGCAGCGGGGGTTATCGGAGGCGTCGCGTGATTTCTGGGCGTACTTTTCGGCACGATGTGGTGGTGGTTCGAACCCAGGGTGGTTTTGCGGTGAGGTATTGTTGTTTTATTTTCTTTCTTTCCCCGATGAATATATATATATATATATATATATATATATATATATGCTTGTAAGCAGAGAAGAAAATAATTTTAGATTTGTATATGTATGAAGTCGATAGCTATTTTAAATTTAGAAATAAATAGATAAACATAAATATGTGTATAGAAGATTTTGGAAAAATTATAGGAATTTTAAAATATTGTTTAGGGTAATTAATGTATTTAATAAACTTATTTAATTTATCTTAGTTACTGGAAATAATTTATTATAGGAATTAGTTTAAGTACAAATTATTATATTGAATTAAAATATATAAAGGGAAATTAATAATTCAATTTATTTCAGATATTAACAAACTGTATAGATATTTATATAAGGCCATAAACTGAAAAGAAGCAATCCGGTGTGGATGTGGGTTGCAAAACAGGAGTAAAAGGTGAGTTAATCTCACTCAGCTGAATTTAAAACTTAAATGATTAAATTTAAATAATTGTTTGGATGGTTGAATTGATTGATGTGCTACAGTATGGTATATTTTGGGATTGGTATTTATATTGCGCTAACGTCTGTGGATGCAGGGAAACAGGTTGGAGGGATCCAACTGGATCCCTCAACTTTTATTTAAATTATTTAATACCCTCTGTTATGATTATTTGATATTCTATGATGAATTATATTGGAATATTGAATGTTATGGTTCGATTTGATATGATTGGGTGTAATGAATTACCAAAAATATATAAATTGGATTTTTGAAAGAAAATAAAAGAAGTGAATTTGTAAGTAAAATAATTATAGAAATTTGAATAAATTTAAGAATGAATTGGAAAAGAAATAAAGTGATTTTAAAATTCTGATAAATAAATCTTGAGTATAGAATGGAAATTTGAATAATCAGGAGATTAATGAATTTTAAACTTCAGTATTATTATTTTAAAAGAACAAAACAATTATTTAAAATTTAAGATTTAAATTATTGAAAAGAATAAAAAAATGGGAATAACCTGAAATTTGTATATTTCAGTTAAAAAGGTTTGAAATCAAACGGAAATAATAATAATAATAATAATAATAACAACAACAACAAAATCCATAATTAATGAATTTTGAAATGAACTGAGTAAGTAAAGAAATTTATTTCAAATGGAATAAATTGAGAATCCATTTGAAAATTGATTTAAGTGATCGAGATTTGAAATTCTCCCTAAATAACCAAGTACGTTTTCAAAGTAAATTTTTAAATATAAATTAAAGATTTTAAAGTTGTTTTAAAAAGCAAGTTTTAGAAAATTTATTATTTCTAATATTTAAAATTCTAAAGAAAGTATTTCCTTTTAATCTATTATGGTAGTAATTATTTAAAGAGTGACTTAGGATTTTGTTTTAAAAAGTAAAAAAAATCTAGTTTGATATTTTATTTAGTAATTTTTTTTTTTGCAAAGCAAGCCGGTTTTATAGTGGACCGTCCACTTTTTATTACGAAAGTAATAAAGTTGAAGTACAGGTGTAAGGTAAAGCACCTTAACTACTAATTTTATTTATTTAGTAACTTTATTTTCAAATATTCATATAGTATGTATTTTTAACAAATTATTGAAGTAGTTTTAACTTGAATGTTTTAAAGTATATTTCAAAGTAAAGTGTTTTAAATTATTTTAAAAATCTAGTTTTGTGCTTGATGATTTCAGTGGAGATAGAAAATATTTGGGAAAGCTTATTCTAGAAAAGAAAGATAGTTTGGAAACTGTTTTCAAAGGATTGAAAATAGAAATATATCTTGTAAAGATATTTTGAGATAAATAAATAATTTGGGAAATTATTTATTGTTGGATGGTTGTTTGTGAATATTAAATGATAGTTAAATCACCGACTATGAATATTGGACAAATGCGCTGATCGTTTCGAAGAGACCGGGATCGAGATTTATTTCTCGAAAACCACTTCGATCTGGTTTGTACGTTTTCGTGGAAAAAGTGTTTGGATTCGAAGATGGAGCAGTGAAGTGCAAGGGCTAGTCGCTGCTAATCCTGAAGATATTTCCAAAATGAATGTAGTAGGAATAGTGCCTTTGGTTCCGTTCGAACCTGGGACGGACTTGTATGAATGAATGCTTTCGAAACATCGTCAGGTGGACGATAGGCATTCTAAGAGATATGTTCTAAAAAGCTAACGCTTAGCCTCATGCCTCATCAAATGGGAATGACTGAAAATCAGGGGTTATGCTACAAGGCTAGGTGGGTAGAACCCAAGCAGGGTGAGGTCATCCCTGCCTGGATGTCCCTTTTTATTTCGTCTTAGTGGGCGGTTGCTGATCCCAACCGCGGGGTGATCTCACTCGGGATTATCCAGTAAGGAGTAGTCACGGTCTTGTGTTGCAGGGGAGCGGGCGTACTCCTCGGTGCTGTGATCTAGGCCACGTACTATGACAGGTGGTACCCCAGTTCCTAGTCATTAGTTGGAAATCCATTCTCCCTACGAGCCTTGCACGAGTGTTGTTTGTATTACCCACTCTGTGGCTGGTAGTTGGAATTTAATAGATGTAACAATTTCGGTTATTTTATAAGTATTTGTATATAGACTCTATTATAATATTAGAGGATTTCTATAAAAATTGTTTTAGCTATTGTAAGGTAAAAACCCGACATGTTTATTTGTGGCGTGGTCTTACGAGATGCTTTTGTTTTCAAAGGATTTTGAAACTTTAATAATCAATTGGGTGTGATTTTCTCACGTTGGTATTCCAGACTAACTCGGGTGTTCTTTAATTGTAATGCTCGGGTCAGACCGAGTATTATAGGATATAGGATATGATGTTGTGGAGCTTAGGAGACGAGCAGGATGACGATACGTATATCCGTACTTGTTTTACATATATATTCCGCTGTGTTGAGTAGTTCTGTATCCATTTGTATGATATTGATGTTAAGCTGTGATTGATGTGCTCTGATGATGTAATATATAAGCAGATATTTGATTTTGAGTAAAGATCATTTATTATCTATTATATTTTATTCCGCTGCGATGGTTAGATTCTGTTGTTGTTTTCTATTTTCTTCTCCTACCTCTTCTTCTTTAACCCAAATGGTTCGTATTTCTGTACAACTTGAGTTGATTTAGGTAGAATAGTGTTGACTCAAGGAGTACGGATTTGCGGGCTGTTACAATTTCCTTCTCCACTCCTCATTCCAATGGCATACAAACCAAAAAACCAAATTCCCAAATCATTTTGAAATCGAAAAAATCAAACTCTTCCAAACCCTATCAAATTATATACCATTTCGAAGCTCTCGATGAGCGTAATCCACTGGCATGATTCGTTTTTGTCATCGAATCACCATTTGTCCAGAAATTGAGTATGAACCACGGCTGTTCATTTTACGTTTTGTCGATCCTAAAGGTGGATCGTCTCCGATCGACGATCGGGAGGCGGCGTTGGGAAGGGCTCGTCGAGTAGGTCATGTGGATGGTGCTTGTTAGTCGTATGGTGGTCAGAATTGGCCTCAAATGACAATTTTAGGCGAGCGGCGGCGGTGGCTCTAGGCGGCGTCGAAGGAGCACGCGTCTGGGTGAGGGGGGCGTCCCTGGCCATGGAGCGTCGTGGTGCTGATCGATCTCGAGCCTAGGGGTCGTAGCGGCGGAAAAGCATGGATGAAAGGTGGTGGCTGGTGTTGCAAGGTATCGGGTCGCATACGTGAAGATGGGGGACTTAGGGTTTCGCACGTGCAAGCTAATGCTGACGTGTAAAGTTTGATTTCTTTTATTTACTTAATTAATTATAATATGATCATGTAACTTCAAAACCTAATATATTTTGCATACGAAGTCCAATTCATATGCGGTTTGTTCTACTGGGATCGTATTGAAATTTTAGACATTTCGACACTAGTTTGGATGAATTCTGAGATTGTTGAATTTTGGGCCTTAAAATTAGACTTTAATTCGATTTAAATTCAAAGGTGAGTGTTTTGGTCCACTCACAACTTCTAAATTTTCATATGTTAGTTAAATTAAATTTATAGTGTGATTAGAAATTTATTTATGGCTGTTTGGTAACTTAAATTGCTATTCCTATTAATTTGATTTTATTTGAATTAAATTGTCATTTAATTAATTGTTGAATTTAAATTTCCAGTTAATTACCTATAAATGTTAATATGTTATTTGTTGTAATTTATTTGGTTGAATTGGATGATGATTCTGATGAATGTTTGATTTTATTATTGGATAGTTGAATGTTATTTATAGATTCTATCACTCTACAAGTTCCCTTAACTATTATTAGGAAAATCACTATGGGTTGAAATGATATATACCCGAACGATCTATAGATTAGGAATAATCGTTATGGGTTGAAATGATAGACTCAAGCGATTTTATGGATTTTTATATTAAATTCGGGATTGCAGTTTGAAATGATATATAAACGTTAAATTTTAAATTGCGGATTGAAATGATAAATATCTGTATCATTTAACTCTAGGGTAGAGAATTATATACGGACACTTGATTGGTTAAATTAAATAAATTTTAAAATCCTTAATTTTTGAATTTAATTAAATTATATTTGGGAATAAATTTTGTTTTATATAAATTGAAATTATTATCAAAATCCAAGTTTTATGTTAAAAATTAGAATTGGTTTGAAGGAACTATTTAAAGGAATTAAATTAAAATTTTAAGTTTGATTTTGAAGTATAATTGGAATTTATCGGAATTGAGTTATTAAAATCGTTTGAAATATAACTTTGAAAATATTTAAATTGGAGTAGTTTAAATTGATATTTCAAACAAGGATTGAAATTTGTATAAAATTAAATGTTTTATTGAAATTTGAATTGAAATTTTTTTTGTTGATTTGGAAATTGAAATTTGTCCGGATGTGTTGAAATGAAATAAATAGTTAGATTGATATAATTTTCCAAACTCTTATTTTAATATAAACTGTTTAAAAATATACTATTTCAAATTTCCTAATTATTAAGACTTTCAAATCAATAAACTATTTTAGTCTATACTAACAATATAAATTATTTAACCTATCTTAAACCAATTTAATTTGTTTTAAATCTAATTAATCTATTCTAAAGCTATTAAATCTATTTTAATTGTATTTAATCAATTTTAAATCCACTTAACTATCTTAAATTTAATTATAAAATATTTTAATCTATTTTAAAATATTTTAGAGTATTTTAACTATTTATATCTACTTAAACTATTTATAACTATCTAAACTCTCTTTTCAAATTTCAAACTACATAAAGTAGATGTGTTTATATTTTAAATCCTCGATTTTAAAGTGAATGTGGTTAAATCACATTATAACCTAAGTTGGCATTTATATAAATAATTTGAGTAAATATGATGATATTGAAATGAGGATTTAATCTGTTTTGAAGTATGATTTCAAAAGTAAATATAATTTCGAAGTGATATAGTTTGAATTGAATATGATATTTTGATATCAATTATGAAATGGTTTTGAAAATACAAAGGAACCATCCAGTGTGTAATAAGCAATTGGTTGTTAAAGAGATCGAGATCGAATATTGTCATACTCTATGCCAATACCAAAAACCATTTTAACAACTGTGTACGTGGTGAAGATTCCAAAAATGAAGTAGGATGGTTTGACGAACGATTTCTGTATGAGGTATGACGTGATCTTGACTCCCGTGAGTCAGCATAGATGTGACTAAAACAGGAGCCATGCCAGGCCAAGTGAGGTCATTCCTCCTATCGGACGCATATCTTCGATACCATTCTATTACTTTGTGATTGATTTGGTGGCCACCTTTGATTTCGATTATAGGAGTGTGTCCGAGGTGGACGGTAGTAGCTGTTATGCATTACTACCAGTCCGGGTCCGTAATTGGTATATCTACTCTAGTATTGTCTCGAATGTCGTGTTCACATGCCCTAGAGCGCCTTTTATGGTTTTTTTTGTACCGTACCTATGGGGTGCCCTCTGGGTAAACCTCTATTTTACGGAGGAGCTTACGGTACTGTATAGACTATGAGAATATATAAAATGTGTTAAGTGGGATATGGTTGATGCCTTAACGCTATTTTAATGCTTTTACTTTACTATATACATATTATAATAGCGTATTGTACTACATAGTAGATAGTTTAACGGATCCTTAGGAGAGTGAATCCTGAACATCTCTTAGGTTAATTGGTAACATGTCTACATATAATTGGTAATAGACTATAAATTAATTGTAATAATGTATGTATTAATTGATAATTGGCTTAAAAAAGTAATCGATAATTTAAAAGTTGCGGATTAATCAATAAAATAACATGTAAATAATTGTAAATGAATAAAATTAGTGTTGTAGTAATTATAACACTTGTTGTGGATAATAAACTTACAGATGTTAATAAATATAGAAATGGTGACAATTGTTATTTGTTATCAATTTATTTAAATCAATTGCAATTGAATGTCATTAAACGTTATAATGTGAGTTAGACAATAACTGCAAATTGTGAATAAATAAAATAAATAGAAATGAATAAAATAAATAGAAATGTAAATTATTTTCATAAGGTAATATTTTATCTATTAAAAGTATGAAACCAAGATAAATAAATTAATTGGGGTTTCAAATTTAATTAATGTGTAAAATCAAAAAAAAATCAATATAATTGAAATATAGTAGTTAATACAAATAAAAGATGGAAATTGTAGCATATTAGTGAAATAAGATATTGACAAATGTTAACTATGTGATTAGAGTAATAATTGATGGAATATAAAGATTGAAATCAAATTAAATCAATTTATTTGAATTAAATTATAATTAATTGGATTAATTGCAATTGAAATTGAACACTTTATTTTGAAAAATAATTAACACTGAAATTTTAGGTACACTTGTTTTAAGTTATCATAAATGTCTAACTAATCAAAAATGATGAAATTTGTTAGTTTATAAATATTGAATTAAAAAGTGATAAATTAATTTAATATTAATTTATTTAATTAACATGAAAATAGCCATTTTGTCCATTGTTTCAGACTTCGACAAAAACAGTTTCATCGGATCCGTAACGGGAAGTTATTGTAAGGTTTCAAGTTTCATAGCGGTCGGACTTGTCGTTTGATCGTACGGACTCGAAACACGTAGAAATCAATTTAATAAAATTCAATTGAAATCAATTTGAAATAAGCTGATTTTAAATCAACTTCTGCGTACAATGGAATTAGGATTTGAAACCTGTTCCATTAAATTTAAAAATGTCGAAAACATCTATTTTGATATATGGGATGACCCATTTTCGTTCCAGGAGCGAAACGGGCTTTACGGGTCGTATTTGTCGTTTCAAATCAATTCGGGTATTGTTTATATTTCTTACCGGGCTTCGTTAGTACATATTGTTTTGTTATGAACCCTAGCAGCCTTTCATTCCTCAATATTGTACATACGATTTCAACTATTTACTTTTCCTTCGGAATGGCAGAAACAGATTCAATCCCAAACCCTAATTCAATTTCAAATTCAATTCCAAAATCAAACTCCTCCAAACCCTAGCACATTATATATCATTTCGAAGCCCTCGATGAGCATAATCTTTAGTGTGATTTGTTTTTCTATCTGATTCACCATTTGTTCAGAAATTGAAGTTCAATCTCAGCCGTCCATATTAAGGTTTCATTATTTAACGGCGGATCTTCGATTCGGTGATGATAAGAGGATGTTGGAGCGTAGAGCACGACGTATGGAGTCGATCCATACAGTTCGTTCATGGTATGGGCGAGGGGATTCACCAGAATCGGCTCATCTTCGTGGCGGCGGCGGCCACCTCCATGCAACACCGGACGGTCGCGCTCGGCCATGGGAGGATCGGCTCGGCACGAGGGAGACAGTGGCGAGGGTCGATCGACGTGGAAGCGAGTGTAGGTGGCAGTAGAACCGATTGAGGGCGGCGGCGCATTTAGCGTTGCTCGGGTTCGATATTGTATGTGTGGAGGCCGTTCACGAGCGTGACGTGGAAAGGTAGTACATTATACCATTATTTATTTTATTTGTTTTAC
Organism: Allium cepa; assembly: GCA_030765085.1. NCBI lineage: Eukaryota > Viridiplantae > Streptophyta > Magnoliopsida > Asparagales > Amaryllidaceae > Allium > Allium cepa. The sequence continues at coordinate 925,381,599 of CM060931.1, read as the reverse complement.
AATTTCATTTCAACCGTTCTAATTAGCATAACTTTTTCATACGAACTTAGATCTAAGTGTAACGACCCGTAATTTTAACACTTTGAAAATGTGATATTTAATTATTTTAATTATTCAAATGTAGAATTTTAAAACTTGGACAATCATGTTTTATATGATAAATAAGAATGATAAACTTTTTTTGATATTGGATAAAACTTTTGGATTCCTATTGTAAAATTGACAAAAGTCGGATTTTGATAAAGTAGGATAAATATTTGACAAATTTGTTTAAAGGATAAATAATTTCTTTTAAATATATATAATCAATATCAAACTTATTCGATAATAATAGTAATTTAATTTATAACGGTTCGATAAATATTTAAAACTTGTTTTATAAAATAAATAAATTTCGTCGCATATCGATAAATCGATGTCGTATGCTTATAAGAAGATTTGGATATTGTTTTATATTATTTTATAAGTCAAATATGATTGTTTTAATTATTTAAAGATAATAATAAATTTATTTTGAATTTTGGTTTACATGAATAAATAGTTTAACAAAAACGTCAAAATGTGACCGGAAAACGTTTTGTCGAAAATCAATGTTTTGTTCAAAATAAGTTGCCGCAATGTTATCGAACTTTTGTTAACATGTTTTAATATACATGTTACACATTTTAATAACTAATCATATTTACTTTTACTAAATAGGATTAGAAAACTCCTAGAAGTCATTAGTAAAAGTAAGTAAGAATTAACAAAAGTAAGAAATGTAAACATCAAATCACATCAAATCAAAATCCAACAAAAGAATTAGTTTTCTTTACTTAATCATTAAGGACTAAGAGATAAAGAAAGAAGTGAAAGGATGATGTTAAGTATTGACAAAGTGGATGTTGCTTTAGGTTGAAGTAAGGATAGTTCTGTAATTTGGTAAGAGATTATTTTCGTAAATTTACCACTTCTTTCTTTTTCTATAAATGTCCACCTTCTTCTTCACTTTCATTCACATTTTTTTCTTCTTCTTTTCTCAAGATTCTTCACCTTCTTCCTCTTCTCTTTAATGGCTTCCTTGATATAGGAAAAAATTATAGAGAAATAATGTTAAAATATTTATAAAATATTCAAAAGAAATCAATGTTCTTCCTCTTCAAATCAAACTTCTCTTTTTCCCATATTTTACCTCTTCTTCTCTCAGCCATAACTTTTTCAGAATCAAACCAAAATGTAAAATTATTTTATCCAAATCATTTAAATTTCCAGTGGCTACAAATTTCATGTTTATCACTTTGTCTCATTCTAAAGATAACTAGTCAAAAATCCACTTATTTCCAGTGCATTTTCTGGCCCAATTTTTAAGCTAGATATTAGGTTATTTTGTTTTGATCATAATTTAGTCATAACTAAACCAAATTAAGAAATTGTTTTTTTAAAATATATGAAATTCCAATGGCTGCAAATTTTATGTTGACTACATTTTCCAGTTTTGAGGTTTGCTATACCTGAAACTCAATTCCTTAAAGTACATTTTTGGGCTCTATATTTGTGAATCCAACAATAGCTCTTTTTCTATTGACCATATCTTACTCAAGTATAATCAAAATTAAGTCTTTATTTTTCCTAAAATCAAGAGAAAAGAAATTTCAACAACTTTCAGTTAACAATTTTTTCAAATTTTGAGAGTGATAGAGTCAAAAACAAGAGAGAAGAAGACCTATTTTTGGGGTCTAATTTTGAGAATTCAAGGTCAAAGCTCTACCACTTGTTCTCTATACTTTCGGCCTACCTCCATCTCAATCCTCGCCGAGCACTTTCAAGGAAGGTAAAGTTGTTTACTATTATTTAAGTGGAGTAGGAAGTAGTTAGTGAAGCGTGGATTAGTTTAATGTTGGTAGGAAGTTAATCGCTTTGGTTTATGGTGATAAACTCTACTTAACATATATATATATATATATATATATATATATATATATATATGTATATATACAAGTTTGATAATGTGTTATGATTGCTATGGATTCTTATACATGCTTTGATCATTAAGTATTGATTGTTTGATATGATTTTTAAATTGTTTTACCAAGTCACGTTAATACACGTCCATAAGCACAAAGGAAATCACTTTTCTTTTTAAAATGAAATGGTGTATATGGAATGCTTAAACCTTTTGGAAATAGTTTTAAAATGAGCTAGAAATTTTTTATAAACATTTAAATACGTTTAAAGAAATAAAGAAAGAAAATCAAGATTTCATCTTGTATAATTTAAAATATGTCCAAAATAATTTTCCATAAAAATAGCGCTTCTGAAGTAAAGTGACCAAAGTTTAAAATTGATATTTTAATATGAAATAAATTATAAAAAATCTTTTAAAATGTTTTAAAAGAGATTTAAGTTGAAAAGATGGATTTCTAAATGATATAAACGTCGTTTTGAAGAATATAGCTTTTAAAACACTATTTGCAACACTTTTCGCAACGCTTTTCGCAGCAATATTAAATAAGTTTTGAAATGTAGTTTTAAACTTAACAATTCTTTCCTTAGTATTTGTGAATGATTTTAAAATAATAATTAAGTCATTTAAAGATGATTTGGAAGTTTTAATAAGAGATTGAATAGATGGTCAGTAGGAATTGTTTATAACGCTTAAATAATAATTGAAGAATATTGAATGTAATAACAAACTGAGTATGTGAAAATGACTAGTACATTTGTCCTGCCTATGAGATCTGGGAAGATAAAATAAAGTGTTCAACTAAGGTTAAGATAGAGTAACCGGTGTCCTGAACTTACTTGGCCCATGTTTTCTCTTTTTAGGCGAGGGGTGGAATAGATCGAAAGGAAAGCCTGGATGCTCTAAAAGATCATATATAAGTTTTTCCAAGATAAGAGAAAAGAAATAAAATTTTTGAATGTTAATAAACCACTTAACATCTTTTATTCGATGATTGGTACGAAGGAAGTGGGATCGGATTTGGGTGATTTCTATTTGAAAATCACTTTAACTAATTTTCGAAACCCCATATAAACTTTGAAAGTTGTTATGCTGTGATACCAAATGAAAGTGTGCAATGGATTGTGTAATATAGATATATGATAACACAGAGTATAATGATGATAGTTATGTTGTAAATAATGCGGAATATAAAAGCAGTAATGCAAAATGACATCAGGAATTTTTATACTGGTTCGGAGCACCGTCCTACGTCCAGTCCCAGACTCCTTCTGGAATTTCACTAAAACAACAACCCTCACTTAACCCGGAGGAACAGGTATATACACACCTGAGCAGCCGAACAGGGACCTGAGCAGCAGAATAGGATTTCACCTCAATAGCTGAAGAGGACTTCACTCGCCTGAGCAGCAGAACAGGACTTCAACAAATACAGAAAATAGTTTTGACTTTTGTGTGTTCTGATAATATGGATTTGTCACTTGTAGTACACTCTTCCTATAATCTTCTCCTCGAGTATAGATTTATATATTTGAAGTATGTGAAGAATAGAAATGTATAGTATTGCTTTAATGCAGAATAATTGAAAGTATGATAGCAAATAGATTCCAAAGTATTAGATCAGAGAGATAAGAAGATTTGATTGTGATGAAGTTTATGAGTAAGTAATTAGGAATCAAGTTGGAGTATGTATTTATATAGGCTAGAAAGCAGTGACTGTTGATGAAGAGTTTTGATTGAAGTGTTGCATCCAAATCTTTTCGTAGAGGTTCGTAACTCTTCACAAAAAGTCATGCCTTTTAAAAAAGTAGCCATTCTAGAAATTCAATCAACTGAGCTTTTGGGTCAGTCAACTGAATATTCAAACGAACTTGAAAACATATGTTTGTTTATCTGTGCACCTGTGTATGTTGTACAGTATTTTCTAGGTCAGTCGACTGACCTGGTAAAATCTATGCAATTTACACAGGTTTTTCAAGTATAATAATATATACAACTTTAAACACTTATATAATATAATATTTATAACTTTAAACAATTATACATGCTTATATATGTATAAGTTATTTGGAAATAAGATGATTAATTATATAAGCTAATATATACGTAAACGAGGAGAGATTTTAATAAAATTAACCTAAGACTCAAAAACAAAATAATATAATTGATGCACCGGTTTTGAAATCTTGTGCTCTTGTAGTATATATTATCTTTTTGTCGTAGCAGTTGTCAAATCTGTATGTCGTAGTGATAGCTTCGTGTCATGAATCAAAATCAAGTTTTCAACATTCTTCCCCTTTTTGACTGATGACAACCTGTAAATAGATATAGATTTCGACTGTATATATATAACATAAATACTTACTCCCCTTGAATCTTTGGCGATATACATCCTGCATTCTTAATGTCAGTGATAATTTTCTTCCCCTTTGTCATCGACAAAAAGGAATAAAGAACATGAACGGTATAGAAAAAAATAACTACTACTTATAATGTAAGGTATCAAAAAAATTAAAATTTAAAGCATGCGATACCCAAGTTCCTTATAATTTCCTAATTTTTAGGAAACCATACCCATTTGGGTGCGGTTGAACCTTTAAAAATATAATTTTCATTATTAACTACCATATCAAATAATTATTAATGTATTTTTCTCTATTTTTTCAATTAATAGGAACCCAAGTACTTAGATAATTTTTATTCATATTTTCCGTCAATGATTTGTACTTCTAAAAAAATTATAAACATTATTGGTCATAACAGTATTTGAATTTCTATAAAAATTGGATTTAGACTTTACTCATAATCTAGTACTAACACTAACATATTTATTATACATGAAAGCATGTCTAGTGCTATTTCTACGATCTATTTTATTATATCCTAAACCACTTTTATCATTTAAAGGTCTAGAACTAGATAAAATCTTGTTTAAATCGTTTTGACCTTTATTCAATTTTGTAACTTCAGTGTCAAGTTTATCAATTTTAGCTTTAAAGTCACGATTATTATTTTCAAAAGAAATATTACTATTATTCAAAATATCAATTTTCTCATTTAATTTAGAATTCTTGTTTTTTGACGTACAGTTCTCATTTCTGAGAAAGGAATTTTGAGATTCTAATTTATCTAAGGAAGATTGTAATAAATCATTTTGACTTTTCAAATTAATATTTTCTTTTGCAAATTTCTCTGTCTTTTTCAAATATGATGTTTTGTTCATCTAGAAAATTTGTAAGAGCCTCAAAATTGTTCTTTAAAACACCAAGTTGATTTTCTAAATCTAAATTCTCAATTTTCAATTTCTTATTTTGAAGTTCAACCGATTTCACCTTTTCTAAAATAATAAATTAAGCTTTGAAATCTTATTGCTCATACTAACTAATTCATTATTGTCTTTTACTGAAATTTGTAAATCAGAAAGTACCTTTTTGTAGTCCTCACTGGTGGCTTTGACAGGGATTTTGCCTGTTGTATTTCGACCGGATCGTGTTCTAGTCATTATTCTATGATGTTGTGACGATCGATAGAATTCCAGGCTCTGATACCAAATGAAAGTCGCTATGCTCTGATACCAAATGAAAGTGTGTAATGGATCATGTAATATAGATATATGTTAACACAGAGTATAGTAATGATAGTTACACTGGTTCGGAGCACCATTCTACATCCAGTCCCAGACTCCATCTGGAATTTCACTAAAACAACAACCCTCACTTAACCTGGAGGAACATGTATATACCCCCCTAAGCAGTCGAATAGGGACCTGAGCAGCAGAACAGGATTTCGCCTCAACAGCCGAAGAGGACTTCACTCTCCTGAGCAGTAGAACAGGACTTCAACAAATACAGAAAACAGTTTTGACTTTTGTGTGTTCTGATAACAATGGTTTGTCACTTGTAGTATAATATTGTTTTAATGCAGAATAATTGAAAGTATGATAGTAAATAGATTCCAAAGAATTAGATCAAAGAGATAAGAAGATTTGATTGTGATTAAGTTTATGAGTAAGTAATTTGGAATCAAGTTGGAGTATGTATTTATAAAGGCTAAAAAGTAGCGATTGTCGATGAAGAGTTTCGATTGAAGTGTTGCATCCAAATCTTTTCGTAGAGGTTCATAACTCTTCACAAAAAGTCGTGTCTTTTCAAAAAGTAGCCGTTGTAGAAATTCAGTCAAATGAGCTTCTGGGTCGGTCGACTGAATATTCAAACGAATTTGAAAATATAAATCCATATATCTGTGCACCTGTGCATGTTGTACAGTATTTTCTGGGTCAGTCGACTGAGCCTCTGAGTCAATCGACTGACTTGGTAAAATCTATGCAATTTGCACATGTTTTACAAGTATAATAATATATATAACTTTAAACACTTTTATAATATAATATATATAACTTTAAACAATTATACATGCTTATCTATGTATAAATTATTTGGAGATAAGACGATTAATTATATAAGCTAATATATACGTAAACGAGGAGAGATTTTAACAAAATTAACCTAAGACTCAAAAACAAGATAATATAATTGATGCATCGGTTTTGAAGTATATATTCTCTTTTTTTTCGTAGCAGTCGTCAAATCTGTATGTCGTAGTGATATCTTCGTGTCATGAATCAAAAAGAAGATTTCAACATTCTCCACCTTTTTGATTGATGGCAACCTGTAAATAGATATAGATTTCGACTATATATATATAACATAAATATTTACTCATTTTGGCGATATACATCCTACATTCTTAATGTTAGTGATAATTTTCTCCCCCTTTGTCATCGACAAAAAGGAATAAAGAACATGAATAGTATAGAACAAAATAACTACTACTTATAATGTAAGGTATCAGAAAAAAATTAACATTTAAAGCATTCGGTACCCAAGGTTCTTATAATTTCCTAACTTTTAGGAAACCATACCTATTCGGGTGCGTTTGAACCTTTAAAAATATAATTTTCATTATTAACTACCATATCAAAATAATCATCAATGTATTTTTCTCTATTTTTCCAATTAACAGGAACCCAAATACTTAGATAATTTTTATTCATATTTCCCGTCAATGATCTTATACTTTTAAAGAAATTATAAACATTATTGGTCATAGAAGTTTTTGAATTTCTACAAAAATTGGATTTAGACTTTACTCATAATCTAGTACTAACACTAACATATTTATTATACATGAAAGCGTGTCTAGTGATATTTCTACGATCTATTTTATTATATCCTAAACCACTTTTATCATTTACAGGTATAGAACTAGATAAAATCATGTTTAAATCATTTTGACCTTTATTAAATTTTGTGACTTCAGTGTTAAGTTTATCAAATTTAGCTTTAAAGTCACAATTATTATTTTCAAAAGAAATAATACTATTATTCATAATATCAATTTTCTCATTTAATGCAGAAATCTTGTTTTTTAACGTACAGTTCTCATTTTTGAGAAGGGAATTTTGAGATTCTGAATTATCTAAAGAGGATTGTAATAAATCATTTTGTCTTTTCAAATCCAAAATTTCTTTTGAAAATTTCTCTCTCTTTTTCAAATATGATGTTCTGTTCATCTAGAAAATCTGTAAGAGCCTCAAAATTGTTCTTTAAAACACCAAGAATAGTGTCACGAATCAAAACTAAGTTTTCAACATACTTAACGTCTTTTTATCAATGATTAACATGAAGGAACCGTGATCGAATTTGGGTAATTCCTATCTGAAAAACTGGGATCGAATTTGGATGATTCCTATTTGAAAACCCCTTCAAACTAATTTTCAAAATAAAACATATTGAAAACGAAGATCGTTGAAGATAAAGATCTTTGTGATGTAGGATTACTTGTCACTAGTACCTGGAGATGAAATTTACCAATTTAAGAGGCGGTAGTGCTTTGTTATAAAAATCTTCGATTTGCAGGAATATGATTTGACGTTAAGAACGAAATCTTTGATTAAGATTTAATGAATGATTTGGGAATATTTTCCCTAAGTTAAAAGTTATGACTTGAATATATGAAATCTTTGATTAATATTTAATGAATGATTTGGTAATATTTTCACTAAGTTAAAAGTTATAACTTGAATATAAGAAATCTTTGATTAAGATTAAAAGAATGATTTGGAAAGGTTTTCCTAAGTAAAAGAAAAAATGATTTGGAATTATTTCAGATTTAAGAAAGGTTTAAATAAATGAAAAAATTTGATAAATGAGGCTTAAAGATTCCATATACTCATGAAAAGAAAATGGAATGAATTGAAAAGAATATATCTAAGAAAAATATTTGATTTAAATAAAGAGGGAGTAATTGATTGATGATTGATGATTGATACACATATATGCACCTAACATTTTTTAAAGCGATGATTGGCTTCGAAAGAACCGGGGTCGATTTGGTGATCTCTATCCGAAAACCAGTTCGAACCAATGTATACGTTCGAAAGTGAAGACATGTTGAAGACGATGATTATTGAAGACCGAGGATCTTCATAGCATGAGAACTTCTTGTTGACATGCTCTGGGTCGCTTATAGAGTTATTTATAGCAATGGTCTCCTCACTGTGAAGATTTTTCTGATCGCAGTGACTACTCACTACTAATGGTAGTCAGAAAGTGCCTTTGGTTTCATTCAGTCCCAGAACGAATTTGTATGGACGAATGTTTGACATTGCATTTCTGAGACACAATGTTTGACTTTTACAAATGTACATGTGCTTGGTGGAGGACAAGGCAACTTCTCTTAGCTTAACACCCTTCTCTGAGACATATGAGCTCAAAAATTGTATGCTTGTGGGAGTCAAATAGTGATCAATGGAATGGCAGTGTGGCACTCAAAGTGGAACCTGCTATGATAAAACGTGGTTTTTAATGAAAAGTGTGGCTTTGAAGAAATTGATCGTAGCTTCGCAAGCCTTACACCCCGATTATGATGGGACTCTATGCGGTCAAATGTATGCTTGCATTTTGGATAGTAGTGATTTAGGTTATCAGATGTTCTGATCCCTAGGTACCAGATACGTGTGGGCCTCATGGCATGGATTCGCAAAGTCTGAGTCCTTGGATGTTATTCGCAAATTGTATCCCCTTATATCCATTTGTGTTGTTATGTAACGGTGTCTAAGTCTTGGACGTAAGCCGTGGATACAAATTGATCTATCCACCAGTTTTCTATCATGTTGGAAATCCAATCACAGTACGAGATTTACGGTTTTGATTGTAGTCTCAAAACAGCTGTAATGACTTCCAAACATTTCAACTACCCCTTGTTGTATCATATATTCCACTCGGTATATTTCGTTGATCCAGTCCAGATATATTACCTTAGATTTAGTCTAGGTATTGATACCTTATTTGAATAAGTTTATTTGAAAAGCGTTTTCAAAAGAATGTCATTAAAAGTAATATCAAGTGTATTTTGGTATAAAAGTATTTTGGTTATCATAAGGTAAAAACTTGTCCATGTTTATGTGTGGGTGTGGTCTTATGAGATACCCTTCTTTTCAAAGGTTTTGATAAAATCGTCATGATCTATAGATTTAAAATTTCAAGTATCTCACGCTGGTTTATCAAGCCTGATCCAGATATTTTTAATACTCGGTTTAGATGCGAGTAGTTTCAGGTTTAGGTAAAGACGGTTGGAGTTTCCAAAGGAGAGCTGGAGATCTTCATCATCATATGGACATATTATATTATCTGCTGCATCTATTTCATTAGTTTTTTTGTTTATCAACATTTTTAAGGGTAGGTGTTATAACTGTCTAGGCTGAACATAGGTTAGACTCTGATATTTTATTTTAAAATTTTCCGCTGTAAAGATTATTGTTGAAATAATATATGTTATTCCATTCATGTGAGATTTCGTTCTGTCTTTATTTTCTTTCTACCCTTAATGATCTATCTTTTCGTGCAATTTGAGTTGGACACGTGTGGTTTATTTTCGATTCAAAAGGTACGTAAAAAGGGGAGTTAGTGAAGCGTGGATTAGTCTGAATGTTGGTAGGAAGTTAATCGCTTTGATTTATGGTGAGAAACTCTACTTAACATCTATATTTATATATATACATGTTCGATGATGTTTTATGATTGCTGTGGATGCTTTTGTATGCTTTGATCATCAAGTATTGATTGTTTGATATGATTTTTAAATTGTTTTACCAAGTCAGGTTAATACACGTCGATAAGCACAATGGAAATCACTTTCCTTTTGAAATGAAATGGTGTATATGGAATGATTAAACCTTTTGGAAATAGTTTTAAAATGAGTTAGAAATGTGTTACAAACATTTAAATACATTTAAAGAAATAAAGAAAGAAAATCAAGATTTCATCTTGTATATTTTAAAATATGTCCAAAACAATTTTTTTTAAAAATCGCGTTTTTACAGTAAAGTGACCAAAGGTTAAAACTGATATTTTAATATGAAATAAATTCTAAAAAATATTTTAAAATGTTTTAAAAGAGATTTAAGTTGAAAAGATTGATTTCTAAATGATATAAAAGTCGTTTTGAAGAATATAGCTTTTAAAACACTATTTGCATCACTTTTCGCAACGCTTTTCGCAACAATATTAAATAAGTTTTGAAATGTAGTTTTAAACTTTGCAATTCTTTCCTAAATCTTTTTTGAATGATTTTAAAAGAATAATTAGGTCATTTAAAGATCATTTGGAAGTTTTAATAAGAGTTTGAATAAATGGTTAAGAGGAATTGTTTATAACATTTAAACAACAATTGAAAAATATTGAATATAATAACAAACTAAGTAAGCGGAAACGAATAGTATATTTGTCCCACCTGTGAGATCTGGAAAGATAAAACGAGGTGTTTAACTAAGGTTAGGGACGGAGCAACCAGTGGCCTGAACTTGCCTGGTCTATGTTTTCTCTTTTTAGGCGAGGGGTGGAATAAATCTAAACGAAAGCTGGATGCTCAAAAAGATCATGTTTAAGTTTTTCCAAGATAAGGGAAAAGAAATAAATTCTTTGAATGTTAATTAACCACTTAACGTCTTTTATTCAATGATTGATACGAAGGAACCGGGATCGGATTTGGGTGATTCCCATCCGAAAATCACTTCAAACTAATTTTTGAAACCCTATATGAACTTAATATCTTTTTGTTGATGATTAGCACGAAGGAACCAGGATCGGATTTGAGTGATTCCTATCTGAAAAGCCGGGATCATATTTGGGTGATTCCTATCTGAATACTCCTTCAAACTAATTTTCGAAATTAAACATATTGAAGACGAAGATCGTTGAAGACGAAGATCTGCATGATGTAGGATTACTTGTCACTAGTCCCTTGAGGTGAAATTTACCATGTTTAAGAGGCAGTATTTCTCTGTTATGAAAGTATTCAATTTGCAAGAATATGACTTGAGTTTAAGAATGAAATCTTTGACTAATATTTAATGAATTATTTGAGAATATTTTCCCTAAGTTAAAAGTTATAACTTGAATATATGAAATCTTTGATTAAGATTTAATGAATGATTTGGTAATATTTTCACTAAGTTAAAAGTTATAACTTGAATGTAAGAAATCTTTGATTAAGATTAAAAGAATGATATGGAAAGGCTTTCCAAAGTAAGAGAGAAAATGATTTGGAATTATTTTAGGATTTAAGAAAGGTTTAAATAAACGAAATGATTTGATAAATGAGGCTTGATGATTCCATACACTCTTGAAAAGAAAATGGAATAAACTGAAAAGAATATATCTAAGAAAGATATTTGATTTAAATAAAGATGAAGTAATTGATTGATGACTGATAAACACATATGAACTTAACATTTTTTAAAGCGATGGTTGGCTTCGAAGGAATTGGGGTCGGATTTGGGTGATCTCTATCCGAAAACCACTTCGAACCAATGTATACGTTCGAAAGTGAAGACATGTTGAAGATGATGATTATTGAAGACCGAGGATCTTCATAGCATGAGCACTGCTTATTGACATGCTCTGGGTTGCTCCCATTATAGAATTATTTATAGCAGTGGTCTCCTCATTGTGGAGATTTTTTGGATTGCAAGGACTACTCTCTACTAGTGGTAGTAGGAGAGTTCCTTCGGTTTCGTTCAGTCTCAGAATGAACTTGTATGGACGAATGTCTGACATTGCATTTCTGAGACACAACGTTTGACTTTTACAAATATACATCTGCTTGGTGGTGGAGAAGGCAACTTCTCTTAGCTTAACCCTTCTCTGAGACATATGAGCTCGAAGGTTGTATGCTTATGGGAGTCAAATAGTGATCAAAGGAATGGCAGTATGGCATCCAAAGTGGAACCTGTTATGATCAAAGCGTGGTTTCGTATGCAAAGCGTGGCTTTGAAGAAACTGATCGCAGCCTCGCGAGCCTCACACCCCAGTTATGATGGAATTCTATATGGTCAGATGTATGTTGCATTATGGATAGTAGTGATTTGGGTTATCAAATGTTCTGAGCCCTAAGTACCAAATATGTTTGGGCCTCATGGCATGGATGCGCGAAGTCCGAGTCCTTGGATGTTATTCGCAGATTGTGTCCCCTTTTAGCCATTTGTGTTATTGTATAACAGCGTCTGTGTCTTAGACGTAAGCCGTGGATACAGATTGATCTTTCCACTAGTTTCCTATCATGTTGGTAATCCAATCACAATACGAGATTTACGGTTTTGATTGTAGTCCCCTTTGGAAATCCAATCACAATAGCTGTAATGACTTGTAAACATTTCAGCTACCCCTTTTGTTATTATATATTCCGTTCGATTTATTCCACTGACCCAGTCTGGATATATTACCTTAGACTTAATTTGGGTATTGGCAACTTATTTGAATAAGTTTATTTGAAAAGTGTTTTCAAAAGAATGTCATTAAAAATAATATCAAGTGTATTTTGGTATAAAAGTGTTTTGGTTATCATAAGGTAAAAACCTGTCCGCGTTTATATGTGGGCGTGGTCTTATGAGATACCCTTCTTTTAAAGATTTTGATAACATCTTCATGGTCTATACATTTAAAATTTCGAGTGTCTCATGCTGGTTTATCAAGCCTGATCTGGGTATTTTTAATACTCGGGTCAGATCCGAGTAGTTTCAGGTTTAGATGAAGATGGTTGGAGTTTCCGGAGGAGAGATGGAGATCTTTATCATCGTACGGACGTATTCTATTATCCGCTGCATCTATTTCATTTGTTTTGTTGTTTGTCAGCATTTGTAAGGGCAGATGTTATAACTGTCCAGGCTGAATATAGGTTAGACTCTAATATTGTATTTTAAAACTTTCTGCTGTAAAGATTATTATTTAAATAATATGTTATTACATTCGCGTGAGATTCTATTCTGTCTTAATTTTCTTTCTACCCTTAATGATCCGTCTTTTCGTGCAATTTGAGTTAGTCATGTGTGGTTTATTGTCGATTCAAAAGGTACAGAAAAACGGGCCTTTACATTTGGCGCGGTTGGTTTCGTTGGGATCGTATCGAAATTCCGGACATTTTGACGCTGGTTTGGATGAATTCTGAGACTATCGAATTTTGGGCCTTTATCTAGATTTCAAATCGATTTGAAATCAAAGATGAGTGTTTTAACCCACTCACGGCTGCTAGATTATCTTACGTTAGTTAAATTATGTTTATGATGTGATTAGAAATAAATTGATTGATATTCGGTATGTTTAAATTGTCAACCTAATTAATTTTGATTTATTTTGATTTAAATTACCATTTAATTTATTATTAAATTTAAACTACCAGTTATTTACCTATAAATTATAATCAGTTATTTGTTGAAATTTATTGGTCGAACAAGATGATGATTATGATGGATGTTTGATGGTTGATATTGGATGATTGAATGTTATGTTTGATTTATATATAGTTATCACTCTACAAGTTCCATATGGGTTGCAATGATACATATCCGAACGTTCTATAAATTCAGAAAAAATCGTTATGGGTTGAAATGATAGACTCGAGCGATTTTATGAATTTCATTTAATTCAGGATTGCGGTTTGAAATGATACATAACCGTAAATTTTAAATGGCGGATTGAAATGATAAATATTAGTATCACTTGACCATAGGGTAGAAAATTATATATGACACCGGATTGGTTAAATTGAATGATCTTTATTTCTTTAAAGTTTTGAACTCAGTTAATTGGTATTTTGAAATAGAAATTGATTTATATAAACTGAATTATTTTCGTTATCAAAGCATTAATGCTGAAATTGGAATTGATTTATTGAATTTTTGAAAGGACTTAAATTGGAATTTCAAAGTTGAAGTGTCAAATATAAATGAATTTATCGGAATCGAGTTATTGAAAATGTTTGATATAACTTTGAAATATATTATAAAACAATTTACACTATTTTAATTATATCAACTATTTTAATCAATTTAAGACTATTTTATTTTTTAATCTATTATAACCTATTTAATCCAGTTTAATCTTTTTTACCTATTTTAAACTAATTAAATCTATTAATCTTTTTCAAATCTGTTTAATATAATTTAAATCTATTTAATCAATTTTAAATTTATTTAATCTATTTAAAATCTATTTAAGATAATTTAAATCTATGTAACCTATTTTAAATCTATATAGATCCTTTTAAAATCTAATTAAATCAAATTTATGTCTATTTAAACTATTTTGATATTTAAACTATTTTAATCTATTTAACTATATCTTTAAACTATTAAAACTATTTATGACTATTTAAACTATTTTAAAAAAAATCAGACTGTAAAGTTGTGACGACCTGCCTTTTTGGATGGTTTAAATCGATGATAAACCATACACGTCAGACTCAAACCATTCAAAGAGGCAGATTATTATGGGGTAAATAAGAAAAGGAAGAGAAATGAATAAACAAATACAGAATCTCATAGCGGAATGACAAAATATAATAATCAAATAAAAAGTTCATGAAGCTGTTTACAAATAACATTGATTATTCTTTTAAAAATACAGCTCAGAGTTACATAAACAGGAATAAATGAATAAATGCAGCGGAACAACATGAGGCAGTGAAATAAATATAGTAATAATAATAGTATAAATCTTTGTCTTCATCCTCCAGAAATAAGGTCTTCGACCCTGAAATGCTCAGGCTGACCCGATCGAATTGAAAAAAAAAACACTCAACTCAAAACTAAAAGATCTTATGTCAGTTAAATCAACGGTAAATATGAGTAGAACGGCATCAGAGATGTTTACAGGGTTTGACATCTCCTATCCAGTGTCTAACGTGAGTGCAGTAACTTAAGGGTGTTCGGGATTCACATCTCCTAAGGATCTGTTAAACTATATACTACTATAATATGTCTACAGTAAAGTAATGGTATTAAAATAGCATTAAGGCATTACCCATATCCCCCTTAACACATTTTTATATATTTTCATAGTCTATACACTATCGTCATTCCTCCGTAAACTGGTGGGCTATTAAAGGGCACTCCATAGGTATGGTATAAACCAAAATCGTAGAAGGCACGCAAGGGTATATAAACACGGCACTCGAGGCAATGCAATGGTAGATATACCAATTGCACTCCTGGACTGGTGGTAACGCAAACAACTACTACCGCCTACCTCGAAACACACTCCTAAGTCAAAATCAAGGGTGGCCACCAAATCAATCACAAAGCAATAAAATGGTATCGAAGAAATGTGCCCGACCAGGGGAATGACCGCACTTGGCCCGGTATAACTCCTGTTTTAGCCACATCAAGCCGACTCACGGGAGTCCGAGTCACATAAATACCTCATATAGAATAATTCACCAAACCATCCTACTTCATTTCTGGAATCTTCGCCACGTACACAGTTGTTAAAGTTGTTTTCAGTATGGCAGAGACTATGACAATATCCAATCCCAGTCTCTTTAACAAACAAATGCTTATTCCACACCAAATGGTTCTTTTACATTTCAAAAAGTCAATTCAAAATTTATATCAAAATATCATATTCACAAAAATCATATCACTTTCGAATCATATTCACTTTCGAATCATATCACATTTGAAATCGTATAATTTCCGAAATCACAATTTCTTTCAAAAATCATATTTCCAAATTAGGTTAAACCCTCATTTCAAAATCATCATATTCAATCGATTATGTCATTTAAGTCCCTACTTAAATTATAACATCATTTAACCGTATTTGCTTTTAAATCACGGATTTGAATATAAACACTTTCATTTTACATAGTTTGAAATTCAGAATATAGTTTGGATAGTTATAAATATTTTGAATAGTTTAAAAAATAGTTTAAATAGATTAAAATTGTTTAAAATGGATTTAAAAATAGTTTAAATAGATTAAAAATAGGTTTAAATTTGATTTAGAATTAAAATGATTTAAACAGATTTTAAAGTAGATTAAGTAGATTTTATTAGGTTTATGTAACATACCATAATTTTCGATAATTTAAATTAGTTAATTTAATAAGATTTTGGTAATTTAATATTGAAAGAAATAAAAATTTGAAATTTATTAATGAAATAGTAACCAAAATGAAATGTAACAATATTAATTAAGGATTAATCATTAACAATTTGAATGAAATTCCAATTTATTGAAGTGAATTTGATGTTATACTTGGTTATGAATTGAATATAAGAAAACTAAATGCAAATATTAATTAACCAATGAAATAATAGATAGTTAATGGTAATTGAATAAAATAATGTGTAATTAATGGGAATTGAGTAGAATTAGTGTAATTTGAGTTGTTATAACAATTGGTAGCAAATAATGAACTTACAAATGATATTGAATATAGAAGTAGTGACAAATTGTTGTATGTTACCAATATATTTAATCCATTGTAATTAAAGGTGATAAATGTTATATTTATGGGAATCAAGACATAACGGTAAATTGTGAATGTAATAAAATAAATAGAAATGTTGATTATGTTCATGATGCGATAATTGATTTAATAAAATACTGAAACCAGGATGAATAAATCAATTTGGGACATTAAATTTTATTTAATGTGTGAAATTGACAAAATTCAATACAAATGAAATATAGTGGTTAATACAAAAAAAAGATGGTGATTGGAGGATATTAATGTAATGAAATATAAAACAACGTTAACTATGTTTATGGAATAATTGATTTAAATAAAAGATTGAAACCCAATAAAACCAATTTATTGAAATTAAATTTTAATTAATTGGATTTATTGCAATTGAAATTGAACACTGTAATTATTGGAATGATTTGTTAGTCCTTGAGATGATGGTTTTGATGACAACAACCTTAGGACTTGTTATAAAATATAAATACTACCACTATAGGTTAGATATATATGTATCTGCATGATATAAACATGCAGGTAACAAGAATGAAGACAGTACTGTATAGAGATTCAAGACTGAAGATATCAAAATTGAAGACTCATGAGTATCAAGATATCAAGAGTTCAAGATTTCAATAGTACAAGAAATGTATTGAGTCTAGAACTATGTTAAAACTTCTTGAAAGCACTTACATCTATATTTCAAATTTATTCGTAGAATGGAATCCACTTCGAGCCTGTCAAAGGGA
This sequence comes from Allium cepa, assembly GCA_030765085.1. Lineage (NCBI taxonomy): Eukaryota > Viridiplantae > Streptophyta > Magnoliopsida > Asparagales > Amaryllidaceae > Allium > Allium cepa. The sequence continues at coordinate 925,364,106 of CM060931.1, read as the reverse complement.
TGGAACCCTAGTGGGATGGAACCCACGACAATATCTAGTGGAACATATAATGGTCCTATTTTGATATCCACTAATTTTATAAAAAGGATTTTCAAAATATATATCTCTTGTTTTTAAAAATGTTTACAAAACTTTCTTTCCAAAAAGACATCTCTCTTGGTTTTAAATATTTTAGCCTCAAAACTATTTTTATCATTTTTAATATTTTGATTTCAAAATTGTCCTTATTTTCAAACCATCTCTTGTTTTAAATATTTAGCTTCAAAATATTTATATACTCATATTTTAAATCACTTTATAGATTAAGATTATATATATATAATTACTTTCTAAACCCTTTTATATGTTTAAACTATATTCAAATATATTTACAAAGTTTAGAAATAGTTTTGACAAATCATAGAAACCAATTTTAATAAGAAAATCAAAACATCAATTTTGCCTTGAGCATGTCGACATCCCTCAACTCCCCATGTCGACATGGTGTCTATTATTTTCAAATTTCAAATTTCAAAAGAAGTGTCTATTTGTCGTATCCTTTCATGAATGGGTATGGATGTTGCACTACTATAAATACTAGTAAGTTCTAAACGAATTTTTTACCAGATTTCATTTATTTTCTCTCCTCTTCATCTTCCACGTTTATTCCAAAGAATCCTAAACTATACTCTGCCGAAATACCAAGTGAATCAAACTTGATTATCTCTTATTTGATTTTCTGCCACTCTCTCCATAAGATCTCAATGCTATTCAGAGTTATAAAATCTTTCGTAAATCAAACTATTGAGTAAAAGGTGCAGTTGCGCCTTGAAATCAATTGGGTGTGATTGTAGCCTCGAAAATTAATTAGGTGATCTTGAAGCCTGATTAAATCAAGAGAATTTGCCCTGGACTCGAATACAGGAGGGTGTACCTCGTAGCCTTGAAACCGAGGGTGCAATCTGGGATATTATTTTGGTAAGAAATCCGTACGATTGTACATGACTGAATATAGCGTAACTCCGAACAAGCATAAAATCCTGGTATGTTCTTTCCTTTACTGCTTTTATTTAGTATTTGCATCTGTGTTTGATTTTGTGATTATATCTATGTCTGTGACTTGCATTTGTTGGTGATTAAATTACATAAGTTTCAAAAGATTTAGAAAATCCATAAAATACTATTCACCCCCTTCTTTTGTTATTCTAGCCTTAAGATCCCTCGCTTTCTCACATAATTAACACTGTATTGATGTGTAAAATGGCTTTGAATCGTTATAAATGTCTAAGTAATAAAAAAGATGAAATTTTTTAGTTAATAAATATTGAATTATAAAGTGAATTAATTAATTTAATATTTATTTATTTAATTAATGTGAAATTAGCCATTTTGGCCACTGACTCGGATTTCGACGAAACTAGTTTCATCTGATCCGTAACGATGAATTTTATAAGGTTTCAAGTTTCGTAGAAATCAGCCTTGTCTTTGATAATACGGACTCGAAAAGCCTACAAATTAATTTAATTAAAATCAGTTGAAATCAATTTGAAATAGGCTGATTTTAACATAACTTCTTCATACGATAGAGTTAGGACTTGAAATCTATTCCATCAAGTTTAAAAACATTGAAAACGTCTGTTTTGATATATGAGTTGATCCATTTTCGTTCCGAAGGCAGAACGGGCTTTTCGGGTCGTTTGTCGTTCCAATCCAAATCGATCTGGTCCATCCTTTTCTATTTTCAGCTATGCCTATAAATAGCTCGTTATAAACCCTAGGTTATTTCTTTTTCTCATTTGTCTGTACGTACATTTCCTTCCCAACTCCTTATTCCAATGGCAGACAAACAAATTCCCAGTCCAATTTCAAATCAAATTCGAACTCAAAAATTTAAAACTCCTCGAACAATATCGAATTATATATCGATTTGAAGCTTTCGACGAGCGCAAGGCAAATCTGCAATTCATTTTTCAATTTGATATATCATTTATCCAGAAATTCAGGATGAACCTTGGTCGTTCATAGGCCACAATCTCGATCCAATGGCGGATCTTCAGCCATAGGATGATCGAGAAGCACCATGATATAGAGGATAGAGAGCAGGCTCCGTAGTCATCGTCGTTTGCCATAGCTTGCTCAGTGGTCGTCGAAAATTGGTGAATTAGGTTGTGACGACGCTGTTCATGGGGGTGGTAGTGAATGTTGCGCGTGGGACCAGCGGGGTCGGTCGGAGGTGGCAGGGGTAATGGCAAAGTCAGATTGTGGGGGAAGTGCCTCTAGTGGTGGCGATTGTCGGTCAAAGGTGACGTGGTAAGTAGAGGCTGATGCTTACTTTCACGGGTTCGATTTTGCTAGGGTTTCGCGATTGGTAAAGGCACTAACGTGGCTGTAGTTAGTGGTGAGCTGGTTCTATTTTAATTAATTATATTGTAAATTCAAATTTAATCTTTTTACGTTCTAATGTGCATAACTTTTACATACGAACTCGGATTCATACGCCGTTTTCTCCGTTGGGATCGTATCAAAATTCCAAACATTTTGACTCTTGTTTGGATGAATTTTGAGATCGTTTGAATTTAGGCCCTAAATAGGATTTAAATTCGATTTAAATTCAAAGGAGAGTGATTTGACCCACTCACAACTTCTAAAATTTCTTATGTATATTAAATTAATTTATGATGTGATTAGGAATTTATGTATGGCTGTTTGATATATTTAAATTGCTATTCCTATTAAATTGTATTATTTTCAATTAAATTGTTATTTAATTTATTTTATAATTTAAATTGCTAGTTAAATACCTGTCATTGATAATTTGTAAATTGCTGATATTTATTGATTGAATTGAATGGTGATTTTGATGGATGTTTGATTGTTGATATTGGATTATTGGATGTTATGTTTGATATATATATTTATTATCAGTCTACAAGTTCCCTTAGTTATTATTAGGAAAAAATCACTATGGGTTGAAATGATGTATACCCGAACGACCTATAGATTAGGGAAAAACGCAATGAGTTGAAATGATAGACTCGAGCGATTTTATGGATTTTTCATTTAATTCGTGATTGCGGTTTGAAATGATATATAACCGTAAAAATTTAAATTGCGGATTGAAATTATTAATATCCGTACCACTTGACCCTAGAGTAGAGAATAATATACGGACACCGGATTGGTTAAATTAAATTAAAATTATTAATTTTTGAATTTAATTAAATGATATTTTGAAATAAAATTTGATTTATATAAATTGAATTATTATTGAAAAATCAAGTTTTATGTTGAAATGTGAATTAGTCTAAAGGAATTGCTTTAATAAATCAAATTGAAATTTTAAATTCAAATTTGAGAGATAAGTGAAATTTGTCAGAATCGAGTTTTTTGAAATATAACTTTGAAATGTATTGAAATTGGAATGATTTAAATTGGTATTTCGAACATGATTTGAAATCGATATAAAAGTAATATTTTATTAAGAATGTGAATGGAGACTTGAATTGGATTTTGTCAATTTAGACATTTGAATGGTTCTATTATGTTGAAATGAAATAATAGTAAATTGATATAAATTTCAAAATTTATTTTTTAATATAAACAGTTTTAAACATATTATTTTAAAGACTTTTGTTTCTAAGGTTTTCAAACTACTAAAGTATTTTAACCTATATTAACTATATTAAATCATTTTAACCTATTTTTAAACTATTAAATTTATTTTAAACTAATTAACCCATTTTAACTTATTTTATATCTAATTAATCTATTTTAATGCTAATGAATCTATTTTAATTATATTTAATCTATTTTAAATTTATTTAACCATCTTAAATTTATTAAAAAGTATTTTTAATCTATAATTTGACTATTCTAGAGTATTTTAACTATTTATAACTACTTAAGGTATTTTCTATAATTTCAGACTAAGTAAAGTGGAAGTGGTTATATCCAATTCATTGGTTTAAAAGAGAATACAGTTAAATGACATCATAACCTAAGTTGGGATTTAAATGTTTTATTTAATTGAATACGATGATTTTGAAGTAAGGATTTAACCTATTTTGGAAATATAATTTTTGAAAGAAATTATGATTGTGGGGAAATGATATGATTTCAACAGTGAAGATGATTTCAAAGTGACTATAATTCCAAAGTGATATAGTTTGAATTAAATATGATATTTTGATGTCAATTATGAATGGTTTTGAAAACTTAAAAGAACCACCATGTGTGTGATAAGCGATTGGTTGTTAAAGAGACCGGGATTGGATATTGTCATATTCTCTTCCAATACCGAAAACTACTTTAATAACTGTGTACGTGGTGGAGATTCCAGAAATGAAGTAGGATAGTTTGGCGAACGATTTCTGTATAAGGTATGATGTGACCCTAACTCATGTGAGTGAGCTTAGATATGACTAAAAAAGGAGTTGTACCTAGGCCAAGTGAGGTAATTCCTCCGATCAGACATGCTTCTTTGACACCATATTATGACATTTGTGATGATTTGGTGGCCACCCCTTGATTTTGATTATGGGAGTGTGTTCCGAGGTGGGTGGTAGTACTGCTATGCGTTACCACCAGCCCGATTCTGCAATTGGAAAATGTACCCTGGCATTGCGTCGACTGCCATGTTCACATGCCCTAGAGCACCTTCTACGGGTTTGTTTTGTACCATACCTATGGTGTGCCCTCTGCGTAAACCTCTTGGAGGAGCGTAAGGTAATGTATAGACTATGGGAATATAAAAAATGTGTTAAGGGGGATATAGGTAACGCCTTTACGCTATTTTAATACTTTTACTTTACTGTAGACACTAATATAATAGCATATTGTACTGCATAGTAGATCGTTTAACGGATCCTTAGGAGATGTGAATGTCGAACATCTATTGAGTTATTGCACTCATGTTAGGCACTGGATAGGAGATCTCAAACCCTGTAAAGATCTCTGACGCCGTCACACGCATATTCACTGTTAATTTAACTTATATAAGATCTTTTAGTTCTAACTCGAGTGTTTTGTCTTTTCAATTCGCTCTGGTCAGCCTGAGCATTTCAGGTTTTGAAGACCTTATTTCTGGAGGACGAAGACGAAGATTTTGTACTACTATATTATATTATTACTGCTGCGTCATACTTCCATTGCATTGTTATCCACCTCTGTTGTACGTAACCCTGATTCTGTGTTGTATAAGTATAATCAAATGTTTTTTTGTAAATCGCTTCATGAACTGTTTATTTGATTATTATATTTTGTCATTCCGCTGCAAGATTCTATATTTGTTTTATTTCTTTCTCTTTTTCGTATTTACCCTATAACAATCTGCCTTTTTGAATGGTTTGAGTCTAACATGTATGTCTGCTTCAAACGTCCAAAAAGGCAGGTCATTACAGTTGGTATCAGAACTTTTGGTTTAGCGATAACCTTAGCTTTGTGGGGTCTGACTCTATAGAAATAGGGCAGTAATACACTAGAATGAGTCGTTGAGTGTATATAAGAGAGAGCGTATTTGCTTGTATTATAAAAGGTTTTGTACTGTGTTAATTTATCTCGTTTTGTATTTATAAATTAAGGTTGGTGCACAGGATGCTATGACATCGATAGGGATTTCTAAAAACTTAATAAGACAGACCGACATAATATTTGTTTTTGAAACATAGGTAAATAAAATAATTTTGCCTATTGTATATTTTGTATATAAAAGATTAATTTTTATAAATGATATAGTTGGTTGTTATACGTTTGTTTGCTAGGTAGTGAAGTTTATAAGTGTTGGTTGAAAATGAGATTGTAAATAAAATGAATATAAACTGGAGATATGAGAATTTAATTTCCGGGATTTTCGAAATTTTCTTTCAAAAGATTTTGGAATATAATATTTATATCATTTAAAAATATTTTCTGATATAAATATTTCAATGTGATTTGAAAGAAATGTTTTTAAAATAATTTTTTAAGGAAATAAGTTCTATGCTCCCCTCTTAGTCACTGGAAAATAATCTCGGTGATGAGTGCACGCATCATCGACCTTCATTTTCGAGTTTCAAAGTGGGAAGACTGTGTTGTAATTTACTACACAATTATTTGATAGATTAACCTTGGTTTTAAATTCCAAATATGATTTGATATATATAAGATATGATTATATATATTATTTTAAAATAACTGAAATGAAACCCGGTTGTTTAGTTCTTAAGTTTCTGTAAATTAGAGATGTTAATTATTGTAATGAAATGAAACTTTAACTAACTAAAGATTGGAATCTCTAAAATGAAAATAAGGAAGTAAATGCTCAGTTATAAATGAAATATACAAGGAATTTGAAATTTTACCTATAAGTAAAAGAATGAAAATCTGAAAGATATGATTACTGAACATTTTTGTTGATTAAAATAATTAAGATAAACTTGTGTAACTTTAAATTGCATTCTTGAAAACTTATATATATATATATATATATATAACTTGCCAAATATTAAAAAGTTGTAATGTTGATAAGTAGATGTAATGGAATATTATGAAAGTAAAACTTAAAGTAACGGAAGTGTTCAATAGAATTACTTTTATAAATAAAAAATTTGATATTATAATTGCTATAAGCTTAAGCCATAATTAAAAAGCTAATAAGTAAATGTAATAGAAAAATGAATACTGTAGGTAAATGAGTATCAACTTAAGTTAATGATTGAAACTATTGATAATTGAAGTAAATAATGAAATGAATACTATACTAAAGTAAATGATTATCACTTTAGAAATTGTTGAAATGATTTAGAAAATAGATTTTTATATTCAATGACATTATATAAGAAAGGATGAATGTAAATTTAAAAGTAAGAAACTTGAGGATGAATTTATGCACTAATGAATATTAGTATCTAATGGAAATCAAGTATATAAATTAATAAATATGAATTAAACCATAATAAAATGTACGTAGCACTTGAATAATGAATGCATTGGTTATTATAATAAGAATTTAATGGAAATAGCTTATGTAAGAAATGAACATAAAGAAATGAAAGAAATTTTCATTTTATGAATAAATGAAGAAAAATGAATTTTGTAAGTAATGAATAGGAATAAATGAAATAAGTATTGAATGATGAATGTGAATTTATTTACAAAGAAACCTATATAGTACTTTAAGAACTGATTTACATATGTTTAAAATAATTGTGTATGAGTAACATATGTAAAAAAATGTAAGTAGCATATGTGAATAATGATTGTAAATAAATGGAATTAACTGCTGAATGAATAAATAGGAATAAAATTTTGTAAGAAATAAATGAAAAATTATAGGAAGTAATCATTTAATGAATGAAAAAAAATAATGAACAAAAAATCTTATGAAAAGAAATTAATAAGAATAAACTCAAATAATGTTTGGAATCTGATGTTTGTTTTGATTTATGGGTTGTTGGGTAAAGATACTTCTAATTGTTTAGGATATATGAAAATTTTATTGAGTTTTATCTAAGTCTTTTGAGTAGATGGTATACTTGGTGGTTTATTTGTTATTCTATAGGATTTAAAGTGTCAAAACCTGAACAAACCATTTGTTTTGCTTGATATTGATGAAAGGTTGATTACTTTGATTCCTTGTGATGATTGTATGCTTGTTTGCAAGAGAATGTTGTTATGTTATATTGATTTGTTGGTTATAAATTCAAACAACTTAAACATTTCATTTTATGTAATTATTAACTCTTTTTGATTATATAAGTGAAATAAAGGGTTTGGAAGCAATTGTTACTGCTTTTTGTTTCATAATTAAGCGTTGTCTGCCCGACAAATAGGTACGTTCTCGGATTACGGTTTTATAGCGATATTATATTATTTTCCTGTTGTTAGGACCTATTATTTTGAAATATATATATATATATGTATATATATATATATGAGATATTGTTATTATTTATATTATTTTATCTCCCAGAACTCTCCGTACAAAGGAGACTCTGTCGAAAGATTCCGTAAATTTTGGACTTAGAAAATTTTGTGAAAGGTTTTCCAAAACTTTTGTTAACTTGAGTATAAAAGGATTTAAATGGTTATAAATTGAGATATTTTATTTAAATTATTTAATTTTGTAAATTTTTTGGTTTATAAATTTAATATTTTGAATAAGATATATTGATTGTCCAATCCCTTCTTTTCCCTTCTTTTTCTTTTTCGAGGACGAAAAGTTTTGAGTGGGGGAGAGTGTAACGACCCCTAATTTTCGATAATTAAAATTAGTTAATTTAATAAGATTTTGTAATTTAATATTGATAGAAGTAAAAATTTGGAATTTATTTATGAAATAATAACCAAAAATGAAATGTAACAATATTAATTAAGGATTTATCATTAACAATTTGAGTGAAATTCCAATTTATTGAAGTGAGTTTGATGTTTTACTTGGTTATTAATTGAATATAAGAAAATTAAATGCAAATATTGATTAACCAATGAAATAATACATAGTTAATGGTATAAATAAAATAAAATGTAGTAAATGGTAATTGAGTAGAATTAGTATAATGTGAGTAGTTATAACAATTGGTAGCAAATAATGAACTTACAAAAATTATTGAATATAGAAATAGTGACAAATTGTTGTCTGTTACCAATATATTTAATCCATTGTAATTAAAGGTGATTAATGTTACATTTATGGGAACCAAGACATAACGGTAAATTGTGAACGTAATAAAATTAATAGAAATGTTGATTATATTTATGATGTGATAATTGATTTAATAAAATAGTGAAACCAGGATTAATAAATCAATTTGGGATATCAAATTTTATTTGATGTGTGAAACTGACAAAATTCAATATAACTGAAATATAGTGGCTAATGCAAATAAAAGATGGAGATTAGGGGATATTATCGTAATGAAATATAAAACAACGTTAACTATGCTTATGGAATAATAATTTATTTAAATAAAAGATCGAAACCTAATAAAATCAATTTATTGGAAATAAATTTTAATTTATTGGATTTATTGCAGTTGAAAATGAACACTGTAATTATTGGAATAATTAACACTAAATTGACGTGTAAACTTGTTTTGAATCATTATAAATGTCTAAGTAATGAAAAAGGATGAAATTTGTTAGTAAATAAATAGTGAATTAAAAAGTGAATTAATTAATTTAATATTATGTTATTAATTAATGTGAAATTTTCCATTTTGGCCACTGACTTGGATTTCAAAAAATATAGTTTCATCGGATTCGTAATGGTGAATTATTATAACGTTTCAAGTTTTGTAGCAATCAGACTTGTCGTTTGATCGTACGGACTCGAAACGCCTAGAAATTAATTTAATTAAAATCAATTAACATCAATTTGAAATAGGCTAATTTTAACATAACTTCTTCATACGATAGAATTAGGACATGAAACCTATTCCATTGAGTTTAAAAATATTGAAAATGTCTATTTTGATATATGGGTTGATCCATTTTAATTCGGGAGGCAGAACGGGCTTTTCGGGTCGTTTATCGTTCCAATCCAAATCGATTTGGTTCATTCTTTTCTATTTTCAGCTATGCGTATAGATAGCTCGTTATAAATCTTAGGTTATTTCTTATTCTCATTTGTCAGCACGTACATTTTCTTCTCAACTCCTCATTCCAATGGCAGACAAACAACTTCCCAGTTCAATTTCAAATCAAATTCCAACTCAAAAATTTAAAACTCCTCAAACGATATCGAATTATATATCGATTTGAAGCTCTCGACGAGAGAAGGGCAAATCTTCAATTCATTTTTTAATTCGATACATCGTTTGTCTAGAAATTCAAGATGAACCTATAACGACCTGTAATTTTTGACAATTAAAATCTGTTAATTTAATAGGATTTTGTAATTTAAAGTTGGGAGAAATTAAAATTTAAGACTTATAATGGGAATATTAATAGAATGAAAGTTGACAATGTTAATTTAAGACATTTACTAACAATTATGATGAAAATCCAAATAAATGAAATAATGAAAATATTATATTTGGTTATAAGTGGAATATATGAAAAGAAATGTAAAGATTGAATTAATTAATGAGATATATATAATTAATGGCAATTGAATGAAATTAGTGTTATGAAAGCAATTGTAGCATCTGTTGTAAGTAATAAACTTATTGGTGTGATTTAAGGAACGGTAACAACCTATTTAATTTTCGGTCTATTAAATTTAATTGGAAATCAATTGAAATTAATTCACAATATTTATAACGATCCTGACTCGACCTTCGAAAATCGGCACCGACTACGACACTCGTATTCAAATGCCGCAGATCCAAACGTCGAATCTGGTTCGCCGGAGCTTATAACATATTAAGTACAACACGGCAGAAGAAAATGCTTAATACATTTGATATAGTATTCAGATACAATGTTGAAACAATAGGATGATACAATAGATATCAATACTATCAGAGATACAAGAAATAGCAGTGGAAAGATAATGTCTTCAATGCCAAACTCCAAAAACTCCATCTTCAATCCAAAGCTAGCTCGAACCCTCATCAAGTTGCATAAAGCTAAGCAAGTGTAGTCCGTGAATGCAAAAGTGTAGAAAATGCAATCCACAAATCCAAAGGGTTCGAAGGCACCCAGAGTTTAGGAAAGGAACAATAAACTCCAGGTCAGTCATGGGACTGGTGCGAGCAAACAAAAACGGTTTTTATCTTTTTTAAAAAAACAAACAAAAGGATTTAAATTTGAAATCCACAATGCTTTTTGGAAAATGAAACTACCATAAGGCCTCCCGGTACACACACAATGCAATCGCACACTTGGGAGAGATTTCTCCTTATGATAGTCAAATATGCTTACTACACAAAAATCTTTTGATATTATTATTAGTGCATAGTGCAGAAAATCTTCGAAAGTATAATATTAATCTTAGCCAGCATAGGTACCATTATACTATGCCTACTATAGCTGCCATGTTAAATGGCAGGTTCTACAACTAAAACCGTACAAGGCACGTATTGGATGATTGGATTTCCAACAAATGGTCAGGCTAAGGAACTTCCTATTGCCATATGGGTATGCCTCTGGAGGGACACCCCGAGAATCTACTCGACTCTATGCCATACAAGGTGGTCTACCCCCTTCCTGGGGGGGTGAAACCTAGGATATGCCACCCCCCATTCGTTTGCGACCTTTATCCGAGGGCCCTTTACACCAACAACATCACACAGTAATAAATATACAGTGTCCACATGAGTAAGTATCTGGGCTCCATACCATGATACCACCCCTTTTCAGAAGGAATGGTCATACCCTAAGGGAGCTACCACTGAAACCTTGCCGCATCTTTCCTATTTCGACCATTACCGGGTTGTGAGGCTCGATGAGGTCTCGTCCACAAAGCTACGCTTTTTCACAAAGCCATGCTTTGATCAACAAATGATCAACAGCACTTCGTATGCCACATTACCAAATTTGGAATGTATCACTAGTAACCATCAACTACATAACCTCTGAGCTCGTACGTCTCAGAGAAGGGTGTTAAGCTAAGAGAATAAATCTCCGCCACCAAACAGAAATGTATTTGATAGAAACCAGCTTTACATCTCAAAGTGTAATGTCAGACATACATCCATACAAGTCTGTTCCGGGTTCGAACAGAACCGAAGGCACTTCCGAAGAAGCCCTTGCAAATCCGGGTATACACAATCCCGATCGGACTTCCCATCACTTAGGGAATCTCTATACCGGCACGACTCAATGCAGAGACAATCGACGGGTTATCCTTTCTTTCTCGAAAATACTCGGTCTTCAAATGCTATCCATAACGACGTATCATTATTCGAAATGGGTTATATGACACAAGGTCCTCTCCCGGCTAAACCGAATAATGAGCGTAATATTTAAAACATATGGATATAGCAGTTAAGTCACAATTTAAAAATCCAAAGGTTTTCTTCCAAATGGTTAAAAAAAATTACCATTTTAAATCTTTAAACAAAAAGATTTATTTCACAGAGTTTACCAATTTTTCCACAAAGGTTCATTCACGGCTTTTCGAAACAATTTCACTTCAAATTGGATAAACTTATCCATCTTTAAATTAAAGATTTAATTCATAACTTTCAAACCATTCCCAATTCAAATCTTTTATATGAAAGACATACCATTTAAAACTCTCTTCGATTTCAAAACAAGATTTAATAATCTTTCACAAAGTTAAAGCTGATTACATTTACATAACTTAAAGCCATTCAAGTATAAAACTTGGGTTTAAATTTAAATTCCCAAAACAATACTTTTTAAATGGTTAAAAACCATATAAACACCTTTATAACTTGTATAATCTTTTTAAACCATAATTTCCAAATTATTGAATTCAATCTCAAACATTGAATTCAAATTCAAATCAAATCATTTAAATTTCAAAACTTTACTAAGTTATTCAAAATAACTTTTATTTTTTAAACTCGTTTTCAAAAGCTTTCAATTCCAGTTCCAAAACTATTTTGGATTCAAAAATTCAATCTTTAAAATTGTTAAAAATCTATGACTTAACCAATTTCCTCGTGCAATCCATATTTTTGTGTGTAAGGTGTAGTCCAAGGGTTTACACAATGGTGCAACAACATCAATCATCACAGATTCAATCGTATCAATATCGATAAGCGGTATATTCCAATAACGCTTATCTATATACACAGATTCACTGATAGAAAATATGAATGCATTATAAATAAATAAATTACATTCATCACAGCTTGAATTAAACAATTCAAATCACAAAGCATCACACAGCAGAGATGACAAAACAATTCACAGCATTCAATACAATCATCCATAAATAAGGTTAATTGATCATCTGATTAATTGAAATCAGATAAATCACAAATTCTGGTGGATTAACATCCATTAATTACAGTTTATGTTAATTAATTATCCTTTAATTATTTATTAATTAATCTTAATTAATGAATTAATTAACCTTTAATTAATAATTAATCCTTTGATTAATTATCCTTAATCAATTACAATAATTAATTAATTAATCCTTAATTAATAATCATTTCTTAATCACTTCTATTAATTAATTAACCTTTAATTAATTAATTATTCTCAAATTAATTACCTTGATTAATTAAGCACATTAATTAATTATTCTTTTAAATTAATAATCCTTTAGATACTTGATTAATCAATCTTTAATTGATAATTATCCATCCCTATTTACTTTCATGTAAGTAATTATTTTTAAGAAATTAATTATCGTTTAAATCAATTATTCATTAATTACTTGATTAATCAAACTTAAATTATTAACAAATTTAGCTTAATTACTTTTATTAAGTAATTCACTTCTATTAATTAATTTCCTTTAACAAGTAAATTAGCTTTAAGCTTTAAAAGTAAAGTTAATTAACCATTAAAACATTCTTTTTATAAAAGTATTAGCTAACCTTTAATATTATAAAGTTTATTTAAAATAAACTTTTCAAAATAAAAGTTACGTATATCTTTAAACCATTTTAAATTTATTTATAATAAACTTAAGAATTTTTTTTAAATAAGGAATTAAAACACCTAGACTTAATTATTTTTAAGACTTTATCTAACTAACAAAACTGGTATAAAACATTTAATTAGGACAGTGTTTTAAAAACTTGATTAAGTTTTTAATTCAAAAACTATTTTGACCACCAACCCGAGCTATTTTGAGATTCATCCGAGCTTGACTTCGAGTAATTCGCACACTCCTTTCTTCGAGCAACCCATTCTTTTCCTCGGGTTCGACCCCGAGAACTTCTCATCTTCCCCAAATATTCCAGAAGCATAGATGCACAACCCTATTCGTGCACATGTACAAATGCTCCGACCCACTTCGATGATCGCCGTGACCATCCTCTAGTCCACGACCACCTCCCTTGACGACCCTATCGCCCAAATTGCCTCAACAACGTCGAACTCAAATTCGAACTACTGAACACTACCAGGATCCAAACCTTACCATCAAAACCACCCTGCTCCTCCTATCTCCGATCACGGGAGATCATCTCGACCAACTCAAAACCTTTCCACTGTCCAACGCTGCAGTTCCCTTTTGCTCTGGTCAAGCTCGATGCGACCAAGTTGCCGCGATTGATTCTTAAACATCATCGATCAGAACGGGTCCTTGAACCCTAAAACATCTTCGCCTGAACACCACGATTGATGAGGAAATTTGCGATTATTTTTCCTATAATCTACATAACGTTATCCCCCTCCAGATTCGAACTCGAAGCTTAATTGTCCTTAGATCGATGGATTTTGACGAAAAATTGATTTTCGTTCATCTCAAGAGTATGCAACATTCTCTAAATTAAAAATCATGAAATCTTTACATAAATTCATCATTTCCAAATGCTAATCAAGTTATGAAATCAAATCGTGAAATTAGATCAATTAATTTTCTGACTTATATTGATTTTTACTGTAAATTTCTTATTTTGAAATAATTATCTAATATAAAAACCTAAAACTATTTTTAAAAATCATATTATCCATATACATATGTTTTTCATTTAAAGTTTCTAACCTAAAAAGGTTCAAGGAAAGAGATTTTTAAATTTTGTTTATACAGGTTTGAAACCTGTAGCATATGAACAGAGGCAAATTATGCCTATTTTCCAAACATGCACAAGTATATGTATACGTATTTGTATACATGCAAACAGATTAACAACTTTTCATCAAGCACTAATCACACATCAGGTCATGAATCAAATCAAAGTGGTAAGTTTGCTCACATGGAATGGTTATACAGAGGGCAAGCTTGAGTTTGAAAATCTAGAACATGCAATTTTTTAAACTGCTCTGCCTTTTTATCTTTATTTTAATCACCATTTCCTCAGATCGAAATATTAGAGTTAATTACGGTTTTAATTGCTTTAAATTTTAAATTTTAAATTTTACCTATGGGTTTGCTTAAATTTACCTGAGAGATGAAGCAGGGCCTGTGAAGAACAGAGAAGTAGACAAAAAACTGGAATTGATTTTAGAAACTGAATTTTGATACTGATTTAAAAGCTGAAGTTTGTTCTGAACTCGAATTTGTTTGAGTTGATCATCCTAGGCTAGATTTCCAGTTTGTTGAAGTTAAACGTTTGCATCTATTTTGAATTTGCTTGAGCTTTGATCTTTAACTTGCTTCTGGTTTGTGTTTTGAAATGTTTTGAATGATCAGTTTTTTTTCCTCTGGTTTTAGAAATAAAGGAAGAAGACTTGGTTTTTTGGTTTTGAATTGCTTTTTGGTCAGGAAACAACCTGGTTATGTCTTTTTTTTTGGGCAAGGCCAGCCGGTTTTATAGTGGACCGTCCACTTTTTATTACGAACGTAATAACAACATAAAGTACAGGAGTAATGTAACGACCCAGAATTTTTATTAATTAAAATTTGAATATTTAATTTATTTTAAATATTTATAAGTGAATTTATTAGTCGAATAAATTTTTATTTGAATTATTGGATTTAATTGGATAATTAAATCGATAATTTAATATGTTAAATTATGGAAATAATTGAAAATTGAGTTAAATATGATTGAAATTAATTTGTAAAATTTTATTTTATCATATTGAAGTTAGAATGATATTTTAGAACTTTTATTATCGAATTAAAAGTTAATTTGTGAAAATTGAATATTTTAATATTAAAATCGACTGTAAAATAGCCAATTTTTGAACAGTCTCAGAATTGAACGAAACCAGTTTCATTGGATCCGTAATAGTTAGTTATTACCGGATTTCAAATTTCGTGTCAATCGGAGTTATCGTTTGATCGTGGCAGCTCGAAACGCATCGATTTATTTTTAATTTAAATTTGGCGAGTCAAAATAGCCATTTTTCAAAAAGTCTCGGATTTCGACGAAACTAGTTTCATCGGATCCGTAATGTGATATTATTGTAAGGTTTCAAATTTCGTGTCAATTGGATTTACCGTTTGTCCGGTACAAATTAAAACGCCTAGAAATCGATTTAAATCGGTTTAATTCAAATTGAGCGTTTTCAGCCATAACTCGCACAGATGTCCGAATTAGCTTCCGAAACCTGTTCCATTGTGTCCGGAACGCGGGATAAACCCTAGGTATGCTGGTTACGGCGTCTAAATCGGAGTTCGGAATTCCCGGGATGAATAGTGTTTACGCTTGCTTTTCCTATAAATACACCACACACACAAATAAAAAAATAAAAAAAAAAAAACCCTAGCCATCTTCTACAGCCGCCAGTTTCATAATCAAGGGCTGAAACTTAATCTTCTTCATCCTCTAATTTCTCAAAATCCAAGCAATATTTTCAAAAACTTTCTGAAGCAAAGATGAAGAGCACGAGATGAGCTTTCAATCCATACGGATTTGATGGAGTTTGGAGCATCAGAGGGAGTGCAATAGGGGGCCGACTGTCATGACTCACGCACGCATTCCCAAGCTCAATAGATGGCCGAGCTTCACCTAGGGGGGGGGGGGGCGAGTGTAGTGGAGGTGTAGGGCTTCGCAATGGAGTTCCCTGATCGAGCTCTTGTCGAGTGTTGAAGGCTAGAATTGAAACCCTAGTTTTCTTGTAATGGGTTCATTGGTTCGGCCTCAAACCTATAGCATATGCGTGAGAAGAAGATGATGTAGGGACGGTCCAGATCAGGTTGGAGTTGGATCCAAGGGTGAGTGTGTGTGTATGTTGTAAATTATTAAGTTATTGTTGAAATTTAGTTATAAAATCGTGTACGAACTTCATAAATTCATAACTTTTTCATACGAGGTCGAAACTGCGCGAAATCAGTTGCGTTGGAATCGTATGGACGAGCACTACGCGATGGAGTTGGTTTGGAGTCATTTGGAGTTAGTGAGAATTTCGGGTAAAATTAAACGCGCGTTTAATTTTATTCGAAATAAAAGCTGAAACGGAAATTAAAACCAAGGTGAGAATTTCTCACTCAATCGAATCGGTTTCGATTTTATTTTAAATAGTTAGATTTAAAATATTTGAATGCATGTTTGAATGATGACTGTAAATTATTGATTGTTAAAATAGACATTATGCGCCGTTAGTAAGCGGATGTTATTTATTAAAAACATATACCGCGAATATTTCATAAACAGTGAAATTGGTATTATATATAATATCAATATATATATATTGGCATATGTATATATTGCAGTTGTTGATTTCCCGCATTTTTTGTTTAGCGGATGAGACCCTATTACGCCGTTATTAAGCGGATAATATTTAATAAGAACATGTACCGCGATAATTTCGTACTGGAGCGAAATTGGTATTGTGCTAATGTTTTTGGATGCAGGAAACAGGTTGGAGGGATCCAACTGGATTCCTCAACAGTATTTATTTTATTTCAGATATTTTGATATTTGATGGATTATCATATCGATATATGATATCGTTGTTAGTCGTGATTGACTATTTGGTGTGTAGCATCATTGGACCCAGATTTTGGGATTTTAAAATGGTTTTAAAGTGATTTTTGAAAATATACTATATTTTTGGAATTGATCCATTATAAATAAATAAACGTTATAATTTTTAAAGTTATAAAATTATGGTTTTTGTGAAATATAGTTAAAAGCTGGTTTTTGAGAAATATGAACCAATGATTTTATAAAATAGTTTAAACTGGATTTTTGAGTTTATTATTAAAAGTTTGAATATAAGATTTATAAAATTTGATTATTTTATAAATCAAGAGAACGGTGAAATTTTAAAGGAATTTAAAGACGTTTAAAAGAATAATATAAATTAATTTATATTAAGAGATTTATAAATGGATATTTATAAATTGAATTATGGACATTATAAAACGAGTTTTTATAAGTGTTTGAATGTAGTGAAAATGAATTTCCTAAATGAATGAAATTTATGAAATTATAAACTGTGAAGTTATAAATGAAATTTTATAAGCAATAGGTTTATAAAATTTATAAAGTTATCGAAAGAATGAATTTTGGATAAATAAACAATCTTATAAGTTAAGATTAATAATTTGGGAAGTTAAATGAACGATTTTGTAAAATAATCGTTTTATAAGTAATTAACTTATAATATGAACTTGTAGTTTATAATTGAGTTATAAACTGGAATAGGTTAATAAAGGAATCTATAAAAAGGAAGTTTTTATAAATAAATAGAAACGGAATTTATAAACGTTGTTTTATAAATCCGCAAACGACTTATTTTGATAAGTTAATTGTTATAACCTATTGATGGAGTTATATTCACGTTGTAAACAGTGAATAATCCTTTAAGTTAAAGTGAATAGAAATGATGAAATTTGTTAAGGTAGTATATTCACGTTTTTGAATAGTGAATAATACGTTAAAGAAATTGTTTTAGATATGATGTTTTAAATAGAATTAAAACGATCTAACGATGGTTTAAAATGTGTTGAGATTCGAAACCATAGATTTCAACATTTATTGTTGAAATAGACGTTTTCGAGAAATAAAAGGAAATGTGGACTATAACACTGTTGTTATAGTAAATGATTTCCGAAAGGAAATGTTTTGTATAGTATTGGGATTTATATATCTATTTTAATTTCGAATCCCTATACTAGTGATTTTGGGTTGTCGTAACGATGTTTTACGTAACATTCGTTTTGGCCCAAATAAATATGTTTAAGTGAATGATTTCCTTAAAGAATGAATTATATACTTAATTCGATTTAAGTATATTGAATATTTTCCAAGGTTGAAAATAAAAAGTTTTGTGAATTACTTATGAATAATAAGTATGGAAATGTTTTCCAATATGAAGTGAATAATTAGAATTTATCTTTTTTGAAGATAAATTGAAATGAATTATTGAAATCGCATATGCATGGATATCTTGAAATATAAATTCATTATGGAATTTATATGTGAAAGTGAAACTTGTTAAAAATAAATATTGATTTATTTTTGAAGTGTTGAAATTATATATCTAGTAAAGATATTTTGGAAAATAAATAATTTGGAAAATTATTTGGAATCTGGTGATGTGTGCATATCAATTGATAGTTCAATAATTGACTATCAATAATTTCCCTTTGAATGGGTATTTGATGTGATTTGTTTGAATTTGAATGCCACACTTATTTTTGAATAAGCGCTCACTATTCGGGTTAACCGGGAAAGGACCATGGGGTCGTATAACCCACTCCGAATATGTGATACGTCGTTGTGAATCGCATTTGAAGATCGGTGTTGAAGACCGGATATTTGCGAGAGCGATAGGATGAACTATCGATTGACTCTGCACCGAGTTGCTCCGGTATTGAGTTCTCCATATGTGATGGTGAATCCGATCAGGATTGTGAATATCCGGATTGCAAGGACTTCTTTGTAAGTGCCTTCGGTTCTGTTCGATCCCGGAACAGACTTGTATGGATTGTATGCCTGACATTACAAGTTGAGATATAAAGCCGATTTCTTTCAAATATATTTCTGTTAGTGGCGGAGAATTTATTCTTTGCTTAACACCCTTCTTTGAGACGTACGAGCTCAAAGGTTATATAGTTGAAGTTATCAGCGATATATTCCCAGTTTGGTAATGTGACATGCTGAGTGATGCTGAAATGATCATTGTGTTGATTATTTGTGATAGGATCATTTATTTGATCGTCTATCTTAGTGATCATTGTGTTGATCATTTGTTGACCCAAAGCATGGCTTTTGTATAAAGTATGTTTTTGTGGACGTGACTTCGTCGAGCCTCACACCCCGTGAATGGTCAAAACAGGAAAGAAGCAGCAAGGTTATGAGGGGTAGCACCCTTTAGGATGTGTCCATTTCCTTCTGGAAAAGGGTGGTATCATGGTATGGAGCCCAGATACTTACTCATGTTGAAAACACTTTATGATTGTGTGAATTGATTGCGAGCGCTCGGTGAAAGGTCCCAAAGGACCGGGGGATGGCATATTCGGTCAGTTGTTACTCAGTTAGGAGTAACCCGGCCTTGTGTTGGTAGAGATCCGGTTTGGTTCTCGGGGATGTCCATCCAGAGGCATTCTCATGTGGCAATGGGAAGTTCCTTGGCCTGATCATTCGTTGGAAATCCAAAGAAACAATACGAGACTTGTACGGTTTTAGTTGTATAACCTGCCATGGAATGTGGCGGTAACCTGCTATTGAACATGGTAGCTATAGTAGGCATAAGTGCGGAATGTCTATGCTGGCTAAGATTTATATTCTACTTTCGAAATAAATTTTTTCCTACACTATGCACTAGTAATAATATCAAATGTTCTTTTTAAATGCGTATCAAGCATCTTTGACTATCATAAGGAGAAATCTCCTCCGATTCTGCGTTTGCATTGTGTGTGTGTGCGGGAGGCCTTATGGTAGTCTCATTTTTAAAAGCATTGCGAATTGATTTAAAAAATATATTCCTATTTTGATTTTAAAGTTAAATAAACTGTTTTGAGTCCTCACACCAGTCACATGACTGACTCGGAGTTTATTGTTTTCCTTCCTAAACTCTGGGTGCCCACCAATTTCCACACGGGCAGTTAAGAGTTAGGTTAATCAGGATATCAGGATATTCTGGAGTTGCTGGAGGCAAGCTGGATGGCATGGCGTATTACTAGTTTATATAGTATTTCTTTTTCCGCTGCACTGTTTATTGTTGTATGTTGTTGTACACTCTGATGATATGATGTGATGTAATGAAATGTAATGTAATAACTGATATAGTTCTTTGTTTAAAGATTATTCATTTATTATTATATGTTGTTCCGCTGCGAATTGTGAGATTCTGTTGTTGTTCTTTTGTTTCTTGTTCTGTTCTATGTTCTTTTCTCTATTTTCCTTTTCCCTATCTTTCTCTATTCTCTTTTCCTTCTATTTTAAAATTTTCTATCTTCTGTTTTCTCTTTTCTCTCTATCTTCTACCTTCTTATCTTTTTCTCTTCTCTTTTCTTAAATTCTTTTTCTTAAAACCCATAACATTCCGTGTTTCCGGCCTTCGATTTCTCGGCAGTCGATAAAGTGAGTGTCGATGTCGAATTTTCGAAAGTCCAAAATTTTCGGGGCGTTACATTTGGTATCGGAGCTGATGGTTAAGCGACAACCATGGTTCTGTTGGGTATTACTCATTAGAGATAGAGTCAGCAGTACTCTAGATTGAGTTTGAGTGTAATAATAGCTATGAGTGCGTATTTGTTAGTGAATATGAAATTGTTTTATATTGTGATGATCGGTTTATTGAGTGGTATATGAACTTTCGTCAGCACAGCCTCGAAACTGAGCCGAAGGGGTTTCTAAACACTTGAATAGAACAATTCGACATAATATTGATTTTAAATTGGGTAAATGGAATAATTTTGCCTTGATTATATTTTTATATGTAAAGGAATAATTTTTCAGAATTATTAAAGTGTATGTAAGTTGATTGTTAGGTTGTTTGAATAATCTAAATAAAGAGTAGTTGCATAAGCAAATGAATTATAAGAATTGGAATTATAATTAAAGTGATTTACAATTGTGAAATAAACTTATATATGTAAGAAGTGAAATTATATGAATATGAGTTGTAAATAATCAAGTGGATTAAATGAATGTGAACTTGAGTATATGAATGAAATTCAACTTTGTAATTGAATTGAATGAATGGATTGAATGTTAATCAATTGAATGTAATTTAAGTTGATATGGAATAATGAATGAAAGTATTAATTCATTGAAATCAAATGTTATTAGAAGTTGAATAAATTGAATGAGAATGAATATAAGCAAAGGAATTTGGTTATAATTAATATACTTTGGTTGTTATATGATTGTTGATTGATTGTATGTAATTCATTAAGTGTTAATGAAATTGAAAGCTATGAAATTGAATTCAAATTAGAAGTAAATAAATTTGAATAGAATTGAAAGTGAATTGGATTTAATTAGTGAATGCAAACTAATTAAAAATTGAGAATGAATGTTGATAAAATCCAATGTAAATAAATCAAATATGATTTAGAGTGAAAACCTATTTCATTGAATATTAATGAGAATATAAATGAATATATATTGATTTTGAATTAGTTGGATGTAGTTGGTTGATGGTTGAATGTATATTGCTATTGTTGCATTTTCTATGTGACATATATAGTTGTTATGTTGCTATATGTTGTATATTGATACTATTTTCATATATGCATGATTCTCATGTTGTTTGTTGAGTTTAGTAGGTGCGGATCGCGTTTGCTTCGCATTTGGAGTTCGCTTTAGCGCTATATTAGCCGTATATGCTCGCTAATAAAATATAAGGTACATATCTCGGATTAAATATCGTACTTTTACACTTTTTTTCCCTTCGGGATGCCTCATTACTTGATGAGATGTATATTTGTGATATATATACTGTCATTTTTTTTTTCGGATCGAGCCGCGCAAAGGAGACTATGGCGATTTTTTCCGAAAATTTAAGGCGTTAGAAATTTTTTGAGAAAATGGGAAAATTTTGAAAACTTTAACTTTGATTTAGAATTGAAAGTTAAACAATAGTAGTTTTTTTTGAAAAAGATAACTAAGTATGATTTGAAAACTTAGTAAAGATTTATAAGAAGTTTAACTATGAATTTTGGAAAATTAATAGATTCTGTAACTTCTCTTACTTGTAATTTCGAGGACGAAATTCTTTTAAGAGGGAAAGATTGTAACGACCCAGAATTTTTATTAATTAAAATTTGAATATTTAATTTATTTTAAATATTTATAAGTGAAGTTATTAGTCGAATAAATTTTTATTTGAATTATTGGATTTAATTGGATAATTAAATCGATAATTTAATATGTTAAATTATGGAAATAATTGAAAATTGAGTTAAATATGATTGAAATTAATTTGTAAAATTTTATTTTATCATATTGAAGTTAGAATGATATTTTAGAACTTTTATTATCGAATTAAAAGTTAATTCGTGAAAATTGAATATTTTAATATTAAAATCGAATGTAAAATAGCCAATTTTTGAACAGTCTCAGAATTGAACGAAACCAGTTTCATTGGATCCGTAATAGTTAGTTATTACCGGATTTCAAATTTCGTGTCAATCGGAGTTATCGTTTGATCGTGGCAGCTCGAAACGCATCGATTTATTTTTAATTTAAATTTGGCGAGTCAAAATAGCCATTTTTCAAAAAGTCTCGGATTTCGACGAAACCAGTTTCATCGGATCCGTAATGTGATATTATTGTAAGGTTTCAAATTTCGTGTCAATTGGATTTACCGTTTGTCCGGTACAAATTAAAACGCCTAGAAATCGATTTAAATCGGTTTAATTCAAATTGAGCGTTTTCAGCCATAACTCGCACAGATGTCCGAATTAGCTTCCGAAACCTGTTCCATTGTGTCCGGAACGCGGGATAAACCCTAGGTACGCTGGTTACGGCGTCTAAATCGGAGTTCGGAATTCCCGGGATGAATAGTGTTTACGCTTGCTTTTCCTATAAATACACCACACACACAAATAAAAAAAAAAAAAAAAAAAACCCTAGCCATCTTCTACAGCCGCCAGTTTCATAATCAAGGGCTGAAACTTAATCTTCTTCATCCTCTAATTTCTCAAAATCCAAGCAATATTTTCAAAAACTTTCTGAAGCAAAGATGAAGAGCACGAGATGAGCTTTCAATCCATACGGATTTGATGGAGTTTGGAGCATCAGAGGGAGTGCAATAGGGGGCCGACTGTCATGACTCACGCACGCATTCCCAAGCTCAATAGATGGCCGAGCTTCACCTAGGGGGGGGCGAGTGTAGTGGAGGTGTAGGGCTTCGCAATGGAGTTCCCTGATCGAGCTCTTGTCGAGTGTTGAAGGCTAGAATTGAAACCCTAGTTTTCTTGTAATGGGTTCATTGGTTCGGCCTCAAACCTGTAGCATATGCGTGAGAAGAAGATGATGTAGGGACGGTCCAGATCAGGTTGGAGTTGGATCCAAGGGTGAGTGTGTGTGTATGTTGTAAATTATTAAGTTATTGTTGAAATTTAGTTATAAAATCGTGTACGAACTTCATAAATTCGTAACTTTTTCATACGAGGTCGAAACTGCGCGAAATCAGTTGCGTTGGAATCGTATGGACGAGCACTACGCGATGGAGTTGGTTTGGAGTCATTTGGAGTTAGTGAGAATTTCGGGTAAAATTAAACGCGCGTTTAATTTTATTCGAAATAAAAGCTGAAACGGAAATTAAAACCAAGGTGAGAATTTCTCACTCAATCGAATCGGTTTCGATTTTATTTTAAATAGTTAGATTTAAAATATTTGAATGCATGTTTGAATGATGACTGTAAATTATTGATTGTTAAAATAGACATTATGCGCCGTTAGTAAGCGGATGTTATTTATTAAAAACATATACCGCGAATATTTCATAAACAGTGAAATTGGTATTATATATAATATCAATATATATATATTGGCATATGTATATATTGCAGTTGTTGATTTCCCGCATTTTTTGTTTAGCGGATGAGACCCTATTACGCCGTTATTAAGCGGATAATATTTAATAAGAACATGTACCGCGATAATTTCGTACTGGAGCGAAATTGGTATTGTGCTAATGTTTTTGGATGCAGGAAACAGGTTGAAGGGATCCAACTGGATTCCTCAACAGTATTTATTTTATTTCAGATATTTTGATATTTGATGGATTATCATATCGATATATGATATCGTTGTTAGTCGTGATTGACTATTTGGTGTGTAGCATCATTGGACCCAGATTTTGGGATTTTAAAATGGTTTTAAAGTGATTTTTGAAAATATACTATATTTTTGGAATTGATCCATTATAAATAAATAAACGTTATAATTTTTAAAGTTATAAAATTATGGTTTTTGTGAAATATAGTTAAAAGCTGGTTTTTGAGAAATATGAACCAATGATTTTATAAAATAGTTTAAACTGGATTTTTGAGTTTATTATTAAAAGTTTGAATATAAGATTTATAAAATTTGATTATTTTATAAATCAAGAGAACGGTGAAATTTTAAAGGAATTTAAAGACGTTTAAAAGAATAATATAAATTAATTTATATTAAGAGATTTATAAATGGATATTTATAAATTGAATTATGGACATTATAAAATGAGTTTTTATAAGTGTTTGAATGTAGTGAAAATGAATTTCCTAAATGAATGAAATTTATGAAATTATAAACTGTGAAGTTATAAATGAAATTTTATAAGCAATAGGTTTATAAAATTTATAAAGTTATCGAAAGAATGAATTTTGGATAAATAAACAATCTTATAAGTTAAGATTAATAATTTGGGAAGTTAAATGAACGATTTTGTAAAATAATCGTTTTATAAGTAATTAACTTATAATATGAACTTGTAGTTTATAATTGAGTTATAAACTGGAATAGGTTAATAAAGGAATCTATAAAAAGGAAGTTTTTATAAATAAATAGAAACGGAATTTATAAACGTTGTTTTATAAATCCGCAAACGACTTATTTTGATAAGTTAATTGTTATAACCTATTGATGGAGTTATATTCACGTTGTAAACAGTGAATAATCCTTTAAGTTAAAGTGAATAGAAATGATGAAATTTGTTAAGGTAGTATATTCACGTTTTTGAATAGTGAATAATACGTTAAAGAAATTGTTTTAGATATGATGTTTTAAATAGAATTAAAACGATCTAACGATGGTTTAAAATGTGTTGAGATTCGAAACCATAGATTTCAACATTTATTGTTGAAATAGACGTTTTCGAGAAATAAAAGGAAATGTGGACTATAACACTGTTGTTATAGTAAATGATTTCCGAAAGGAAATGTTTTGTATAGTATTGGGATTTATATATCTATTTTAATTTCGAATCCCTATACTAGTGATTTTGGGTTGTCGTAACGATGTTTTACGTAACATTCGTTTTGGCCCAAATAAATATGTTTAAGTGAATGATTTCCTTAAAGAATGAATTATATACTTAATTCGATTTAAGTATATTGAATATTTTCCAAGGTTGAAAATAAAAAGTTTTGTGAATTACTTATGAATAATAAGTATGGAAATGTTTTCCAATATGAAGTGAATAATTAGAATTTATCTTTTTTGAAGATAAATTGAAATGAATTATTGAAATCGCATATGCATGGATATCTTGAAATATAAATTCATTATGGAATTTATATGTGAAAGTGAAACTTGTTAAAAATAAATATTGATTTATTTTTGAAGTGTTGAAATTATATATCTAGTAAAGATATTTTGGAAAATAAATAATTTGGAAAATTATTTGGAATCTGGTGATGTGTGCATATCAATTGATAGTTCAATAATTGACTATCAATAATTTCCCTTTGAATGGGTATTTGATGTGATTTGTTTGAATTTGAATGCCACACTTATTTTTGAATAAGCGCTCACTATTCGGGTTAACCGGGAAAGGACCATGGGGTCGTATAACCCACTCCGAATATGTGATACGTCGTTGTGAATCGCATTTGAAGATCGGTGTTGAAGACCGGATATTTGCGAGAGCGATAGGATGAACTATCGATTGACTCTGCACCGAGTTGCTCCGGTATTGAGTTCTCCATATGTGATGGTGAATCCGATCAGGATTGTGAATATCCGGATTGCAAGGACTTCTTTGTAAGTGCCTTCGGTTCTGTTCGATCCCGGAATAGACTTGTATGGATTGTATGCCTGACATTACAAGTTGAGATATAAAGCCGATTTCTTTCAAATATATTTCTGTTAGTGGCGGAGAATTTATTCTTTGCTTAACACCCTTCTTTGAGACGTACGAGCTCAAAGGTTATATAGTTGAAGTTATCAGCGATATATTCCCAGTTTGGTAATGTGACATGCTGAGTGATGCTGAAATGATCATTGTGTTGATTATTTGTGATAGGATCATTTATTTGATCGTCTATCTTAGTGATCATTGTGTTGATCATTTGTTGACCCAAAGCATGGCTTTTGTATAAAGTATGTTTTTGTGGACGTGACTTCGTCGAGCCTCACACCCCGTGAATGGTCAAAACAGGAAAGAAGCAGCAAGGTTATGAGGGGTAGCACCCTTTAGGATGTGTCCATTTCCTTCTGGAAAAGGGTGGTATCATGGTATGGAGCCCAGATACTTACTCATGTTGAAAACACTTTATGATTGTGTGAATTGATTGCGAGCGCTCGGTGAAAGGTCCCAAAGGACCGGGGGATGGCATATTCGGTCAGTTGTTACTCAGTTAGGAGTAACCCGGCCTTGTGTTGGTAGAGATCCGGTTTGGTTCTCGGGGATGTCCATCCAGAGGCATTCTCATGTGGCAATGGGAAGTTCCTTGGCCTGATCATTCGTTGGAAATCCAAAGAAACAATACGAGACTTGTACGGTTTTAGTTGTATAACCTGCCATGGAATGTGGCGGTAACCTGCTATTGAACATGGTAGCTATAGTAGGCATAAGTGCGGAATGTCTATGCTGGCTAAGATTTATATTCTACTTTCGAAATAAATTTTTTCCTACACTATGCACTAGTAATAATATCAAATGTTCTTTTTAAATGCGTATCAAGCATCTTTGACTATCATAAGGAGAAATCTCCTCCGATTCTGCGTTTGCATTGTGTGTGTGTGCGGGAGGCCTTATGGTAGTCTCATTTTTAAAAGCATTGCGAATTGATTTAAAAAATATATTCCTATTTTGATTTTAAAGTTAAATAAACTGTTTTGAGTTCTCACACCAGTCACATGACTGACTCGGAGTTTATTGTTTTCCTTCCTAAACTCTGGGTGCCCACCAATTTCCACACGGGCAGTTAAGAGTTAGGTTAATCAGGATATCAGGATATTCTGGAGTTGCTGGAGGCAAGCTGGATGGCATGGCGTATTACTAGTTTATATAGTATTTCTTTTTCCGCTGCACTGTTTATTGTTGTATGTTGTTGTACACTCTAATGATATGATGTGATGTAATGAAATGTAATGTAATAACTGATATAGTTCTTTGTTTAAAGATTATTCATTTATTATTATATGTTGTTCCGCTGCGAATTGTGAGATTCTGTTGTTGTTCTTTTGTTTCCTGTTCTGTTCTATGTTCTTTTCTCTATTTTCCTTTTCCCTATCTTTCTCTATTCTCTTTTCCTTCTATTTTAAAATTTTCTATCTTCTGTTTTCTCTTTTCTCTCTATCTTCTACCTTCTTATCTTTTTCTCTTCTCTTTTCTTAAATTCTTTTTCTTAAAACCCATAACATTCCGTGTTTCCGGCCTTCGATTTCTCGGCAGTCGATAAAGTGAGTGTCGATGTCGAATTTTCGAAAGTCCAAAATTTTCGGGGCGTTACAAGTAAGGTAGAGACACCTTAACTACTATGGAAAAAGAAAAATAAACAGCACATGAGTGTGACAGAATGCAAACCTGGTTATGTCTTTTGATATTCACTTACGTTTTAAAATAAATAAAAACACCTTTTGCCACTTGTAATCATAAGCCATACAAAGTTTACAAGTGTTAATACATATGTTTACTTGTCTTACAAGTGTCCATTATTGTTAAAATTGTGTTTAAATCCCTCTTCTCTATTTTATTTTACAAGTTATGTTTACACCCTTGTTTATAATTTATTTGTAACTTTTTTTAATTCTTACTTTATTTTAATTTATGGTAACATGCTTTATGCTTTTAAACCTTTTTATTAATTTATTTACAGATCATTTACATACATTTGTATTTATTTTACTTTTACAACTTTTAAAGAGAAATGGATTAAAACAATTTGTACACTCAACAAGTAAATCATACATATATACATTCCTTATTTTATAAAGCTTTTGTAAAATTTATTTATTAAATCAATTTTATTTACAATACATTTATTAAATTTCAAAAAGGTAAATATTTTACATTCATTCTTGTTTTAAATTTTAAATTCAAGTCGTTGAACAAATCATAACTTTTTAAAAAAAAATTAATTTCAAAGTTTAGTTGTATTTTAATAATAAACACATATATAGATTATATATGTATATAAGTCTTTAGAACAAAGGTTTAACTTCAAACAACTTTTAAAAATCCATTTCATAAAATTAAATTCAAATATCTTTATATTGTTTTCTATTTATATTTCCTTTTATAACTATTTATACACCTTTATGAAAATTAATTCTTATATTGAACTTAAATCCTATCTTCCAAATCACAATGTGTATATTTACATACATGTATATATAATGGAAAACAAATTTCTACTAGTTTATAGAATCCTTAAATCCAGTTTATTTCTCAAAATATTTATTCTTGAATTTCAAATTCCAGATTTAATTTAAAAATCCATTTATATACATAGATATAAATTTTAAAGCTTTTATTAATCACTGTTTTCACAATCTATTTATAAAATCCATATTTTAATTGTTTTTGGAGAAACTCAAATAAATTTTACCAATTAACCTCATAATTTAATTCAAAATTTTATATTAATCACCAAATATTTCCAAGTTTAATTCCAAAGATCAAATTAATTTGGCCTTAAAATCAGGAATGTCACATAATTAGTGCAGTTAATATAGGTTAAATTGGTAATTTAAATGTTGATTTATTTATGAAAAAGGGATGACTAATTGAACTTGGGAGTAGTAGTTATAATAATTAATTGTAAGTAATAAACTTGCAAATGTTATAAATTGTAGTAAATGGTGACGATGGTTGTTTGTTACCAATATATTTAATCAATTAAAATTAAATGCAAATAGATGTTACATTAATGTGAGTTAAGACAATAACTAAAATTTTTGAATGTAATAAAATAAATAAAATGTAAATTTATTCATAAGGTAATAATTGAGTCAATAAAAGAATGAAATTGAGATAAATAATTAGTTGAGACTTTAAAATTTTAATTAATGTGTAAATTTGACAAGGTCCAATATAATGGAAATATAATAGTTAATACAAATAAAAAGATGGAAATTGGGATATATTAATGTAATGAAATGTAAACAAATGTTAACTGTGTTATAGAGTAATGGTGGATTCTGTATAAAGATTGCAATTGAATCAAATCAATTTATTGGAATTAATTATAATTAACTTGATTTAATTATAGTGAAATTGAACAGTGTAATTAGTGTAATAACCAAAACCGAATTGTTATATAAATCTGTATTAAGTCATTGTAAGTGCCTAAATGATTAAAAATGGTGAAATTGGTTAACTATCGAATTTTAAAATAGAAAGTGAATTGATTTATTTAATATTAATTTATTTAATTAACTGAATATAGTCATTTTGACCACTATCTCGGATTCCGACGAAACTAGTTTTATCGGATCTGTAATGGTGAATTATTATAGGATTTCAAGTTTCGTAGCGATTGGACTTGTAGTTTGATCATACGGGCTCGAAATGCGTAGAAATCAATTTGAAATAAACTGATTTTAACGTAACTTCTTCATACTATAGAATTTGGACTTGAAACCTATTCTATTGAGTTTAAAAATATTGAGAACATCTATTTTGACACATGGGATGGCCCATTTTCATTCCGAAGGAAGAACGGGCATTTCAGGTCGTTTGTCGTTCCAATCCAAATCAATCTGGTTCATTCATTCTATTTTTCCGATCTGCCTATAAATACCTCATTATAAACCCTAATTATTTCTTATTCCTCATTAAAATACATACATACAGAAGTTTCTGTTGCTCCTCTTTCTCAATGGCTGGAAAAAAACTAAATTATCCAACTCAATTTCAAATCAAAATTCAAACTCCTCAAACTATATCGAATTATTTATTGGTTTGAAGCTCTCAACGAGCGCAAGTCAAATCTACAGTCTATTTCTCGATCCGAGTTTTTGATTTTCCGGAACTCGATAGTTTATTCTCGGCCGTTCATCACGTTCCGATGAACGTCAATGTATCGTCAAATCAATGGTACCGTTGTGTGGAGAGGACGGAGCGTGGTTCATCAGAGTGGTTTGTTCGGCGAGTTGACAGTCGGATTAACCGTGATAATTCGTTAGGTTTTTTATCTTCAAGCGGCGGCTATCTCTATAGGGATCACGATCGCGACGATGCTGGCTCACGGGGGTTGAGAAGGCGCAGGCAAGGTCAAGGCGGTTCATTGGAGGTATGCGGCGTGCTTGAGCGGCGATCGGGATGAAGTGGTGGTAGCGGCTTTGTGCGTGTTAGGGTTTCGGTAGAGCAGTTTTTTTGCATGTAAAGGGACGATGTAGGGGTGCTAAGGTGGCCCGAATTGCATAAATTTTTCGTACGAGCTCGGTTTTGGACACGGTTTCTTGCGCTGGGATCGTAGTGAAATTTCGGACATTTTGACGTCGGTTTGAACAAATTATGAGATTTTTTGCATTTGGGATCTAAATTGGATTTAAATTCAATTTAAATTCAAAGGTTAGCGTTTCAACCCACTCAAAACTTCTAAAACTTCTTATGTCTGTTAAATTAACTTTATGGTGTGATTGGAAATTTATTTATGACTATTTGGTACATTTTAAATCATCATCTCAGTTAATTTGAATTTATTTAAATTAAATCGTTACTTAATTTATTATTGAATATAAATTGCCAGTTAAATACCTGTTATTAATTATCAGTTCTATATTGATATTTATTGATTGGTTTGGATGACTATTGTGATGGATGTTTGATTGTTGATATTGGATGAATTGATGTTGTATTTTATATCGTTATAATACTGCAAGTTCACTATGCGTTGAAATGATATATATATATATATATATATATATATATATATATATAAATTCTTGAATTTGGAATATGTATTGGAATTGAATTATTTAAAAGGTTTAAGTTAAACTGCATAATTTTTCATAATTAAAGTGGTTAAAATTGATACCTCGAATTATTTGAGATCTTCCAATAATTATATTCACGTTTTACATTTGATAAGAGATGGAAAATCCTGTAACATCTTTGAAGCCATTACACTCTCATTTTATTTAGATTAATTTGACTTACATAAGATCTTTTAGTTTTGACTCGAGTGTTTTGTTTTCATTACGCTTGGGTCAGTCTGAGCTTTTTTAGTGTATTGAAGACCATTTTATTTTCTAGAGGACGAAGACGAAGATTTAGTATATTATTACTATTTATTATATTTATTCCACCACATCCTGTATTCCGTTGCAATATTTGTTTATTATGATGTATGTATAACTCTGATTTGAATTTGTAAAAGTGTAATCAAATGTTATTTGTAAAATAGCTTCATGAACTGTTTATTTGATCATTATATTTTGTCGTTCCGCTACGAGATTTGTGTTTTGTTTTCTTTCTTTTTTTCTTTTTCTTATATACCCCATTAACAATCCTTCCTTTTGAATGGTTTGAATTAGACATGTGTGGTTTATTGTCGATTTAAACCGTCCAAAAAGGTGGGTTGTTACAGTTGGTATGAGAGCTTTGGTTTAGACATGCCTTACCTTGTTGGGGTTGACTCATTAGAGATAGAGTAGTAATACCCAAGAATGAGTTGTTTAAGTGTATATACGAGAGCACGTACTTGTTAATGTTATAAAAATGTTTTATAAAAGTTTTGAAATGAAATTATTTTTCCTAATACTATATGATATATATAAAGGAATAAATTTTTATAACTAATATAGTTATTTGTAATGTGTTTATTTTATGAAATGGTAATATTGATTTAATATCTTTATTGTTGATTAATTAAGTTTTTGTTCAGTTTATAAGCATTTGCTAATTATTGTTGATTGAATTAATGGACTAAACACTAGTTTATAATGGTGTATTAATGAGAATATGATGAATAATTTGGATATTTGTTTATGGAATTGAAATGTTTTGTTGTGAAACTTATTGTTTGTTGATTGGTAGTTTCAACTATTGAAATAAAATGGAATATTTGGAGTATCAAAATTTCTGAATTAATATATGAGTTGAAACTTAATAATTGCGTTGAATTATGCAGTTGAATTTGGTAATCTTAATTTGAAAGCAAGTGAAACAAGGTTAATTTGTTATAGTTGAGTAGAACTATTGTATACATTATTGGCATGTAATGTAATATTATAAAAGTGTGAACTTTAAGCCTTGGGATGTTTAAATTGGAATTGTGATTAAGGAAAAGTTGTAAATGAGATTAAATTGGAAACATATGTTTATAAACTTAACTAACATTTATGAAATGTATTATAAATAAATTGAAAAGTAAAAGTGAAAACTAATTGAATAAAAAATGAAATAATTATAAAAAAAGCCACGACTTGTAAATTATTATGAAATAAATGAAAGTTCAATAAATAGTTATAATTAAAGTGGTGATAACTTTAAGCTCGAATAATGTTTTATAAAAAAAAATCAAGCTTTTGTAAATTGCTTATAAACTTAAGAAAATTCCTTATGAAATGATTTGCAAATAAATGTAGTATTAAATGAGAAATTTTACATATGAATTGAATGTAATTTAAATTAAAGAGAAATATAAGCAATATTATGAGTATGGATATATTAATGTTTTATTTTAAATGAAGAAATTCTATGAAACAAATATTAAAGTATGAAGGGATATTTGTGTTAATCAATGAGATTATAAAAAAATGAATTTGATTGAAATGTAATTGTGATGAATCAAATGGGAATAAATATGTAAGTTGTGCGTATGTTATTTTATTTGCATAATTAATTTGATCTGAAATTGAGCACATAAGTTCGAGGTGAATTACACCATTTCGTGTTAGGATTTTTCATTCGATTCTTGATGGCGAATATTTGATATGGATTTTTGGTTTGACTCTAGAATTCTCTATCATAGTATATAGCCGTGCAAGGAGAATGATGGTTTCTAGTCAAGAAACCATATCGAAGTCCGCATTAGGGAAGTTGAATGGACAATACTAATTCGAAAGCGAACTTGTGTGATCGAGCGAGCGATCGAATGTGATTTTGTGAAATGATGACATATGTACATCTTATGTTCTAATATTATTGATATGCTTTGATGCTGAAATTGAAATTGGTTGGATTAGATATCTTTGTAATTTAAATTGGAATTTTCTTCTATGCAAACTATTTTACAAACTATCTTATTTACAAAAACTATCCTACAAACTATTTTATTTACAAACTATTTTACATGACCATCTTATATGCAAAAATATTTCACAAATGATTTTATAGATGAAACTATTCAAAATTCAAAATCTTTTATAAAGTAAAGATATTGAATCTCATATGGCTTTCCATACAGAGAAATTGATTTTGGAAAATTTTGATTCTTGTATAAGATGGACTTTATATAATTATAAGGTGATTTTAAAAAATGTTGATTTTGAAAGGTATTCAATCTGAAGAGATAAATCTTATATATAACGGAATTTATATAAGAATGATTTGATATATTCAAGATTATTGATTTTGGAAAGTACTTTGTTTGAAAATGAAATCTTATATATAATGGAATTTATATAAGTTCGATATTTGACACCATGATTTTGAAAGGGTACTATATACGGTATGTTATATTTTGAAGTAAGAGGTATGGGGAAGTACCCTCCGTGAAGAAGTATAGTGATATGCTTCGACCCAAATGGACTTGGGGAATCCAGGAATGGATTCGACCGATAAACTCTAATAGACTTGAGTGAATTCAAAAATGGATTCAAACTGATATTGTTGTCCGAACTTAAACTCATGAGTTCCTCAATTTTTTTTCAAGGTAGATGGTTCTTTAGTTTACCCAATGGAGGCGCTTTCGATCCTGGAATCTGCTGTTTATGGATCTTCCGGGAAGGAAGTGCATCCATTGCGTAAATCATTGAATCAACAGCATACCACTGCAGCAGGGGTCAATAGTCCCTTGTTTACCAACCAGCTATGATATTTTTCTGGGATCCGGAAGGTGGAAGGATCTTCTGGAAAGTTTTGTGTCCATTGTGTACTGGATCAGCAGTGGGCCACTGCTATCGTATTATCATCATTTGACATTGGATTTTGAGCGGTACTTTTCATACCTATTTTTTTTAAGTATTTTCACTGGGTGTTGAAACAGGTCTACTAAGTACTTAGAGAATTCTAGCCTTGCGCCCGATCAATGCATGGCCAGAGCCAACAAGAACGAGGATAAACCTATTAGGACATCGAGTTATAAAGTATTTTGATAAATTTTATATTAAGGATATTTTGGCCATTTTTCTCTCTTTTCTAAATACTTTAAAATGTTTAAAATATTGTCTATTTATGTACAACATGGTTTACTAGTAAATTATTAGTGTTGTAAATATTTGAGAAGTTGTTAATTAAATAAACCCTATTTAAAGTTAATGATAATTGATTTATTAATGATGTTTAAAAGTATATTGAGATTTAAAACGAGTAAAATTCTTAAATAATGGATTTAAGGTTTTCAATAATTACTTTGTAAATATAAGTAATGATGTCAATAATTATTTTCAAATAGTTTACATATATTTATAAAGATGTTATTTAAAATATTTAAATGGTATTCATAAATGAAGCAAGAAATTTTTGCAAATGAATTTTTGAAAGGTATTAAAATATTAAAGATGGTTGATTTGCAAATAAAGCTTTCAAATTAATATTTCAAGTAAAATTTATATAAGTTTCTTCGAATGTATAATTTAAAGATATTATATAAATGAGAATAAAATTGATTTGCGAAGTTTATTTACAGTAACATACTTGACAAATAAATTTGAATCTCTATTTTGGAAGTATAGTATGAGATATTTACTTGATTTCGAATACTAATAGTAAATTTATTTGTTTATTTACTGTTTGAATTTTTGTATTAAGCCATAATAAATGTTTTTCCATGATTTGAATGTCCATTTTAAAACATGCGTGTAAAATTAATTATGAAGATATGAAATTTTATACCATGATTTAGAAATTTATTGTAAGATTTGAGTATACTATTAGTTTCAGTTTAATAATCTTGAGTTTATACTTATTTTAAAAATAATGAGTCTAATAAATTATCGAATTTAAGGAACTTTATTTTAAAGCTTATTATAATGTTTTGATATAAATTTCTAACATTGTTTTAGACATTTGAAAAATCTTTGCATAACGCTATGAGGATGTTTTAAACATATCTTATATTTTTACTAAGTGAATGAGGTTAGATGTTTTAATTGAATTTTTAGATATATTGAAATATTTCTTTTCTCTTCAAGGGCGAATACCAAAAACTTAAATTTTTATTCAATAACCGAATTAAGTTGTAAACTTAAGTAAAGCAGTAGAAGCTTAGGTAATGTTTTTTTTGAAATGATTCATTAATGACTTAAATCTTTAATGGAAACCAAATTGTGTAAGTGATTGGTCTTTATATAAATAAATGAATGAAAGGTAAATGATGGAAAAAAAGCCAATCGAATAAACTTAAATAAATTTAATATTCTTGTTGTTTAGCTGATGAGAAGTTTGGGGAATACTTCTAGTTGTTGAGGTTGTATGACTAATCAATTAAGTAATTATCTAAGGCTATTGTGCATAGGGTACACCTGATAGTTTATTTATCATCTTGCATGGTTAAAAGTTTCTGAACTAAACAAACCATTGGCTTTGGTTGCTAAAGATGTATGATGGGTTCTCTGGTTGCATAAATGGTTGTATTGTTTGTTTGATTATGTTTTATATTGGTTTTCTTTTGTTTCAAATTGAAACAACTTTAATATCTCTCTAATACATAATTCTCACTATTTTGGCTTATATAAGTGAAATATCAGATTATGGAAGCAATTGCTACTGCTTTTGGTTTCATAAAATAAGCGTTATTTTCCCGACAAATAGGTATGTTCTCAGATTACGTTTTTCTAGCGATATTTTATTGTTTTCCCATGTTGGGATATATTATTTTAAAAATATATAATATATTTTGTTATTTTGATATTAACTTCTATTTAGTTGAATTTCAATTTATAACTTAGGTTTATAACAATTATAATATCAAAATTCTTATTTATAAAGAATCGATTAAAACATCTTCATTACTAAGTTTTACTTGTATCATATTCCATTACATATTCCTATTTAATATTACAACTTTTAATATTTTGGCAAATTATATATATATATATATATATATATCTGTGTGTGTGTGTGTGTGTGTGTGTGTCTTTTAGAATGCAATAGAAAGTTACACAAGTTTAACATATTTATTTTAATTAACCTAATGTTCAATAGTTATCATTTCTCATTTTCATATCCTTAAGTTTACAGGTTACAAATTTTCAAATTTCTTGTAATTTCATTTATACTTAGCATTTAATCATCTTATTTTCATTTTATAAGTTCCAATTATTAAATAGTCAAATTTCAATTTATTACAATAATTGAAATCTCTAATTTATAGGAATTTAAGAACTAAATGTCGGGTTCCTACTTTAAATTATTTAAAATAATATACATAACATATCTTTTATATAAATATCAAATCATATTTGAAATTAAAAATGAAGATTAATTTTTCAAAACAATTGTGCAGTAAAATTGCTACAACGGTTTTCCCACTTTGAAACTCGAAAATGAATGTCGATGATGTGTGCACTCATTACCAAAATTATTTTCCAGCAACAAAGAGGGAAATAAAAACTTATTTCATTCCAAAACTCCTTTAAAACATATGTTTCAAATCATATTGAAAATATTTATATCAGAAAATACTTCTAAATACTACTAATATTATATTCCAAAATCATTCGAAAGAAATTTTCAAACTCCCGGAACTTCAGTTCTAAACTTCCAATTTATATTCATTTTATTTGTAAATCTAAATTTTCAATCAATATTTATAAATTTCACTACCTAATAAACAAATGTATTACAACCAAATATATCATTTATGAAATTGTTGTTTTATATGCAAAAATATGTAAGAGGCAAAATTATTTCATTTACCTATATTCCGAAACAATATTGTGTCGGTCTGCCCTATTTAGTGTTTAGAAATCTTATCGATGTCATAGCGTTCCATGCACCAATCCAGAATTTATAAATACAAAAGGAACAAATTAACACAATATAAAAACCTTTATAACACTAACAAATACGTTCTCTCATACACACACACGCACATTCAGCGACTCGTTCTAGGGTATTAATACCTTATTTTATATGAGTCACACCCTGCAAAGCTAAGGTTATCGCTAAACCAAAGCTCCAATACCAACTGTAACGACCAACCTTTTTGGATGGTTTAAATCGATGATAAAGCACACATGTCAGACTCAAACCATTCAAAAGGGCAGATTGTTATGGGGTAAATAAGAAAAGGAAGAGAAAGGAATAAAAAAATACAGAATCTTTCAGTGGAATGACAAAATATAATAATCAAATAAACAGTTCATGAAGCTGTTTACAAATGACATTGATTATTCTTTTAAAAATATAGAACATAGTTACATAAACAGGAATAAATGAATAAATACAGCGGAACAACATGAGGCAGTGAAATAAATATAATAATAATAATAATACAAATCTTCGTCTTCGTCCTCCAGAATAAGGTCTTCGACCCTGAAATGCTCAGGATGACCCGAGCGAATTAAAAAAAAACACTCGAATTAGAACTAAATGATCTTAAGTAAGTTAAACCAACGGTAAATATGAGTTGTAATGACCCGTAATTCTCGATCATTAAAAATAGTTAATTTAATAAGTTTTCTTTTATTTAAAGTTAGCAGAAATTAAATTTTAAGATTTATAATGGGAATAATAATAGAATGAAAGTCAATAGTATTAATTTAAGTTAATTATTAACAATTTGAATGAAATTCCGATCAACTAAAATGATTTAAATGTTATACTTGATTATAAATTGAATATAAGAAAACAACTGTAAATATTGAATTAACTAATGTAATAGTGTGTAATAAATGGCAATTAAATAAAATTTGTCTTATGTAAGAAATCATAATATTTGGTTGTAAATAATAAACTTATTAATGTGACTAAAAGTTAATGGTGACAAACTATTATATGTTACCTATTTATTTAGCCTGTCAAATCAAACGGGAAATCAAAATGATAATTAAGGTTTGATTTCAAAAGCTTTCGAAAGTTTTTGATTTCTAAGGGTTTGATTTTGAAAGATTTTGAAGAGGTTACCTTCAATAATTTCAAAAGGTTTTGAGTTTCAATGGTTTCGAAAGGTTTTGAGTTTCACTGCTTTCGAAAAGTTTATAAATTGTTTTATAAAAGGGATACCCCAGGCTTTCGACAAAGTCGTAAGATGGAACATTTCGACTAGGTTGAAAAGAAACCTTCCGACAAGGTCGAAATGTATGACTTTTGTGATGCTTTCAAAAGGAAGGCTTCCAGAGGGGCTAACTTTGGATGTTTATTTGCTTTTGAATAGGGCTTCATTCAAAGGGGTTTAAAGGGATGTTTTAGCTATTTTTCCTTAAATAAAATTTTGCTAATTTGAAGGGGTTATTTCGAACGGTTATAGCATAAAATACTTATCTTTGTTTGAATATGTAAGGGGGATCCTTATATAAATTGGATGTAAATAAACCTTAGGGACACCGAGATGGGTTTAATATTTTCGATACGTAGTTTAGGGTTAAAAACAGAAATGTGCTTTCAAAAATATGCATTGGGGCTATCAATGAGTTTTTATTTAATTTAACCTAATTGGGCCTGCCTATGGGAATAGGTTAAACATGTTGTGTACCTGGGGAAAAGAAATAATCATAGGGATCATGAATTTTCATACATAATCATAGGGATCATGATATTTTAATTGGCCAAATGTTGGGTTCTCGGTTAACCTAGGAAAACCATGGAATGTGTAGTGGATAGCCCACTTCAAATTTCTGAAGTAAAAAATGTTTTTCCAGAGGTAGTTAGCCTCTAGATTTGACACCTAAGAGTTCATAGTCGTCCTAGGAAAACTATGGGGTGTGTGGTGGATAGCCTACATCAAATTTCCAAAGCAAAGAATGTTTAGGCAGAGATGGTTAGCCTCGGAATTTGGCACCTAAGGATTCATAGTCATCCTAGGAAAACTATGGAGTGTGCAGTGGGTAGCCCACTCTACCTTTTATAAAACAATGTATGATGGAT
The DNA here is from genome assembly GCA_030765085.1 of Allium cepa. Classification (NCBI taxonomy): domain Eukaryota; kingdom Viridiplantae; phylum Streptophyta; class Magnoliopsida; order Asparagales; family Amaryllidaceae; genus Allium; species Allium cepa. The sequence continues at coordinate 925,324,080 of CM060931.1, read as the reverse complement.
AATCTGCATTTACTTTAAATGGATTTGGTACGGATAGTCCTATTAAATTATGACGGGTGGAAATTTTAATGACTATAGAGGGGATCTCTAATAAATTGATTTTAGGTGGCAAATATGATATATTGCTTTTAGTGGAATATCTAATAAATGGGTGGATGGGATATCTAATATATATGATTTATGGTTTGATTTCATATTATGTTAAGACTAATCATTTTGGGTGCAGAAGCATAGTAAATGATTTGCATGTTTTGTTTTGGATACTAGTGAGGGGAAAACCCATTCCGCTAAGCGACGTCGTCTCACTAGTTATCTGTTTACGATAAGAGATGGTTGGGGATTATTCATACCTGACTTATTGTATGACTCAAAGTTTCTGTTTCTCCCCAAACTGTAATGACCCAGAATTTTGGGTCGCCAGATTTGAACATTTGATCCATTTTAAATGTTGATTATGGATTATAATTTGATTTTGAAATAAAAAGAATTTGGTTATATTAATAAAATTGGTTAAATTTCAAATACGGGATTTTAATTGAAAATTGGAATTGGGATAATTTGTGAATCTGGGTGTAAATAATTATAAAAATGGTTTCTAAAAATTTATTTGAGTTTATTTTGACTTAAATAGTAATATTGGACCATTGGATGGAATTAATAGTCGATAGATTGAAATTGAAATTTTATATTAATTTAATAATGGAATTTAATAATATAATAATGCAAATAATCAAAGTTTGATTTAAACTGAATCAGAATGATTTCTAATGTGAATATAAATTTTATACGGATTATAATAGAGTTAATAAAATTTTAAAAGTGAAATTTTGAAGTGATTTCGACAATTTCGGAAATCGCCGATTTAATTGTCAAGTTAAAATAGCCTTCTGGGGCACAGTCTCGGAATTTGACGAAACAAGTTCCATTGGATCCGTAATAGTTAGTTGTTATCGGATTTCAATTTTCGTAGCAATCGGAGTTGTCGTTTGACCCCGGCAGCTTAAAACGCATAGAAAATACTTTAATCGATTTAATTTAAAATTGATTGTTTAATTCCGTAACTCGCACGTATGACCGAATTAGCTTTCAGAGTATATTCCATTGTGTTCGGAATGTGAAAAAACCCTAGGAATGCCTATTGGTACGTGAGAATTGGAGTTCGTTTGAATAAGTCGTTAACATTTGAAGTGTAATATTAAAATAATATTTATTAACGTTATAAAACATGTTAATAATCAAAACCCTTGCTTTATTCTTCAGAGCCGCCACCGTACTTATCAATGGCCGAAATGTTTCTTTATTCTCCTCAATTCTCTCCTTATCCACGCGATAATTCGCAAATCCCCCAACTAGAGAATCGAAGAGCTAGTCGAGCTCTCCGAAGTGAACGGTAGAGATGGGTTTTCATCGACCGGAGAGGGAGTTTTGGGCCCGCGTTCGAGCATGGTTCGTGCACGTTTTTCCATTCTTAGGAGCTGCCGAGCTTCGCCGTGCTTCGACCGAGGATGGGGGTAGGCATGGCGCACATTATGGCATCGATGGATTGATTGTTGGTGGTTGGTAGGAGGCGCGACCATCTGGGTTTGTCGTGATTTTGGGTTTGAGGAGCATCGGCCGGGAACGAATACGTGAGGGAAAAAGCTTTTGAACGGCTGTGATTTTCTTTCGGTGTTAAACGGTTGAGGGTAAAGGAAATTAAAATAAAGGAAATTGTTTTGTTAAGAATTTATTTACAATCTCTGAAAATGAATATCTCTTACATGTATTGTCAGAATTCAACGAAACAGAGTGTTGGAATCGCAGCGATGGGAAGCACGCGGTGGCGCAGATCTGGATTCGATTTAAGCGAGTTGAAATTTTGGATTAAATCGAACGCTTCGATTAATTTAAAATTTCAAAAGCTCGTCGAAAGCTCGTCGAAAACTCAAGGTGGGTTAATCTCACTCACATCTGGGATGTTAGCTGATTTAAATAGTTAATATTTAAATGTCTGTGTGATTGGTTGAATATAAATGTTGTTATCAGTCTGGATTGATATATACATATTTGTTGTGCTAATATCTGTGGATGCAGGGAAAACAGGTTGGAGGAATCCAACTGGATTCCTCACAATATAGTAATCAATTTTATAATTGATGATGCATTCTATTTATATATATATATATGATAGATAAATCTGGAGTTAAATTGGACTGTGATGTTGTTGGATAAGTATAAACCTAGAATTTTAAGTATAAATGAATTAAATTGGGTTCTTAAGAAATAAAATGAACTGTTAAATAAAGAATTTAAAGAAATAAAAGTTGGAATCTGGTTTGGATGAAGATTGGAAATTTGTAAATTTGGAATTATAAATGAAGTGGAAATCTATCGGTTGATAAATGTGAAGGTATGGATTTCTGGAGATAAATTCTATAGAAGTATAAATTGTTTAAATAACAATGAGGTTATTTGATGATGTTTTCCTGAAAATTAAAATATGTTTTAATGAAGCTTTCGAAATATAAATTAGCGGTTTAAATGTACATAAAAATATTCTGAAATACAATTTTACACCATTGGAATTTTATTTAAGTAATTCTTAAGTATTATTTTCATTTAATAAATTCCCAATAGTTTTATTTAAAAATATTTAAGCCTAGACTTTAAAGTGAATTTTCGAAATGGAAAGTGTGTTTAAAACTTCAAAGGAAGTTTGTTTCATGCATGGATACAAATTTACAATAATTAAACGTAAATTTGGATTGGAATAAATCGGCGGGATTTATAAGAAGGATTCTCTGGGTTGTTTGGATAGAAATGTATTTCCCTGGGAAACCAAGTTCATGTTTTAAAGCAGATTTTAGGTAATGTTAAAATTTAAACTTGTTTCAAAAGTGTTTTTAAGAAATTATTGTTTTAAAGTAAATAATTAATAAATTATCTATAATATTAATTATTTAAGAATATTATTAGTAATTATTTTTATATATGATTTATTTAAAGAATAGTTTGATTTAAGTTATTTGGTACCTTGTATCAGTTCTTTTAAAACTCCATCTTTAAATTTCATTTGAATAAACCTTATTTTAAATTAGTTTATATCTTATCAAGTGGTCTACTTAAATATTTTGAAAATATTTTTGGAGTAAATAACTAGTAGTAAAATTAAATATTTCAAAGTATATTTAAGAATAAAGTATTTTAATTGTTTTAAAATCTAAATGGTTTGGACTTGGTTGTTTCCAGTGGGAAATAAATATCGTGAAATTTATTTTGTTAAGGAAGATGTTTTGTAAAACCGTTTTCAAAGGGAGTTGAAAATAGAAATATATCTTGTAAAGATATTTGAGGTAAATAAATAATGTGGGAAATTATTTATTGTGTGATGGTTGCTTATGCTTATGAATTGAAGGTTAAATCACCGACTATCAATATTGGACAAATGCGTTGATCGTTTCGAAGAGACCGGGATCGAGATTTATTTCTCGAAAACCACTTCGATCCGGTTTGTACGTTTCGTGGAAGAATGTGTTCGGAGTCGAAGATGGAGCAGTGAAGTGCAAGGGCTAGTCGCTACTAATCCCGAGGATATTTCCAAAATAGATGTAGTAGGAGTGGTGCCTTCGGTTCCGTTCGAACCCGGGACGGACTTGTATGGGCGAATGCTTTCGGAACATCGTCAGGTGGGTGATGGGCATTCTAAATGAAACGTTCTAAAAGGTAACGCTTAGCCTCAAGCCTCATCAAATGGGAATGACTGAAAATCAGGGGAGATGCCGCAAGGCTTCGTGGGTGACCCCCACTTGAGAGTAAGGTCATCCCTGTCTAGATGTCCCTTTTTATTTCGGCTTAGTGGGGGGTTGCTGATCCCAACTGCGGGGTGATCTTATTCAAAACTGTCCAGTAAGGGATGGGTCCAGCCTTGTGTTGCAGGGGATCGGGCGTGGTCCTCGGTATGGTGATCTAGGCCCCGTACTGTGACAGGTGGTACCCCAGTGCCTAGTCATTGTTGGAAATCCATTCTCCCTACGAGCCTTGTACGAGTTTTGTTTGTATTACCCACTCTGTGGCTAGTAGCTGGAATTTAATAGATGTAACAATTTCGGCTATTTTATAAGTATTTGTATATAGACCCTATTATAATATAAGAGGATTTCTATAAAAAGCGTTTTAGCTATCGTAAGGTAAAAACCCGACATGTTTATTTGTGGCGTGGTCTTACGAGATGCTTTTGTTTTCAAAGAATTTTTGAAACTTTAATAATCAATTTGGGTGCATTAGTATCAGCTGGTATTCCAGACTGACTCGGGTGTTATTTCATTATAATGCTCGGGTCAGACTGAGTATTATTTGTGCAGGACAGGATGCTATGGAGCAGGAGAGGAGCTGGAGAACGAGACGTATTCCCGTATTTATATATATATCCGCTGCTATGATTGTATGGTAATGTCTGATTGGTAAATATTGTTGTTTGAGATACTCCGATGAGATGATGTATAAAACAGATACAGTTTCATTTTGTGTAAAGATTTATTATTTACTATTATATTTTACTCCGCTGCGACTGTGAGATTCTGATATTGTTTAGTTTCTTCTTCTTCTATCTCTTCTTCTTTAACCCCAATGGTTCGTATTTCTGTTCCACTTGAGTAAATTGTTGTTGGATAGTGTTGACTCAAGGGGCACGGATTTGCGGGCTGTTACACTTGGTATCAGAGCTTAGGTTGGCGACAACCTAGGCTTTGGTGGGGAAATTACTCATTAAACAGAATCAACGATACTCTATAATGAGTTGAGTGTAATAATAGCTATGAGAGCGTACTTTTTAATGCATGGGTTGACTTATCGGTTGGGTGTTTACGAATTCTACGATGCGGAAGTACAACCGTATCGATAAGGGTTTCTAAACTCTTAAACAAGATGAACCCACATAGTATTGTTTTTAAAGGGGTAAATGAAATAATTTTACCCAAAATTATATTTCGATATAAAGGAAATAATTTTTTGAAATTATATATATATATATATATATATATATATTTGGATGTTTGGTTGTTAATACTATAATTAGATAAGAATCTAAAATTTAATATAAAATCTGGAATGGTTATAACCAAATAAATTCCATGAGTATAAATTATACAAAAAAGAATAACTAAATTTAAACTGAACCAGAATTTAAATCCCGGAAGTTTTGGAAAGGATTTTAAATGTAATGAAACAAAGGTTTGGGAAATTTAAAATACTGGGAAAGTTTGAAATGTTGCTAAGGTGTTTGAAGGCAATGATGGAGTATTGTTTTGGGTAATATGTTTTGGATGGAAACTGTTTTGAAATGAATTTGGGAAGGTAAGGAAGCACTGAACTCACTTCAGTCGTTGGAAAATAATCCTGATGATGCTGGCCACATCATTAGAATTCATTTTCGAGTTTCTAAAGTGATGGATTGCTACCAAAATGGTTGGTTGTGATATTGTTTGGACCTGTTGGGTATAACAGTTGTTTTGGAAATTTCAAAATGGGGATTTTTTTTTGGTACAACCAAGTTGTTTTGGAAATCTGGAAATTTGATTGATATACCAAATAGGTATATATTTGATATATTTCAAAATGGTTTTGGAATAAAACCGAGTAAATTGAATTCTGGGAAAATTCTATTTAGATGATGTGTAAAGTCAAAATGCTTCAACTAATGAACTTATTTGGTGAAGTTGATGCCAATAAGAAGGAAATAAAGATTTTAATCATGAAATTGAAAATTTAACTTGAGTAAATAGACGTGAATAAAGTATATGGAAGGGAATAGAAAATTTGAATTTAACTTGGATAGTTAAATAAATTGGACTTAGAATTAAATTGATTTGGGTTAAATTAAAATGTAAGTTGACTTCGTAATTGTGGGTCATTGTGAAATGAATTGTACCCATGAGCTATTAGGTGTTATGCTTATAGTTTGGAATTGCGGATTTAAAATTTACAAAGAAATAAGGTGGAAGAAAATTTGTATCTTTAAGAATTCAGTGATACATATATATAGAAAATTAGAATTGTGATTATAAGATGAAAGTAACTCAAATGAGCAATACAAGCTTTTAAGTAAATAAGTTGGTGAACTTATAAATAGGAAATGGCATTTATAATCACAGGTGGGGAATAGTTGAATGGTATGGTGAATTCAAACTTAATCTCAAATGAAATGTGAATTGAGATAAGGTAAAGTGAGATATAAAAGAAGTGAATGAACTTAAGTAGTAAATAAGTTTTGAACTTGTATATGGAGAACTAAAATTAGATTGAATTGGATTTAACTTCGGTTAAATGGAATTGAGCTGAATTTGGATTAATTAAAATCAAAATTCAGTTGTGTTATGGATAAAAATGAATGGAATTAAATCCTTATTTAAGATGGTAAAGGAAATGAAATGAATTCAAGTTGGCTAAGTAAAAACTTAGGTGGACTTGAATTTAATCTGGAAAAGAATTGAATTGAAAAAAATTTAATTATGCTAAAAGGATATTGTATGAATAAAATTTTAACTCAACTAAATTCAAAGGAATTGTTTGAGAATGAATTTAGCATAAGCTGAATTAAATAAAAAGAAGCTTGAAGATGAATTTAGTATACACTAAATTAAATGGAATTTGTATTGGCCAGGATGAAATTTTGGTGGTTTGTTAAGAAAATTTTGGAAAGAGAAATAAAATAAAATAAATTTAAATTAGTGAAATAATTTAAGGTGGTCTCTTTGTTAATAAAGTAAATCGAAAATGGATTGAATAAATAAACAAAGTGCATTAAAATTTGTAAATGGATTGGAATTGATTTGGATGAGAATCAAATGAAAATAAAATAAAAGTGATATAAGGAGAAATGGAAATATTGTGTGGTTGAAATAACTTAAGCAAATTGGAAAGAAAAAAAATGTTTGTGATCGAGCTTATAATGTGGTCTTGGATAAATTTGTTTAGATGATGAAATCGAATTGCAAGTGAAATGATTTTAATTAATTATTGTGATGGAATAAGAAAGAATGAATTAAAGATGTGTGAGTTGTAAATAATATAGAATGGATGTTATTAATTTAAAATTTATGTTGAATGCTGAATTTGAAGTGAGAATAAGGATTGATTTAATAATTGAAAGGGAATAAGAATGTTTGGATTATGAACCATGCAGAATTGAATCGAATCAATATAAATCTAAGTTGGAATTAATTTTAAATGGTTATAAGCTTAAGTGGTGATTATTTTGCTTGAATGACATGAAAATTTGCATAAGAATTGGTTGTTTCTTGTAAACGGAATTGAGTTGGCTTAAAGAAGCAAATGAAATTTGTTTTTAAATCAATTGGAATGAATTGAAACTATATTAAATGAATGTGCATATGAATGAAAATGGATTATAAAAGAAATGTAAATACTTCAAATTGAAGGTAAAATTTGGATGTGAATCAATTTGGAATTGAATTGAAGTAAAGAGATCTAACTACGGCATATGTTAATCATTTTGAAGTGGAAATGAATTGGTCGTAATAAATATAAATGGTATATAGTGAACTTGAATATAAATTTTTCGAGTGAGATAAAATGAACATTGGGTTTGTAAAGAGGATTTAAAATGATGTTGAAATTGTGAAATTGCCTATAAAGGAAGTTAACATGCATAATTATGGAAATGTGTTGTTTGGGGTTTGTAATTGATGCGTTTGGTTTAGATTAATGAAAAGAATGTTATTAAAATGTTCATATTATTGAAAACTCATATGTTTGTTGAGTAAGTACAGGTATGAGAGGCAATGAATAGAGTTGGAGTGCGTATATGCAATATAAATTAGCCGCATGCTTTAAAAATGCTAATAAAGGTATGCCTACGCAATAAAAATAGAAAATATGAACTGTTTTTGCTTTTTCCGACCGTGTGGGTCGATGTATATATATTTATCTGTATTGCGATATCGCAAAAGCTCCTCCGTACATGGGAGACTTTTGCAAAAAAAAATCGGAAATTTTGGAGGTTAGAAAATTTTTGGAAATTTGAAAATTTGTAATTAACTTGGAAAGTTGTTTTTAAGATAATGCTGAAACAAAAGTTTTTGAGTATAAATAAAACAATTGAGTTTAGATTTGAGTTAAAGGGTTTTGGGAAGTGTATAAGTTTTAACTAAAGAAGTTTGGGTTAAGTTAATGAGTGTAGGAGCATTTGTTTCATTAGCGACAAGTTGATTTCAAATAACACTTGAAAATAAAGGATTTTGGAATAGGTTTGAATTAGTAGTTTCGATTTGAAACTAAAGAATTTGAGCAAAGTGAATTTGGGATTCTCATTAAGTGGGTTTTGTTATTGGATTAGGAACATTCTTCTACCTTAGCAAATTTCGGGGACGAAATTTTTATAAGGGGGAGGAATGTAACGACCCGGAATTTTGGGTCGCCGGATTTGAACATTTAATCCATTTTAAATGTTGAATATGGATTATAATTAGATTTTTAAATAAAAAGAATTTGGTTGAATTAATAAAATTGGTTAAATTTCAAATACGGGATTTTAATTGAAAATTGGAATTGGGATAATTTGTGAATCTGGGTGTAAATAATTATAAAAATGGTTTCTAAAAATTTACTTAAGTTTATTTTGATTAAATAGTAATATTGGACCATTGGATGGAATTAATGCCGATAGATTGAAATTGAAATTTTATATTAATTTAATAATGGAATTTAATAATATAATAATGAAAATAATCAAAGTTTGATTTAAACTAAATCAGAATGATTTCTAATGTGAATATAAATTTTATACGGATTATAATAGAGTTAATAAAATTTTAAAACTGAAATTTTGAAGTGATTTCGACAAATTTGGAAATCGTCGATTTAATTGTCGAGTTAAAATAGCCTTCCGGGGCACAGTCTCGGAATTCGACGAAACTAGTTCCATTGGATCTATAATAGTTAGTTATTATCGGATTTCAATTTTCGTAGCAATCGGAGTTGTCGTTTAACCCCGGTAGCTTAAACCGCATAGAAAATACTTTAATCGATTTAATTTAAAATTGATTGTTTAATTCCGTAACTCGCACGTATGACCGAATTAGCTTCCGGAGTATGTTCCATTGTGTCCGGAATGTTAAAAAAACCCTAGGAACATCTATTGGTACGTGAGAATTGGAGTTTGTTTGCATAAGTCGTTAACATTTAAAGTGTAATATTAAAATAATATTTATTAACGTTATAAAGCATGTTAATAATCAAAACCCTAGCTTTATTCTTCAGAGCCGCCACTGTATTTATCAATGGCCGAAACGTTTCTTTATTCTCCTCAATTCTCTCCTTATCCACGCGATAATTCGCAAATCCTCCAACTAGAGAATCGAAGAGCTAGTCGAGCTCTCCGAAGTGAACGGTAGAGATGGGTTTTCGTAGGCCGGAGAGGGAGTTTTGGGCCCGCATTCGAGCATGGCTCGTGCACGTTTTTCCACGCTCAAGAGCTGCCGAGCTTCGCCGTGCTTCGACCGAGGATGGGAGTATGCATGGCGCACGTTATGACATCGATGGATTGATTGTTGGTGGTTGGTAGGAGGCGCCGCCATCTAGGGTTTGTCGTGATTTTGGGTTTGAGGAGCATCGGCCTGGAACGAACGCATGTGGGGGAAAGCTTTTGAACGACCGTGATTTTCTTTCTAGTATTAAACGGTTGAGGGTAAAGGAAATTAAAATAAAGGAAATTGTTTTGTTAAGAATTTATTTACAACCTCTGAAAATGAATATCTCTTACATGTATTGTCAGAATTCAACGAAACAGGAAGCGTTGGAATCACAGCGACGGGAAGCACGCGGTGGCGCAGATCTGGATTCGATTTAAGCGAGTTGAAATTTTGGATTAAATCGAATGCTTCGATTTAATTTAAAATTTCAAAAGCTCGTCGAAAACTCAAGGTGAGTTAATCTCACTCACATCTGGGATGTTAGCTGGTTTAAATAGTTAATATTTAAATGTCTGTGTGATTGGTTGAATGTAAATGTCGTTATCAGTCTGGATTGATATATACATATTTGTTGTGCTAATATCTATGGATGCAAGGAAAACAGGTTGGAGGAATCCAACTGGATTCCCCACAATATAGTAATCATTTTTATAATTGATGATGCATTCTATTTATATATATATGATAGATAAATCTGGAGTTAAATTGGACTGTGATGTTGTTGGATAAGTATAAACCCAGAATTTTAAGTATAAATGGATTAAATTGGGTTCTTAAGAAATAAAATGAACTGTTAAATAAAGAATTTAAACAAACAAAAATTGGAATCTGGCTTGGATGAAGATTGGAAATTTGTAAATTTGGAATTATAAATGAAGAGGAAATCTATCGGTTGATAAATGTGAAAGTATGGATTTCTGGAGATAAATTCTATAGAAGTATAAATTGTTTAAATAACAATGAGGTTATTTGATGATGTTTTCGTGGAAATTAAAATATGTTTCAATGAAGCTTTCGAAATATAAATTAGCAGTTTAAATGTATATAAAAATATTCAGAAATACAATTTTACACCATTGGAATTTTATTTAAGTAATTCTTAACTATTATTTTCATTTAATAAATTCCCAATAGTTTTATTTAAAAATATTTAAGCCTAGACTTTAAAGTGAATTTTCGAAATGGAAAGTGTGTTTAAAACTTCAAAGGAAGTTTATTTTATGCATGGAAACAAATTTACAATAATTAAACGTAAATTTGGATTGGAATAAATCGGGCGGGATTTATAAGAAGGATTCTCTGGGTTGTTTGGATAGAAATGTATTTCCCTGGGATACCAAGTTCATGTTTTAAAGCAGATTTTAGGTAATGTTAAAGTTTAAACTTGTTTCAAAAGTGTTTCTAAGAAATTATTATTTTAAAGTAAATAATTAATAAATTAGCTATAATAGTAATTATTTAAGAATATTATTGGTAATTATTTTTATATATGATTTATTTAAAGGATAGTTTGATTTAAGTTATTTGGTACCTTGTATCAATTCTTTTAAAACTCCATCTTTAAATTTCATTTAACTAAACCTTATTTTAAATTAGTTTATATCTTATCAAGTGGTATACTTAAATATTTTGAAATTATTTTTGGAGTAAATAACTAGTAGTAAAATTAAATATTTCAAAGTATATTTAAGAATAAAGTATTTTAATTATTTTAAAATCTAAATGGTTTGGACTTGGTTGTTTCCAGTGAGAAATAAATATTGTGAAATTTATTTTGTTAAGGATGATGTTTTGCAAAACTATTTTCAAAGGGAGTTGAAAATAGAAATATATCTTGTAAAGATATTTGAGGTAAATAAATAATGTAGGAAATTATTTATTGTGTGATGGTTGCTTATGCTTATGAATTGGTAGTTAAATCACCGACTATCAATATTGGACAAATGCGTTGATCGTTTCGAAGAGACCGGGATCGAGATTTATTTCTCGAAAACCACTTCGATCCGGTTTGTACGTTTCGTGGAAGAATGTGTTCGGAGTCGAAGATGGAGCAGTGAAGTGCAAGGGCTAGTCGCTACTAATCCCGAGGATATTTCCAAAATAGATGTAGTAGGAGTGGTGCCTTCGGTTCCGTTCGAACCCGGGTCGGACTTGTATGGACGAATGCTTTCGGCCCATCGTCAGGTGGGCGATGGGCATTCTAAGTGAAACGTTCTAAAAGGTAACGCTTAGCCTCAAACCTCATCAAATGTGAATGACTGAAAATCAGGGGACATGCAGCAAGGCTTCGTGGGTAGCCCCCACTTGAGAGTAAGGTCATCCCTGTCTAGATGTCTCTTTTTATTTCGGCTTAGTGGACGGTTGCTGATCCCAACCGCGGGGTGATCTTATTCGGAACTGTCCAGTAAGGAATGGGTTCGGCCTTGTGTTGCAAGGGATCAGGCGTGGTCCTCGGTACGGTGATCTAGGCCCCGTACTGTGACAGGTGGTACCCCAGTGCCTAGTCATTGTTGGAAATCCATTCTCCCTACGAGCCTTGTACGAGTTTTGTTTGTATTACTCACTCTGTGGCTTGTAGCTGAAATTTAATAGATGTAACAATTTCGGCTATTTTATAAGTATTTGTATATAGACCCTATTATAATATCAGAGGATATTTATAAAAAGCGTTTTAGCTATCGTAAGGTAAAAACCCGACATGTTTATTTGTGGCGTGGTCTTACGAGATGCTTTTGTTTTCAACGAATTTTTGAAACTTTGATAATCAATTTGGGTGCATTAGTATCAGCTGGTATTCCAGACTGAATCGGTTGTTATTTCATTATAATGCTCGGGTCAGACCGAGTGTTATTTGTACAGGACAGGATGCTATTGAGCAGGAGAGGAGTTGGAGAACGAGACGTGTTCCCGTATTTATATATATATATCCGCTACTATGATTATATGGTAATGTCTGATTGGTAAATATTTTTGTTTGAGATATTCTGATGAGATGATGTATAAAACAGATACAGTTTGATTTTGTGTAAAGATCTATTATTTACTATTATATTTTACTCCGCTGCGACTGTGAGATTCTGATATTGTTTAGTTCCTTCTTCTATCTCTTCTTCTTCAACCCCAATGGTTCGTATTTCTGTTCCACTTGAGTAAATTGTTGTTGGATAGTGCTGACTCAAGGGGCACAGATTTGCGGGCTGTTACACAAACTCTCGGGTACTCAAAAATTAATTTGAGTGGTCTAAGAGTGGGAGACTTTCAGTTTTTTGGACGAATAAGCTTTCGAAGACGTGTAGGAGGGCAATGTTAGCTATATAGGAGCTATGTTGTGTTTTCCGCTGTGATGTACTAAGAACTATAAAGTTCATATTTATTAGATCTCTGATCGTCATAAGGGACATATTCATATGTCGTTCTTATCGTATTTTGTACATGTATATGTGATCTAAACACGTTTAACTTCTAGGATTATGTAATTAAATCTTAAATTGTAATTTATATGAAATAGGAAATCTGTTTATTGGAAGTTTAAAATTTTTCATATTCATGTGTTTCAGTGTATCAATATTTACTATGCCGCATTCGGTCGTCAAGAAATAACAACTACGGATGACTGCAGCATCAGTAGCGGTTAGTTTTGGTAATTAGAAGGTGGGATGTTACATTGTATATTATATATATATATATATATTAGTAATATAATGTGTACTTTTAATGTTATAATACACGCACACACACATTTATTAAATTAGCTTTTGAATTAAAAAAATTCATGTTGGCCTAGTAATGCTATATATGTATTTAAAATATTTTTTATAATATATATATATATATGTGTGTGTGTGTGTGCGTGTGTGTGTATGTGTTATACACAATAAAACAATGTTGTGTATTTTAAATGAATAAATAAAAAATTAACAAAATATCTAGATCAATTTATTTTTTATATTATAATTAATTTTATATAATACACATATTTAAATTTAATTTAAGATATTGATAAAAGTCTGGTTTTGAATTTTAAAAAAATATTTTACTATGTCTTAATTAGATATTTTAAATACAAAATTTGAATTTGAATGTCACCGACTTAGTCAAAATTAGATTAGATATTTTATATTTGATTATATATAAGATAAATTCAAATTTTAGTTTTATATTTATATATTTCATAAATATATTGAATAGTTTTTTAGACAATTAATGCATACATACAAACATATATTCATACATACATATAGACACACACACACATATATATAAATGACCAATGTTTACATAGTAGGTATAAATCCCAATATCTACTTATGTAAACATTGACCATGTACACTTTGCTATGTTGCACATCACTTTTATATTAATGCATGAGTATAAACTTTCATACTCAAACAAATAAATGTTACAATGATTAACATAAATTAATTAATTAAATCAAGTAAATTAAATAAAATATGATTTTATTTGAATAACTAGATTGTATCTAGTGCAACCATTAGGCTTCATAGGCCTACTAAGATCCAATTAAGGATATATTTTTTGAAATTCACACATTTCACCCACTGTGACCGGGCCAATTCCGACAAAAACGAAGCTTCACATTTCATGTTTTGTTATAGTAATGGTGGAAATAGTGTGAACATACTATATAACACTTATTGGTGGATGCATCAAGTTATGAAAGATTGCCAGTTATTATTTGTGAAATAATAACTAATTTCTGCATTGACTAAAAATAGATATGGTTATGTTTTAATATAAATATTATGAATATTCATTATAAAATAAATCTATCATAATAATGGTATTTATTTTCACAACAATAGTGATGCATTAGTCATATAAAAAATATAGAAGTACCTAAATTTTAACAATCATTTTGGAAGATGGACTAATCCATTCTTTGAGAAATAATTCTTTAACAATACGAATATGAATCAAGTAATACTTATGAAATGTATCTTAAACGATTATGGAAAAGGTACCCATTCGGTGGGAGTGACAAAAGAGTCAGTGGACCCTTTAGATTGAAATATATAGATATATGCAATCAGAGGTCTAATAATTTTGAAATGGATCCTTGCTTCGCTAAGTTCATAGATAACGTAACAACCCGCACCTCTTGACAAACTAATCCAAGGCCCAAAAATGGCGTTTGGACATGTGTCATGCTAAGAAGTATGAATCATTAGGTTTTGTGGCTTACATGATACAAAGACAAAATATAACTTTAAACATTCTATACTTTTAGATCTCACGGCGGAAGAAATAAAATATAAATACTAAAAGTATTCAAGATTCATTACTATTTCAAAAAACTGTAGTCCATACAAGGAATGTCTAAATAGTGTTTCCAAATAGAAATATACATAATTCTAAAGTAGAATAAGATAAATAAAGAATGACGATAATAAATATTGCTCCAAGGCGCACGGTCGCCTCCTCCATGCATCTTATTCTCACTGCACCGTCTACTACTGTCATCCTATGATATATATAAAGGGAAAAACAGAGGGGATCCAACAAGGTCCGGTGAATGAATAATATCACTAGTGGTATTATGTTGACAAGTAATTAGATTGTAGTTATAATCTACATAACCTAGGGGTGTTCATTTTTGTGTGTGTACTACGTATAAGGAATGAGCCAGATTACTCACCATAAGGTAACAACCCTTAATAAACCTAAATCGAATAATAATCTATGAAGATTTCAACCCAAAGGTTGGACATCCAGAACTGGGTACACCTTGCAGTGTATTGAGACTATCTCAATGGTAAACCGTCTATTTATTTATTTAGTAAACAATCTCAATGATAAACCGTTTAAATTGCCTACACCGAGTATACATCACAATACCATGGCACATATCGACTCAACAATATAATGGTAAACTGCCTACAAAAGCATCGAGTGAATAACCTCAATGGAAAACATGTCCTGCACCCCCCCCCCACATTATTCAACTAATAGCATAGAAGGGTCGATAGCAGTTCAACTTCTTCTGTACGTACATCCGCCTAAGAATATAAACATACTAACATGGGTATCTCCGTCCCCACTCCCGTATAAAGTCGCTAACATGCGACCATGACTATGTTAATAAAAATGAGAGCCACTAATTGTGATATAGTCACACCGCGTTGAGCATTACTTTGTACAACATCTTGAAGCACAAACTCTGTAATGTCACCAAGCGTGAAACATAGTCCAGCACGTTACATTGCTTCGTGATGTTACATAAGCTCCAAAAAGTCAAGGAAGCACGAACAAGTTCCTCTTAAACTATCATACTTAGCCTGCATTAAGTCTAGGTTTGACCTGGGCTTTCTAAAGCAATTCAGATGTCTAAATGTATTATTAAGACATATGGACCTCTTTTCGAACATCTGAACTTTTGGTTCAGACATCTGATTTCCTATACAAAAACAACTAGAGGTATTAAGACATCTGAATCCATTTCCAGAAGTCTGGCCCTTATTTCATACATTTGAATATGGATTTTAGATGTTTAACCTAGTTGAAAATCAACGTCTTTCTTTTTTATTTCAATTTACTTAGACGTATGAACATGTATATTTTTCCTTTTTCTCTTCTTCATTTTGTTTATCTTTATTCAGGACTGAGGTATAACTATATGATTCATCCTTTATCTAGTATTTATACTAAAATTTCAACTTATTCATTTTCAAATTTTTTACGTATTTTATCCAGCTTATTGTATATAACTATTCAGCGATTTTATCTACATACATTCAATTTTATTCGAAGTTAACAGAACCAAATATAGATGAGTTTTAACGGATGTATACATAAATTCATCTTTATTAATTCAAATCTATTACATAAATCGGATCTATGAAGTTTTAGAGGTGAATTTTATCCAATTCACCCTCCCTTAAGTTCTAACAATTATATTATCAAAACTATTGTCTAGTGTTTTCCAATTATTTCAATTCATATAGATATTCAATTAAAAATCATCAATTCAAATTAAAAATCATACTTTCAATTTAAATAGATATATAAATGAAATCTAAATACTTATCCACCTCATACTCATGTCATAGATAAATGCACTCACCTTATACGTTCTTTTGAGAAACCTCCTTCTCTGCTCTAATTTGATTTGGCGTTCTTCTCCTCTATTTAGCTTGTAATTATTTTGATTTGATTCCGCCCTTCATTTTAATTTGATTCTCTTATTTTGTTTTGGAGGAACTTGATTTCATTTTTGTTTATAAGACATTCAAGGATATAGAATTGAAGAGATAGATTTTGATCTAGGTTTTCCTTGGTCGAATGTGGGCTAGGGTTTTTAGAATGAAATGAGTAAGGCTTGGCTATATATTTATAGGTAGAAATTTGGTGAGGTCTAAGCCTAGGAAAAATTATCGTTTTACACATATCCCTTATTCTTACATATATGAAAAATTCCTTTCCTTTCATTTTGTTAAAGTAATAACATCATTTTATCCCAAGCAATGTCATTAAATAGAATTCAAATCAATATCATCAATTGATATTCTATATATATATATATATATATATATATATATATATATATATATAATATATATTCAAACACACAGACAACCCACACACACATATTGGGAACCTTACTCTTTATTAGTAATTGTTCTAAAATTTTAATTAATTGGAATTAATCTTTCCAAAATTCAAAAATTAGATTTACCCTTATTCTTTACAAATAAAGAGATAACATACTTTTTCCTTAAGAAATGCATTCCTTCTACAAATATATTATTATTTTATCTTTTAAAATACAAAACTATTTCTTTTATGAATTATAACAATTACATTTATTATCATGGTAATTAATGCTTTACATATAAAGCGGCTAAAGTGTGTGCATGTAAACATCTGTCACCTTTTCCTTTAAGGGAAATAAAACAATTGTATTTTTTAGAGAGTAATTCAAACATATTTATGAAATTATTGTATATAAACAAGAGTAATAAGTTGTTTACCAAAACAAATTTCAACTTATCCATGTAATCAATCTTAAGCTTAAATTTTGGAATAGGTACAAAACCCAAAATGCGCACCACGATAATGGATCTACGTCTCCTTCATCTAGTGTACGTTTCTTACTTTTATATATAAATTTGGGGTAGAAAAATATAATTGACCCAGCTGAAAAATTAGATTCTCCAAATTCCTTGTTTGTAGAAACTTTGTTTTTCAACTTTAGGTAAAATTACCAAAATGTCCTTTTTAATTAATTAATTATTTTTATTTTTCATTAAAAACACGAGATTTTAGATTCCTCCCCTTAAAAGAATTTCATCCTTGAAATTCTAAGAAATGAAAAATGCAAATCGAGAACTCAACACTCTAGCAACCATGTGTATGTCACTTCCAATTCTTCATCTTAGACCCAACTATAGTCATCCAATGGATGTTGTGCCATGATTTAATTATAATTAAAGTGGAGGGTCCACAATAAAGTTCAATGGCATTCTAAAGTTCAGAAAACTGTATAATGCCCTCACTTTGAGATTCTCTGTTTGGCCTTGGTTATATTAACCATCGGAAAACTCTCGAATAAGTCATTCCATATGTATCCAATAACTATCAGTACATAACCCTTAGTGCCTCCGGTAGCCATGAATAATACACTGCCTAACATTTAGAGAGTGTTACATACTCTAATTTCAATGAATCAATCGATATCTATTCTCAAAACATTTTGACTAGGAATATTTGAAATAATATATTTATTAATGTGAAAATTTTCGCATGGTTATAACACATTGTACTTACTATCACATAACATATCATTTAACAATTTTCTATTTATATATACTTATAGTCAATTATTAATTAATTGTATCACTATATAACAAAGTATATAATAGAAAAACAAGTACTTTTATTATGAATAAGGCTGGTCACATAGTTTGATACATATAACACATTAGATAATTTCCCCTATGGCATACCCCTAACTCTATCATATATTGCTACAGAGTAATGTTATTTAGTCTGAAAATGTAGGAGCTACTTACTAGTGTTTGGTTAACAAGATGTTTAAAGAATAGATCGGACGAACGACTTAAGTTTATGTGGATGATATGCCAGTGAATTCATAGAAAAATACTACCTATATAGGAGATCTTTCTACAATGTTTGGTGTACTCTGAAAATTTGGAATGAGATTGAATTTGCTTAAGTGTTCCTTTAGAGTTACATCGAGCAAATTTTTGGGGTTCATCGTGAACACGAGGGGTATTGAAGCTAATCTAGAACATATTGAAGCTAGTTACTACCCCCACACTCTAGAAGGGAAATATAGAGCTTGAATGGTAAAGTCATTGCTTATTGGAAGCATCAAGGAAGTTGAAGCCATATTTTCAGGCTTTTCCAATAAAGGTATTGACAGATACACTACTCATACAAGTATTAAGTCACTCCGATACTTGTGGAGATTGATAAAGTGGAACATCTTGATGAGTCAATATGAAATTACTTATCATCCTAGAAAGAAAATTCAAGGGAAGGCATTGGTAAATTTCATTGTTGAGCTCCCCATTCGAGATGACGAAGTGGAAAAAGAAATGGTCGAGCATTCTCAATGGAAACCATACGTTGACGGAGCATTTAATGATCACTATTCTTGGGCTGGAGTAGTTCTTATAACGTCGAAAGGTCGAAGGAATTTTCATGCACTGTAATGATCCCGAATTTTAATTTATTTTAAATTGATAATTAAATTCATTTTTGATTTAAAACTGTGAAAGTAAATGATATATTGATTTGAGTTTCTCTATATTTAAATAAAAATATAAATATCTCAAATAAGTTTATAGTTATATAAAAGATAAATTACAAAATATAAAGTAAAACATATTAGATAAATTCTAACATCAAATTTAATATAGAACTTCATCCATATTTCAAAGTAATAAGTATAAAATAAAAATGAACAAGTAGATGTAATAGCTTGCAGAACAAACCAGGCACACTTAAACATTAAAACAAAAAGTATGAACAAACAAAACAAAGTAAAAAAACAATATTATTTTGGCCACCACAATATCATATCAGCTGAGACAAACCATGCAGGCAAGAACAAAGTAAAACAAAAATATTCATGAAGCTTGCAAAAGAAGTTATACAAATAAATATATAAAAGTGTGAAACAAGACAACAAAGATTTATAAATATCTATTAGCTTGCAAATCAAGACAAGTCCATTAATGCAAAGATGTCCTTAGTACACAACATAATATCTAACATTTCATATCAGCCACTATAGCCGAAATGAAAATCTACATATCCAACAAAGAAGAAAAATATCTCGTACAATAATAACATCACCTGCATACTTCTCTTATGCATCAACTTGTAGCTTCTTTTTATACATCATCTTCTCTCCATTTTGATTCATCAACCTGGGTATGCAACAAACATCATCTTAGAAACTGAAACAAAACTTCAATTTAAACAACACTTCAACTAAAAAAAAAAAATTCAGAGATCAAAAGGAAGGATTCAGCAAGTAGTTTCAATGCCTAGTTCAACAGGAGAAGCTCCGTTTTCTCTCAACACTGTGAGTAACATCACATCCCAAATGTCTTAAGTATATTCATTCTAATGAATGTTCTCTTTGAAGTTAGTTCATTTGTGAGTAAACTCCTACCTAAACATACTTTTTTTTTGTTTATCGATGCTGTGAGTAACACTCAACCATTTAATCTTAAGTATATATTGAAGAATGCTCTGTGTATATGCATGTATCAGTGGGTATTTCTTCTCTGTTGCTTTACAGGGTATAGAACAACAATAAGAAAATTCAATTTCTTGCTTCCCAGTTAATGTCAGGTTTTGATTTCAAAACAATATAGTGGTATTTAGGTATAAGTTAAAATCTAAAAATGGTTTCATGAAGTATAAATGTTTATTGAGAGAAAAAAAGAATTTTTTTCAGTACAAACCTTAGTTTCTGGGAATATCGAGTATCATGAATTTTTGATTCAAGCATATAGCTTGAATCCTCGCGGTAAGATAGGATTTTTAAATCTTGATTGATGATTTTTAAGAAACTAATTCAAGAGTAATTTATTTTTGTTCGGAAATGTGATTTCGATCAATCTCTGGTGATCACGGCAACATTGAATTTCGGGGTTTCTTCCGGTGATAGCAAATGACCGGTGAGTGGAGGAAAAATGGTGGATGGGCATGTAGATGACAGTGGCGATGGCGGTTGAGCTGGAAAGTTTCTAAACCTAGTTTTAACTAGGATACAATTTTATGATCGGCACGCATACTATAGTGGATCGAGTGCTTCGGGGGTTTGGGAACACGTAGAGGAATGGAAGGCGAGTCAGTGGCCGAAGTCGCGCGAATTACGGTGGCCGAGGTTTGGTGAACGGCGCGTTTACAGGTTCGAGAGGGGGAGAGATGTTGGTTTCCAGGTTTCGAATTTTATCTCGATTTCGATTCCGAGCTGTGAGATGGAGATCTGACGCTTTCGTTGGGTTGTTAGGGTGGAGGTCGACTTGTCAGAGGTCGGAGGGAAGTTCGCCAACGATCGGCATCGTTGTGCACGTGCACCGTGCTCGCGATTTTGGGTACTCTGAGTGTTTTGTTTGCCTGGGAAGGAGTAGTGTTTTTCACGCGTCGAACTCGAGGAATTTGAGTCATTTACTCGAAGTAGGGACAGAGTAAACTCGGGTCAGAGTTTGTCCCAGTTTTTCAACCTGAAAACTGTTTGAAAATTTTAAAAACCAAATTTAAATTTTAAACCAATTTTTTTTTAAAGATGAGTTCAAATTAAAAGGTTAATATAAATTCAAGTTGAATTGAGAGTTTAGATTTAACATCAATAAGCTTAAATTTAAATTGTTTTAATAACTTAAAAGCAATTCAAAATATATTAAAGAGATTTGAAATGGAAATGGATTTGAAATTTTAAATGAAAAAAAATTATTAAGCAAGTTGAAACTAAAAGTTTAAATCTGAAATTAACTCTACATGTGACTTCAAGGTTTTGAAATTAAATTAAGCTTTATAACTTAAGTGTTGAAAAAAAAATTAAAAAGGGAATTTGGAACAGTGTTTCAAGCATATTGTGAATAATACTTAAATTATAAATATGATTGAACTTTACTTTAAGTAATGAAGTTAATAATTTCTGTTTCATTAAGAATGAATTTTCTGTAGTAAATCGATTTATAATTAATAATGGTTAATGTGAGAAATTTTCTTTAAAAAAGGGAATTAAAGAAACTAAATAGTTAATGAAATCATTGACTAAGATTATCTGAACAATTAATTAATGTGATTAAATTTTTAACAATCAATTAGATTAAATTCTTAAGTTAATTAATTCAGAATAATCACTTGATAATTTTGAAATTATAATTACTTAGAGAAGTAATTAATAGATAATTAATGAATGTAATCAATTAAATGATGATTTGAAATTTGAGTAAATTATTTGTTAATAAATTTAAAGGATTAATTAATAATGGTGATTAATTAAGATTAATTTAATAATTAAAGGTTAATTGATTCATTAATTAAGAATGACAGTTAATAATTAAGGGTTAACTAATAAATTGTGAAAGGGAATTTATTTCAAATGATTTGTAATTAAATTATTATAATTAACCCGGATTAATAATTGATACATCCGATTTAAATTAATTATTTGATTAATAAATTCATTTGTGAATGTTTGGACTTGGCTGAATAATTGTTTTGTTTGATACCCCTGATATTTGATGCTTTGTTTTGAGCTGTGTGACTTATTTATCTGTCATATATATATATATATATATATATATATATATATCTGTGATCTGTGAATAGAGGATAATCGTTATAGTTTATACCGCTTATCAACTATATTTCTATATTTTGAACTGTGATGATTGAATGATGTGGCACTATTGTGTTAAACCCCTGGACCACACTTATACACACACAAATATGGATTTCACGAGTAAATCGATTAAGTCACAGATTTTGAAATGATTTATAAAATTGAATATTTAAATTCAAATAATTTGGAAATGGATTGGGTTTAAAGTGAAAAGCTTTTGAAATGAAATTTCAAAGATGAAATTTAATTTGAATAACTTGATTGAGTTTTGAAATTTAAATATTTTAATTTTAATTTGAATTCAATATTTAAAAATTGAATTCTATGATCTGGAAACTAGAGACTAAAGATGTTATACCAGTTTATATGGGTTAAACTATTTTAAAGGTATTGATTTGGAAATTTGAATTTAAATTCAAAGGATTTAACTCGTGTAAATATGATTGGATCTTTCTGGAACGGAAACTATTTGTTTTCAAATGATAAAAGCTTTCACTTAAATAATGAACCTCCAAATTGTGTAAAAAAGGATTTCAAATTAAAAATAAAAATGACTTTCCAAGTTATGGAAATGGTTTGAAAGCTATGAGTTAAATCTTTAGTTTAAAGATATTAACGAGTTAATCCAATTGAAATGGAAATTGTTTTAAAATCCGTAAATGGATCTTTGTGAAAATGGGTGAACTTTGTGAAATAAATCTTTTGTTTAAAAGATTTGAAATGGTAATTTTTTTAACCATTTGAAGGAAAGTTTTGAATTATTAAGTTGTGACTTAATTGAAATATCATATCCATATGTTTTTAAATATTGCGCTCACTATTCGGTTTAGCCGGGAGAGGACCTTTGTGTCATATAACCCATTCCGAATAGTGATACGACGTATATGGATAGTATTGAAGACCGGTGGTGAAGACCGGGTATTTGGGAAAGCGATAGGATGACCTATCGATTGTCTCTGCACCGAGTCGCGCCGGTATAGAGATTCCCTAAGTGGTGGGAAGTCCGATCGAGATTGTGAATACCCGAATTGCAAGGGCTTCTTTGGAAGTGCCTTCGGTTCTGTTCGAACCCGGAACAGACTTGTATGGTTGCATGTCTGACACTACACTTTAAGATATAAAGCAGATTTCTTTCAAATACGTATCTGTTGGTGGCGGAGAATTTATTCTCTTAGTATTAACACCCTTCTCTGAGACATACGAGCTCAGAGGTTATGTAGTTGAAGGTTATCAGCGATATACTCCCAATTTGGTAGTGTGGCATGCTGAGTGCTGCTGTGTGTTGATGATCATTTGTTGATCATTTGTGATCAAAGTATGGCTTTTGTATAAAGCGTAGCTTTGTGGACGAGACTGCATCAGGACCTCACACCCCGGAAATGGTCAAAACAGGAAAGATGCGGCAGGGTTATGAGGGTCGCGCCCTTTACGGTGTGTCATTCCCTTCTGGTGTGTCATTCCCTTCTTGTTGTCTACACCGATGCTTGTGGTAGTGGTCTCGGTGCTGTTCTTATGCAGAAGGATCGGGTAGTTGCTTATGCTTCTAGGCAACTACGTCCGAATGCAGTTCGCAATGCCACTCATGATCTTGAGCTTGCCGCCATTGTCTTTGCCTTGAAGATTTGGCGACATTATTTATTGGGCGAGCGCTTCATTCTCTATACCGATCATAAATCTTTGAAGTATTTGTTCACTCAGAAAGAACTCAATATGAGGCAACAGCGTTGGCTCGAGTTTCTTGCTTCTTATGACTTTGATATCCAGTTTACCCCTGGTAAGGGTAATCGTGTTGCTGATGCGCTTAGTCGCAGACATTCGGCTGTTATTTCTATGATGCTTGCTGAATGGAATATTCTTGAGACTCTATCTTTTTGTGAAATTCGTGATCGAGGTTCATCTTCTGTTTCACCTATTCTATTATTTAGTTTGGGAGCTCGACCTATTTTATTGGATCGTTTTGCCGATGGTCAACGACGTGATCCTGATTTGTTGCATCTTATTCAGCTTTGTGAGTCTGGATCTTGTGATGAGGCATTGCAAGATTTTAGCATTGATTCTCATGGGTGTCTTCGTAAGAAAAACCATCTTTTTGTGCCTTTTGACTTTGCACTTAGGCATGACATTCTTGATGATTGTCACCGTTCTAAGTATACTATTCATCATGGTAGTAGCAAGATGTATGCCGATATGCGTCGTCTTTATTACTGGGAAGGCATGAAGAGCGATGTGGCGAGTTATGTGAGCAATTGCATAACTTGTCAGCGTTTTAAAGCCGAGCATCAGCGCCCTTCGGGTCTTTTTCAGCCTCTTGAGATTCCATTGTGGAAATGGGATCAGATTTCTATGGATTTCATTGACGGCCTACCTCGTTCGAGATCTGGCCATTCTAGCATTTGGGTTATTGTTGATCGCCTTTCCAAGTCTGCTCATTTTGTCCCTATTAAGTCTTATAGGACTGCTTCGCATTTGGCTAAGTTGTATGTCAAGGAAATCGTGAGACTTCACGGTGTTCCTAGTTCTATTGTGAGTGATCGTGATCCTTTATTCACGAGTCATTTTTGGAAGAGTCTTCAGCAAGCTTTGGGAACAAAGCTTAATTTTACTACAGCTTATCATCCGCAGTCTGACGGACAGACTGAACGGGTGAATCGTATTTTGGAAGATCTTCTCCGTATTTGTATTTTTGATTTCGGTGGTAGTTGGGAGGATCACCTACCTCTTGTAGAGTTCTCCTACAACAATATTTTTCAGTCTAGTATCGGTATGGCTCCTTTCGAAGCCTTATACGGAAGGCCATGTCGATCACCTTCTTGTTGGTTAGAATCTGGTGAGAAGCTTATTCTTGGTCCAGATTTTGTTCGTGATTCTTCCGAGAAGATTGATCTTATTCGGTTGAGAATGAAAGAGGCACAGAGTCGCCAGAAATCCTACGCGGACAACCGTAGGAAGCCTCTCGAGTTCTCGATCGGCGATCTTGTTTTAATTCGTGTTTCTCCTTTGAAGGGGGTTATGCATTTCAGTGCGACTGGAAAATTGGCTCCTCGCTTTATAGGACCATTTTCTATTACTGAACGTATTGGCCCTGTGGCTTATAGAGTTTCACTTCCAGCTCATTTATCTGGCATTCATGACGTGTTTCACGTCTCGCAACTTCGGAAGTGTCTTCGGGAGTCGGATTCTGTTATTACTTCTCCTGATTTGCAAGAGCTTGAGATCTCACCGGACTTATCTATTGTACAGCAACCTATTCGCGTGCTTGACACGGAGGTGCGACACCTTCGAAACAAGGACGTGCCGCTCGTTAAAGTTCAATGGTCCGCTAATCCCAATGACTGTACTTGGGAAACCAGAGAATTTATTGAGCGATCTTATCCGGGTTTTCTTTCTTAGTTTGAGAACGGTGAGTATGTCTTTTCATCTCAAGCTTATTTTCTTTTCTTTTGATTGATTGACTGTATGTAGTTGTTACAAATATCGTCTCTAGGAATTGCGGGGACGCAATTTTGTAAGGAGGGGAGATCTGTAACAACCCGCATATTTAACGATTTTATATTTAAATGTTTAATTTAAATATAGTGTCGTTAGTCGGATTTTGGTCCGAAATGTTACTTTTTGCAAATGGCCGAATTGGAGCTCGAAACTACTTTCATTGGTTCCAAAATGGCGTTTGCGATATTTTTGAGTGTAATCTTTGATATGTTTGGAGTAAGTGAAATTTTGACCTTTTCTATTGGGCTTGGGCTTGGGTTTCACCCAAACTGTTCTATTAACCTCAACTCAGCCCTCTCCTCTCATTCACTTATTCATTTCATTAAAACTTAAGCTTAAAAACTGAAATGGGGGAAGAGGAAGGAAATTAGAAACTCCTAGCCCTAAATCCATTTGCAAAATCCAAATTTCTTGCTCCAAAATCATAGAGAAGCCATAGGTACTCCAACACTTTCTTCTTCAATTTCAGTAATTTTCCTAACCCTAACTTAGGAAATACTTGATTTGATTCTAGATTGAAGCTTGTTGGGTTGAAGTAGTGATTAGTTGGTCTTCTCCTTGTGTTTTAGCTCCTTCATCTTCTTTGTTTGTGAGATTAAAGGTGAGTTTTGAACTCACATCTATTTCTCTTGATTTCATGGGTGTTGGTATGAATGCCTAACAAGTATGCATGTGCAATTGTTTTGGAATTGGAAAGAATTTGCATTTTCATTGAAATAGGGCAGGAAGTGCAAAATCACCAGGTTCGGCCGACCGAGTGCAGGCTTCGGTCGACCGACCTGCTGCCCCGAGCCTTATTTTGCTCCCTGCATCTGGCCGGCCGATCGAGCCCTGCAGTCCGGTCGACCGACCTGCTTTGTTTTGCCTGGTTTGTTTATTTTGCATATTTGGTTGATTTTTTCCGGACTTTATTGATTCAAGTTGCTTTTTAGTGGTTGTTATTGCATATTTGGCTTTGATAACTTACTCTTGACTTCATCCACGGGTTTTTACAAAATAATTTCTCGAATCGCATTTAAAAGCTCGTTTTTCCAATTTATAAATTCTATTTAAAAACACACACTTTCGCACTTCGAGCGAAGTGGAAGGATGATTAAATGGTTGGGCAAAACACGGACCATGAATCTGTGCATTTATCCTTTCGATTAATCCCCGACCTATTCAATTGATCGTTTTGACCTTCGGGTTTAGTTTACCGATGATATGAGGTAAATTTGTACTGCTTTGAGTGTGAAAGTGACTGACGGATAGTAAACCGTTTAGTGTGAACGAGTGGTTATGGGACATACGTTAACACTTTTCGGATTCCTTTTCGAGAGTTGTGACACATTCCGCCAGTTAGTGGTGTCCAGTACTGGGTCTCTAACCTTCACCACTACGGTTTGTTGCCTTCGGGTATGTGCCTTCGGGTTTGTGCCTTCGGGTTTGTTGCCCTTTAGTATCGCTTCCGATGTTGGTCGTTATGAGCCGCATGGGTGATATTGGGTTGCCCTTTAGTATCGCTTTCGATGTTGGTCGTTATGAGCCGCATGGGTGATATTGGGTTTGGAGTCTTCGGGATCATGGATCCTTGTTTGTACAGTACTGAGCTCGAGCAATTTTATGATGTTTCATTCATATGTATATCCCCTTGATATCGCCCTTCGGTGTTGGTCATTATGAGCCGCATGATGCGTAGCATTTACCTTGTGGAACTTGTATACCTTATTGGTATTTGTTATTTGTCTTTTGGCTTGTTTTGGGATATTTGTATCCTTTGCTTCTATATGTTGCCGATGATATGAGGCTTGTTCTATATGATTCATCTCTTGTTGATGATTGTGTATCTCCTCTAGAGATATTTGTTATACTGTATGACCTTGCAGGTTTATTATTGTTCAGTTTATCTAACTGATTTGTTATCTAGACTGACCCGTGTATTTTATACTCGGGTCAGACCGAGTTGTTTCAGGTTAGGTGCTTTTGGACATAGCCTATTTTGCTTCCGCATGGACTATTCGCTAGCTTCATTTTGTTATAGCGTCTTTTGTGGTCCCCTATACCACTTGACATGTATTATTTTGAATACTCTGTTGTTTATCCGTTTATGTGTATATTATGATCGACTGTTCTGTGATGTGAATTACATTTGAGTTGTTATATTTTCTTCTGATAGATCCTTTAGCCATTGTAGTTTTGCTTTAAATATTTATTGAATAGGTCGAATTTTAATGTGACTACTGTTCGACGTATTTAGTGAATAGTTAAGGTAAGATTACATATGGTCGCTTCCATTATACTCTATTGTCTGCGTTAGCCGACAGTATTATCTATGTAGTACTCTTTGTTAACGAGGCTCTCGGAGTGGGGCGTCACAGCGTGGTATCAGAGCTGAGTTCAGAACAAAATATGATAAACACAGAATAAATGCACATATTATGGTACATCAAAGTGTACAAGTGATACAAATCTTTGAATCATCGTGTCTCTTTATTCTATCAAGGTTAGATAGAGTTTGGAATACGTCTAGGAATTCATTTTATTCCGTAGTATTCCATATTGCAATATGTACCTTGTGAATAATCTTTTCCTTATCTTGACTTTCAGCTTATGTCTGGAAGAGGCAGAGGTCGACGTTCGGATGCTGGGCAATCTAGTGGCTCACATCCGGATGGCGTTTATATGTCTGCCGATCAGTTTATGGAGTTGTTTAGGAGCACTCAGCCTCCCGTTCCTCCTCGAGTGTCCACCTCGCAAGTCTGCTTTTGCACGTCAGTGCAGTGATTTTGCTCATCTTGGAGGAAAACCGTTTAAGGGCTCCGAGTCTGTTCTTGAAGTCCAAGCTTGGCTTCGCATGTGCGACCGTATTTTCTCTCGCATGGATCTATCTGACCATGATCGAGTTCTTGTGACTTCTAGCTTATTGCAAGAGCGTGCTCTTGATTGGTATGAGCTTCTTGTAGCCGAGATTGATGAGTCTACTCTTTCTTGGACTCAGTTTCGGGGACAATTTGAACTCAAGTTCGTTCCTGAGTCTGAAAAAGTTTTATTGACCCGTCGCTTCCTTGAGTTGAAGCAAGGGAAATCTTCTTTTTCTGAATATGTTGCATCGTTCGAGGCTTTATCTCAGTATGGTCTTGAACTCATCAGCACTTCTTACAAGAAGAATTTGAAGTTTGTTTCTGGTCTTAAGAAATATCTTAGGAAGTCTTTGTTGCTCCAGCTTAAATTTTCTTTTGAGGAGTTGGTTGATTCGGCACTTCATCTCGAGACCGTCGAGAAGGAGTGTGATAGTGATGTAGATGTTGAGGTTTCTAAGAACCCCAATAAGAGGCCGTTTCCAATTCAAAAGAAGCCTTTTCCTTCTAAGAAGAAGAAGACTGGTGGTCCTAGTTCTCAGCCTCAGTCTTCCGAAACATCTTTCGTTCGAAAGTGTTTTAATTGTGGTTCTCCGGATCATATTATTCGAGCGTGTCCTAAGCCTCTCTTCTGCTGTTATTGCAAGAATGAAGGTCATCATGTTTCAACTTGCCCTACTGTTCTGGCTAGTGCCAAGTCTAGCAGGCTTTATGCCGCTAAGGCTTCTGAAGGTCCCTCTCAGCCCAAAGGTACATCTTCATCTATTTTGGAAGGTTTTATTTTATTTCATGACCATAGTATACGAGTTCTTTTCGATACGGGTGCATCCCATTCTTTCGTATCGAAAAAGCTCGTTGATGATTTATCCTTAGATGTTTCTTGTATGGTTACTTCTTTAAGGGTTGCGAATCCAATTGGGGGATCCGCGACCCTTAGTTTGTTTTGTGATGATATTGAGATTGTTTTATGTGGCTTTTCTTTCCGTGCGAATCTGCACGTTATTTCTTGTTTGGGTTTTGATATGATTTTTGGTATGGACTGGCTAGTGAGGTACGATGCTAGGATTATTTGTTCGGAGAGGATTTTGTATCTTTGTCATCCTGATTCGCCTTCTCAGTTATCTCTTGTTCTTCGGGATGTGGATAATTCCAAGATGGCTTTGTATTCTCTTAATTTGCGAGATGTTGATGATATATCTCGTATTCCTATTGCTTGTGACTTTTCTGATGTTTTTGAGCCTGTATCGGGTTTGCCACCCAAACGGACAATTGAGTTCCGCATTGATCTCATTCCAGGCACGCAGCCAGTTAGTCGTCCTCCCACGAGGATGTCTACAAAGGAAAATGAGGAACTCAAGAAGCAGCTTTTAGAGCTTGAATCCAAGCAATTGATTCAATCTAGTTCTTCTCCGTGGGGATCCGTGGTCGTCTTTGTGAAGAAGTCTGATGGAACTCTTAGGCTTTGCATTGACTATCGCAAGCTTAACGAGTTGACCATTAGAAATAGGTATCCATTGCCTAGGATCGATGATATGTTCAATCTATTGAGTGGTGCTAAGGTCTTTTCTCAGCTTGACCTTGCCACAGGTTTTCATCAGTTACGAGTCGCGGAGGATAGCATACCTCTTACCGCTTTCCGCACTCGTTATGGTTCTTTTGAGTGGCTTGTTATACCGTTCGGTTTGACGAACGCTCCTGCTTTCTTTGTCGATCTCATGAATCGGGTATTCCGGAAATATCTCGATAAGTTTGCGCTTGTCTTCATTGATGATATCCTTATTTATTCTAAGTATGAAGCTGAGCATGCTAATCACTTGAGAATTGTCTTGAGTACTCTTCGCCGTCATCAGCTTAGAGCCAAATTCTCCAAGTGCCACTTTTGGGAGAATAAGATTAAGTTCTTAGGCCATGTTGTATCTTCCGATTGCATTTCTGTCGATCCCTCAAAGATCGAAGCCATTCAGAATTGGAAGAGGCCCGAGAATGTTCATGAGATTCGTAGTTTCCTTGGATTGGCGGGTTATTACCGTCGGTTCATTAAGGATTTTTCCCGTGTTGTGCTTCCTCTCACTTGCCTTACTCGAAAAGGCATTCGTTTTGATTGGTCCGACAAGTGTGAAGCTTCCTTTCAGACATTGAAGGAACTTCTCACTAATGCTCCTATTCTAGTGGTTCCCGAAGGGAATCATGATCTTCTTGTCTACACCGATGCTTGTGGTAGTGGTCTCGGTGTTGTTCTTATGCAGAAGGATCGGGTAGTTGCTTATGCTTCTAGGCAACTACGTCCGAATGAAGTTCGTTATGCCACTCATGATCTTGAGCTTGCCGCCATTGTCTTTGCCTTGAAGATTTGGCGACATTATTTATTGGGCGAGCGCTTCATTCTCTATACCGATCATAAATCTTTGAAGTATTTGTTCACTCAGAAAGAACTCAATATGAGGCAACAGCGTTGGCTCGAGTTTCTTGCTTCTTATGACTTTGATATCCAGTTTACCCCTGGTAAGGGTAATCGTGTTGCTGATGCGCTTAGCCGCAGACATTCGGCTGTTAATTCTATGATGCTTGCCGAATGGAATATTCTTGAGACTCTATCTTTTTGTGAAATTCGTGATCGAGGTTCATCTTTTGTTTCTCCTATTCTATTATTTAGTTTGGGAGCTCGACCTATTTTGTTGGATCGTATTACCGATGGTCAACGGCGTGATCCTGATTTGTTGTATCTTATTTAGCTTTGTGAGTGTGGATCTTGTGATGAGGCGTTGAAATATTTTAGCATTGATTCTCATGGGTGTCTTCGTAAGAAGAACCGTCTTTTTGTGCCTTCTGACTTTGCACTTAGGCATGACATTCTTGATGATTGTCACCGTTCTAAGTATACTATTCATCCCGGTATTAGCAAGATGTATGCCGATATGCGTCGTCTTTATTATTGGGAAGGCATGAAGAGCGATGTGGCGAGTTATGTGAGCAATTGCATAACTTGTCAGCGTATTAAAGCCGAGCATCAGCGCCCTTCGGGTCTTCTTCAGCCTCTTGAGATTCCATTGTGGAAATGGGATCAGATTTCTATGGATTTCATTGACGGCCTACCTCGTTCGAGATCTGGTCATTCTAGCATTAGGGTTATTGTTGATCGCCTTTCCAATTCTGCTCATTTTGTCCCTATTAAGTCTAATAGGACTGCTTCGCATTTGGCTAAGTTGTATGTCAAGGAAATCGTGAGACTTCACGGTGTTCCTAGTTCTATTGTGAGTGATCGTGATCCTTTATTCACGAGTCATTTTTGGAAGAGTCTTCAGCAAGCTTTGGGAACAAAGCTTAATTTTTCTACAGCTTATCATCCGCAGTCTGACGGACAGACTGAACGGGTGAATCGTATTTTGGAAGATCTTCTCCGTATTTGTATTTTTGATTACGGTGGTAGTTGGGAGGATCACCTACCTCTTGTAGAGTTCTCCTAGAACAATAGTTTTCAGTCTAGTATCGGTATGGCTCCTTTCGAAGCCTTATACGGAAGGCCATGTCGATCACCTTCTTGTTGGTTAGAATCTGGTGAGAAGCTTATTCTTGGTCCAGATTTTGTTCGTGATTCTTCCGAGAAGATTGATCTTATTCGGTTGAGAATGAAAGAGGCACAGAGTCGCCAGAAATCCTACGCGGACAACCGTAGGAAGCCTCTCGAGTTCTCGATCGGCGATCTTGTTTTAATTCGTGTTTCTCCTTTGAAGGGGGTTATGCGTTTCAGTGCGACTGGAAAATTGGCTCCTCGTTTTATAGGACCATTTTCTATTACTGAACGTATTGGCCCTGTGGCTTATAGAGTTTCACTTCCAGCTCATTTATCTGGCATTCATGACGTGTTTCACGTCTCGCAACTTCGGAAGTGTCTTCGGGAGTCGGATTCTGTTATTACTTCTCCTGATTTGCAAGAGCTTGAGATCTCACCGGACTTATCTATTGTAGAGTAACCTATTCGCGTGCTTGACACGAAGGTGCGACACCTTCGGAACAAGGACGTGCCGCTCGTTAAAGTTCAATGGTCCGCTAATCCCAATGACTGTACTTGGGAAACCAGAGAATTTATTGAGCGATCTTATCCGGGTTTTCTTTCTTAGTTTGAGAACGGTGAGTATGTCTTTTCATCTCAAGCTTATTTTCTTTTCTTTTGATTGATTGATTGTATGTAGTTGTTACAAATATCGTCTCTAGGAATTGCGGGGACGCAATTTTGTAAGGAGGGGAGATCTGTAACAACCCGCATATTTAACGATTTTATATTTAAATGTTTAATTTAAATATAGCGTCGTTAGTCGGATTTTGGTCCGAAATGTTACTTTTTGCAAATGGCCGAATTGGAGCTCGAAACTACTTTCATTGGTTCCAAAATGGCGTTTGCGATATTTTTGAGTGTAATCTTTGATATGTTTGGAGTAAGTGAAATTTTGACCTTTTCTATTGGGCTTGGGCTTGGGTTTCACCCAAACTGTTCTATTAACCTCAACTCAGCCCTCTCCTCTCATTCACTTATTCATTTCATTAAAACTTAAGCTTAAAAACTGAAATGGGGGAAGAGGAAGGAAATTAGAAACTCCTAGCCCTAAATCCATTTGCAAAATCCAAATTTCTTGCTCCAAAATCATAGAGAAGCCATAGGTACTCCAACACTTTCTTCTTCAATTTCAGTAATTTTCCTAACCCTAACTTAGGAAATACTTGATTTGATTCTAGATTGAAGCTTGTTGGGTTGAAGTAGTGATTAGTTGGTCTTCTCCTTGTGTTTTAGCTCCTTCATCTTCTTTGTTTGTGAGATTAAAGGTGAGTTTTGAACTCACATCTATTTCTCTTGATTTCATGGGTGTTGGTATGAATTCCTAACAAGTATGCATGTGCCATTGTTTTGGAATTGGAAAGAATTTGCATTTTCATTGAAATAGGGCGGGAAGTGCAAAATCACCAGGTTTGGCCGACCGAGTGCAGGCTTCGGTCGACCGACCTGCTGCCCCGAGCCTTATTTTGCTCCCTGCATCTGGCCGGCCGACCGACCCCTGCAGTTCGGTCGACCGACCTGCTTTGTTTTGCCTGGTTTGTTTATTTTGCATATTTGATTGATTTTTTCCGGACTTTATCGATTCAAGTTGCTTTTTAGTGGTTGTTATTGCATATTTGGCTTTGATAACTTACTCTTGACTTCATCCACGGGTTTTTACAAAATAATTTCTCGAATCGCATTTAAAAGCTCGTTTTTCCAATTTATAAATTCTATTTAAAAACACACACTTTTGCACTTCGAGCGAAGTGGAAGGATGATTAAATGGTTGGGCAAAACACGGACCATGAATCTGTGTGTTTATCCTTTCGATTAATCCCCGACCTATTCAATTGATCGTTTTGACCTTCGGGTTTAGTTTACCGATGATATGAGGTAAATTTGTACTGCTTTGAGTGTGAAAGTGACTGACGGATAGTAAACCGTTTAGTGCGAACGAGTGGTTATGGGACATACGTTAACACTTTTCGGATTCCTTTTCGAGAGTTGTGACACATTCCGCCAGTTAGTGGTGTCCAGTACTGGGTCTCTGATCTTCACCACTACGGTTTGTTGCCTTCGGGTATGTGCCTTTGGGTTTATGCCTTCGGGTTTGTTGCCCTTTAGTATCGCTTCCGATGTTGGTCGTTATGAGCCGCATGGGTGATATTGGGTTGCCCTTTAATATCGCTTCCGATGTTGGTCGTTATGAGCCGCATGGGTGATATTGGGTTGCCCTTTAGTATCGCTTCCGATGTTGGTCGTTATGAGCCGCATGGGTGATATTGGGTTTGGAGTCTTCGGGCTCATGGATCCTTGTTTGTACAGTACTGAGCTCGAGCAATTTTATGATGTTTCATTCATATGTATATCCCCTTGATATCGCCCTTCGGTGTTGGTCATTATGAGCCGCATGATGCGTAGCATTTACCTTGTGGAACTTGTATACCTTATTGGTATTTGTTATTTGCCTTTTGGCTTGTTTTGGGATATTTGTATCCTTTGCTTCTATATGTTGCCGATGATATGAGGCTTGTTCTATATGATTCATCTCTTGTTGATGATTGTGTATCTCCTCTAGAGATATTTGTTATACTGTATGACCTTGCAGGTTTATTATTGTTTAGTTTATCTAACTGATTTGTTATCTAGACTGACCCGTGTATTTTATACTCGGGTCAGACCGAGTTGTTTCAGGTTAGGTGCTTTTGGACTTAGCCTATTTTGCTTCCGCATGGACTATTCGCTAGCTTCATTTTGTTATAGCGTCTTTTGTGGTCCCCTATACCACTTGACATGTATTATTTTGAATACTCTGTTGTGTATCCGTTTATGTGTATATTATGATCGACTGTTCTGTGATGTGAATTACATTTGAGTTGTTATATTTTCTTCTGATAGATCCTTTAGCCATTGTAGTTTTGCTTTAAATATTTATTGAATAGGTCGAATTTTAATGTGACTACTTTTCGACGTATTTAGTGAATAGTTAAGGTAAGATTACATATGGTCGCTTCCATTATACTCTATTGTCCGCGTTAGCCGACAGTATTATCTATGTAATACTCTTTGTTAACGAGGCTCTCGGAGTGGGGAGTCACACGCGCCTAGTACGGTTTTAGTTGTATTACCTGCCATGGAATGCGGTGGTAACCTGCTATTGAACATGGCAGCTATAGTATGCATAAGTGCGGAATGCCTATGCTGGCTAAGATTTATATTCTACTTTCGAAATGTTTTCTGTACTGTGCACTTATAATAATAATATCCAAGAAATTGTCTGCGTATTAAGCATGTTTGACTATCATAAGAAGAAATCTCCTCCAATTCTGCGTTTGCATTGTGTGTGTGGCGGGAGGTCTTATGGTAGTTTCATTTTCTAGAAAAACATATCGGATTTTCTTTTATGAATCTTGTTTTATTTAAAGGATAAACTGTTTTGGTTACTCACACCAGTCCCATGACTGACCCGGAGTTTATTGTTTCTTTCCTAAACTCTGGGTGCTCACTATTTTCCACACGAGCAGTCTAGAGTTGGGTTTTTTCAGATAGTTAGGTTTGGTGGATTATCTGGAGCTAGTTCAGTCTTTGGATATGACTGACCTTGCTTAGCTTAGTGCATTGTTATTGGGAGTTCGAGCTATTTCTGGATTGGTTCTTGGAGATGGAGCTGCAGTTTTGGAGTTCTTTCTTGAAGACTATCTTGAGTTATTTGTTCCGCTGCTAGGGTTATCTATTTTTCCTTTCCGCTGCTATTATATTGTATCATCTCTCTGATGTATATCGATATCTATTGTATCATCTGTTGTATCAGGATGTTGTATATTGGTATTCATTATTTCTTCCGCTGTGTTGTTTACTTAATTGTGTTATAAGCTCCGGCGAATCGGATTTGAACGGTCGAATCTGCGGCATTCGAGTACGATGTAAAGTATGGATGTCGATTTTCGAACGGGCAAAAATCGCATTTGTTACAAAGTGGTATCAGAGCTAAGGTTGAACTTTAGCTCAGGAGTATAACACATTAAGTAACTCATTAGAGATAGCGTGAAGTATCCCTAGAATGAGTATATCCCTAAGATATATGTCCGTATGCCTCAATAAATTCTCTTACTATCCACCGATGGTGAGTATGAGTGCAAGAAGAGGATGAGATAGAGGACACGGAAATACGACTATAAATGGTCAATGCCCTGCAACAGTGGGAACAATCTTTCTCTATCAATTTCCTTTGGTTCGTTTTCAAATTCTTTTGATTGCTTCGTGACAGCTCCAGAAGAAGTTTCGGTGTGATGATGGCTTTACGAATCGTTGTGGGAAATCCTTACTTCGTATCTTCATCAGTTTCTTATCAGATTGATTTAACCTTAATGAAAATAAATTGAAAATTAAATTGAAATAAATTGGAAATTTTAATTTGAGTTAAATTGATTAATATAATATGAAGGATAATTTGAATTTTATCGATAAAATGATTTCGTTTAAAACCAAAAATTTGAAATTCTGTTGTAATTTCTTGGGTAAATCGAAGTCCGAAGAGGGACAAATTGGTATACTTTGAGATGTCCCGACTTGAATTTGGAATCCATTCCTAGTATTTGAAAAACTGATAGAAGATTAAATCCATCTCTTTTATCCATCTCTTTTCAATTCTTTGATGGTTCCTAGTAGATCCAGGAAGAAGATTTGATATATTAGTATGGGACACAAACTCCGGACAGACCAAAATTGTTTGTTTGGATGTATTGGTTGTTTTGTTTGCTTTGGTTGCTATGGTTGATAGGTATAAATTGGTTTTTAAACTCAATATTTTGAAATTGTATCCATATATCTGTCAATATTTGGGTCCAGATATATATTACGAATGGTTAGTTATCCTTTCGAACTAACTAATGCCACTGCATATTTCGTAGATCTGGATGACCCGAATATCTTGTGAAAAATTAAATAGATTCATTCTTATATCTATTATTGATATTCTGATTTGGTAAGCCAAATACAGAATAGATGTTCGGTGTGATTTGATGAAATGTTGTTCATCCATCTTCGTTATCTCTCTTTGGTGAATTTCGAGGACGAAATTCTTTTTAAGGGGGGAAGTCTGTAACGATCCCGAATTTTAATTTATTTTAAATTGATAATTAAATTCATTTTTGATTTAAAACTGTGAAAGTAAATGATATATTGATTTGAGTTTCTCTATATTTAAATAAAAATATAAATATCTCAAATAAGTTTATAGTTATATAAAAGATAAATTACAAAATATAAAGTAAAACATATTAGATAAATTCTAACATCAAAGTTAATATAGAACTTCATCCATATTTCAAAGTAATAAGTATAAAAAAATGAACAAGTAGATGTAATAGCTTGCAAAACAAACCAGGCACACTTAAACATTAAAACAAAAAGTATGAACAAACAAAACAAAGTAAAATAACAATATTATTTTGGCCACCACAATATCATATCAGCTGAGACAAACTATGCAGGCAAGAACAAAGTAAAACAAAAATATTCATGAAGCTTGCAAAAGAAGTTATACAAATAAATATATCAAAGTGTGAAACAAGACAACAAAGATTTATAAATATCTATTAGCTTGCAAATCAAGACAAGGCCATTAATGCAAAGATGTCCTTAGTACACAACATAATATCTAACATTTCATATCAGCTACTACAGCCGAAATGAAAAATCTGCATAGCCAACAAAGAAGAAAAATATCTCGTACAATAATAACATCACCTGCATACTTCTCTTATGCATCAACTTGTAGCTTCTTTTTATACATCATCTTCTCTCCATTTTGATTCATCAACCTGGGTATGCAACAAACATCATCTTAGAAACTGAAACAAAACTTCAATTTAAACAACACTTCAACTAAAAAAAAAAAAAATCAGAGATCAAAAGGAAGGATTCAGCAAGTAGTTTCAATGCCTAGTTCAATAGGAGAAGCTCTATTTTCTCTCAACACTGTGAGTAACATCACATCCCAAATGTCTTAAGTATATTCATTCTGATGAATGTTCTCTTTGAAGTTAGTTCATTTGTGAGTAAACTCCTACCTAAACATACTTTTTTTTTTGTTTGTTTATCGATGCTGTGAGTAACACTCAACCATTTAATCTTAAGTATATATTGAAGAATGCTCTGTGTATATGCATGTATCAGTGGGTATTTCTTCTCTGTTGCTTTGCAGGGTATAGAACAACAATAAGAAAATTCAATTTCTTGCTTCCCAGTTAATGTCAGGTTATGATTTCAAAACAATATAGTGGTATTTAGGTATAAGTTAAAATCTAAAAATGGTTTCATGAAGTATAAATGTTTATTGAGAGAAAAATCAAATTTTTTCCAGTAGAAACCTTAGTTTCTGGGAATATCGAGTATCATGAATTTTTGATTCAAGCATATAGCTTGAATCCTCGTGGTAAGATAGGATTTTTAATTCTTGATTGATGATTTTTAAGCAACTAATTCAAAAGTAATTTATTTTTGTTCGAAAATGTGATTTCGATCAATCTCTGGTGATCACGGCAACATTGAATTTCGGGGTTTCTTCCGGTGATAGCAAATGACTGGTGAGTGGAGGAAAAATGGTGGATGGGCATGTAGATGACAGTGGCGATGGCGGTTGAGCTGGAAAGTTTCTAAACCTAGTTTTAACTAGGTTACATTTTTTTGATCGGCACGCATCCTCCAGTGGATCGAGTGCTTCGGGGGTTTGGGAAAGCGTAGAGGAATGGAAGGCGAGTCAGTGGCCGAAGTCGCGCGAATTACGGTAGCCGAGGTTTGGTGAACGGCGCGTTTACAGGTTCGAGAGGGGGAGAGATGTTGGTTTCCAGGTTTCGAGTTTTATCTCGATTTCGATTCCGAGCTGTGAGATGGAGATCTGACGCTTTCGTTGGGTTGTTAGGGTGGAGGTCGACTTGTCAGAGGTCGGAGGGAAGTTCGCCAACGATCGGCGTCGTTGTGCACGTGCACCGTGCTCGCGATTTTGGGTACTCTGAGTGTTTTGTTTGCCTGGGAAGGAGTAGTGTTTTTCTCACGTCGAACTCGAGGAATTCGAGTCATTTACTTGAAGCAGGGACAGGGTAAACTCGGGTCAGAGTTTGTCCCAGTTTTTCAACCTAAAAACCTTTTGTTTTCTCTCTGTTTGAAAATTTTAAAAACCAAATTTAAATTTTAAACCAATTTTTTTTTAAAGCTGAGTTCAAATTAAAATGTTAATATAAATTCAAGTTGAATTGAGAGTTTAGATTTAACATCAATAAGCTTAAATTTAAATTGTTTTAATAACTTAAAAGCAATTCAAAATATATTAAAGAGATTTGAAATGGAAATGGATTTGAAATTTTAAATGAAAAAAAATTATTAAACAAGTTGAAACTAAAAGTTTAAATCTGAAATTAACTCTACATGTGACTTCAAGGTTTTGAAATTAAATTAAGCTTTATAACTTAAGTGTTGAAAAAAAAAATTAAAAAGGGAATTTGGAACAGTGTTTCAAGCATATTGTGAATAATACTTAAATTATAAATATGATTGAACTTTACTTTAAGTAATGAAGTTAATAGTTTCTGTTTCATTAACGAATGAATTTTCTGTAGTAAATCGATTTATAATTAATAATGGTTAATGTGAGAAATTTTCTTTAAAAAAGGGAATTTAAGAAACTAAATAGTTAATGAAATCATTAACTAAGATTATCTGAACAATTAATTAATGTGATTAAATTTTTAACAATAAATTAGATTAACTAATTTAATGATAATAAATTATGGAACTACTAAGTATAATTACTTAATGATAGAAATTATGGAATTGATTTATTTAGCATAATTAATTGAGTTAATTTGATTTATTCAAAAATCTAAATTTCTTAAGTTAATTAATTCAGAATAATCACTTGATAATTTTGAAATTATAATTACTTAGAGAAGTAATTAATAGATAATTAATGAATGTAATCAATTAAATGATGATTTGAAATTTGAGTAAATTATTTGTTAATAAATTTAAAGGATTAATTAATAATGGTGATTAATTAAGATTAATTTAATAATTAAAGGTTAATTGATTCATTAATTAAGAATGACAGTTAATAATTAAGGGTTAACTAATAAATTGTGAAAGGGAATTTATTTCAAATGATTTGTAATTAAATTATTATAATTAACCCGGATTAATAATTGATACATCCGATTTAAATTAATTATTTGATTAATAAATTCATTTGTGAATGTTTGGACTTGGCTGAATAATTGTTTTGTTTGATACCCCTGATATTTGATGCTTTGTTTTGAGCTGTGTGACTTATTTATCTGTCATATATATATCTGTGATCTGTGAATAGAGGATAAGCGTTATAGTTTATACCGCTTATCAACTATATTTCTATATTTTGAACTGTGATGATTGAATGATGTGGCACTATTGTGTTAAACCCCTAGACCACACTTATACACACACAAATATGGATTTCACGAGGAAATCGATTAAGTCACAGATTTTGAAATGATTTATAAAATTGAATATTTAAATTCAAATAATTTGGAAATGGATTGGGTTTAAAGTGAAAAGCTTTTGAAATGAAATTTCAAAGATGAAATTTAATTTGAATAACTTGATTGAGTTTTGAAATTTAAATATTTTAATTTAAATTTGAATTCAATATTTAAAATTGAATTCTATGATCTGGATACTAGGGACTAAAGATGTTATACCAGTTTATATGGGTTAAACTATTTTAAAGGTATTGATTTGGAAATTTGAATTTAAATTCAAAGGATTTAACTCGTGTAAATATGATTGGATCTTTCTGGAACGGAAACTATTTGTTTTCAAATGATAAAAGCTTTCACTTAAATAATGAACCTCCAAATTGTGTAAAAAGGGATTTCAAATTAAAAATAAAAATGACTTTCCAAGTTATGGAAATGGTTTGAAAGCTATGAGTTAAATCTTTAGTTTAAAGATATTAACGAGTTAATCCAATTGAAATGGAAATTGTTTTAAAATCCGTAAATGGATCTTTGTGAAAATGGGTGAACTTTGTGAAATAAATATTTTGTTTAAAAGATTTGAAATGGTAATTTGTTTAACCATTTGAAGGAAAGTTTTGAATTATTAAGTTGTGACTTAATTGAAATCTCATATCCATATGTTTTTAAATATTGCGCTCACTATTCGGTTTAGCCGGGAGAGGACCTTTGTGTCATATAACCCATTCCGAATAGTGATACGACGTATATGGATAGTATTGAAGACCGGTGGTGAAGACCGGGTATTTGTGAAAGCGATAGGATGACCTATAGATTGTCTCTGCACCGAGTCGCGCCGGTATAGAGATTCCCTAAGTGGTGGGAAGTCCGATCGGGATTGTGAATACCCGGATTGCAAGGGCTTCTTTGGAAGTGCCTTCGGTTCTGTTCGAACCCGGAACAGACTTGTATGGTTGCATGTCTGACACTACACTTTGAGATATAAAGCAGATTTCTTTCAAATACGTATCTGTTGGTGGCGGAGAATTTATTCTCTTAGCATTAACACCCTTCTCTGAGACGTACGAGCTCAGAGGTTATGTAGTTGAAGGTTATCAGTGATATACTCCCAATTTGGTAGTGTGGCATGCTGAGTGTTGCTGTGTGTTGATGATCATTTGTTGATCATTTGTGATCAGAGCATGGCTTTTGTATAAAGCGTAGCTTTGTGGACGAGACTGCATCAGGACCTCACACCCCGGAAATGGTCAAAACAGGAAAGATGCGGCAGGGTTATGAGGGTCGCGCCCTTTAGGATGTGTCATTCCCTTCTGGTAAAGGGTGATATTAGGTATGGAGCACTGATATTTAACCTATGTGGTTGCTCCAATCTCATTTACTATGTGGTTGTTGCTTAGAGGTACCTCGGATAAAGGTCCCAAAGGACCGAGGAGTGGCATGCTCGAGTAGTAGTTACCTAGTTACAGAAGTAACCCGGCCTTGTGTTGGCAGAGATCCAGATAGGTTCTCGGGACGTCCCGCCAGAGGCGATCCCATGTGGCAGTAGGAAGTTCCTTAGCCTGACCATTTGTTGGAAATCCAATCAAAACAATACGCGCCTAGTACGGTTTTAGTTGTATTAACTGCCATGGAATGTGGTGGTATCCTGCTATTGAACATGGTAGCTATAGTAGGCATAAGTGCGGAATGCCTATGCTGGCTAAGATTTATATTCTACTTTCGAAATGTTTTCTGCACTGTGCACTTATAATAATAATATCCAAGAAATTGTCTGCGTATTAAGCATGTTTGACTATCATAAGAAGAAATCTCCTCCAATTCTGCGTTTGCATTGTGTGTGTGGCGGGAGGTCTTATGGTAGTTTCATTTTCTAGAAAAACATATCGGATTTTCTTTTATAAATCTTGTTTTATTTAAAGGATAAACTGTTTTGGTTACTCACATCAGTCCCATGACTGACCCGGAGTTTATTGTTTCATTCCTAAACTCTGGATGCTCACTATTTTCTACACGAGCAGTCTAGAGTTGGGTTTTTTCAGATAGTTAGGTTTGGTGGATTATCTGGAGCTAGTTCAGTCTTTGGATATGACTGACCTTGCTTAGCTTAGTGCATTGTTATTGGGAGTTCGAGCTATTTCTGGATTGGTTCTTGGAGATGGGGCTGCAGTTTTGGAGTTCTTTCTTGAAGACTATCTTGAGTTATTTGTTCCGCTGCTAGGGTTATCTATTTTTCCTTTCCGCTGCTATTATATTATATCATCTCTCAGATGTATATCGATATCTATTGTATCATCTATTGTATCAGGATGTTGTATATTGGTATTCATTATTTCTTCCGCTGTGTTGTTTACTTAATTGTGTTATAAGCTCCGGCGAATCGGATTTGAACGGTCGAATCTGCGGCATTCGAGTACGATGTAAAGTATGGATGTCGATTTTTGAACGGGCAAAAATCGCATTCGTTACATGCACCAAGGCTTGAGTTTTGTGCGGCAGATAATGAAGCAGAATTTGAAGAGATGATAGTGAGTCTTAAGGTTGCGAAGGAATTATAAGTGAAAACATTTCATATCTTTTGTGACTCTAGCTCAGTGGTCTTCCAAGCGGAAAATGAATTTTAGGATAAGGGCAAACATCCAGTCCCTTACCTATAAAATTTTCTAGAGTTACTAACGACATTGAGCATTACACCATAACGCACATCCTAGAGAGGAGAATATGATGTTGTTTTCATTAGCTAAGCTGGCGAGCTCTAGAGATGCTTAATTGTTAGCAATTGTGTCGGTAGAGGTGTTGAAGACTCCAAGCATCAACCATATGGATGCTGATTGGATCTTGGAGGCTGAATTGGAAAAGTAGTCATAAATGAATCCAATCAAAGATTTTTTTTCTAAAGTGGACTCTCCGAAACAATCACAACAAATAGAGGGAGCTCAATACCACGGCTCATTATGGAAGAAGGAGTGATGTACATGAGATGGTTTTCTACCCCTTTCTAAGGTATGTAAATAAAGATGAGGCTAAGAAGATCCTTATGGATATACAAGAAGGAGGCTGTGGCGATCACGGTGGGGAGCGGACTTTAGCAAAGAAGATTCTTCACTATGGATACTTTTGGCCAACTGTCGATCGAGATTTAGTAGAATATTTGAAGAAATGTGACAAGTGCTAAAGTTTTG
The DNA here is from genome assembly GCA_030765085.1 of Allium cepa. Lineage (NCBI taxonomy): Eukaryota > Viridiplantae > Streptophyta > Magnoliopsida > Asparagales > Amaryllidaceae > Allium > Allium cepa. Next base: position 925,280,216 of record CM060931.1, on the reverse strand, counting down.
CGAAGATTCTAAGATCCTTATCCAATGAGCATACGTAGCTAGTTAGCCTATGGCTATTTATGATTTAGGGAATTGATATCATCGGAGTACCACATTCCCCAAGAAGATGCAAGTTTGTGATACTAGTCATGGACTACTTCATAAAATGGGCTAAAGCAGAACCTCTTACGACGATCACTTTTGCGAAAGCGATCAACTTTGCGATAAAGAATATTTTTTGTAGGTTTGGAGTTTCATAAAAGCTTATCATCGATAATGGAACCTAATTCGAAAGTGCGGAATTTCACGAATTCTACGCTCGATATCGAAATAGGAAAAGCTTGATAATGGTAAGACATCCATAGGAAAATGGACAGGCGGAGGCAACAAAAAAGATCATCAAATCCATCACTAAGAAGTGACTCAAGAGATTTAGAGGCAACTAGGTGGATGGGTTACCATTGGCGTTATAGTATTATTGGACAACCTAGAAGTCCACAACCGATCATACTCCATTTTCACTAGCCAGTGGAATTGAGGCTATGATTTCGAATGAAGCTAAAGTCCCTTCTTATAGAAGAAGGCATTTTAACCTTAAGGTGAATGATGAGGTGTTTCCAACATTTTTTGACTTGGTGGAGAAAAAATGAGAAAAGGCTAATTGAGGGTTGCTGCTCACCAGCGATGAGAAGCAAGGTAGTTTAGTCCCAAGGTCAAAAGCCGTACCTTTGAGATAAGCGACCTTGTTTTGAAACAGGTCATTTTGGGTACTAAGGCACTTGGTCCGAATTAGGAAGGACTCTACGTGATAAGAAAGAAGCTTGGAGATGACACATTCAAGCTATTAACAATCGATGGGATCCCAATTTCATTGTCATGGAATAGCGAGCATATGTGCTACTATTTCACTTAATTTTTTTGTAAATAGGCATCCTATTCATTATAGTTTGATGTAACAAGGCAATAATTGCCATTTTTTTCATATATAAAGTTAGATTTCCAAATCAATGGAACCGTATTCTTAAAATCTGACTTTGTGCCATAAGAGTAGTAGAATGATCAAACATTCTATATTTTGAAACCGGATGTCTTGGTACCCATAGATAGGTACCGACGAACTCATTTAGCCTATGATTGGATCATTGGAGTATAATTGAACTAGGAGTCAATCAGATAATTGGATAATACACATCTTATCCTTGACCAATGCCCAAAGATAAGTGAGATCATGGATAGATGCCCGGAGATAGGCATCATAGACATTGACACCTGGAGATAAGAGTCAGTGTATAATTGAATTATCTACCGATACAATATTGAATTATATTGATGCCCATGTAGACACGAGAGGATAAGCTGTATAACTTTATTTGCAGCAAGGGAGCACAATTTTGTTTATATCTGAATGAGGTATGTTTGACAGATAATAAAAAAAAATAAGTAATGAAACAACACCACGTAATTGCATAAACTTGTTTAAATGTAGAGAATTACAGTAAAAACCATGCATGTATTACATGTAAGTAATTTCATTATATAATTATATATTTATACATAAAAGAAAGTGCATATGCAAAGAAAATAAAAGGTGTGATAAAGGAAATGAGGCAGAGTTGAACAAAAAACAACTTTATTTACCATTTTTTAAAATACAAGATTATGTGGGCCATACCCACACAATAACGGTCTATGTACATGAGATCCAAAAAGCAATAGAGATGAAAGACGAAAAGAAAATGTCTTCAAAGGGGCATAGCATCAATCACTTATGGTGTCTGCCCCTTTTTGGCTTATTCCTTTCCTTCTTGGATGGTATGGGTTTCCCCTTTCCTTTCTCGATTATATATGATAACCCAAGTTGGCTCTTTGGGTCATGTTCCTAGCCATAATAACCGCCGAAAGGGTTTATGGGAGATTCAATGGTCGTCTTAGGGGAAAGGAAGCAGGAAAGTAGGGCAAGATCTAGAAAAGTCGGTTTGGATATAGATAGTGGAGGAGGAACCTTCTCTACGCCCGACTCGATCTAGACGTTTTTAGGCTTAATAATGTCAACTGCCTTTGTCGCTACCAAGAAAGGCCTAGCCCCCTTCTCCTTGGTAATGATAACTTCATTTTCATCATCATTGGTGCCATTAGGCTCATCTAAATCCTCCTTCCTTAAAGAATCGATCTTCTCAGCATCGGGAATAAGGCTAGACCCAATGGAGGAGGAGAAGACTGGAAAAGAGGTTGAGATGACAATAGTAGTGGTGACAAGAGTGGTCACTGAGAGAACCTTCATGAGAGATAGGGCTGGAAGAGCCATGACATAAGGCTGAATTGTAAGGTGGCAAATAGAGACGAGAAGATCGTAAATGTCTTCATAAGACATCTGAAGCTTTTCGTGGATAAGTGAGGTTAGAGATATACCTCCAGGAGTTGATGTTGGAGTGTGTAGAGGTTCCTTGACTTGCCTTTCCTCAAAAATAGGAGATAACTATTACCATAGGAAAAATCCACTAAATGTAGGTGATCTTCCCAAGATCCACAAAAGTCCAACACACAAGCTCTAAATAAATCCTCGAGTATCTTTTTGACTCTCTCTGTCTGCCTATCCGTCTAAGGGTGATACACGGTACTCATCTTATGCTTAGTAACTAATACATCCTGTAGACTCTTCTAGAATTCACTGGTGAACAAAGCATCTCTATCACTGACTATACTACTAGGAACTCCATGTAGTATAACTATGTTCTTTATGAACAATTTAGCTAAAACAAGTGTCACCCTGGTTGACTTAACTGGAACGAAATGGGCACTCTTGGTCAACCTATCCACTATGACCCATATACTTTCATTTCCTCTATTTGACCTTGACAACCCATCTATAGAATCCATGGATATCGAATCCCATTTTCAAAATGGTACCTCCAAAGGTTGAAGCAACCCACTCAGCTTCTGATGTTCGGCTTTCACTTGTTGAAAGTTTGCACACTACCTAACCTACAAGCCAATATCCATCTTCATACCTTCCCAATAAAAGCTCATTTTCATATCTTGATACATCTTGGTTTCTCCAGGATAAATTGTAAATTTAGACCGATGACATTCACCAAGGACTTCTTTCCTTAAGTCCTCAACATTCGGAACACATAACCATCCCTTCTTTCTCAACCATCCCCTCTGGTCAAGACTGAAATCCTTTAGATCATCGACCTCGGTTTCGACCTCAAGCCTTAAATCCTCTTGGCTAACACTGATCCTCCTTCTGACTAGAAGCAATCCTTTCGATAAACACTGGTCGAACTTCCAAACATGACAACATGGCCATACTCTGGCTGGAACTAGCAGTCGACCTTAACTGCACACTACAAGTAGTCAATGCTTCTAAATCCTTCCATTATGCCAACATAGCTAACACCACATTCTGATGTCTTCAGCTAAGAGCGTCAGCTACCTTATTTCCTTTCCAGGTGTCTATTCTATATCAAAATCATAAGCTGCTAAAAACTCTAGCCACCTCTGTTGTCTCGTGTTCAACTCCTTCCGAGAGAATAAATACTTTAAGGACTTATGATCTGTGTATATCTCAAATCTCTCCCCTAAGAGATAATGTCTCCAAATCTTCAACGCGAAGATCACCACAGCCAACTCCAAATCATTGGTAGGATATCTTACTTTATGCAGTCTAAGCTATCGTGAAGCGTAGGCAATAACTTTACCCTTCTGCATCAACATAGCTACCAGTCCATCCCATATGCATCTGTATACACCACCAACCCATGGTTTCCATCTGGAACTACTAACATAGGTGCATTGGTCAACAATTGCTTTAACTTAAGGAATGCTTCCTCACATTTGTCGGACCAGATAAACTTCACATCCTTCCTTGTTAACTTAGTCAAAAGTGCTGCCATCCACGAGAAATCCTTAATGAATCTCCGGTAATAGCCAACAAGTCCAAGAAAACTCTCATCTCGGTCACCGTCTTTGGTCTCTTCAAATTTTTAACAACTTCGATCTTATCTGGATCGACTGGAAAGCCTTCTTTGAAACCACGTGACCAAGAAACTTAATCTCTTTCTTCCAAAAATGACACTTGAAAAACTTCGTCTTCAGCTGATGCTGCCTCAGCGTCTCAAGCACCACACTAAGATGATCCTCGTCCTCTCTTTCATCCTTAAATTATACTAAAATGTCATCTGTAAACACCAACACGAGCTTACCCAAGTACTCTCGGAAAACTTGGTTCATAAAATCCACAAAGAAAGCAGGTGCATTCGTTAACCCGAATGACATTACTAACCATTTATATGAACCATATCTAGCTCAAAATGTTGTCAATGGAGTACTGTCCTCTACCGCTCTTAACTAATGGAAACCTATCTCCAAATCCAACTAGGAAAATACTCTAGCTTCATTCAACTGATCAAATAGATCGTCAATTCTTGGTAAAGGATACTTGTTCTTGGTCGTCTTTTCCTTTAACTTATGATAGTCGATACACATCCTCAATGACCCATCTGGTTTCTTCATTAACACCGCGATGGCTCCCCAAGGTGAACTGCTTGGTCCAATAAAATACCTTTCTTCTAGATCCGCTAGTTGCACCTTCAATTCCTTCATCTCGGTCGGTGTCATCCTACAAGGTGATCCACTGACGTATTCAGCTCCTTGCACAAGATCTATTTGAAACCGAACAGCTCGTTATAGTGGTGGTCCTACAGCCGGCTTGAAGACATCTGCAAACTCCCTTACTACACGAACCTGACTTAACTCTTCTTTCATTTCCATAGCACTTAACAAAGCACCTACACTTCGTTCAGAATTCTCCACTGAGAATATGATTCGGTTATGACTATCAGAGTGTCTTAATGATATCTCCCTATACTAGAAAAATATCGTAGCCTCATATTTACCCAACTAATCCATACCCAAAATGATCCTGAAATCTATGAAATAGAAAATATACAGACTACATGCAAAATTTTGACCTAACAACTCAAGTTCTAACTGGTCACATCTCATCCCTACAGTTGCATACTCTCCTATCAGATTCGCAACCCTTAAGGAAGTAACAAGGTGTGTGGGTTCTATGCATAACCTATCAATCAAACACTGAGATATAAATGAATGTGATGCACTAGTATCAAATAGTACCCTACCTGATGTACTCTGAATCAAAAACATACCTTTTATCACAGTCTTCCTTTTTCAGCTGCAGTTAGCCTAGCAGATGATGGTCCAATAGCAAAGACATTTCCCCTGTCCACCCTGACTGGTTCTGAACACTGATTCTTATAATGCCCAACTTGGTCACTGTTGAAGCATTTCACGCCTTTTTTCTACAGCCTTCTTCCCCTTGCCGGATTGGCATTCATAAGCACAATGACCTTTCTTGTCACACTTAAAGCAAACTAAATCAACCTTTTCCGTCTTGCAGCCTCTCCCTTCTAGGCTCTCTTCTTCTTAAAGAAATTCCTCTTCTTTCCCTGAGAGCCCTGGGTTTCAACCGGCTTTTCTCTACCACAAATAGTAGGCATCTCCTTTTGTCAGATTTCCATCTCCATAACTACATTACAAGGATCATGAAGATGTGGCAGGATCGCCCTAACAATCTCAAGTCTCAATCCCTGAAAGAACTTCTCATTCCTCCTAATGACAGTGTCTATGGTAGCATACCCATATCTTGACACCTCATCATACTTAGTAGCATACTCGATCACCGACATCTCTCCTTGCACTAAATCCATAAAATTTCTTAACAACGCTGACTTAGCAACTTCAGACAAAAACCACTGTTCAAATCTCCTTCTAAACTCTGTTTATGTCAACTCTTCCTCTGGAACTCCCTGGAACTTCGGTAGTAGCACTATTCCACCAGTGAAGTGTTGCCCCTTACAACTGCCTAAATGTCAGCCTCCTCTTCTGCTCATCATCCAAACCCAAATCAGCGAAGATTCTCTCACAATGCAACAACCAATGCTCAACTTCTATGGCATTCTCCATTCCTACAAAAGGCTTCCTATCAAGACTGGTGTAATTTCTGCTCAACTTAGTAGAGTTATTCCCAATTGGAGCCACAGGATTAGCTCTGTCAACATTTCCAGCACCACTAGTAGCAGCTCCTGCTTGCATCAGATTGACGAAGAACCGATACATTGTCCCTATATCTACTGGTGGATTTCCAGCAAATACAGTGGCATTTGCATTTTGGTTAGCATTAGCTTGTCGACCAAGGTTCCTCCTGGTGGGTCAAGTATTTTCATTTGTTGTGGTGCTTCCTCCACCGAGATTTCCTCTTTCGGTTCCTGCCTACATATCTTCCTTTCACGTAAATCTGCATACGAGCCTTAGTAAGATGCAGAAGAATGGTTTAAGAGAGAGAGGAATACGTACTTATATGTATATATATATCAAATACAAGTATGTTACTATAGTGCTATCCCAAACACCAATCTTGTTTTCTGATTAATTGGATTATGTTTTTGAAAAATCTTTTAAATTTTAAATTTCTTTTAAGTTCTCATAAACTTATGCTCTAATACTAACTTGTAACATCCCCCACATGGAGGTCCAAAACTAACGGTTATGGATGCTGTAGTCATCCATAGCTATTAATCCTCGAAGATCAAATACAATAATATTAGATACATTGATATAACAAAAACACATGGATATGGAAAAAAATTATAATCATAAAACAAATTTCTCATTCCATTTCAAATCATTTCAGATTCATTACATAATCCCAATACGAGAACCACGTTTAGAGAAAATATAGTTATTACAACATACGCCAAGAGAGACATATGAAGATGCCTCCTTGGATGATCAAAGTATAATATTGGCAATTAAACAACTTTTCCTTTACAATAACACAGCGGAATCAAAAATAGAAAAGAACTCTAAATAGCTATCATGCCTCCTACATGTCTCTAGAAGCTTATTCGTCTAATGAGTTACCTAAAAACTGCAACTCTTAAACTACTCAAAATCAATTAAGCACGCGAGAGTTTAAAGGGAAAACATAAACTTCGAGTAAGACATAAAGCCTTCTATGAATAATAACCTACAATCTCAAACCATTTAGATATCTAGTGAGACCACACTGCTTAGCATAACGGGTTTTTCCCTCACTGGTACCTTATCCAAAACTTTATAAAAACCATATATTATGCTCCTGCATCCACAATGGTTAAAACATAACAATTCAAAATATTATGATGATATGCAAACAAGTAAATCAATTCTGAATTTTCCATCCCCATTCATTTGACTATTTGTCTTAATTATAGTTTCTAGGGTCACTATTAACCTAATAGTTTTCGTGGGCTGACTAATAACCTGTTTAATACTTATGGACTCCCTGTCTGGTTCCATAGTTTTCATTGGATCACTAAGAACCTGTTGGCCCCTACTAATTATTATATTGTTTCATGGGTTCTCTCGAAACCTACTGGTATCTCTAATAACTTCCCTCATATCTTAGTTTTCATGGGTTGACTCGGAACCTATTGACTTTTGTCAATAACTTAATGCGGATATAGTTTTCATGAGTTTACTACAAACCTATTGGCCACTGCTAATAACTCTTTCGAATCATAGTTTTCATGGGTTTACTACGAGCCTATTGCTCCTGCCAATAACTTTTCCTAAACATAGTTTTAATAGGTGCACTATGAACCTGTCAATCTGACAACTTCTTTAATCAGTATTTAGGCATCCTATATTCTGGTCTATCTGACTTCTTGGATGCAATTCTACTCATTCAGAAGTTAACTTAGTTTATATTCACTATCGAATCAACCTAGCTGGTTATTCTGCCCTTTCTCTCTAAAATACAGTTATGGGTTCATTTTAAAGTGAATATGTATGTTAGAAGAAGCAAACATAATAACACCAACAACTGTAGTTTAATATCCTTGAAATCAATTTCATACAAAACATGGTTAATCCCTTTAACCTGGTATTTTATCAAGGAAAGCTTCTTAAAAAGCTTCATACTTAAAAGCCATTTTAAACTCCTTTATCAGGCCATGGTTTTTCCTTTGAAATGAGATTAGTTCTTTAAAAACTAAGGCTCTTCGAAACCTTAAGCCTTTACTTTCGAAACCATTGGAAAAAATCTTCGAAAGCATTTAAATCTTCTTTTCAAAACACTTTAAAACCTCTCATTCGAAACCTTAATGCATTAAAGTATTACTATCCAATTATAGAAGCATAGTTTCGAAACAATTTGAAAGTACCCCTTTTGAAACCATTGAAAGTACTCCTTTCGAAACTATTGGGTTTATCTTTAAAATATCTTTTGGGTCAAAGTGAGTATAAACAAAAATACCCCTTTCGAAACCATTAACCATTAAATAGGACGATTACGGAAAAACCGATGACTTTGGGACCATCCCTTCGAAAGCATTTACCATTTAAGTAAAATATTGGAAGGATAGCCTCAAAACCGCTTTCGATGCCATTGCCTACGAAACCTTAAACCCTTTCGAAAGCTATAGGAAGTGACTTAGTATACTTCTAAACAAAAGCTACATATCGAACCAGTTGATGACTTCAATCCATCCGAAAGGCATGGTGTCGGCAGCAGGGTTTCGATTGTTGAAACCCTTTCGATAACTTTAATTTAAAAACAAAGTAATCACTCGAAAGCTACATTTTAAACAAAAAGCATCAACCCCTTCAAAAGCTATTTAGAAGATCCTTTCGAAAACATTGATTTCGACTCCTTTGAAAGTATTCATCAAAACAAGGCAAGCGCTTTCCTTTAGATAATAAGACAGAGACCTTTGAAAGATAATTGGTTTCTACCCCTTTGGAAGCATGGTTTCGACACTATACTTGTTGCCTTTTCTTCCAATCCATTACATACCAACATATTGATACCTTGTGTATTGGTTTCAACTCAGTGGGTTTCAACTTTGTTGAGATGGAAGTACAGGGTCGAAAGGTACTACTGAAAGAGGTGAAACATAATTTCTGGGTAAAGACTGTTTTAATGCCTTTTAAAGTAATTGCTTTTTAACTAACCTGCCTATTTTCAAATATATAATTGGTTTCCATAAACTTTTCAAATTCTTTCTTAAAATAAAACTGCTACGTAATTTTAGATCTAAACAAAGATTAATTTAACAAATAAGCCCTTTTATTAAGCAAAACAATTAAATAATTTAAGTCCTCCTTCTAAAGAAATTTAATTTCCATAATAAATAACTTAGAAAAAATCCATAAAAATCACAGAAATTCACTTTTAATATGTTGTCTAATACATATAAATTTCAGACCCCAATTCTTCGTATAATTTTTGAAACTAATTTATGAACCTAATTGTTCATATTTTCCTTTGAAAATTCATAATAAATTTTCCATAGCTTGGAAAATTATAAAAATTAAAAATCATCTCCAGAATAATGTTTTACAAAGAAAGTGGAAACGAGATTATAAGGTGCGGTAATTACCCTGTAATACACTTGCATTAATTAACTAAAGTTTAACCCATTCATAAACCCATTATTTAATCAAGCACGGCCTCTATTTTGAAATTTCAAATTTCAATCCCCTTATCACTCTTATATTTACATTATTCTACTTAATTTATATAATTATATCTCCTAAATAATGTTATTAAAAATTAAGGGTGTTACATGAGTAGCACAATCAAGAGTCGACGAGAAGGTTTGTTCTTTTTTTTCCTTTATTAGGATGTCTGTTAGATGTCAAAGTGATGTACTAGACTAGCATTTGTGATCCCTTAAGGAATATTAGTAAAAGGAGCTAAAGAAAATTAGCAACTTGAGTGAAGTAATCACCGATGTAATGGGATGCAAGGTGTTAGAGCCTACATCTAGATAACCACTTTTGGTGTAACCAATTGGACAACGGATTAAGAAGTTCTCGTCCTTGAAATGGCTAAGTTTGACATGGAGACCAAAGGCTATTTGGAAATCATGGTACGATTCCAAGAAAGTAAGAGACATGCTATTGGACCTCTTCTTGAAATTATAAAGTATCAAATTTCCCCGAAAGTCGGCACCCTTCCCATGTGTTGAATGAATATCGTGTACATGCAATTTAGGAAGCATATCCATTTGGATGCAACTGAGTCGGAGTGAGTCTAAAAAGTTGAAGCATCGACCTTTGGAAGTGATTGAATGGTGGAACAGCTCTAGAAAGGCATATAAATATGTTGAAGGCAGTGTAATCTTCCATGGGATTGTCTGCCCTTTGGGATGGCAATGGAACCAGAGCTTCCTCCAATTGGATGCCTTGGCGATCATAGATTATTTTAACATATACGGCTGTTAACCTAGATGCTCGGGAATCTGGAGGGTTATCGAGCATCATAATACCCATTGAGCAGACATTTGGAGCAATCTTATCTCTTATGGGAGCATAGGGAGACAATGGCAGCGAACGCTAAGGTTGACATCGAGGTTGTCTAACTTTGGAAGGAATTGAAGTGGAAGATAGGGCATATGTAGAAGCTAGCGTCGGAGGTGTATAAGGGCACATAGCAATGGCAGAGAGATACCCTAAACATCTAAGAAGTTCCATTTTATACTGAAAGATTGAGATACAATCAGCGTCGGGTATGATTTAAACCCAATGTTTATTTTTATTGAGCCCCGTGTAGCCGATTTATAGAATCCAATAGATGTCAACGTGCATTGACTAATCAGATTCTGTACACTAATCAGGTCGGTGTTGTGTATCATTTTATACGGTGTGCGTCATATGTCCTTGGCATGATAAATGGAAGTACTCTGTGTAAATAGCCTGCCCATGCCAGGAAATGAGCTCTGACACATGATGAAACCATGTGTAGGATGTTGCCCATTAGTATAGGATTTACATTAATGGAAGCGGATGATCTTCAAGGCAGTACAGAGGTTTTCTTTTTAGGATTACAGGAATGTGGTATCGATTTTGAGTGTCAATTGGACAAATATCCTATAATACATCGACCCTTGAATTCGACCTGTATTGAAATGCAATTGGAAAGATGGTTTCTTGAGTTGTATCAATCAAACACCAAAGGACCGAATCATGTTCAAAGTCAACCTAGTTAAGATGGGTGTTATTGTCATCCTTCACTAACTTCTACACTAGGTTTAGTCTGTAACATGCGAAGAATTGACTAGGTGGTGGGGGTGGAGATAGTGGTAACGGTCGATGATTGAAGGTGGAAACCCACCTAAGTTGAGTTCTGAAGATTGAACGTGACAATGACTCAAGATGGAAATCAACTTCAAATTTATCGATGGTGCTTTGGTTTTAATCGACTTACACAGAAGACTTGATCGAGATCTGATGAAGTCATGGGGGCAAAGTTCAAAGCTTGGATAAAAATCACAAAAGGAAGGAGATGAAGTTGCAACACTAAAAAGAAATGATGCCTAAAGAAATAAAGTGCGGATGTAGAAATTTTATTAGGTATCAGTTGTGTATGAAAGATTACAAATCGATTGGTGCCTATCGATATCAATCAATGACGACCGATATCAAGTTTTATGTAAAATAAGTTGGAACTGAGATCTGCCTAGCCAAGGAGTGGAGTAGCTCTTAAAAATTCTCAGTGATGGTTGAGGACATTTGATAGAAAACTTTACCTATTATATCTATTGAAACACACAATTCGATAACTATTTGGAACGATGTGTCGATATACTTGAATAACATGAAAAGTTTCATGAAAATAGTTCAGATGATAGAAATGTCTTTTAAGATTTTGAGTCAGTCACTTGTTTCGATCCAAAGCTTGATATGTATTCATAGAAGCATACATTGGGTGGCAAGTTTTATCCAGGATTTTGGACCAAGCGACATTTTGATGGATCTGGACTATAAATTGATAAAGAAATGGATCAAGAAGCTTAGAAGATATCGAGATTCAAGAAATCAAAGTTTTAGCTAAGTATAGAGGAGCATATATCAGTTGGAGTCAATTGATATAGGATGGTACTGAACGACCATGAAAACTTGCAGAGCCATTTATTTTATGCAAGACTTAATACTTGAAGTTGTGGTACAAGTGCAAGCTGTGACATCGGTCAATATCGATCCATAAGGATTGGTAACAAATGATAGTGATTCGAAGATTTAGGTATTCAAACTCAAAAACTTATGCTAAAGCAAAGATAAGATAAAAGAAAAGTCAAAGCAATCGATTGATACCGGTCCATATCGATCGGTACCGAATGATGATGATTGCTTGAGTTTGTTCATTTTGACTAGTTGATCTTAGTGGAAACTCAAATCTAGAGATATTTGCTTGTTCAAATTGGATTGTGATATTCATGCTCAAATTCGTCTATAAATAGAGATTATACATTAACTAGAAGAGGACGTTTTGGACTTATTGTAACTTTTGATTCTTTAGCAAAAAATGTTGTCCAATTCTAAACTCATAGATCTGAATCTAGTAATCATTGTAATTTGATTGTATTAGCAAAAGTAAATTGGAAATAATATTAACTAGTAGATGTAGGTCTGAGGTCAAGCCAAACCACTCTAAAGATTGTGTGTTTTCTCTCTTATCTCTTGATCCTTACTTGTTTAATTTTTTTTCTTTTTTATTCAATTGGTAGTGTTTATCCATTGAACGTGCTAACAATACCCTTGTTATATGTAATTTTCCTTAGGATGAATGCCGTCTTTCGAGGAAATTCAATGAATAACCTTGGAACTCGAACATTAAATAACTTTTGTAGGAATTTAACTTACTAAACCATGACCAATAAATAATCATACATCAATTAAACCAATAGCCAACATTCTACAAGACTTCATAATCATTCATGAACAATCACAATGACAATGGCACCATCCCAACAATCAAACAAACATACAAGTTATTATGTATGTTATAACTAGGGGTATTAGTTCGTTGACTCTCATTTCAACATCCATCAGCAAGATTCAACATCCGCAACACAAACTTGCACTACTGAAGACAAGTTATTACCAAATCTTAGAAATTAAACAAGAATTAAAGTGTTAAAGAGATAATATGGTATAATCGGTCATTCCCACTCTCCAATGGAAAGATGATTCTCTTCCCCTATCTCATAATCAAGATTGTATCTCCCAATGTCTAAAAGTTCGAAATCCTGCTTACTCCTTTAATTAATTCAAAGAGGTGGGTGTTCTGTAGGACTCTCTGGCTATAATTTAGGAACTTTCCTTTGATGTTTGGAGAAGAGATGAATGTTCTAGAGAGGTTTAATTGAGGCTTGGGCTTGCAAATGAGAAGGAAGATGGAGGAGTGAAAGTGAGATCCAAAATTTTGAAACGTTAGAGCTTAGAAGTTTAACTTTCATTTAACTACCATTTCCTTCAAAAATTGATCTTCTACCCTCATTAATTGATATTACATTGATGATCCCCATTTTTTTATTAATTAAACCAATTTAAGTTATTATTTTTACAAGTCTAAAATTCAGATTGTTACATTCCACATCCTCTAATAATCATCCTTGAATTTCTTAAGAGTAGAATTACATAACTTCTAGTAACAATAATCACTAAAATACAATAAAAATATCTAAACATAGCATGTTCTACTCCAATGCCAAATGCATACTAGAAAAAAATACTTATAAAAAGTGAGTATACTAGTGCGTACCATCACCGACATTATCTCTCAATTGAACTTCATAAGTTTGACCGTTTTCTCCTATGCCGTTACGTACAATGCCCAACAATATAAATTAGCCCTCTTTGTCTAACTGCTTCTAGTTCAACATCTACATATTAAATCTTACTTAACTCTAGAATAACACTGGAATAATGCATGCACTTTCACAAATGAGATACATGAAATACATTGTGAACCTCTGCCATCTTCTTGGGAAGTATGACTTAATATGCTAGCTTCCTAACCCTCTCTATAATAGGAAAAAGTCTAAAAAATCTTGATGCCAAATTACCCAAAGAACCAAATCTTACCATGTTTTTCAACATAGAAACATTCACAAACACTAAGTCTCCCATTCAAAACTCCAAGTCAATGCGTCTTTTAACAACATAACACTTTTGTCGATCTTATGATGCTTTCATTCTCTCCCGAACTGATTCAGTCTTCTCTAAAGTATCTCAGATCATATTTGGTTCAATTAATCTATTCGTAGTCTCTCACCAACATGATGGTGACTTGCTTAGCCTCCCATACAAGACTTCAAATAGTGCCATGCCTAAGCTAGACTAAAAGCTATTATTATATATGAACTCTACCAATAGTAGATAACTTTCCAAGATTTCCTAAAGTCAAGAATACACACTCTCAACAAATGTTTATGTACTTAATTCATCCTCTATGTTTTCCCATCCATTTGTGGGTGATATATAGAACTAAAATCCAATTACATCGCCAAAAAAAGTTGCAAACTCCATCAAAATTCACCAACGAAAGGCGGATCTATATTTCTTACGAAGCTTTCTAGAATTCTATGTAACCTTAATGTTTCTTTATCATATGTAGTACCCATGGATATAGCAGTCCTAGTAGATTTTATTGGGATAAAATGAGCACTTTTGGTTAATCGATCAATAATAACCCAAATATTCTTGTTCCCACTTCAACATATATAGCCCATCTATGAAGTACATAGCTGTTTGTTCCCATTTCCACGTAACATCTAGCGAAAGTAGTAAGCTGCTAGAGTTCTTTTGCTCTGCCTTAACTCTTTGGCAAGTCATGCACTTTGACATAAATTCCAAGACATCGTGCTTTACGCTCTTCCAATAAGATGCATACTTCACATAACTGTACACTTTAATAACCTTATAATGAATAGTTATCCTAGAATGATTGCACTTCCAAAGCATATCATTCCCAAGTTCATTAATATCGAGCATACATAACCTCCCATCCTTATAGAGCCTCAATCAATGCTATACAAGTTTACATCACTAGCTTCCACCTCATTACCAAGCTGCTTAAAAATTTATGAAATTTGTATCATGCTTTTTATTAGATTTGATCCCATTTACAAGAGTAGGTCACACCTTTATAGTTTTTAACAACCAGGTTCAAGTCCATGCATAGGTTAAAAAAATTATTCACTAAAAATCAACTATTATCATTCTGCGAACAGAGAACCCAACATAGCATGCTTTCTACTAAGTGCATTCGCCACCGCATTCCCTTACTAAGAGTGTACAATATACTAAAGTCATAAGAGGCATGTAAATCTAACTATCTTTATTTTTGAAGATTGAGATCCTTTTGGGAGAAGAGATATTTCAATGATTTAGGCTCGGTAAATAACTCAAAATTTTCTCCTAACAAGAAATGCTTCCACGTATTTAAAGAAAAATACTATAGTCGCAGAATCCAAATCACAAGTTGGATAATTTCTTTCATGCAATTTAAATTGTTTTAACTTGCATAAGACACAACTTTTTCTTCTTGCATCAGTATTACACCAAGACTCGTGCTATAAGCATGTGGTATGCGGTTTTGTTTCTTCCAGAATAACAAGGATCAGTGTTATAACATCCCATATTTTGGAGTTCTATAGCATGGGTAATTAATTAATTAAATAATTAATTAAAATAAACAGGGAATTAGGCTGAAGGAAAAACCCGAGAACACTTTAAGTCTGAAGGACAGAAGTTTTAAAATTTAGTCTGAAGGACAAAAAATGATATATTCATATAGCATTGCACATCCATAATGCTATATTCATATAGCATTACACAACTGCTTGTTTGTGTATGCAGAAACTTATAAAATTGTGTTGTATATAGCATTATGGATGTGTAATGCTATATGAATATAGCATTATGGATGTGTAATGCTACATGAATATATCATTTTTTGTCCTTCAGGCTAAATTTTAAAACTTCTGTCCTTCAGACTAAAAGTGTTTTCATGTTTTTCCTTCAGCCTAATTCCCTCTAAAATAAATTAGGAGATAATAAGTAGGATAAGTTTATTAATTGAATAAGAAGTGAATGTAAGATAAAGAGTTAAGGGATTAACAAGACTTAGCTAGAAAGGGATTTTAGCCAAGCCCAAATTACTAGTCCTTAACTGTTACATCTCTTCATTCATTTCTTCCACACATGCTCAATAATAAATATAGAGGAGAGCTATACGAGCCACCATCTTAAAGAAAAGGAAGAGGAAATCAAATTACAAAAGGAAGGAATTCATTCGTAAAGAAGAAAAGAAGATTCTAATTAAGTTGAATCAAACTAAATCGAGTAACACTTTCTCTGACCCCTTTACAAACCCATTTGTGTTTAGGTGTTTTAAATGTTTTTAAATATGTATTGATGATAAGAATTGAATTTTCATATGTTTAATGATTCAAATGAGTAGAATTTGGTTATGTTTTAGGGCAAATAGTGATTTGAACTTCTCCAAATGCCACGAACTTTTGATATGATGTTTGTAATATTGAAATGGAGATGATTTTTATTTTCTTAATTTATAGATGCATAAATAGTTGATACTGAATTTTCTAAGCAGAAAAATACTTAATTTAGGGTTTCTAAGTATTTAAAAATATGAAATATAGTAATTTTCAACCTGAAATTTTTATATAATGTAAATAATGGAAAGTTGGATTTTTGTGAATTTTTAGATATTTTCCCCACGCATTTCCGAACAAATATGAATTATTTAGTAAAGGAAAATGGTCAATTACTAATAGTAATTTAACTAATTAATTAATGAAGTAATTAATAATTCTTGAAAAGAAAAATGCAATGACCTAGGTAAACCAATGAAATTTTGACATATAATAGGATTAGGTGGAAAGTAGTCACATCTAATGGTAATAAAACAGTTTTCAAGTTAATTACAAAACTACCACTAAGACGTGCGATAGCTTTTGAATGATCAACCTCCGATAGCTTCAAATGTCAACATGGGATAGGTTCTAAATGTCAACATGTGATAGCTTCTAAATGCCAACACGATAAATGCCAACCTACGATAGCCTAGATTTTTTAACATGCGATATCTATATTTTGTTAAGCATGTGCTAACTTTTAAGCTCAACCAGTGATAGCTCATACAAAACTCAACATGCGATAGCTTATCGACACACATCCTTCGATAGTATGTCACATGTGATAGGCTAAGACATGCGATAGGTTTTGACCTGCGATAGCTCATGCAAAATTCAGCATGCGATAGATTATCCACACACTACCTTCGATAGCTTATGACATACAATAGTCTAAGAAACTCGATAGGTTTTAACCAACAATAGCTTTCAAGCCATAATATGCAATAGCCCCTAAGATTCAACCTTCTTTAGCTTGACATGCGATAGGTTAAAATGTTATATCTTAACTTATAATAGCTTTAGACTTCGGCATGTGATAGCATGCATTTTTGACAATTGATAATTAAAGAAAATTGAGGCCCACAATAGCTATGAGTGATGAAATTTCCTAGGTAAAGAGTAATAAGTTAAAATGAAGTAACTTATTTAAAGGTAGAAGATTGAGTGTAAGATTAAGAAAGTTATGAGATGATAAGTAGTATCATTTGAGATAATAAAATGTGGTGTAAGGCCTTACTGGCAACCATAGTCTAAACAAGATATTATATTTAGTAACATTGGTGGCAACTGTATGACTGAAAGTGACAATTATATTTGGTATTGTTGGTGTAAGGCCATAATGGCTAGCATTTGTCTAACATGACATTATATACGGTAATGTTGGTGTAAGGCTTAGTGGAAACCATATGTTTGAACACGACATTTTATTTTGTAGCATCGGTGTACGACCTCGATGGCAACCATTTATCTAAACATGACATTATATTGGTACTGTTTTCGTAAGGCCTTAGTGGTAACCATTTTTCTAAACACAACATTATATTCAATAACGTTGGTGTAAGGCCTTAGTGGTAACCATTTGTCGAAGTAGGATATTATATTCGATAACAGTGTTGTAAGGCCTTAGAGGCAACCTGATTATCTATTTATGATAAAAATGAAAAATGAAGATGAAGACTAGAAAGCACTATATAATGTCCAACCTCGACATTTGAAGTAGTGAGAATAAGGCATGTGTGGCAATGAAAGTAAACCAACACCATAGAACCTAGTTGGAATATGTTATGGAAGGTAAACCTCACATTTATGTTGGAACTAATGATTTGAATTTGATTATGATATGATGTTTTATTACATAGTATGATATAATTGCTATTAATTGAAGTAATGAGGGAAAAACCAGTTTCATGCTTTAACAGTGTAGTCTGATTACACAATTTGTTGTTTAGGGTAAAGTATTACTCATACCATATTTTATATCTGACCCATGTTTCCATTATTTCCCATAAACTCATGGGTACTCATTTGAGTAGGCTGAGTTTATGGCTTAGAAAGATTTTTTGAGAAATTATGAATCAAAGCTCCAAAGATGAAGTGAGAGGCTTATTTGCTAATAAAAATTGTTTTTAAAATTTCCACTATTGTAAAACTAGATTTTATAATTGGTTAAGCATTCATGTCAGCATCTTCTTATGTCGGGCATGACACTACTATTTACATTTTATTATATTTACCCCTGGTGGGAAGAATTGGGTTAATGAATATGTGGTGTCTTTATGTAAGATAATTTATGTAATGAAAGTATTTATCTGCTCGGTTTACTCAATTTTTTTGAGAAAAACTAATCTCATTTTGTCACTTGAAAATAATTCTAGTGATGACTACGGCATTATCGATGTTGATATTCAGATCTCGAAATGGGAGATGTTATAACTTGATATTTGAGCTTAGGTTGGGGGACACTTAAGTAAAACGCAACAAAGTACAAATTGGATAATTAGAAAGTAAATGCCTTGGGAAGGATATACGCTATGTGTGTGTGTGTATGTGTGTGTATGTACTTGTATTTTGATATAGCTGATGTATCTGTCCCACCACTATTGTTTTCGGGCTATATACTTCTATTTTTTCACGAACCTTTACTTACACAGGAAGCAAGAATGGAAAGATGAAGCAGACGTTTGTCGTTGGGAGATGCATGAGAAAACTCCAGTGGAGGAACCACTAGTACATAAACAAATGACCAAGGAGAGGAG
Organism: Allium cepa; assembly: GCA_030765085.1. Taxonomy (NCBI): domain Eukaryota; kingdom Viridiplantae; phylum Streptophyta; class Magnoliopsida; order Asparagales; family Amaryllidaceae; genus Allium; species Allium cepa. Next base: position 925,261,192 of record CM060931.1, on the reverse strand, counting down.
GCGGCTCCGGAAGTTCATGTTAAAGTTGGTAGTAGGATGCTTGCCCTAGCTGTGGGAAACAGGGATATGAACGCGCTTTTCCAGCAGTTCATAGAAAACTTTGCACGGCAATAAGTATCTCCATAGGCCTTGAACGGGCCTAAAGGCCCGGTGCAGCCAGTTAAAGAATATTTTTCTAAGATGAACAAGGATTTCCAAAGTCTAGGATAAGAAATGTTTAATGGAACGAAATAGGTGTTAGAGGCAAGTGATTGGATGGGGATGTGTGATCGGATTTGCAGTGACTTAGGGCTTACAGATGCCCAAAACTGAAGCTGGTATCTGGGTAGTTAAAATGATTAGCAAGTACGGTAGGAGGCAGTGATGGTGGAGATTCCAAAGCAAGAAGTTAGTTGGGAATGGTTTAGAGAGATGTTCGAAGAGTAGTTCATTCCGTGGATGGAGTTTTTAGTAACGTTTATGTAGTTTGTTGAATTACAACAAGGGAGTATGACCGTGCTAGAGTATGTGCAAAAGTTTAATGCTTTGTCCAAGTATGAGGCTAATCTGATTAGAACACCAAGGAAGAAGGTGGAGAAGTCTATTTTGGGTTTGAGGCCAAGGCTGAGTGACAGGACAAGGCCTATCTAGCACTTCCTTTTAATAGAGTTGTAGATATGGCAAGGAGATATAATCTCATGTAAATTTAGAGGTGGAGTGTGGGGTAAAAGGCCCAGGCCGATAAGAAAAGGAAGTTTACTCCTTATCAAAAAGGCAAGAAGGGCCAATAGCATGAAGGAAGGGCATAAGGAGGAGGAGTGCGGAACGATGTTGCTGAAGTGACATGCTATAATTGTCGGTGGAAGGGGAACTATGAAACCTAGTGTCAGAAACTGGTTGGAGTGGCCAAAGTCAAATGCTTTATCTACAACAAACTCAGGCAAAAAAAGAAATATTGTCCGAATTTAAATAGACGATGGTCTTCGGTTTGGAAGGGCTGTCAGTTGGACCAATGGTTGAAGAAAAAAGAAATGGTGTGGTGTTAGGAGGTGTAATTTCGATCTCTATTACTTCAAGTAGATTTCTTTTTGATATTGGTGCTGAACACTATTTCATTACAAAAGATTTGTTTGGTAGGTTGAAGTTAGATACTACCTATTTAGTTACACTGTTACATGTGGCTAATCTGATCGGTGGGTATGCTACTCTTGGGTTAAGGTGCACTTCCCTTGAATTTTCTTTATGTTGGCATTTGTTTGTTTGAGACCCATATGTGTTTGACTTCATAAGGTATGGGGTAATTTTTGGTATGGATTGGTTGGTCTATAATGATGTTAGTATCTTTTGTGCTAATAGAGTCATCTCTTTACGAATTCAAAGGACTAGAGAAGGATAATGGTAGCATTAGACATAATGAAGGTGTTAATGTCAAAGTTGACCACTAACACCTAATTATGCGAAGACACCAAAATGTTATCCAGACATAAAAATGTGAAGAGAAATAAATAAAGAACAAAATTAAAATAATTCAAAAGAAAGTAAATAGAGACACAGATTACTAATGGTTCGGCTAACTCCGGCCTACGTCCACTCCAAAGATTTTCCTTTTATTCGTTTATGCTACTGATTACAATTACAAATTCGTGAAATTCAAGAATAAAAATGGTAGAGTATAGTCTAAGTAGAAGATGAAGAGAAGCACAATCAAGATCCCCTTTTATGAAGCTACGCCTGCTATATTTATAGGTGAAACCTTGGCTACAGGACCTTCTTATCCATATAAGCTCACCTTAGGGGTCACTAGGCCCAAATCCCCATGAGGAGGGATCAGTACCGCTCTTTTTCTTAGTTGATTTTTGGGAAGCAACTCCTATGGTGGATTCTTTATGACGAAATATGTTTAATCCCCAAGTTTCACGTCATTTGGAATAAAGCTCGAATTATTGATTGTTGAATATAAGAATGCACTTGGGTATTAACATGTGTCGATCCTTCCTGAGTGAGTTCAAATGTGTCGACCCCTTGCTAACCATTAAGCCTTGATAATTCCTTCCATATGCTTCACTGATCCCTATCTTACGAGTCGAAATCCTTGTCGATCTCCTATTTAACTACTCATGTCGATCCCTTTCTTGCTTGAGTATACTGATCCCTCCTATTCCACTAGGCCGATCCATCTTGTTTTACAAGGCCATGCCGATCCCTTTTGTTCCTCAAGGTTATGTCGATCTAACCTCTAACATAATGCTATGTCGAGCCCTTCCAAGTTGCTTAGCCATTGACGTCTACCGATCCCTTCTGGATGTTGCATGCCAACCCTTCTGAACTAAAGCTGATCCTACCTTGACTTATCTGACCGATCCCCATGTATGTCTTGTCACAACCGACTCCACCGATCCCTCGCCCTATATAATATTACCAATCCCTTAAGCTATACCATACTACCGATCCCTCGAGCAATGTCGAACCCTCATCCATACCGATCCCTTTATATTGAAACATGCCGATCCAAGTTTTGTCCCCTATTTATAGTATCCTACATCGCTTATCTATCAACTCCATCCAGCTCTGGATTTATATAACCATTTGTACTTGATTTCTAGGCCCAACAATCGTCGCTCTACACTCATCGACCTTTATAATCATGAAGTATGTTGGGTTAAATCTGCCTGTATATTGCCTTGACAAAAAGCGGGTTAACAAAAGGAGAAGTCAGAATTGATGTTATGTGCAATGTAAGTTTAGGAGGATGATATTAGTGGAGTGCTAGTAGTATGGGAATTTACAAATGTTTTTGGAATAGTAATGGATTTGCCACCAAAAAGAGTAATTGAATTCCGAATAGACTTGATACCGAGGGCTCAACTTGTTAGTAGACCACCTAACGGAATGCCGCCTAAAGAGGTGGAAGAATTAAAGAAGAAGCTGGTGGAACTTGAGCATAAAAGTTTCATTTGGCCAAGTCATTTGCCATGGGGAGCATCTGATGTATTTATAAAGAAGTCGGATGGATCATTATAGATATGTATTGATTACAGAAGTTGAATGAACTAACAGTGGAGAATCATTATACATTGCCTACGATAGACAATTTGTTTTACTAGTTAAGTGGAGCTAGAGTATTCTTTCAGCTAGATTTGATAACAGGATTCCATCAACCGAGAATAGCTGAGAATAGTGCTCCATTAACTGCGTTTACAACGAAATATATTTTGTTTGAGTGGATAGTCATACCCTTTGAACTGACCAAGGCAATTGCATTCTTTATAGATCTTATGAACCGAATATTTCATGATCAGCTGGATATATTTTTGTTAGACTTCATTGATGGTATTTTAGTGTATTCTAAGAATGGGAGAGACCATGAAGTGCATCTGATTGGTGTTAAAGACATTGAGACAAGTTTCATTTTTGGAAATAAGAAGTTAAGTTTCTCGGTCATGTTATATCGAAGAATTGATTAGCGGTGGATCCATCGAAGATAAAAACTATTAACGGTTAGTAGAAACTGGAGATAATCACTGGGATGAGAAGTTTCTTGGGATTAGCTGACTACTACCGTAGATTAATTAAGGATTTCTTACATATAGCATCACCCTTTACTAAGTTAACAGAAAGAACGAGAAGTTTGTGCAGACCGATAGGTGGGTCATTTTAGGAGTTGAAGAGGTTACTAACAAATGCTCCTATCTTGATCGTACCTGAAGAGAACCTGGATTTGATGGTGTATATCGATGCTTGTAGAAAAGGTTTGGGAGTGGTAATAATGCAAAAAGGTTGAGTAATATCTTATGCATAAAAGTAGTTGAGGTTGAATGGAATTAGATATCCAACTCACGATTTGGAGTTAGCAGCGGTAGTCTTTGCGCTTAAGATTTAGAGATGTTATCTTTTGGGCGAACGGTTCAAGTTGTACGTAGAACATAAGTCCCTTTAGCATTTTACTCTCAAAAAGAGTTGAATATGGCCAACATAGATGGTTAGAATTCTTGGTGGCATATGACTTCTATATATAGTACATGCCAAGAAAGAGGAACAAGTTTGTATATGCTTTAAGTAGAAAGCAACATAATGGAGTGTTAGCCATGATTGAGCAGTAGAAGACATTAGAGACATTGGCATCTTAGAGGGTGCATCATAGAATGAATGCTGAATCAAGTCAAGATCCGAGAAGTGTATCAAGTTTGGAAGTACATCCAACACTGGTAGATAAAAGTACTACAAGGCAAAGAGAGGACACATTATTTGCCAAAAAAATTAGGCGACCGGATATGGGTGTATATTTTGACGACTTACAAGGATTCGAGATAGAATAAAAGAGATTTCTTAGGAAAAAAAGGAAGACTATGTGTTTCGAATGTAGGAGATATTCGAAAGGAGGTCTTCGAACGAAGTCATCGATTTAAGTTTATAATTTATCCTGGAGGGACAAAGATGTACTATGACATAAAGTACGTCTAATTTTGGGAAGGGGTGAAAAGGGATATCAGGGAATGCGTGAAGAGGTGTTTCACATTTCAACAGGTAAATGCTGAGCATCATAAGTTAAGCGATTTACTTCAACCTTTGGAAGTACCGACAAGGAAGTAGGATTCTATGTCTATGGATTTTATAGACGAGGTACCAAGGTCGAGAACGTGTGATGAAAACATTTGGGTAATAGTAAATAGATTGACTAAGCGCTGATTTATTCTCTCAGTAAAGTAGACAGGGACGATAACTGACTTACCAAAGCTATACATAGATAATGTTGTGAGAGTGCATAGGGTTCCAAGAAGTATCGTCAGTGATAAAGACACATTGTTCACTAGTGAGTTTATTGCATGGTGCACTAGGTACAGAGTTGAGTTTGAGTATGGCTTACCCCTTACAGACATATGGTCAAATGGAAAGGGTGAACTGTGTGTCAAAATATTTGATGAGGGCATGTGTTTTATATTTTGAAGGATCTTTTAGGAAGACCATTTGTATCTGGTAGAGTTTTTCTATAATAACAACTATCAGTCGAGTATCAAGATGGAATTATTTAAGGCATTTTATCAAAGACTGTGTAAGTCACTTATTTGTTGGTTGGACATAGGAGATAGGCCCGTATTAGGACCCAATTTGGTAAAAGATTCTACCGAGAAGGTAGAATTGATTCGCGCTAGAATAAAGGTCGTGCAATCAAGACAGAAGAGTTATGCCGATAAGAGGCGAAATGAACTTGAGTTTGCAGTAGATGATCATGGTTTGTGAATGTTTCACTAAGGCGAGGTGTTATGTGCTTTAGAAAGGTGGGGAAATTGGTACCAATATATGTCTCGTCGAGTAACCAAGTAGTTTAGCTGGTATGCATCATAGTTTTCACATATCACGTTTAAGGAAATATTTGCACTACCCAAATTCGTTAGTGGAGCCGAGGCAGTTGAGGACATATCTTTAGAACTAGATTTGATTTAAACTTGTCTGCATCCAGTAGAGTGGCGATGTAGATGATTTTACCTAGGATGTAGAGGATACGATTAGGAATATTCACTTTGAATTGTTTTGACATAAATGATTGGACATATATGTTTTGTTATATAAACTAGTAGTGATACTAGTATTATTTTTTGATATGGTATTATTATTTGTTAGTAGTGGCACTAAAACATTATGATTGTTTATTTATGATTTACATTAGTAGAGAACTAGTGTAATTATTGTACTTGTGTGTACATTGAATTGATGGCAGTGGCCATTATCCTTCCTTATTTGAATTTTGAGGATGAAATTCTTATGAGGGATTATTGTAACGCCCCATATTTTGGAGTGCCATGGTATAGGGAATTAATTAATTAACTAATCAAAATACATTATAAGATAATAACTAAGTGAGATAAGTTTATTAATAGAATAAAAAGTGAATGTAAGATGAAGAGTTAAGAGATTAATAAGACTGAGCTAGATAGGGATTTTAGCCCCAGGAAAATTACTAACCCCTAGCCATTCCATCTTTTCATTCATTTCTTCCACACTCAAAAACAAAAATAGAGGAGAGCTAGGTCAGCCACCATTTTGAAGAAAAGGAAGAGGAAATCAAATTACAAAAGGAAGGAATTCATCCATAAAGAAAAAAAAGAAGATTTTAATAAAGTTTAATCAAATCTAAGTGAGTAAAACTTTCTCTAATCCCCTTCCATACCCATTTGTATTTGGATTTGATTTTTTCTGGGTGTTTTAAATGTTGTAAATATGTATTGATGATTACAAATAAATTTGTATATGTTTAATGATTCAAGTGCATATAATTTGATCATGTTTTAGGGTAAAGAATGATTTAAACTTCTCCAAATTCCACGAAATTTCAACATGATGTTTGTAATATTGAAATGGAGATGGGTTTTAATTTTTGTAATTATTGGATGAAGCAATAATTGATTATCAATTTTCTAAGTGGGAAATATACCTAATTTTGGGTTATTAATTATTTAAAATAACAAAATAGTTATTTCAACCTGAAAATTTTATATGAGGCAAATGATGAAAAGTTGGATTTTGTGAATTTTTGGTGATTTTTCCATGCATTCACGAATTAATATGGATTATTTAGTAAAAGGGAATGATTAATTACTAATAGTAATTTGTTCAATTAATTAATGAAGTAATTAATAACTCCTTAAAAGAGAACAACAAAGACCCAGGTAAACCAATGAAATTTCGATATATAATAGGATTTGGTGGAAGTAGTTACTTTTAATACTAATAAAACAGTTTTCAACTTAATTACAAAATTGCCACTTAGACGTGTGATGGCTTTTGAATGATTAACCTTTGATAGTTTCAAATGTCAACATGTGATAACTTCCTAAATGTTAACATGTGATAGCTTCTAAATGTCAACCAGTAATAGCTGGGTTTTGTTAACATGTGACGGTTATGATTTGTTAAGCATGCAATTACTTGTCAGCTCAATCTATGATATCTCATACAAAACACAAAACGCGATAGCTTATCCACACAAAACCTTCGATGGCTTGTGATATGTGATAGGATAAGACATGTGATAGGTTTCTGACCTATTATAGTTCATACAAAACTCGACACACAATAGCTTATCCACACTCAACTTTCAATAGATTATGGCATGCGATAGGCTAAGACATGCAATAGGTTTTGACCTGTAATAGTTTCTAAGCCATACTATACAATAGCCTCTAAGGTACAACCTTCGATAGCTTGCCATGTGATAGGTTAGCATGTGATAGCTCAACCTGCGATAGCCTTATACTTTAATATGTGATAGCTTAAAATTTTGACATTCGATAACTCAAAATAAATTAAGTCATGCAATACCTATGGGTGATGAAATTTCCTAGTTAAAGAATAATAATTTAAAAATGAAGTAACTTATTTAAAAGTAGAAGATTGAGACTAATCTTAAGAATAGATAATAAGTAGTACCATTTGAGATAATAAAATGTAGTGTAAGGCCTTAGTGGCAACCATATGTCTAAACATGACAGTATATTCGGTAACATTGGTGTAAGGCCTTGGTGACAACCATTTGTCTAAACATGACATTATATTCGGTAATGATGGTGTAAGGCCTTAGTGGAAACCATACATCTAAACACGACATTATAGTGGCAACTATATATCTAAACACGACACCGTATACGGTAACATTGGTGTAAGGCCTTAGTGGCAACCATATATCTAAACAACGCGTTATATTCGATAACGTCGGTGTAAGACCTTACTGGCAACGATTTGTATAAACACAACATTATATTTAGTAATGTTGTTGTAAGGCCTTTGTGGCAACCATTTGTCTAAACATGACATTATATTCCGTAATCTTGGGGTATGGCCTTAGTGGCAACCATTTGTCTAAGGACGACATTATATTTGACAATGGTGTTGTAAGGCCTTAGGGGCAACCTAGTAATCTGTGCTTGACAAAAATGGGAAATTAAGATGAAGGCCAGAGTGGCAAACTAAAATGTCCAACCTCGACATTAAAACAATAAGAAAAGGCCTGTGTTGCAATGAATGTAACTGACTATAGAACCTACTCAAAATTTGTTGTGAAAGGTAAACCTTACACTTATGTTAGTACTGATGATTTGAGTTTGATCATGATACGATGTTTTATTACATAATAAAAAGTAATTGCTGATGATTGAACTAGTAAGGGAAAACCCGTTCTTTGCTTATGACTTGGTCTCACTATATAATTTGTTGTTTATGGTAAAGTATTATCCATACCAGTCTTTATGTCTGACCTATATTTTTATTATTTTCCATAAACTCATAAGTACTCATTCGAGTAGGCTGAGTTTATGGCTTAGATAGGTTGCTTTTGGAAATGACGAATAAAAGCTTCGAAGACGAAACATGAGGTTTATTTTCTAATAAAGGTTGTTTTAAAATTTCCATTGTTGTAAAACCAGATTGTATAATTGGTCAAGTGTTCATGTCGACATCTTCATATGTCGGACATGGCACAACTATTTATGTTTTATTATATCTACCACTGCATGGGCATGAATTGGGTCGATGAATATTTAATGACTTTTTGTAAGCCAATTTTCATGCAATGAAAGTATTTTTCTACTTTGTTTACTTAATGTTGTTGAAAAAACTGATCTCATTTTGTCGCTTGAAAAACAATTCTAGTGGTGACTTTAGCATCATCAGCGTTTATTTTTGGGTCTTGAAATAGGGGATGTTACAAGTGTGCTAGTCAATAACCTTTTCAACTTGTCAAAACCATGGCCCACAATGAGCATCACATACAAATGGTTGTTTCTTATTTTCCAAATGTGTCAACAGAGTAGCCACCTTAGGGAAGCCTTTAATAATTTTCATACAATACACAACTAACCCTGGAAAACTACAATGTTGGTTACCACCCATAGTGTAATACCTCTCATTCTAAGATCAAAAGATGGAACCTTGATGTGCTACAGTCACCTTTGAATTATCTTTTGGTGACAGAGATGAGATCTGTTATATTATATAGTCTTAAGTAAACAGAGCTAATACACACTAAAATCATGAAAGACATCATTATAGTCCAAAGTTAACAATTTAGTTCCCATTGTCTGCGCACGTAGGGGTCAAAATTATAATACAACATAAATAATAGTGTTATGCCCAACATATGAAGATGATATAATAAACACCTAGTACAGTGGAATCAAAATAAAAAATAATACTCCCAAGCCTCCTACTTCATCTTCTACTTCTTTATTCATCCACCTCCAAAATAGATCTAATCTAAACCCATAAACTCAACCTACTCAAATGAGTAGCCATGAGTTTATGGAGAAAAAAATGATAAAAACACGGATCAAACATAAAGTCTGGTATAAGTAACATATTACCCTAAATACAAAACATTGTGAGGCCACGCTACCAAAGCACGGAATGGGTTTTCCCCTCACTACAACAAAATAATCATTCATAGCAACATGATACACGAATACAGTCAAGGTTGTAATAATTAGGCTAAATAGCCATTTTACGCAATGTGCTATTAGTTATCATACACGTTCTAACCAAAACCCGAAATACTCTATTATAGGCTGCCATTAAGGCCTTATGCCTTCTACAATAGATGCAAGGTTTTAATCTAAGCATCCAGCTACCACTAAGGCCTTATGCCCTCACTGTTTTCTAAATTTCATTAAACTCATTTCGGTTTTGGTTGCTACTTAAGCCTTACACCTTCACTTTCATATTCTGCTACAAAACCCGTCCCAACGCCTACTTCTTTTACATTTTCATTTGCCACTTCAGGCCTTACTCCTACACTTTCATATTTCAGTTGCCACTACGCCCGTACACATACTCCGCTTTCGTTACTTGACTGCCATATCATGCCTTATGTCTCTTACCTAATCTTTATTTGCCATATTGGGCCTTGCACAAATTATTTTTGTGTCTCGAATGGCACCTTAGACCTTACTCCACACTTTCAGTTATGGTTGTCACTTTAGGCCTTATGTCAATGCTTTCGTTTATGGTTTCCACTCTAGGCCTTACACATGTGTTCAAGGTTTCAGTTGCCGCCAAGGCCTTACACGTACATTTTCATTTGCGAATGCTACTGAGGCCTTGCACTTTCACTTTTCCGTCCCTTGACTACCACCTCAGACCTTGTGTCAACTAGCAAATACACTACCTAACCATTCACTATTAGTTTTTCACTTAGCCACTCATTAAGCTATACTTAGTCTAACTTGCTTTTGGCTAAAAATATTACTTACTACATTATCATCAATGTTTAGTGCATATTTGGTCCATCTTAAGCCTTATTATAAATTCTTTTCTAGAAACCAATTAGTCCCTGTTTCAATATCTTATGGAGAACTACATAACCTCGGTGATTACTATCCTTGGTCTCGTCTAAGGAAGCCTATCAAAGTTTAGCTTCGGCGACTATGTTAATTAAATCTTTAAATTTTGAAATGCCTTCCTCTTCCTATAGTTCCTCCCTTAATCGCTTTTTATCCGACTTCGGCCCTTGAGTTCTCCTTCGCTTAGTAAACTTAAAGGAACACTCCATAGCTTTCCTTAATTAACTCTTGTTGCTTAGATTTCAATTTAATACTCTTTGTTTGGCTCCATTACCCTTAGTACTCATTGGGAATCACCTTCTGCATGTTTGACACTCACTTTAGATGTGTTGACTTTCGATTCGTTTGACTTTTTCCTTTCTGACCGTTATTATGTATCTTTTCTAACAGTTTAACAAAATTGTGGATCTGACCTATTGACCAATTAATTAATACTTTATTAAATTAAAGTGCATCCCGACTCCAATTATTTGCCTTTCAACACCCAATTTATCCCTTTGGCCAAGCCTAATTACCTTCAAAAATTACTTATTTTATTTCCAAAAAAATCAAAAAAAAAAATTATATGTAATTTCTTTTACAAAATTTCTCAAACTCCCTGTTCCCACTATTTTCCATTTTCATACAACACTCAATTAATCCATATCAATTTTTTTACGTATGTGAAAATGCTATAAACCATAGCACATCTCTAATAATACATTCTTAACATCATATTAAAATCTCGGGTCGCATATATTATAAGAAGCATGAGCAACTTTCATTATTAACTTGATCGTGAACAATTTAGGGGAGAAAAGGGGATAAGAGAATATATTAATGTAACAACCTGCACCTCAATGGGCCCGAATTTCAACTAAATCAAAATCTAAGTCCATTAGGGCACAGATCATTGGTTTTGTTAACCTGTAATAAACATAAATATATCAGAGTGTGATTAATATAACTCACAGAGGAATTGAAAATATAATAGAACATAAATACCAACTGAGGCTGCTACCTCAAAATCAATAGTATTCTTTGGATATCTAATTGTCTTATCAGCACTGAGTATGAACAAGAAGACTTCTCCATCTATCATACCCCTCTAGCACTGTAGTATGTCCCTCTAAATCTATCTTGTGGGTTGTAATGAGGAGGGGATCAGAACAATGTTCTGATGTCTAGAAAATTACACACTTTACCACTACCATTAATTTATGTTGATTAACTTCCATTGAAGTATTATGTTTATTATTCATGGCTAATCCGTTAAATCCTATATGCATGTATAATATGCTTAACCTCCTCTGAGGTACAATTGTGTATGTGTATATGCTTATATACATACAAATATGTGTGTGTGTGTGTATTTAAAACTACACTACCCAAAAATCTGGCCACTTGATACTTATTGAATAGGGAGGAGGCAGACCCAATAGCCTTTCATACCTCAATCCCCAAAGCAGGCTCCCTGCAACGTAACCGCTAGCCAATCAATCCAAGCTACATAGACTGGCGCCTAGATATGACTTTATAATATAATTATCGTATTACTAATGCATCTCAACTACATCCTACACGAAATGCCTCCAACTATAAGCCTGAAGGCTCTTCCAGTCCAACTCTATAGCCTACCTTCAATTGTAGGCCAAAGGCCCTTCCTTGTCCAACGCAAATATCGTCAGTCACTAACAATTTGAGAGAAAATACCCAAGCCATTTAATACCTCTTTAATGGGAATTAAGCAGACTCTGACTATTTAATACCAATATTCTAGGTAGGTCCCCATCATTTAATACCTAACTCAAGGTGGAACCCTCTCTGGTACTTCCTAACTATCGCATGGAATCTTATCGGACCACTTAATACTTCTTTGTAAGGAGTGTCGAATCCTATAATAGCTACTTCATACCTCAACCCCAAAGTGGACCCCTCTCAAGATTTCCTGCTACCGTGCCTAAATGATAACCCGAACATTTAATGCTTCTTAAATAGGAAGGAGGAGGACCCTATAATAGCTACTTAATATCTCTGATCCAGAAGCAGGTCATATGCATATCTCTTCCCCATGGGTCCTTTGGTTGGAGATGTCCCACATCGGTAGTAAGTATACATAACTACTGGTAGCCTCTAGGGAAAGGGCACACTTCTATTGTGTAACTCTACTGACCTCGCATCCCAACTCACTAAACTAAACCAATCACCAAAGCCTAAATTTTGGGAAAGGCCCACTAATTCACACTCGTTCTAAATGAATAATTGAAGCTATATAATTTTCTACTATGAAAATTATAGTCTTCTACATGTATTTAATAGTATTAACTGTAGGATCGATTTCACCCTAGAGGGGGGTGAATAGGGTGATACTATCAATTATAAAAATTAATTGCGGAAGCTTATAAAATTATTTCAACACGGATCACAGAATAATAGCAGCACAGATAATAGCAGAAATAGAACGACACAGAATTTACCCAGCTTCGACAAAATCCTGCCTACGTGCTGCCCCTAAGGTTTCGACTAGAAATTAAGTAGTCACACGCTTACACACGTAAACTCACGACACCCGCTACTGACTAACCTAACTCTACGCTCAAAACCCTGCCACAACTCAGCCACTGAGTTGCGAATTCTCAAACTACGCCATGTAGTTTGTCCCCTAGTCACACGACTAGAAATTATAGCGGTTTAAAATTGAAAATACAATTAAAACACAATTTAAAAACAAAACAAAACAAAACCCTAATTTTGAGCCTTATATATTTTAAAACCCAAAAGCTAATACAACGGCCGACCCAATAATTATTTCTTCTCTTTATCCTTTATCGGCCCGTTCCTTTGTGATAATTGCGGCTCTCTGTTATTCGTTCCTCTTCCTTCAAAAATTAGGGCTTTTCGAAAATTCAAAGCATATCGACTTTAAATATTTGATTGAATATATGATTCAGCGTTCCCTTTTGTCAATCGATGGTCTCTTAGATTTGCTTCGACTGCTTCGAATTTAACTGAATTCGAGATGACTTCGGTATGTGATTTTTCTCTTTTTCTTTTCTAGTTTAATGCTTGATCTCAAATTACCTTTGCCGATGATGATTTGTTAGTTTATATATGGATTCGATCTCCTAGTTTTTCGTTCGTCTGATTTATTCAATATTATGCTTTGGCCATTAGATTACGTTTAGATGTTGATGATTTCTCTAACTTTTTCAATTCACACGGTTTTGAACTCTGACTTGGTTCGATTCCTTGGTTGCTTGGTTACCACGATACTGCTTGAATTCCATGGCTACCACGGCTTTGGTTTGACTTCGGTCATATGATTCTGTGTATCGGCCTTAACATTTTAAACTTGATTTCGTTCTCAGATTTCATGAATATCATGACTTTGAGCTTTTTACATTTGCAGACCCGTTGTTGTTATGATCAGTTTTTTGACTGTTGGACCTTCTTCTGAGCTTCACTGATATTAGAGTTATTCTTCTTCATATTTGAATTCTTCTTGGTACATGTCATGTTTGGGTTTGTGACAGAAAGAGCACCTGAATTCAAACACTTCGGTTTCAGATTCCCAGCATTAGTTGATGCAGACTTTATGTATATATGTATGGTATGTACTTGATTCATTCAAGCTAGTTCACATTTTACTAGTTTATTGTTTTCATACTCCGTTTCATCCGGACTTGAGAGTTGGTTAGTGTTGTGTCTGGTTCATATTGCATTGCATCATGTCCTGGTTCATGTATGCATATCCTTCTGGCTAGCACTCGAGTCTGTTGTGTATATGAGCAGTTTTACTTGTTTTGTTGATGCATTTGTGTCGTAGTATATATGAGCTTGATTCATATGTACGTTGTGCATTGAGCATTGCTTCGAATCAGTTGCAACTGTGTCAAGTTGCCGTTGCATTGAGTTTGGTCATTTATGTTGCTCTGTGTTGCTGTATTGGTTTCATGTACATTTGGATGTTCAGGTTGCATAATGCTTGCTGCCTGGTCATTATTCTATGTTGTCACTGCCCCTGTGGTTTCGGACATGTAGCCTTTGTGTTGACTCTGTTTTTGCTGAAAAAATATTTGATGTGCACAATTCATTTGTTGCCAACCTGTGTCCTTTGTGCATTGTTGTTATTCCTTTGTATGCTATGCTGGTTTGTGTACATATTCACTTGGTGGCATTTGGTTGCATATCCATCACTGCACTGTTTGATTGTACTTGAATTTTATGCTCGACAGTTTTATGATGTTTTGTAGCACACCTGAGTTGAATCCAGTTTGTACCTCGGATTTGACCTTGTGCAGAAAGTTGTGCCATTATTTTATTGCACTTGAGTTGAATCCGGTATTTTAGGTTTGACCTGTGCTCACCTGTCTCTGTAAATTTATCAAGTGTATATATCGATGTGCACAACCTTGTGGCATATACAGTGATACACTGTGTATGTCACAAGCTGTTCGTGTATGATGAATTGAAAATTAAATGATGAAGAACAACCCAAATAACTGAGGCAAATATTATTTTCAAAATTCACATTTTATTTTAATACTTCAAAAATATTTCCTTTTCAATTTTACTGCGTCAATATTTATTTTTGCAGATTGCTCAGATGCTGGATTCATATTGGAATGAAGTTGAAGATAAATTATGAGTGAATGAGCGATATGTAGTGAGGACATTTGTAAATGAAAGATTGTGATGAAATTGAATTTGTATTGTAATCAAATTTGTATATGTATAGTGAGAGCTTGAATTTGTACTATTCAAAATTGTAATAAATATCTATTCGAATAAAATTTCTGTTTGAATTCAAATTTTGTGTTATTTATTTTTATTCAGCAAATATTTATTTAGTCTATGAAAAATAAAATAGTACGTTAACAAATACATTTACATGAATATATATATATATGTTTATTATCATCAAACAAAAATCATATAATCGCATATTCAACATTAACACTTACTTGTT
This sequence comes from Allium cepa, assembly GCA_030765085.1. Taxonomy (NCBI): domain Eukaryota; kingdom Viridiplantae; phylum Streptophyta; class Magnoliopsida; order Asparagales; family Amaryllidaceae; genus Allium; species Allium cepa. Next base: position 925,245,937 of record CM060931.1, on the reverse strand, counting down.
CGCAGCGTAATTATTCCTATTTTATAAGACTTTAGTTTCCTTGTTTCCTTCTTATGTCTAATAAATGTCAATTGTCTGTAATAATTGGTCATCAATGTCAAAATGGACAATCTCTAATGACATTTATTTATCCGTTTCAAAATTCACTTATTATGCTTTTTCAATTACCCCATAAATGTCATATTGAATTATCTAATCAGTCCTCATTTAATTCCTTTAACTCGCTATTAACTACAAATTTATTGCCCATTAAATTTTGTTATTTTCCATAAATTTTGGAATTACTAATCCTTCCTTTTTTGACCTCCTATCCTTATAGTTACTACGCTATTAATAACTAAACGTCCTAATTTAACTAATGCGAATATCGACGTATTTTACGCTATAAGTATATTTTTAATTTTAATCGTTAGGTGCGATTATACGTATGTGTGTATTCATATTCCTAACACATCTACTCTTGTGCTTAGGATTTCCAGAACATTAATTTCCATATTTTAATTTACTAGAGCTAGCCTTTTCGAAAATGATTACCATTATAATTTTTCATAAATTACACAAAATTCAGATTTTTGCTTCGTTTGAAATTACAAGGAATTATCTCTTTTTTGTTGAAATAGACAATGTAAACTATGGGAAAGAATTTCCATACTTTATACATCTATTTCCTTTTTGGTGTATTTCTTGTTAATTCAAACAATGCACTTTTTGTACAACTATGGAATTAGATACTTTATGGAGATTATACGGAATAGATGCAACTAAATTATACCCCGCTTCTATTAAATTAAAACATAGAAATTCACATTTCAGACCAATTACTAAGGCAACCTAAATTACAACTTAATTATAAATCTGGAATAAACTTCACAACTCTACCAACATTATACAATAACCAATATTTGGGACTAATTTTGTATTTCCAAATTAGGTTGTACATATTATTCCAATTACATGTCTTATTGAATGTGTAGGCGGTATTCCTATATGTTCTTTTTAAGCATACAACTCATCAGATCTTATATAGGCATAATAATTAAATAAAATCCAACGATATAAATTTCAATCTTATAAATAAATTATATAATTTCCACTCACCTTTCAAGCTTTCCAAATCTCTCAAATCAGAACCATTCCTTTACTTGACTCCTTTTCCATTCTAATCAAAAAAATTTGTATAACATAGTGTATACAAACTATTAGAATACAGATCTGAGAAGAGATTTGGGATTAAGGGGAGTATAGATCTATAACTATAGAAATTTACCTTTTTCTTTCGCAAGTTGATTTGTTTTTTCTTCTTTTCTTTTTTTTTATTTTCCGCCCATCTTTAGTTTGTATACATAATATTTTATAATTAATAGAAATAGTAGAGGTGGGAAATTGGCAGAGTTTCACTGCTTTGATCAGAAAATATGAGAGCAGATGTGAGGGGTTAGGCTTGTATTTATAGGTGCTCAAATCAACCATAACCATTAGATTAAAATAATTAAATACAATCTGTTTGGCTAAGTTTCCAACCTAGTCGCTACCCCAACTGGTCGACCGCCCTCTATAAGTGGTCGACCGACCCAAGTAAGGAGGTCGACTGTGGGGTCTTGCATTTATTAATATTTATTTTCTATTTTCGTTTTTTATTTATTTTTGTTCTAGAAATTTCAAATGCTGGTAACTTCTTTGTTTGAGATTCGATTACAAAAGGCCAAATATGAATTTTTTTTAGAAATCGCCACAAATGCCATAGTGCAAGTCTCATGGCTAAATTATATCATTTGCTCAAATTATATTTTTGGAGCCTCATTAATTACCACTAATTTTACAGGGTATTACTATTATTCACATAGATTGCTTAGTTAATGACGTCTCTTATTCCCTTAGCTTTAACCTTCTTCTCCTCTTTTTTTCCGTCCTATATAGTTACCACCATTAAAGAGCTCTTAGCTTTTTATTCTAATATGAGGATGGAATTATATAAGATTGATGAGGATTTGAAAAGGTATTATTCCCCTTTATGGGTTCCCGCCCACCATTCCCCTTCCTTATTTAGTTCATTCAAATTAAGCATTATTATACACTAACTTTGATAAGTAAATGTATAGCCAAATGCATATCCCATTACATTATTTAATTTCATAATTAAATCATTTAAATATTTATTAACATAATTATTTATTTATTATTTTATAGGGTGTTACAAGCTTCCGCTCATAGGAATTTCATCCTCGAAATTCAGATAAGGTACAACGTGATTCTCAACACATCTTATGCCCATTTTAGCGTACACACATAAGTTCCCTACCAATGTATCTCAAAAAAAATGAACTAGCACATCTACCAATACATAACAAAACCAACCATAATATCATGTACATACATGGTTTACAACAAAATATAGAAAACATACATGCAAAGCTAGGCAAATAACTCATAATAAGTCCTCTTGACTTTATCCTCCATTTCTCATGCATAATCCTCCCAGTCCTCACTCTACTAGACTCGAACAAGCTTCACTTCCTTTTCTCGAAGCTTCTTCACATCGCGATGATAATTCGAATGGGTTTCTTAACATAAATCATATATGTTTCAACCACCATATCTTCCACGGCTCTCGAAACAGCAACATCCTTAGGGTCTTTGACACACTTCTTTAAATGTGACACATGAAATATATTATGGACCCCAGCAAAAGCATTTGGCCATTCAACTTTATAAGCCACTTTCCAAATTCTCTCTAGTATCAAATATTGGCCAACATATCTCATTATAACAATCTGACCCTTTAATAGAATTTTAAAATCGTTATAGAAGGCTATTATATCTTTTTTATAAACGTTGATAAAAAACATGTTATAATATGTCTGGCAAATATTGTAGCATTACAAAAAAAGCTACGAAAAGTAACCAATCATTGCTTTTTGTTATCATCTTTTAGTATATATAACTATGTTATTTATATAACTTTCTATAGCGTTTCTCTGGTTGCTATAGAACTTTATCATAGCGTTTTGAAAACACCATGTTATGCGAAAGAAGAAACAATGTCGGTTTTGTACCACTTTGCAACTCCATAGATTATTTTTATAGCATTTTTAAAACGCAATAGTAAGTAAAAGCACTTTTGGTCTATTTTTTTGTAGCTTTTTAAACAATATAGATTATTATTTTATAGCATTTTTCAATGTTATAAAGATCACTGCTTTGATTTACAATTCTACTAAACTTATTTCAACATATATATCATAACAGTTCAAAATATCACAATTAACACATTATAACATATGGAATGGAATAGACTCATAAGTCAAACCACAATATATATCCATAACGTTTCATAAACAAAGTATTAACCAAACAAATACTCGTGACAATATATACATGCGTACAAAATGACACATACAACCATGCTAAACAAAATTAAAGATGTATAAACACCGCTATAAAAATTACATTATAAAGTAAGCATTAATTTTTGAAGGAGAAAGAGGGAGAAAACATACTTCTTTCTGCCTTCCAATATGTAGTCTAACCCCAAAAGAATCGTACATCACCTACAAAGAGAGAATAGTCATCAGATTCCTAGATGACTTATCCGACCCTAGGCTAGATAGTCTAAAACTTAATTTGTTATGCTCTTGAGTTACATATTGGTGGAACATGATCACTTAAAAATGGAACTAATATCCAATGAATTTGTTTTTAATACAAGGTTTTACTGTAAATTAAACTTTTTTGAATAAAATAAGTTCCAAAACTCTTTTTTTGCTTATGTATGTTATTCAAATATTGTATTTGTTTAACATTAAATATACCATTTTCTTGTAGTGATTATTATTATTTATACTATTACTGATGCTACTAATTTCTATGAACTTATCTAATTTTTATAAAACAGTTTATTTTTATAAAAATTGGTTAATTTTTAGAAACTTGGTTAGCTTAGCTAAATGTTTATGAAACTTCATAAATCTTTTAAAAACTTAGTTAATTTAGTTAACTTTAAATTAAACGTAGTTAACTTTTATAAACTAATTTAATTGTTATAGAAATCCGTTAATTTTTGTAAAACTAAATTAATTTTTGTAAAACTTAATTAGTTTTTATAAAATTTTGTTAAAATTTAGAAAATAACGTAATTTTTATAAAACTTAGTTAACTTAGTTAAATTTTCATATAACTTAATTAATTTTTGTAAAATCATTTAATTTTATAAAATTTGGTTAACTTGGTTAATTTTTGTATACTTTTTTTTGCAATTTAAGCTAGGTTTTTAAAGAGGACCTATACTTCATTTATTCAAAAAAGAGAACCCTAAACAACAACAAACATGCAGTAAACAACACAACACAACAACACATCAGCATAGCACATGAACACGACATATGCAAACAAGCAAAAAGGATCCCAACAGACATGCACAAAACAACAGCATAGCACAACACCGGAACAAAGAAGCTCCATAACAAGTCAAAGGATTCCCCCAGAAGCTATAAGCAACACGATCACCAGGTTCAAAAGGAAAGTATGCACATGCATGCCAATGGTAGCTCTGGAATATGTAGTAACTACACATTAGAATCACTACAAAAGAAGCACTGTTTAGTGACGGCTAAAAGCCATTGACGGCCGTTTCTAGCCGTCGCTAAAAGCCGTTACAAAATATCCGGTTGCAACTAAAGAAAGCGACGGCCTTAGCGATGGCTCCGTTGTTCTTTTTGCAACGGCTTGTAACGGCTATGTGTCCATATGGAAGCAACCATTGGGGTTGTTGGTTTATCGGGTTGTTGATGCAAACCGTTGCAAAGCGTTACAATATTGCCATTGTGAGCCGTTGCTAACCGTCGTTATATTTGACCAAATGGCCATTGCTAGCCGTTGCAAAACTGGAATATATTTGCTGCCACTTTACAGCACCTTCAACCCTCAATCCCAATCAATCCGAATAATATAATTCCATCAATCTACACATATAACACCATTCCATCATACCATATAATCAATATCAACACAACCAAATCATCAAATATTTCATATTCTAACATATATTCACAAAATCATATAAGAAAATCAACATAACCAAATATGAAAATCCACCAAACCAAACCAGATAACAAAATTAAACGACCAATACATATCAAGTGCCAAAGTATCAATCACAACAACCAAAATACCAAATCCACCAAAACACAAAGTATCAATCACAACATCCAAAGTACCAAATGTCAAACCCATCATAATATGTACATATATATATATAAAGCGTACCCATCAAAATAAACCAGCTAAGCATCATCATCATCTGCACCTCTTTTCCCGGGCGTTGACCCATGCTCCTGATAGAAGGCAGCAATACGCTCATCTATCTACATCGCCAACTGACTTTTCCACCAATCATTGAGCTCATCCAGTTGTGTTTGCATCCGAGCAATCTCTTCCTCATCTATGGATCTCCTATATGCCCTTTGCAAATTAAGAGCCTGTGAAATAATTCTAGTGAATAAGAAGTTCATGGCATACAATAACAATAAGAAAACTCAAGTTATTGGTAATAAACTCAAGTGGATAAGAAGTTCATGGCATACAGGTTTCTACTATGTAAACGTTGAGTACATACCCTATTGACGAAACTGTAACGCCTGTTTTGACTTGCTAGTTCAATGATTGAATCCCATAACCGATTAGACTCATCAACCGTAAGCGACTCCCGTCCACTCGCTTGTATCCCTCATGCATGCGTTGCATTATATCTCTTCTACAATTACGAATAGGTTTTTACATAATTGCTACACAATTTACTTATTTACCGTGAAATAAATGAATATGAAATATTTTCATTACAGAAATAAACATATTTATCATTACAGAAGCAGCCTTGTCGTCCGACCAATCATATGAAACATTCCCATCCTCATTCGTATGCTCCACTGCATGTGTGACTCTGAAAACCTCAGCCGCTGTAGGCTCCGTATCATACTTTGCCTACTGAATATATACAAGAATAGATTATATTGATAATTTGCATGAGTATATACAAGAATAGATTATATACAAGAATAGAATATATGGTAAAGTGACACTAGTAAATATATACATCAATAACATAAATATTGGTTAATTTATTTACCAATTCCCTCCTATGTTGTTGGAAGGATTTCGAGCCACCACGATGTAAAGCGGGGTTTTTGTTCCTATTAGCCTTGTTTCTTGTCGATAATTCCTATTAATTTATACACACTATTAAGTATAATAATTCAACATATTTAAATGTAAAAATATAGTGACAATATAACTTACTTTGAATGCTTCAGATTCCCAATATTGTTAGGATCCAGCCCAAATATCATCCCCCATCCAACTTAGCTTTTTCCCTAAACTCTTAGCCCTTGACAGAGTCTCTCTGTAATTTTTCCGCATCTTTTTATTCCAATATTTACAAAAACATCCATATCCTGCGGATCCACACGTACAGCTGTCTGCATATTGAATTATCATACGTGTTATGTAAAAGAGATTATATAATTAAAAAACAATCAACATAACAGAATACGTAAAATTGATATCGTGAGGCATGATGTCATATTGTTTTTGGTTTCATATGAGGCATAATTATATATTACAAAGTTGTACTTGCCATAAGATCAGCCCATATTGCGTTTTTTATTTGTGTTGGGATGTTATCCCACTGAGGCCAACACCCGGACATCCTAATCTTGTGTGCTTCCTTCGATACTTGCAAAATAAATTCGGACGGCTCCACCTCGAACCCTCTGTAGAAATGTTGATGTATATATTCAATATATTTTATATAATATAATTCAAATAAGTTTGATATATACCCAGCACTTTTCGGAACTATCTCCGCAACTCGATGGAGGTTTGGCTTAGAGCTACTCGGACCTGCTCCAAGTGAAAGTGACTGAGATGTACTACGTCGATTACGTCGTCTATCAGACATATCTAGCATAAACATAAATATAATATCATACACTGCTTAGAAAAGAGTACTAATAACATAAACAACACATAATCATCAATCAATATCACATAATCATTAATCATCACATAATTATTAATCAAGTGATCATCATCACATAAGCGTACTCTACACATAATCATCGAAAAAAGTGTACATGAAAAGAATAATGCATAACTCAGAATGATACAGATCATATATAGTCATCATTATTATTACATAGCTCAGAATATTATGGAATATAGTCATTTTTGTTAATACATAGCTCACAATTATACAACAAGCGATGCCATCTATGATCAATCTTTGTCATATTCTGATTCAGACTCGATCTCGTATTCTATATCATTTTCTTTGGTACTTACAAATGCATCTATTAAAACATTCGATTCATCAGTCAACGACCCTACATTAATGTCATCGGTTATCACTATTTCAGTATTTGCCTCGAGATCCGCTTGATACGCTGCTTCATCTGAAATATTATTTCCATCAAATGTATATCTTGCCTTTGTTTTAAAAACAGCACATCAGTCTGCTTTATCTTTTTTCAAGGATGGATATGGAGCAAAATAAACTTGTAAAGCTTGCTTAGCTAATACAAAAGGATCATACTTATAGTAATGCGACGTATGCCTTATTTCAATTAGCTTATAATCTTTGTGCACGTTAATTCCAGAGCCAAGAACATTTCTAAACCAGTTGCGTTTGAATAAAAAAACTTTCTGCAGGTTGTGTATAATATGTCAACTCTAAAACTTTTGTTAAGACGCCGTAAAAATCTTTTATATGCTCCTCTGGATCTTCACTTCCTTTGACAAACACACCGTTGTTATATGTTAATTTTTCAGCCCCGTAATCTTTGATATTGAATTTAAATCCATTGACGAAGAATATTGGATAAGTCTTGACATTTCGTTTTGGTCTGATAGTAAGATGTCATAATCCTTCGTCAACAACACAGTTTTCTGTATCATGAACGTACTTTGAAAACCATCCAACAAATTGTTTACTGAGATCGCCAGTTGGATGTTGTGATTCGTATATGCTGCAAATATGTATTATATTCCTTTATAATTAATATATACATGTATAATTGAATTATATGTGAATTCATAATTAGCTGACAAATGGTGCAACTTCAGCACAATTTAGAAGAACATATGTGTGTGCCACATGGTAGTCTCTATCATCTAACCATATTTCCACGCATTTTCCAACAAGTCTTCCATGTTGTCTAAAAATAGATAACATTGTTTGAGAAGAATCTTGCTCAATAGTTTCTTCGTTACGGGGAATACTTAGTAACGATAAGTTCACATCGTTACTAAAGTAATGTGAGAAAAAAAATGAAGCTTTTTCTTCAAGGTACGATTTGCAAATCGTACCTTCTACTCGTGCTTTTTGTCTAATTTTTTTCTTCAAATGATTCAGGTACCTATAACAAAATTAATTAAATTTATATGGTGGTATAAAAACTGAAATTAATTAAATTACCTCTCAAATGGATACATCCATCCATATTGCACAGGACCACGAAGGAGTGCTTCAGATGGAAGATGAACAGGTAAATGCTCCATTACATTAAAAAATAGGTGGAAATATTTTCTCCAGTTTGCATAGAAGTACAGGGATTTCTGCTTCAAGTTTACGTATATGATCTATCTTTAACGTCGTAGAACAAAGCTGTTTATAAAACATACTTAATTCTGTTATAACACTCCATATTTTTGTAGGCAGCAGTTCTTTGAAAATTACGGAAAAAATACTCCATCATAATGTGACAATCATGACTTTTCATCCCACTCAATTTGCTGTTTTTAAAGTCAACGCATCTGCGGAAGTTAGAAGAAATCCCATCAGGACATCTAAGTCCTTCTACCCACTTTAGAACGAGTTTTATTTGCTTATTGTCTAGCTCATAGCATGCTTTGGGTTTCTTATTATCGTCGTATAATTGAAGTTCGGGCCACTTACAGAAGTGTAATCTATCACGTCTTGAATTCGCATCGTCCTTGGTTTTCCCCTTCACATTCAAAATTGTATTAAACACGTTGTCAAACACGTTTTTTCGTTGTGCATGACGTCAATGATATGTCGGAGTAGGAGATTTTTCCAGTACGGTAACTCCTAGAATATACTTTGCTTGCACCAGTTATGAATGTCTGATTTACCTGGAATTTCAACATGTACCCTAGTTTCATATATCTTTGGGTAGTCTTTTATAATTTCATATACCTCTTCACTTATCCAAACCTTAGGTGGTAGCATACTCTCTACTCTGTTAGCTTTAAAGTTCTTTTTATCTATTCTAAATTTATGATTGATATGTAGAAAACACCGATGACAGTCAAAACAAGAAAATTTCTTTCCATACTTTACTGAAAATGCTCGTGTTTCATCCATACAATAAGGACAAGCTAGACGTCCAGATGTGCTCCAACCTGAAAGCTTGCCATACGCGGGAAAATCACTAATAGTCCATAATAAAGAAGCAAACATACGAAAATTCTTTTTTCTTGAAATGTCGTACGTTTCAACTCCTTCATGCCACAGTGTTTTCAACTCGTCGACTAGTGGTTGTAGATAAACATCAATTCCTTGTGTCGGATCATCGGGACCGGGAACGACAATCGTTAGAAATATATATGGAGTTTTCTTACACATCCATGGAGGTAAATTATAAGAAGTAATAATAATAGGCCATGATGAATATCTACTACCAAACTGAGAAAATGACGAAAATCCATCCGTACATAAGCTAAGCCTAGCATTACGGCTCTCTGCCGCAAATTCAAGATAAGTCTTATCGAAATGTTTCCATGCTTCTCCATCAGATGGATGTATCAAAGTTCTTTCTTCTAGTGTTCTCATACTGTGCCTCGCATATGACATGCTATAGCAGAAGATGCATATAACCGTTGAAATCTGGAAGTGATGGGTAAATAATGCATCCTCTTATATGGAACTTCTTTTCCTTTCTTTTTTCTTAGTTTGTATCTTTCCTCGTTGCATATTCTGCATTTAGTAAGACAAGCGTCTTCTTTCCAATACAGCATGCAACCTTTTATACATGTATTTATCTTCTGGTATGGCAATCCAAAAGCAGACATAAGTTTTTTTTTTACTTTATAATGACTATTACACATTAAATTATTAGGTGGCGTGTATCGTTTTGCAGTTTTTACAACTGATGTAAATGCAGCTTCTATAAGATTAAATTTCGATTTCATTGTGATGTATTCGGCGATTACAGATAATTCGGTTCCGCTTGTACATCCATCCCACAATGGCCTCTTAGCAAAATCCAATAAATCATTAAAAAAAATTGCTTCCACGGTCGGCTCTTCATCAACATTTTCGTTCCCATCATCACCTTGGTCAAAGGTAGGAAACATTGATCGTGCAACATCTTGCACCATGTTTCCTATAGGATTGGTCATAATATTATCGTCCTCTAACACTTCAGGATTAGGTGTAGGCTAAAAAAGTTCTCCATGACGATCCCGTAAGTAATAATTTGACACAAAACCAAATTTGTACAAATGTACTTCTACTACATCTGGTTTCCAATGCTTCAAATGTTTGCACTTACTACACGGACAACGAATGTCTACGTTATTTCGATTATTAGATTGAGCAAATCTAATAAATACATGTACACCATTACAGAAACCTTCTTTTATTGATCCTTTCATACCTTTTCGAGGTTCATACATCCAACTACGATCGAGAAAATAATCGAACATATTTCCTGATTTGTAAAATGTAGGTTAGAAGATTGAATAACACACTTTGTATTAAAGTCTTGTAAAAATTCATATATAACCCTTTACTATTTTAACAAATTCAAATAAATACCTGCATTCAAATTTTCAATTCTTAAGTTTATTGTTTTATTACTTTGACGGTCGGTTATCCTACTTTCCATTTCAAACACAATAATATAATCATATTTTATAAATCATTTCAGGTTAAACGATTCTAAAAAATTTCGGCAGCACTTCCCTTTATCCCCTGTATCGTATACAAATGTGTGTACACAGGGAAAAAAGGAAGTGCCATCAAAATTTTCTGAACCGTTTAAACTGAAATGATTTATAAAATATGATTACTTTATTGTATTTGTAACTTGTCCAAATACTAGGAAAAATCCAAAAAATATTGTATCAGATGAATATAGATGTCTGTTCTATGGAAAAATGAATATCCATATAACGATCATATACAACACTTGTTAGACGGGGGCAAAAATTCTCTAAGGGGTTCACATAAATAAAGCACAAATTAAAAAATATGAATATTGAAGTATTAGTGGTCTGTAGTGAAATAATGATCTTAATTTTTTTATTAATGTAGCTAAATAGAATTCGTTTAATTATGAATCAAAATCCATGGCAACTATCAGTAACTCGGAAAATATGTCTTATCTCACAAATGGGAACTATGAGTTACCATTTTAACAACTACAAAAACTATTTTATAATTCATTTAACTATTTAAATATTTATTAATTAAATCTAAAATTTTAAAACGTATTTTAACTTGTGTTTAGCTACATAAATTTTAATTAATGATTTTGTGAACTAAATAAGTAGATAGCACTTACAACAGTATAATAAACATTCTCGTAAACTTATCAATAAACATATTATTCAATAATCATGGACTATTTTTTGGATTTAAATTAGCCATAATTTTTAACAACGTAGTAAACAATAAATTCACTAATTAATACCATCAAATAAACACTAATTATCATCACCTAATATGCAATAATAACCATTTTCAAACACATAATCAACTAATTTTCTAAATTAGGGTTACCGTTATATACCCAATTCAAATAATAAACTATATATCATAAACTAATAAATATATTCATCAATTCCAAACCCTTAAATCATCCAATTCCAAATCCTTAAATCATCAACTAATTTAATTTAAACCTAAATTAAACAAAGATAATGGAAAATATGAGATACCGACAAGTTTGAAGAGGTTGAAATTGGGGACGGAAGGTTGCGACGGCTTCTGGTGGCGGATGACGGTGGCTGGTTGCGGGTAGGCGGCGGAGCTAAGCAAATTTAGGAATGCTGGAAATGAAATGTTTCTCTCGGCTAGCAGGTCTGTATAAACGCGATAAGCGACAACTAGCGATGGCTAGCAACGGCCGCTTTTTTAGCCTTTGCTAGCCATCGCTAGGCTCTGTCGCTTTCTGAAGCCTTTCTAGTAGTGAATGCCTTATGCCATCAAAAATTCTCGTATTTCTTTCCCTCCAAATCACTTTCACAAGCTTTTTAATCAAGGTGTGATACGCATGACTTCTGAAATCATTTTTCTTGGTATTCCAGTATTGCCCGTGTCATTCGAGCTCATTCAACAGACAACTGAAAGGAAGGCCAGAAGTTCTCAATATATAATCCCATAGGCCGCAAACTATGGGACATTTGAATAAAATGTGGGAGTTAGTCTCTTCACCAGAGTCACATAGAGTGCACAACACATCGTTGAGGAAACCCATACGACATAAGTGGTTCTTAGTAAGAATTGCATTTTTGACGACTCTCCATAAAAGAATATTATCATTGTGACTTTGATGTTTGATCCATATTCTCGAATACCAAGGACACAGAGACCCAATCCCAACCATTTCTTTGTAAACACGCCTAATGTTGTGTTCGGCAAGCTTGTTGCTCCAATAGAGACCGCCATAAACATCAGCAGAGTAACTAATGGAGCTAATTTTAACAAAAGAACATTGATTATAGGGTTGTTGTTGTATGGAAGATTGATAAAGTTGTCAAAGAAGTAGTCACTAAGTTTGGCTTTGACAGGAATACTAGACTGAACAATCTACTGGTGCATGAGAATACTATTGAGAATGGTACCAGGAGTAGACCAAGGATCATTCCAAAAGCTCAAGGAAGAGTTGGAGCAAATTTTAATAGACACAAGATGAATGCATTTATCTCTGCAGGTCAGGATGGAGCTTCATAGCTAACTAGAAGACAGAGATTTTGGCATAGTCCAGAAATTTCTACCTCCAATCAAATGTTTCTTAATCCATATGCTCCAAAAGCTACACCTATCAGAGAACAAGGAGCTCAGGTGCTTATAGGTAGCAGCAAGGTTCCTGGTTATAAGATAATTGCAAGATCACCTTCATCCAACGGCCTCTGAAGCTTACTAAAAGCAATGGGAATAAGCTTCCTTGAAAAGGGAGAGTCTTGCCATAAAAAATGGGATCACGCTTTCTCAATCATGTGAAGAATGATCTTGGGCAGAACTAAAATCCTAGAGTTGTAGACTTGCATGGAGAAAGTGACAGAGTTGACAATGGTTAGCCTGCCAGCAGAAGTGAGGAATTTATTATGTGAAGAACCAAGTTTGTGAGTGAGTTTTTCATACAGACTCTGACGGTGTGATTTCATAGTTCTCATAGAGGTGAGAGGTATGTCAAGATAGTGTAACCCTTGCTGCATTTGCTGAAGGTTAAAAGAAGTAGCAATTTCTGCTTGGGAGTCCTCCGGCAAGCCAGTAATCAATATGGCAAATTTGTTGTAGTTCACCCTAAGGTCGGTGGCATGGTAGAATGTATCAAGAGCAGTGGCCAGATTGCTTAAGGAGGAGCTAGTTGATTTGGTAAAAACAAGTAGATCATCAGCAAAGTAGATGTTGACAATGAAAGGATCTTTACACTTAGGATGCAGCTCAATCAATTTATTGTTGCATTTTCCACGTAGGATAAGGGTTAGGGCTTCCATTACTATGATAAACAGGTAGGAACTGATAGGATCCCCTTGCCTTAACCCCTGCTTGCCTTTAAATAACCATATGAGTTGTCATTCACATTCACAGAAAAGGATGTGGATTATATACAAGTGTGAATGACCCAGACAAAAGCAAAAGGGAAGTTCATCAAATGCAGGATACAAGCAATAGACTCCCACCCAATATTGTCGAAAGCTTTCCTGATATCATACTTGATGCAGCACCTAGGACTAATGTTCTTCCTACTATATCCAGTAATAAGTGCATGAGAAAGGTGAATGTTGTCTACAATGTTTCTACTAGAGACATATCCGACTGGTTTTGAGAAATGATACGAAGTAGAACTGCTTGAAGCTGGTTGCCTAAAAGTTTGGAAATGCACTTGTTTATTGTGTTTCAACAACTGATCGGCCTAAAGTTTTAAACTTTAGAAGGATCTATGACTTTTGGTATAAGGCAAATGGTGGCAGAGTTAATGCAAGAAAGCATTCTATTTGATTTAAAGAAGTAGTCAATGGCCTTAAGGAAGTCAACTTGAATGATGCTCCACATAAAGATGAAGAAATGGGAGTTGAAACCATCAGGACCACCAACATAGTTTGGATTAATAGAGAATAAAGATTGCATACTCTCGTGATCTATGACTTTAGAGTTAACAATACCAAGTTTTCAACAGTAAGTTTATTGAAGGAGATGGACTAAAGAGCAGCAGTATCAATGGTGATATCAGGGCATTGGCCAAAAATGCTCATAAAGTAGTTAACAAAAGCATTCCTAGTGGAAGCTTGATCGTTGTAATTGTCACCAACATCATCCATGATAGAGTGAGAATGGTGGACCTGTGATGCTTAGACTTGAGATAGTGGTGGTATATATTAGGCAATATTCTTGTCACCAAGAGCGTCACATTTGTCCCTGATCTTCGGTTTCTACATTAGGGCTTCTTCAATATGTGCTAACTTAAGAGCATCGGCTATGAGATGTTCCTACAAATAAGTAGAAACATTCGTAGGATCATTGAAAAGCTCATTTTGGATGTCATTTAATTTAATTTTGAGTAAATCAGATTTTTTTTTGTTATTTCCTTTTCCATAGATAGCATGACTCCAAGCTTTCAAATCAGATTTGGCGAGTTTTGAGTTTTTGTTGAAGAACATACATGGGTTACCATATACATGGGTGCCCCAAGCTCTTGAAACCATGTTAAGGAATTCAGGATGCCCAGCCTAAGGCAATAAGGAAAAGACAAGGAAGGAGGACCAAAGGTGATGATGAGAGAAGAATGATCAGATATAGCAGGCAGGAGATAATCAACAAAAATGTTAGGCCACCTAGAGGCAGCTGGGGCATTAAAAAATGCTCTGTCAATTCTATTGTAAGTTCTAATACCACTACTCGACTTGTTATTCCAAGTGTAGAACGGGCCAAAGATTAGAGTTTCAAATATGTCAACAAGCACTGTGGCATGCTGGAGAGGGATGAGGTCATTAATTACCAATGGCTTTCCACCAAGTCTGTCAGATGAGGAATACATGCAATTCCAGTGACTAAGTATGATCCAAGGAGTTGAAGATTTGAGAAGATGAAGGTCAATAAGAAATACATTCCTTGGATTGGCAGAATTATGTGCATAGACAAAGGAGCAGTTAAACATGTTAAATTTTGGCGACACTATTGGGGATTTGTAGAGGTCGGAAATAGCTTCGTAATGGAGAAAATGGTTAGCAAATAGGAGTTCGGAGGTGGAAGTTATAAGAGAAAAGGCAAAGTGGGCTGAGTTGGGGCAAAGCCTTCTTTCAGACGTCTGACCAAAAGGTTCAGACGTATGATTTGGGACAGAAATGCTTCCAGAGCATTCTTTCAGACGTCTGACTAAATGGGTCAGACGTCTGATCTGAAGCAAAGTCGCTCCAGTAAGTTAAACCAGACGTTTGACCTTTTGGTTAGACTTTTGAAACAACTTCTGTCTGTTTTTCTACGTACGGACTTGGGTGAAAATTTGTGATATCTATAGGGGTAATTTCGAAACATTGTCTAGGGTTTCTATTCTCCTATATAAGCTAGTCTTAGGTTTCATATCTGGAAGCGTGAAAGCAACTGCAAGAGATTAGCCTCCACCAAATTAGGGTTTATCAAAACCTAATTTTCTTCAATTCTCTTCTCCATAAATCATTTCTAAATAGAATTTTGATCATTGTATACAATCTCTTGTACTCTTCTCATCAATATTAATAAAAGATCTCTCTTAAAGTGGATGTACACTAACACAACATTAGTGGAACCACTATAAATCTCTGTGTGATTTATTTTTCGTTACTGTTTTGATTTCTATATTGCTTGTTTGGGGTTGTGATTGCTTTTGGATTGGTTGAGATTGGAATTGAGTCATTGATTGGTTGATTTTATACTTCTTACCACGATCCCGTCTTCCTCTGTGCTTGTGGGGTTTCGATTTGAGTGGTCTCCAGTTGGAATCCCGCACCAACATTTGATATCAGAGCATTGGTGTTGGTAGGTGGTTGTAGAAATGCCTGAATCAAATAGTAACTCTAGTAGTTTCTCAATGGGTAATCCAAGTGGTGTAGCTCCTTATGTACGTGGCTCGTACGCAGCTTCAGGATCACAATTGGAATGACGATAATGATTTTGAAAAATGGCAATGGAAGATGAAATCGGTTCTAAGGAGGTATCAGGTGCAACGAGTAGTGTTTGACATACATTTGTTGCCAGCGGACATCTCAGATGTTGAGAGAGAGGAGATGGAATAGTGGGCATTCACTACACTTCAACTTTCTATGGGAGATAATATTATCTCTGAAATTAGTGGTGAGATAATCACTAAGGGTATTTGGGACAAGTTGGAGGAATTGTATATAAAGAAGTCACTGAAAAATCATTTGATCTTACTGCGAAAGTTCTTCACCTATAAGATGAAGGAAGGTACTTCGCTGAAGGCGCACTTAAACATTTTTGATGATTTGCAAATGAAGATGATGGCAGTAGATTTGAAGATTGAGGAAGAACAAAAGGCTATGATATTGTTCTGTTCGTTGCCAGATCGCTATACAGGTTTCTCAAATAGTTTGATCTATAGCCGGGATACATTGACTCTTGATGATGTTAAGACGGGTCTTCTTAGCGATAAATTGCAGGATCAAATGAAGGAGTTAGGTGATGGAAGTAGTGGTGCTAGTAGTGGTCATGGTTTATTTGTGGAGAAGGAGAGATATGTGAAGAAGGAGAACCGAGGGAGTTCTAAATCAAGGAACTCCGGTCGGAGAGGAAAGTCGAATGAAAGAAAAATCAAGTGCTATATATGTAGGAAGCCCGGTAATTGAAAGAATGATTTTCCAGACAAGGAGAAGGCAAAGAAGGAAGTAGCATCTTCATCGGTAGCGGTGGAGAGTGCAGTTGGTGAGGAAGATGTAGATGTTTTGTCGGTGGTGGCATCGGATGTATCGGGTAGCGAATGGGTACTCGATTCTAGGGCGTCTTATCATATGACACCAAAGAGAAAATGTTATAGGAAATGGTGCTATTTGTAAGTGGAAAGGCATTGGTTCCGTGCAAATTCGAATGTTTGACGGAGTGGTCCGTACTCTCACTAATGTGTGCAATGTTCTGGGACTTCCTATGTCTCTTATCTCTTTGGAGCAGCTAGATTTTTTAGGTTGTAAGTTCACTATTGAAAGTGATAGATTGCGGGTTTCGAAGGGGGCACTTGTGGTGATGAAGGGTGCAAGGACTCATGGTATTTATTTGCTTCAAGGAATGACTATAGAAGGTGAAACTTGTATAGGAGTTGATAATTCTCGTGGCTTGGATGCGTATAGGTTATGGCATTTGAGGTTGGGTCATGTCTCGGAGAGGAGTTTAGATGTTCTTCGAAAGAGAGAGATGATCGATGGAGAAATTTTCAACAAGTTAGAGTTTTACGAAGAATGCGTCATGGGGAAGAAAACTAAAGTTTCATTCGGTGAGGGAAAGCATGATTCAAGAAAGGTTCTTGAGTATGTTCACACGGATGTTTGGGGACCGGCACCTGTAGCTTCTTTAGGTGGAGCTCACTATTACATTTCCTTTATAGATGACTTCCCGGAAAATTTGGGTGTATGTAATGAAGGCCAAGTCGGAGGTATTTGCAAAGTTCAAAGCATGGAAGGCTCTTGTTGAAAATGAGATTGGAAAGTCTTTGAAGGTTCTCACGTCTGACAATGGCGGAGAGTATGTTTCCAGAGAATTTTTGGACTTTTGGAAGCATCATGATATTCGAAGGCATTTTACTACACCTAGAGATCCGCAGTCGAATGGTGTTGCGGAGAGGATGAATCATACTCTACTTGAGAAAGCTCGATGCTTGAGATTGACATCGGATTTGGCCAAGGGATTTTGGGCTGTAGCTTTGTCAACCGCAGTGCATATTATTAATCGAATTCCTTGCTCAGCTATTGGTAACAAAATTCCGAAGGAAGTGTGGAAGGGAAAGAGCATTGACTTGAGTTATCTTCGTGTGCTTGGCAGTCCGTTTATGTGCATGATCCGGGAAATGATAAGCTTGAATCTAGAGCTTTCAAGGGGATTTTGCTTGCTATACAGACGGAGTAAAAGGCTATCGAATTTGGTATCCGAAAACGAAGAAGGTAATGAATTCTCGTCATGTTACTTTTGATGAGTCGGTGATGTCCAAGGAGAATGTGAACTCATCATATGTTCCAGATTTGGTTCATGGTGAATTAAAGGAGAAGGAAATTATTTCCACATTTTATCCAAGGAGTAGAGAGAGTAGAGTAGTTGGAGATGCTTGCAAGGAAGTAGCGGTTGATGTTACATCACATAGTCCAAAGGGTGCCTCTAGTAGTGTTGGTGATGTACATGATTCTAGAGAAGATTCGGTTCAAGGTGAAGTCGAAGGGAGTTTGGGTGATGGTATTGCAACTCAGGTTGGTCGTCGTACTGTAAGACCGCCCAAAAGATATGGTGATTGGAACTATCTTAGCTTTTGTGATAATTTGGACTTTGCTCTTCATGTAGTCCAAGATGAGCCGATGGACCTTGATGATGTATTGAAGTCGAGTGATAGCTCTAAATGGATTTGTGCCATGAAGGAAGAGATGCAATCATTGTTGAAGAATAAAACTTGGGATTTGGTTCCACTTCCTAAAGGAAACCGCACTATTGGGTGCAAATGGATATACAAGGTGAAGGATGATGGAAGATACAAAGCTAGGCTAGTGGCTAAGGGGTTTTCACAAAGGAAGGGAAAGGAGTATGATGAGATATTCGTACCTGTTGTGCGCCATACTTCTATCCGAATATTACTTGCTATTGTTGCTATTCACGACTTGGAGTTGGAGCAACTTGATGTGAAGACCTCCTTCTTGTATGTGGACTTGGATGAAGACAGCTACATGGAGCAACCAGAAGGTTTTGTTGTAGATGGTGAGTCAAATTTGGTTTGCAAGTTGAAGAAATCACTATATGATTTAAAGCAATCACCTAGGCAATGGTACAAGAGGTTTGATCATTTTATGCTTGAAAATGGTTTTGAGAAAAGCATCAAAGATGCTTGTGTTTATTTCAAAAAGTTGAAAAACTATTGTTGGGTGTGTTTACTCTTGTATGTGGACAACATGCCCATTTCTTCTAAGGATAAGAATGAAATCAACAATCTAAAACTGAGTTTGAAATCGGAGTTCGAAATGAAGGATCTTGAAGAAGCAAGAAGGATACTGGGCATGGAAATTGTAAGGAATTGAGAGCATTTTGAGTTGAAACTAACTTAAAAGAAGTACATAAAGAAAGTGCTTTGTTGGTTTAGCATGGAGAATGCAAATGCATCAATTACACCTTTACCTTTGCATATGAAGCTTTCGAGTAAAGGATCACCTATCTTGGAGGAAGACAAGACTTATATGGCAAAGGTGCCATATGCTAGTGGGGTTGGAAGTCTAACGTACGCATGGTGTGTACAAGGCCCGATATTGCAAATGTCGTCGGGATGGTTAGTCGATACATGGCTAATCCGGGAAAATCGCATTGGGAAGCTGTGAAGCTTATATTGAGATACCTTAGAGGCACATCATCTCATGGTCTTTTTTTGGTGGTAGTAAGGCATGGATTGCAAGTTGGTTGGTTATTGTGATTCGGACTACGCCGGTGATAGGGATCGAAGAAAGTAAACTTCTGGATATGTCTTCACACTTGGGGTACATCCATAAGTTGGAGATCTAGATTGCAGACCGTAGTTTCTTTATCCACTACGGAGGCGGAGTTGATAGCCGCGGTGGAGGCGGCAAAGGAGACACTCTATTTGAAGCGATTGTTGTGTGACTTGGGATTCGGGATTGATAGTATTAATGTTCGATGTGATAGCCACATTGCTATTCACTTAGTAGAGAATTTGGCGTTTAGCTCATGTACTAAGCGTATTGAGGTGAGAGAGTCATTTCTAGTAGCCATGGATGAAGATAAGCAAGTATATCTTTGAAAAGTGCACACAAAGGATAACGCGGCAGATATGTTCACTAAGGCATTGCCAGTTGGAAAGTTTGAGCATTGCTCGAACTTGATTCGCTTGGAGAAGTGATAGGTGCCCACGGGGTGGCATGGTTAAGGAAGGAGCTTGGTGGTAGATGAGGAAGAGTATCGGTGAGAGATTGAGGTTCTACCTTCTTGGTAAGTGCTAGTCTTTGATGAGATAGCTTAGGCTTTGGATGTTTTCAACATTTCATTAGCGGGCTGGGGCTTTGCCTGAGCTCGTTGGTGGAGTGAAATGGGCGGTGGCTTTGTCGGAGCTCATTGGGAAAGCATTCATGTTTGGTTGAAGGTAGAAAAGGTGACAGTTGGCGCTATCAGTTGTAGTTGATGGTATGGTACCATTGGAATTGATGATAGATATAGTGTCGAGGTGGAGTGTTAAATTTTGGCAACACTATATGGAGATTTGTAAAGGTCGGAAGTAGCTTCGTAAAGGAGAAAACAGTCAGCAAATCGGAGTTCGGAGGTGGAAGTTATAAGAGAAAAGGCGAAGTGGGCTGAGTTGGGGCAGAGCCTTCTTTCAGACGTCTGACCAAAAGGTTCAGACGTCTGATTTGGAAAAGAAATGCTTCCATAGCATTCTGTCAGACGTCTGACCAAATGGGTTGGACGTCTGATCTGAAGCAAAGTCGCTCCAGTGAGTTAAACCAGACGTCTGACCTTTTGGTCAGGCGTATGAAACGACTTCTGTCTGTTTTTCTACGTATGGACTTGGGTGAAAATTTGTGATATCTACAGGGGCAATATTGGAACATTGCCTAGGGGTTCTATTCTCTTATATAAGCTAGCCTCAGGTTTCAGATCTGGACGCGTGAAAGCAACTGCAAGAAATTAGTCTCCACCAAATTAGGGTTTATCAAAACCTAATTTTCTTCAATTCATTTCTCCACAAATCATTTCTAAATAGAATTTTGATCATTGTATACAATCTCTTGTACTCTTCTCGTCAATATTAATAAAATCTCTATATTAAAGTGGATGTACACTAACACATTGTTAGTGGAACCACTATAAATCTCCGTGTGATTTATTTTTCCTTATTGTTTTGAGTTCTATATTGCTTGTTTGGGATTGTGATTGCTTTTGGATTGGTTGAGATCGGAATTGAGTCATTGATTGGTTGTTTTTACACTTCTTACCAAGATCCTGTCTTCCGCTGTGCTTGTGGGGTTTCAATTTGAGTGGTCTCCTGTTAGAATCCCACACCAACAAAACACTGTATTATCAGGGAGATGAGTAATAGAATGATGGCATATTTGGTAGGAGGAGTGAAGTTCAAATATGCAAAAGTTTGCAGGGTTGAAGAGAATCAGGATTCCACCCAAAGAGGCATGTTGCAGGTTGTGCATAAACTTCTAAACCAGGACTAATAAATGAGCATGTATATTCAATATTGTCAATATTGAGCTTGTTTTCAAGTATGGCAATTAGATTGTCACTAGCAATGTAGTTATGTATTTCAATTTACTTAGAGATGTCACTAGCACCCCTTATATTCCAACAACTCATTTTATCTATCATTGGAATGATAAAGAGATGTTATTTGTAAGGATGGAGCTTGATTGGTGGAGGAATTGTTTCCAACCCCCTTTGATCCAAGAAAAGAAAGTTAAGAGATAGGTTGAATGTCATCTTTGGAGTAGTGAACAATATTGATGGCTTCTTCTTGCTTCTTGTGAGAGGAATGGATGGTGGAGCAAAAAAGGAGGGAGAGGAAGGATTAGCCAACAAAAGAAGGTGGTGGGAGATGTAGATTAAGGAGGTGGGGAGTAGATGCTGTCAGTAACATGGACAGCCTAAAGAAAGGATTAAACTGAGGTAAAATGTCAGTAGAAGAGAAAGGAGAACAGAAGAGGCAATGGCTGTGGAAGAGGGAACAAAAGGGACAAAATGATGGTTTGGCTTTGCACTCATAATGTATAATATCAATTAGCTCTTGATAAATATTGTATACCACAGATGAATCACTTACCTGTCCATGATTATACCACGGATACCAACTAGCTACCATCGTGAGATTTAAGGCATTAATTAAATATCTTGTTGATGTTACTGGAAGCACGGAGTCTGCAGCTCCACTGCATACCCAATACATCAAAAATAGTGTAAAAAAACTCTTTGATTGCTATGAAGTATCTACGGATAGATATAAGAAATACCTAAAGACCCATAGACGTAAACCTATAGTAATAAGCTCTTGATAAATAGGCAACACAGTTTTAGGCGAATCTACCCAGTTTACCCCCACTACATCACTATCATAAATATTCAATACTACTTATACATACTACATTTACATAATAAAATAGACAACATTTAATGAAAATACATCTGCATTTATCCTATGTGCAATGTACCATCCCTGAAATATGTGCATAAAGAGTTTATGCACTCCAGGATGATTGTAATTCATTTTGGAATACTGTTCAGTGCATGGATCCTATGCTTTCGACAACCATGGCTAGTCAAATCAATCTGTAGAGACAAAATGTGCTTACTTGTAAGAGTTCTTCAAATACATCCTCAAGCGTGATGCTACCAATGGCCTCCTCATCTTGAATATCCTCTAGAGCATGCTTGGTTGTGGTTTGTTAACCTCAGTAATGACATTGTCTAATTTTTTTCCTACATTAGCAAGTAGAGATGTTTTCGTTGTAGAATCTTTGTTATGCATTTCATTTTCCTTTGGTATCTTAACATCAATTTGTGGAGTATTCTTTGATTTTCCTTTAGGCCATACCACAACTGCCATATGACTACTTCCATTTTGAAATTCATTCAGTATGTCATATAAAGGCATATCAACTGGGACCTTATAAGAATTAAAATACATAAACATATATTTAGAAACAGAAAACTAACAATACTTTTTTTCGTTTCATTCAGTTAAACAAGGTACCTTGGAATTCTTCTAATGGAAACAACACCTATTATATATATAGTTTAAATAATTTGTTATATATATAATAATTAGTTTTTATGATCACTATATAATTCTATAAAATAAATACATGTTTTAAAACTAGTATGCTCGTGCTATGCACACGAGCGCAACTATAAATGTTTGGAATTTTTAAAGGTAAAGAATATCATATAAGGGGCACTATTTATATATATATTTTTAGTAAAGCTAGTCGGTTTTATAGTGGACCGTGTTACTGAAACTATTTATGTATCTTTTAAAACTAAATTATCATAAGGGGCATATGTTTATGTTTGCCACTATCAGATAAGGGGCACTATCTATATATTTATGTAGGGAAAAAACTAAATTATTAAGAAGAACAAAAAATATGTATCTTTTCTCAAAAAATTCAATTCTTTAAAAAAAGAAAAACGATTTGGGTTTGAAAAAGACAATGGATGATATGGATATTATATGCGATGATGAGAAAATAGAGAATTCCATATCATAAGAAACATCAGAAAGTACCAAGCATAATGAAACAAGCATTAATATAGCCAGCAGAACTACATAGTAGAAACAGAAGATGATCCTACTGTTGAAATTGTTCCTAATGGCAATATGAATGGTAATTCAGAGATTGTACAAAAGTGCTCTTGGGATCAAAGTGTACAGTTCATGTTCTTCCCCCTAGCAGGAAGAACCGAGTTTATTTACAGATAATTGCATCTCAAATGGAAAACAAAAGTAAAATTCAGTAAATATGGCTAAACACGGCCTTCATAAGAGCTTTGTTATCTCTGAGCCATTGATTGAGAATGCAGGCCTCCTCTTATCTTCTTCTTCCTCACTTATCAACATTGAAAGAAAAAAGAACAAAAAAAGTATAAGGGAAATTATGGACAGTGATAATGATGATATTACAAACTCAAAAAGCTTTGAGAAGAAGCATACCATTAAAAATCCAGATTGGGAAGAATTTGTAAAACTCAAAAGCAAGAAAACTTGCAAGAAAAGACGGGGGAAACATCTGAAATCATAGAAGTTAGCACCAATCTATCTCTATAGCACAGTGATATCCTTTTATAATACCTAATTATTATGTCAATAATTACTTGGAATATTGGGGGATTAAATTCCCCTGAAAGGAAATTAGATTTTTCAAAGTTATTAATGTCTTATAAGCCTAGTATTGTTGGTATATTGGAACACAAACTTATTGAAAGTAGTTTAACTAATTTTTAAAATAGATCTTTAACTAAATATAATGTTATTAACAATAATTCAATGGGGGAAATGGTAGGATAATTTTAATATGGGATCCCAATATTTATAAATTATGTCAGTATACTCTTAACTTTCAATATATTCATTGCAGTTTTAAAAATAATGGGGGTTTGCAATTAAATGTGACTTTTTATGTGCCTTTAATTTTGAAAAAGATAGATCTTTATTATGGATTCATTTGGAGCAGTTAAATCATAAAATTAACAATTCATGGATTTTGATAGGTGATTTTAACACAATTTGAAAGCTTTTGAAGAAAAGGGAAGAATTCCAAATCCTTTTAAGAAATTAGACTTCCTCTTTGATTTTATGTTAAAAATGGGTTTAATTGAACCCCCTATAAATGGAAACAAATTTACTTGGAAATTAGGAGAGTTTAGAAATATACATTGTAAATTGGACAGATTTATGATCAATTGATCTTATAAAAAAAGAAAAATTCTAACTTCAAATGTTATACTTTACCTCAAGAAACCAGTGATCATACCCCATTACAACTAGTTTTTTCTCAAAAGAATATAATTAAGAATAATTTTCCTTTCAGATTTAAAAGTAGATGGGTTTACGATAAAGAATATAGACTGGTTGCTAAAAATAGTTTTCAAATTCCAATAGAAGGTTCAGCTCAATACAAGTTTAGAAAACTTTTGCAGAAAAAATAAAGAAAATCTAAAAAAAAAATGGAACAAAAATAAAAATAACGATGATATTAATCAAATTAGAGAGGAATATGCGAGGTTGCAAGACAATATGATCTAGATTGCTCAGACACTATACAAATTAATAATTATTTTCATATGCAAAAAAATTTAGCCAAGACATTGCATGTTAAAGCTGTCAACTTAAGACAGAAAGCCAAAATTGATTGGCCTACTAGTGGTGATATGCCAAATAAATTTTTCGACACACAGATGTCAAGTAGAAAATATTGTAATGACATAGGAAATTTACTTAATGACAAGAGGGTTATTATTAATGAAGCTTCACAATTAGAAAAGGAAGTTATTAAGTACTTCTCTAATTTGTATAATTCTGATGGGAGTCCAAGTACTTTTCCAAACATTACTCCTAAATACTTATTACATGCTAATAGTGAAGAAATCTTTCTTGCTCAAATTTGTTTAGAAGATATCAAAAATATCATTTTTAATGCTAAAGATGTTAAAAGCCTATGACCAGATGGCTTTAGGGCCAGATTCTAAAAACTCATAGGGAGGAGTTAAAAAATATTATATTTGAGGCAATTAATGAATTTTTCTCCACTGGCAAACTTTTGAAAAATCTTAATCACACTTTTATTACTTTGGTGCCAAAAATAAAAGTGTCTAATTACCCTCAGGAATATAGGCCTATTGTATATTCTAATTTTTTTTACAAAATTATTGCCACAATACTAAGTAATAGAATAAAAGCATTTTTTAAAAACTTTTAATTTCAGAAAGCCAAAGTGCTTTTATCCCAGATAGAGTTATTGCTGAAAATACTCTTCTGGTGTTGTTTTTCGGCGCTCCAACACGTCCCCATGAATGCGCGCTTCACTGTTCTATAACGGTGCCACCTAATGAAGCTTCTGATGTGTCAGCATCCCGATTGAATATCTCTTTCATCGCCTCTCGGAACGGGCACATACGTGGTTTTGGTAACACTTGCGTCCCAATTGATCATCCCTTTCATCGCCTTTCAAAATGGGTACATACATGGTCTTTGGCAACACTTTCTTGTAATAAAAGGAATTCCCTATGTTACATGCCACCACTAACATATATATACCACGTTATGCGCCATATTTCTTACGATGTGGGACTTAACGTTCAACCCATCCACTCTCAAATGTGAGCCACGCCTAACAGATTGGTATCAGAGCAAGACGATTTGTTTAAATTTATGCATCAGTCGTTTCTAGAAAGAGCAGTAGATCCCGTGGTAATTATGCTATTACTCTTTTTGATGGAAAATGAGATTTGGTGCAATATGAAAGATAAAAATGGAGGAGATTATGTTGAGAGAGAAGAGTGTTTTAGTCTTGGAACTTTGGTGATAAGGAGTTCAGTGTGTAAAGGAACATCTGGATTTGGGAACCTATATCTGCTTTATGGCTCAACGCTGTTGTAAGAGTCTTATGTTTATTTCCATGGGAAATTTGTTTGGCGGATAAGGTATGTGGGACGAGAGAGATTCGATTGGTGATTGAGAGGATTTTTTGGTCTTGGTGGCTTTGAGATTATTTTGGTATCTACCATCTTTTGATTTTGGATATTTTCAATATTTTGTTGGCAGATGAGGACATAGTTTGAGCTCGTTAGCAAGGTGTGATTGGGGGTGGCCTTGTCGGAACCCATTGCGTAAGTATTCATTTTTGGTATCTGTCTTGTTAAGAGATTATGGTTGAAAGTGGATTTTCATTTTTAAGATTTTTATTTCAAAAGAGAATTTGAATTGAGGTGGAGCGTTGAGATTCTAAGATTCAAATTATATGTCATTTTGAAGAGGATTATGTGTTCTGCAATATAAAAGAGAAGGTCGTTCCAAGCATCGATGAGGAAATTATAGTAACAAGGAAGGTAATCATGTTTATTCATTATTTTTAATATGGAAATAATTAAATTATTGGCATTTGCATGAGATGACAAAAAAATAAATACATACACACGTTATGGAATAAAATATATGCAAAAAGATATGCATATCACTTTTTTCTCAGTAAAGGTATTGCTTTAGGATTATTTATTTCCATCTTTGCTAATCAAAGGAATGAGTGAATTACTTGCTATTTTTACACCATTTGTTACCATTGTAAATTGCCTCCATTATTTTCTTACCATATATTGATAATTTAATAGACGGCTCTCATGGATTTGCACTAGCTATATATTGAGGATAGACTTCATGTAAACCAATCCTGACATTCAACCAGCGATCCCTTAAAGATGGAGTGTATCTTCTTGTTAACCCTAATTTAGGGCTTTCGTATGTAAATTCTTATCTTGTAATCTCTTGTAACTCTCTTATGTGTAATATAATCTCTATCCTTTGGACTGGACGTACACTATGTGGAACCAGTATAAATATTGTGCGTCTCTTTTTCTTTTTTATAGTTATTTACTATTTATTTGAAGTAATAGGATAATTATTGCTAGGTTGATGATGCTAAAATTGGCAAATCTAGATCTTGTCTACTGTTTTTTTCGACATTGTGCAATTTTTGCACAACATCTGACACATGAGTTATTAAGAAATTTCAGTCGGGCTGGGAAAAATAAAATGTGTGTCAAAATAGATTTGCATAAAGCATTTGACAAAATAAATAGAAATTTTATTGTATTCATGATGATACAACTAGGTTTCAAATAAATATTTGTAACCTAGTAAAAGAATGCATATGTAAAGTAACATATTCCATCCTCATTAATAGCTCCCCTTTGAGTTTATACATAGTAATAGAGGAATAAGGCAAGAAGATCCTTTATCTCGTTATCTCTTTACTTAGCAATGGAATACTTTACATTACAAATGGAGAAGGAACAATTGAATAAAAATTTAAAATCAGTTAATACAATTATTCCTTGTATTACTCATCTACTTTATGCTGATGATTTATTAATATTTTTGAATGTAGATACTCAAAATGCAGAGATCATACAGAAAATATTTGACAACCTCAAACATTATGTAGGACTCTAAATAAATGAAAGTAAGAGCAAGGTGTACTTCAATAAAACATGCAAGAGTAAGAAGGAGATACTTAATATTTTAAAATTTCAATAAAGTGAACTTCCAATCAAATGACCGGGACTCCCTCTCAGTTGTAGAAGGATAGAGACTGTGCTAAATTGCATGATATTATTCAAAACAAATTTGATAACTGGTTAGCAAGTTATTATCCATTGCAGGAAGAATAGAACTCAGCGACACAGTCGTCATAGCTGTAGTCATGTACTATATGCAATCTTACAACATTCCAAAAAGGCAATGGAAAAAATAGAAATATTATGTTCAAATATCATTTGGGAAGGGAAATATCATAAATTCTCTTGTAATACAGTCATAAAAACAAAGAAGGTGGGAGGTTTAGGTACAAGAAACTTTGCAGATTTGAATGAAGCTTGCAATTACAAATTATTTTGGAAATTCATTGAAGGCAAATCATTTTGGGATAAATGGATAAAAGCCAGATATGTCAAAAAAAAATTTGTCCATGCCAGTGTAAAATCATCACTCTCATGCATGGAAAACATTCTAAAATGCAGAGAAATAGGCACAAAATTAATAGAAATAAATTTTAAGAAAGGTAAACAAACTAGTCTTTGGTTTGATCTATGGATTAATGGAAAATCCTTGATCAATTTACTTGGCTGGAGTAATCTTTGTCAGTTTGGGGGAGCTAATACAAGAGTGGAAAGCATTATACCAATTCATTATGGAATACTCAAATGCAACCAGCAGCATCCATATTCAATTCTACAATAAACGAAACAGAAATAGATTCAAGCCAAAATGAAGACCGTTAGAATTAGAAGCTATCATCAGAAGGAAAACTCTCATTTAAAAACGCTTGGAATTCCATTAAAAAGGTAAGAAATGGAAGTGAATTAGCATAAAACAATCTAGAATACAGCTAACCGCCAAAAAATGCATATTGCACCAATTTTGCTGTATTAAATCGACTCCTAGAAAGAGACAAATGTGCAAAGTGGAATAAAAATAAAGAAAACGTCAACTACCTATTATGTAAGAAAGAAGCAAAAAATATTGATCATCTTTTCTCTGATTGTTCATATTCAAGACACATATGTTCATAGCTAAAAACAAACTAAATCTCAATCAACAATTGGCTCTTCAATGCATCAGACAAAGTATTCGACATATTCAAAAGGTATCAAAGAAAAGAATAAGGAACTCAATAAAGCATGTGTAGTTCTAACCACAATATTATACTTTAAATGGAAGGAAAGGAACAATAGACTGCACAAAAACATTGAAGCAGACAGTTTATAATTATGGAAAACCATGGAAATAAAATACAATATTATATTCCAAAAAGCTTGCAAATCATTCAACTTCAGCAGACAAAGTCATAACATGTATGATTCAGACAATTATGAATAAAGAGTAGAAGAGGCTTACAAAGGGGAAATACCCCTTTGAGAATCCCCTTCAATTTAGTAATCGCCACTGGTCAAAAGAGCCAATAGTTCATTATGGAAACAAGTGTAACCGAGTTTTAGCTGAAGGCAGCTATTCCAAAATCCAAACCAGAAATGATTCCTGCAAGGGAAGTAAATAGAATTTTGTTATACAAAAATCAGATAAAGATAATAATTTTGAATCTAACAATTTGTTTTGGCTACCTAATTTGAATAGGAGCTATCACACACTCAACTGCGAGCTCGCGCAAAATGGTAATTTGCAACTGACATTCTGACAAGTAGTGATAAAAGATCAAGAGCTAATCAATTAAAGAGCAAGCTTGACTATAATAACAATCACTTATCTGCTTGGATTCAAGGGAAAAGTAGCAAGATCTAAAAGCAAATGTACTAAGCTACTAATAAGGAAGCAGGGGCTTGTTATGGCAACAATTCAGCTTGCAACATAACTGATGGCAGTTACTAAAAAAAATAAACTTAAGAAAGATTCTTACAAGGGAAGTAACAAGGTTATAATCAAAAATAAATTAGTTAATACTACAGGTTCTAATTCTAATCATATTGAATTGGAGCTACTGCGCTTTCAATAGCAAACTTGAACAAGAAAGAAATTTCTAACTGACAATCAATGACCAAAGATTAGGAGGCAATTATTATAAAAGTAAGCTTAACAATCAAGTTTATCACTTATCTGTCTAGGAAAGAGGTGAGAGTATCAAGGCGCATGAGCCAGAGAATCTACCAACCATTAAAAAAACAGCAAACTTCAAAAACAAGTGATGTTAACAAGTTAAGATTCAAATTCAAGGGCCTTTGGATATAATTATCATAATCGAAAGGCCGTTGAAGTTATTCGAAAGGCCCAAATAGATCTGAACATCAAGGTTCCGGATTTCGAAGCTTCTGATAAGGACGCATTAGATCTAAAGCTTGACAAAGTTATAATCAGCAAAACAGATATCTTTAAGGTTGTTGAAGCAGAAACTACACATCTGATTAATTTCTGCTCGGATGCAAAGTTCCAAGGAGTGAATAGCATCAAATAGAAGACATGAAAACCGCCTTGAATCTTTTACTTGTCTAATTTTGAGGTCTTATTAAGATTGCCTCAATTTTGTATACCGTAGCTTAGTCTCCATAGCAGAGTTGTTTTTTGTTTAAGGAGTTATATGCGGCTAGGTTTCTGGTTATATTGTTTTGTTTGAGATTTTGGGTAGGGTATGTCCCTTTGCACCCGTTAACAAACTTGGGATCTAGGTTTGTATTTTCTCATTTTAAAAAAGAAAAACTAACAAATGGTATAATTACCCATTCACAGAAAAATGCTAAATAGAAACATCGTAATAAAACAAATCTCAAATTCATAGTTCTAAAAAGTTATAGAGAATTTTGTGATGTTAAAAATGAATTTCTAGAAGCTGTAAGCTATCCAAAAGATAAATTTTCTTAAACATTGAGATTTTTAAACATTTAAACTTATAGAAAATAGAAACTGGTTTTTCAAAATATAGATGTAAAATTTTTTTTTGTCATCTTAAACTTAGATTTGTAGTTTTGTAAATTTGTTATTTAGTATCATCTAAATCTAAAGTTTTCGTGTTCCTTCGTTATCATGTATTTAAAGAAATTTTATAAGCTTATCTGATAAATAAATAATAGAATAACACAACCAATCAAATACCTTCTCGCATTCAAATTTTTCTTTGAAATTTTCCCGTAAGAAATAATATCCAATAATTAATTTGTTTTTCACCTTATAAAAATCATGTGCAGGTGGTGAAATGTGATAATAAAAGTATTGTTTCATGACTTACTTGGAGTTAACTTTTATATTTTAACTTATAAGTACTGCTTAATATAAACTTAGACGATGACTTTAAGCAAGCAAACACTGTTTCAATCCCATAAGGTTTGCATCAGTGAACCGGTTGATATTTTAGCACGAAAGGATGCTAAAAACATGAAATATTTTATTATTAGTTCAAACATAAATTTTATGCACATGAATTTATTAGTCACAGCTTTAAAGATGACAGTATAAAAAATGAGAGCTCATTGTCTTAATAATAAACAAATGCAAGAGGGAAAAAAGCACGAGTAGATAATTTTTATGTTAGAAAACAAAACACAAATCTCTCTCTCTCTCTCTCATTCATTAACCTAACCAATGAAGCTTGATTCCTTAATTACCTAAAATAAATTCTATAAATTTCAAATTTCAACAAAAAAGTTTGACTTAAATTTAAACAACAAACACTATCAAATGTAAGAAATACAAAAGAAAATTGGTGTTCATGCAAATTTAGCATGTAAAGAATATGATATACAATTATTAAAGCATTTACTTGTTGAGCTGAATGAAAGAGAATGCTCTTAAAAACACTTTCAAATCGAAGAAAGAAATAAGAAGAATTGGTGCTCATCCAAATTTGACATGTATAGAATAAGACAACCATTTCTACCAAACATAGTTGAGTATAAACTATCTAGAATATCCCAATATTCAACTGTAGCTCTGTTGTTATCTTTACTATCATGAACTAATGAACTTAGTCGATGAAATTGGCATTTGATATAATTAAATCATCCTAAGTAAAGTAGATGCATATGAGTTGCTACCATGAATCGGTTTTGTTATTTAATAATTTTCATGAATATTAACATATTCTTTCACATTTGTATTTAAAATTGTTTTCCCACTGTCTCATTATCTAACTTTGGGTGGTAAAATATATTGCTTCCATCTTTTTTTCCTAATTTTTGGAAAGTCTAAGGATCGCATGGTATCATAATCTTTCAAATATATAAACAAATATAAAATGGAAAAGAAAAATACCTTTCAGTATTCATTTATTTTCACATACACATACAAATTGACTTTACAAGTTTGTTGTTGATTAAAAAAAAGTAGCGTTAAAGGTTAGTCACAAGGACCCTTAAAGAGATAACAGTAGAGGACTAGTAAGGATGGAGGATAATAAGTCTAAACAATTTTTTTATTCTTTTTTTTTGAAACAAGAGTACTTTATTTACATTCACAAATCAATACAAAAATCAGATAAAATGTTTAAATATGTACCTTGTTGGATCTGAAAGCAACTAATCCATGTCCACCCTTGGAGGAGCATTTTTTTGAATTTTTAGTATTACCTTCATTCAAAAAAATCCTCAAATCAATTACAGCACTAAAATTAAAAATCTATACAAATAACCAAGCTTCAGAAGTAACCTTCGTTTGAAGTTGTATCCCAAAATTCTTCAAAATGAAGTCCAACCAAAAGACTGTAGTCTGTGATTCTTTCTTGCTCAAGTAAATCACAATCTCTATCAAGTTGTTTGTGCACACACAATTGTCACTCGATAAAAATATGTGGTGTATCATATAGCTCCCTAATTCAATAAAAATCCCAAATTTTCACATGAACGATCAGGAATCTAAGGAGCATCATGCATATCTCTTAGTCTAAAACAATTCAAACAAACTGGAGAAAAATATGATGAATAAATTTGGAAGAAAAAAGAAAGTTGAAGCTAGAAAAGTGTCTCCGCCTATACAATCAAAACTGAGTAATGTTTGTTCGATTTACATAAACATTGAATGGGTTACAAACCTACAGAATTATTGAATCTATGTAATTCATTTCTCTAAATGGCATTATATATACACTACAAGGAAAACCGGCATTTGCGTCAGCTAATAGCCGACGCCGGCCGTCACTAACCGATGCAAGCCGATTCTAAAAACTGACGCAAAAATAGACGTCACCACCAAGCATTCGAGTCGGGTTTTGCGTCCGCTTCGTCACCACTTTAGTGTCGGGAAGTGATGACTATATCCATGTGGCCATTTTTTCCAAAATTTTGTTGGCCGTAACAAGCCGATTCTAGCCGATGCAATCCTGTAACCACAAAGCTGATTCTAGCCGTCACTAGCCGACGCCATCCTGTAACCAAAGAGCCAACGCAAGCCGATTCCAACCGACGCAAGCCTGAGTTCATCTGTTTGTAAACAGCTTCTGTTTGCGCCTTCAAACCACAATATAAACAATTTCCGTCGAACTATAACAACATTCAATCTTCCAACACAATTATGACACTAACCTCTCATCAATCAAACATAACATTCACAATTTTCCATCAAACAACAACTATATATCCAAAAACTCATCAATCAAACACAACGTTCACTAATATACATCAAACTCAACAATACATATAAGTACTATCAAACAAATCATGCATCATTGTCCTACTCATCATCATACATCAAACAACAATAAGTTCAACACAAAACAACACAATAAGTTCAACACAAAACAACCTTACCTACTCATCATCTCCAGACGCATCCTCTCCAGGCATTCTTCCATGCTCTGCCAGGTATGCCGCGATATGCGCATCGAGCTGCTATACAAAAGCATTGCTCTTCCGCCAGTCGTTGATCTCCGCAATCTGCTGACGCAACAAAGCTATCTCCTGCTCTGCCTGGGATCTACTGTAAGCCCTCTGGGACGATATCGCCTGTGAAATAGTTAATAGCTAGTTATAATTTATGCTTCATATCATATTAAATGTATATATTAGTTAATGAAGCAGTCTACCTTCATATTTCCATAACTATATCGCCTATTTCGCGTAGGCGGATCTACAATGGCGTCCCAAATATGGTTTGTCTCCTCAATAGTCAACTCCTCACGTCCGGTGGTCTGCGCCACACGTGTCCGCTCCGCCTCATATGACTCCTGCAATTATAAATAAAAGTTTAACATGAAAAAATTTAATTTATGATTTTTTAGCTGTGAAATAAAGTATTATCAAACACTATCATTATGGATAAGCATGTTTACCACTACAGATTGAGATTTGGCGTCTGTCCATCTATACGAAACATTTCCTTCCTCGTCTGTCACCTCCACCGCATGTGTGGCAGTAAACAACTCAGCCATCGAGGCTCGCATTGTACTTCTTAGACTAAAAATATACATATGAATAGACAATGTTATCAATATGCTTAAATAATGTTACAAATATTTATGAACACAATTAACAAATTTACCAATTCGTTTTTATGTTGCTGAAAAGATTTCGAGTCACCACGATGTACAACAGGATTCTTATTCCTGTTTTCGCGATTCCGCGCTGATATTTCCTATACATTTAAACACAAGGTTAACTATATTAATGCAACTAATATACAAAATCTCAAAAATTTTAAATTACAATTCGAAAGTGGATAGCTTACTTTGAATTCAGGAGTATCCCAGAGCAGAAGAAACTCACTATATACGTCAGCGCTCATCCAACTTGGCTTTTTTCCCGCACTCTTTACTTTAGTTATCATGTTTCTATAATTTTTTCTCATTCTTTGATTCCAATGATTTCTATACACATCCAGATCCTGGGGCTCAACACGTACAGCAGCCTGCATATTGAAATTAACTTGAATTATAAACATTCTATTGAAATTCAAATCAAATAAAAATTTATACTTAATTACCATCAAATCTGGCCATATTGCGTTCTTTACAGGCGCTGCGATGTCGTCCCACTGTGGCCAACAGCCGGACATCCTACTCATAAACGCCTGTCTCAACGTTGGTAAAATGAAATCTGAAGGCTCCACCTCAAAGCCCCTGTATAAATTTTGATGTACATATTTAATATATTTTAAATGAAATACTTGAAATATATTTGATACTTACCCTGCCGTCTTCGGAACTAACTCAGCAACGGGGCGTAAATCCGGCGCATTGCCAATAGCACCTGCGTCGGGAGATGGAGAAGGCTCAGACCTACTGCCGTGTCTCCTGTAAGACATATCTACCACAAACATATCATATTATATATCATATCAGAACATATCATATCATATCAGAACATATCATATCATATCGGAACATATCATATCATATCATCGCATAAAACATTCCACTTGATTCAGACTTTAAATATTACATATGTCATAAAAATACATTATACAACATGCAATTCAAATATTTACATATGTCATATTCAGACTCTAAATATTACATATGTCATAAAAATACATTATACAACATGCAATTCAAATATTTAAAATTATCAGTCTTCGTCGTTCTCTGATTCAGACTCGGTCTCGTATTCTATATCGTTTCTTTAACACTTTCAAATGCATCTACCAAAACATTTGATTCATCATTCAACAATCCTACATCAATGTCATCGGTTATTATTACTTTAGTATTTGGCTCAAGATCCGCTTGATATGTTGTTTCGTTTGGAATATTATTTTCGTCAAATGTAAATTTTGCCTTTGTTTTAAAAACAATCGACCAATCCACTTTATCTCTTTTCAAGGATGGATACGGAGCAAAATAAACCTGTAACGCTTGCTTGGCCAATACAAAAGGATTATACTTATAATAATGTGAGGTATGTTTTGTGTACTTGATTCCAGTACTAGGAACATTGCTAAACCAGTTGCATTTGAATATAAAAAAACTTTTTCAACAGGTCGTATGTAATATGTAAACTCTAAAACCTGTGTTAAGACACCGTAAAAATCTTTTATATGCTCATCTGGATTGTCGCTACCTTTGACAAATACACTGCTGTTATATATCAATTTTTCGGCACCGTAATCTTTGGTGTTGAATTTAAATCCATTGACGAAGAATATTGGATACGTCTTGACATTTCTTTTTGTCTGATCGCAAGATGTCGTAATCCTTCATCAACGACACAGTTTATTGGATCATAAACGTAATTTGAAAACCATTTAGCAAATTCTTTACTGAGATCGCCAGATGGATGCAGTGATTCGTATATACTGCAAATATGTAATATGTTTTTATATAATTAATATGCAAGTATAATTGAATTATATATGAATTTATAATTACCTGACAAATGGAGCAACTACTGGACAATTTAGAAGAACATATGTGTGTGCTACATGGTGATCTCTATCGTCTAACCATATTTCCACATATTTTCTAGCATGTCAGCCATGTTATCTAAAAATAGAAAACATTGCTAGAGAAGAATCATGCTCAACGACTTCTTCATTACGAGGAACACTTACAAATGATAAGTTCACATGATCACTAAAATAATGAGAGAAAAAGAATGAAGCTTCTTCTTCAAGATATGATTTGCAAATCGAACCTTTAACTCATGATTTTTGCCTACTTTTTTTCTTCAAATGATTCAAGTACCTATTACAAGTTTATTTTAAATTTAGGTATATAAAACTGAATTTTAAACTAACATAAATATTGCCGATATTCAATACCTCTCAAATGGATACATCCAACCATATTGAACAGGACCACTAAGAAGTGCTTCGGATGGAAGATGAACTGGTAGATGCTCCATTACATTAAAAAAACCTGACGGAAATATTTTTTCTAGCTTGCAGAGCAGTATAGGAATTTCTACTTCAAGTCTACGTATACGGTCGACTTTTAACGTCGTCAAACAAAGTTGTTTATAAAACAAACTTAATTCTGTTATAACGCGCCATACTTTTATGGGCAACAGTTCTTTGAGAATCATAGGTAATAGATATTCCATCATGATATAGCAATCGTGACTTTTCATCCCACTCAATTTATTGTTTCTAAAGTCAACACATCTACGAAGATCAGAAGAAATCTCATCAGGACATCTTAGTGCTTTCACCCACTTTAGCACGAGTTTTACTTGCGTACTGTCTAGCTCATAGCATGCTTTGGGTTTTTTCTTGTCATTGGGTTTCATATGAAGTTCGAGTCATTTACAAAAGTTTGGTATATCAAGTCTTGAATTCAAATCCTCCTTTGTTTTCCCTTTTACATTCATAACTATATTAAACACATTATCAAACACGTTTTTTTCGTTGAGCATCACGTCAATATTATGTCGGGGTAGGAGATCTTTCCAGTAGGGTAACTCCCAAAATATACTTTGTTTGCACCAATTATGAATGTCTGATTTACCTAGAATTTCAGTCTGCACTCCAGTTTCATGTATCTTCGGATACTCCTTTACAATTTCATATATTTCTTCGCTTGACCAAATTTTCGATGGTTGCATACTCTCTTCTCTGTTAGCTATAAAGCTTTTTCTATCTCTTCTAAAAGGAGATGGAGAAAACACCGATGACAATCAAACCAAGAAATTTTCTTTTCATACCGTAGCGAAAACGCCCGTGTTTCTTCCATGCAATAAGGACAAGCTAGACGACCAGCCGTACTCCAACCTGAAAGCATCCCGTATGCAGGAAAATCACTAATAGTCCACAAAAAAGAAGAGAACATACGAAAATTCTTTTTTCTCAAAATGTCGTACGTTTCACCTCCTTCATTTCATAGTGTTTTCAACTCTTCGATCAATGGTTGAAAATAAACATCGATTCCTTGTGTTGGATCATCAGGCCCAGGGACGATAGTAGTGAGAAACATATATGGAGTTTTCATACACATCCACGGAGGTAAATTATAAGGAGTTACGATAATAAGCCATGATGAATATTTACTACCAAACTGAGAGAATGGTGCAAATCCATCCGTACATAAACCGAGTCTGACATTACGGCTTTCAACAGCAGATGCGGGATAAGTCCTATCGAAATGTTTCCATGCTTCTCCATCATATGGATGTATCAAAGTTCCTTCTTCCGGTGTTCTCACACTGTGCCATCGCATATGGCATGCCATAGCAGAAGATGCATATAACCTTTGAAGTCTGGGAGTGATGGGTAAATAATGCATCCTCTTATATGGAACTTTTTTTCCTTTTTTTTCTTGGTTTGCATCTTTCTTCGTTACATATTCTGCATTTTCTAAGCTCAACGTCATCTTTCCAATATAACATGCAACCTTTTACACATGTATCTATCTTTTGGTACGGCAGACATAAGTTTTTTCACTTTATAATGACTATCGCACATCAGATTATTGGATGGCATGTGTCGTTTTGCTGCTTGTCCAATGCTGTAAATCCAGCTTCTGTAAGGTTGAATTTTGATTTCATAGTAATGTATTCGGCGGTTATTGATAATTCGGTTCCACTTTTACAACCATCCGACAACGGCCTTTTAGCAGAGTCCAATAAATCATATATTTTTTTAGCTCCCACAGTCGGTTCTTCTTCGACATTTACATCTTCATCGTCATCTTGATCAAACATTTAAAAAATTGATCGTGCTGCATCTTCCGCCATATTTTCTATTGGATTCGTCATAACATTATTGTCATCTAACGCTACAGGATTAGGTATGGGTGCAAGAAGTTCTCCATGACGATCCCACAAGTAATAATTCGGCATAAAACCATTTTTATACAAATGTACTTCAATTATATCTGCTTTCCAATGCTTCAAATGTTTGCACTTACTACACGGGCAACGAAGTTCTTCATTATTACGATTATTAGATTTAGCGAATCTAATAAATTCGTGTACACCATTACAGAAACATTTCTTTATTGAACCTTTCTTACCAGTTCTGACTTCATACATCCAACTACGGTCAAGAAAATAATCGAACATTTTTCCTGATTTGAAAATATATGTTAGAAACACAATAAAGTTTATCGTTTATTAATCCAAATAATCAATTCGATTTATTTTTTCCGTTTGCTTTATTGTTTTAACTTTGATGGTCGACCATCCTACTTCCCATTACAAATACAATAAAGTAATTACATTTCATAAATCATATCATTTTAAACGGCTCACAAAATTTCGGCAGCACTTCCCCTTTGTTCCCTGTATCGTACACAAATATGTGTACACAGAGAACAAAACGGAAGTGCTATCGAAATTTTGTGAACCGCTTAAAATGATATGATTTACAAAATATAATTATACTTTATTGTATTCGTA
Source organism: Allium cepa (assembly GCA_030765085.1). Taxonomy (NCBI): domain Eukaryota; kingdom Viridiplantae; phylum Streptophyta; class Magnoliopsida; order Asparagales; family Amaryllidaceae; genus Allium; species Allium cepa. The sequence continues at coordinate 925,206,471 of CM060931.1, read as the reverse complement.
ACTTGTCCAATACAGGGACAAATCCGACAAATATTGTATCAGATGAATATAGATGTCCGTTCTGTGAAAAACCGAACAGCTATATAACGATCATATACAACACTTGTCAGACGGGGTCAAAAATTCTCTAAGGGATTTAAAAAATAAAACTTTTATAATTAACAATATTCATTCAACTATTTAAATATTTATTGAAATTTTACAACGTAATTTAACTTTCGTTTAACTATTTTAATTTTTAATTTGCCGATTATGTAAACTAAAATAAGTTGTTAACACATATAATTAGTATAAATAGATTTTTTTTATACTAAATCAACTAATACCTTTTATCATCAACTAATTTACACCATTAACATCAACCCATATGCAATAATCAACAATTACAAATTGATAATCAACTCTTTTCCCTAATTTCCCTAATTTCAAGTCGACAATGCCAAAGTTATATTTCCAAACTAATCTAAAATAGTAATATCATCGAATAATACCAACCAATCATCAATTTATAATCTACCATCAACTAATTTCAAATTTTAGGATTTAAAGTATACCTCAAACAAACAGAAATCGGGAAGAAAGGAGATACCGGAGAGCGTTGGAGAGCGTCGGGGGCGAGATGTTGACTGGAGACGGGGGTGACGGCAGGCGGCTGCGGCGGGTGACGAGGAGGAGGGTTTTGGAAGAGAAAATGGGAGGGAAGAAAATGAGGAAAATGTTCATGGGCTAATGCTTCTGTAATGCGATATTGCGTCGGCTAGAATCGGCCGCGTTTTTAGCTGATTCTCGTCGTCGCAAGGCCTAGACACTATACAGGCCGATTCTAGTAGTGATATATATATATATATATGTATATTAATTAGATTGAAATAAGAATAATAAAAATAAAACCTAAGCCATTGGCAATTCGAGCATAATAAGTCCACCAAACTCTTTGTCAAAAACACACAATGTGTTTATTCTATGATGCCAAAGGATATGTTAGATCTTCAATGGGGTGTAACAAAGAATGACCCATTCGAAATCTAACCGATTCTGCTGAATATATTGGATTACCATGTTGTAAATCGTTGTACGATTAAAAAGTAAGTTAGAAGAATTGACCATGCAATAAAAACATATTACCTCATAAATCAACCTAATATTTTGTCTTATCATTTAGAAACTATACCTAGGAATATCCAAATACCAAAAGAGTATTTTGTTCAATGGTATTACAATGTGACAAGATTTAGACGAAGGTAAAAGTGCGTGGTATGCAACATAAGAACTAAAGAAAGCACCTAAGAAAATAGATAGACCGTACTTGAGTTTCATTGTATGTGTAACTGAAAAACAAGCAATAATTAGGTTTGTTTACTTTTGAACATGTAAAAAGCAGGTGTATAAAGTAGTACTACATAAACTGGTGTATGAATTTGGATAAATAAAAAAATTGTGTCAAGGAACGGTTACCTTCAAATGGTAGCACTGTTATTTCATTTATAATACATAATCTAGAGCCCGGCCTTTAGATCAACGTCCCATGCACTTTAGGATCTCTTTCTCCTTTGCTTGACCAACATGATTTGTCATCACCTCATCATGAACTTCCAATTTTTTGTGCTTGAAGCACAAATTCCCTCGCTAATCAAACAAAATCCACTTTCAAAGGGATTTAGAAGGCAAAAGCTTAGATAGGAATACGCCCTGTGCTCTTTCTCAAGGATTTCCTATTCCGTGTCACAACTGGACCTAGCCACATCCACCGTCAAGTTTGCATTCTCTTCTTTAATAACATGTGTAGAACACAATACACTTGCACACTTTCTTAAGCACGACTTCTTGTAGAACACATTGGGCACAACTACAGTCGCATTGAATACACCATTTATTAATGCAGGATTGGAATAATAAACAAGTTTTATCAAAATATAAGGTATGGTTTTCACTTTGCACACTGTAAAAGAAATAACATGCTTGTAATAGTATATTAATATCAGTGATGAAGCTTGTAGCATCTAAAAAAGGACATCATTATCTAATATAAAGTTTACAAAATGGATCAATTAATATTGGCAAGTGCAGACTATTAGACCTATGAAAATTCCATTAAAAAATATAAAATCAAAAAGGTAAGGGAAAGGCCTTAATAATTATCCTATTTCTAGACAACACAATTGTATCTCCATAAATTAGTATTTACTAGCTCACACTTACAAGATGGTGTTGGCATAATCATGAATAAAGTGCCAAATAAACCTTCTAAATCATATGTATTTTTGTAAAAAGAAAAAAATTCTATTTTTCAAAAAACTAAAGTTAAGAAAATTAAAATAATATTTTTTAAAAATTTCAATTTTCAAAAAAACTTGTTTGAAAGATGTTGGGATTGATGAATATTCATATTGAATTCATTTCTAAATTCTTTTCAAAAAGAAAAAAAATTGTTGAAAAATGTTGGCTGATGACATTGTTATGCCAAATGATGTCGAACCTCATCATGGTGTTCTTTTGGTCAACAAAAATTAGTTTGTGGGTTTGATTTGCATAATCATATTTCATGTTTTGTAATAATTATTAAAATAGAAAAAATATAATTGTGATGTTAGAAAGATTAAAAATTGAATAGGTTCTAATTAAATTAAAATTGGATTAGTAAGAGGAAAGTTAAGATCCCTTTAGCACTACACAAAATAAAACACCATTTGAATATTTAAATTAATGCCCGATTACATAGGAGCACCAACTTCCAATTGTTTACATTTAGGCTTGTTATAAAGAATTCCTTGATCCCACCAAACATTCTCAAAATTCAAATCATTGAGATTTGTGCGTTGAACTTTCATACAGTTTTAGTCATATATTAAATACTCAACTCTTGCATGTTTAGTATTATAGTGTTAGTTTGAAGCGGAGCATGTTGAAAATGTTTGATATTTAATGAATTATTAAAAAAAGGAATAAGTATATATGGCTTCTAGAGAATAGTCCCACGTTGTAGGACAAAAAAGAATTTAAATATTTATACTTGATTATTAGAAGCTTAATTGGACCCTTTGGACATCCAATGATGTTTTTTTGTGAGGTGGGAGGTCATGCTTGACCACCACACACATGCGCCGACTGACTGACCCGACCTGGATTTGAACTTGTTATGGTATAACACTTATATTTTTAGACAAAAATCGTTTTGTATTTTTAAGGCGTTATTATTTTGAAATGGTAAATTCAAGATTTATTTTTTGAGCCAACGTCTCCTCACTGTCCAGTAACTTTCCTTTTCTTATTTCGTCCATTTAATTGATATTTAGACGAGACAAAAATAGAACGACACACTGTTCAGTAACCTTATCTTCTTCTCGAACGAATTTTCTTAAAACCAAAAGGTAAATAGTGATTTTTGAGTGCATTTAGAGTCGATTTCGTTTGTGCAGATGGATCGATACCACAAAAATAAAGTCTGTTTTATCCTGTAGACAGCGATGTTTTTCTAGACTACTTTGCACCACTGATCAGACAGCCAAAACATCTTCAAGAGAGTGAGAATTACAACAACTCAACTGAAGTTCATTTTTTTTCAACAATTTGAAGATATGCCCGCAACAATGGCTTCTATTGCAACCTTGGACGATTCTGTCCGACCTTAACGTTTTAGATTCTGATGGTGTCTACTGCGCTGTTCAAATTCAAGGTCCTGCATTTCAAATGATGGCACCGGAAGATGGAGTTCTTTTTTACTATGCAAAAGGTGGTCGCTGTACTGACAACAGACAACCGCAACTGCCGAACAAAACCAACGAAGCCGAGATAGAGCATATGATAGCCCATATAGAAAAATAAAAAGTGCTACAGACTTGGACAGAGCAGGATTGTATGCGTAAGAATTTCGTCCTCCAAGGACTCAGCAATGATCTATATGACCACTATAATTCAGACCAGACAGCAAAGGAGATTTGGGAAGCACTATAGAAAAAGTAAGGCAGGAGCAAAGAAGTATACTGTCACCCGTTACCTCAAGTATCAAATGACAGATGACAGGTTAGTAGAAATGCAATCTCAAGAGCTCTAGAAAATTTCCCATGAGATCGTCTCTGTTAACCCAAAAAATGGATCAACACCCTGGTTTGAGTTTGAAAGCACCAGCCTTGTTCTTATAGAGCAATAATATAGATAATAGGTATAGAAAAAGAGGCTAACAGAAAGAAGACAAGGAATTTTTATAGTGGTTCGGCTGTTAACGAAGCCTACATCCACTTTATAATTTTATTATGACTTATTGTGTTACAAGTAGTGTTTGATTACAAGGCTTTTGATTATCCTTAGCTAGATTGAATCCCCAGAGTTAGAACCCCCTGAAGAATCACGGTGAATCCATTTGGAGATTTTGTGAGGGAGGTAGAGAGTGAAGAAAGTTTCTAGCAGAACTTCAGTAACCAGTCCCAAGAAGATCCGGTTTATGTTGCAGGCAGGATGTTATTTATATAGATCAGAAAGCTCATGGACCAAGTCAGTTCACCTCTTGCTCGTAGATGAATGTAGGCAGATTTATAGGAGTCTCGCTCGCGACCCAAGCCAAAACCCTGGATCGCTAGCGGTCCATGGTCGGTGGATTGCTTGCAATCCATAGATTTAGCTCACATGTGAGCGAATGGCTTAGCTCCTATCTCCATCATTCCTCCATGCTAGATCGCAAGCGTATTGTGGCTTCTATGGATCGTAGTGCCTTTTTGCATTTTGTCTTCTAGGCTCCTTAGCACCTATGCTTCTTAGTGAACCGTTATGTTGTACGGATCGCTAGCGATCCATCGAGTATGGATCAGTAGCGATCTAAGCATTTAGAACTATTTTTTGAGTTGGATGTTTAAAATGCATCCGTTGTCTTGTATTGACATTTTTTGTGTAGTCTTGCTTGACGTTGCTATGCTCTGATGACGATTTACTAGCTGGTTGTACTTAGCTGCTGATTTGACTGAACGGACACTATTTTCTTGGTTTCGTCAAAATTTAGTCGTTGCTTTAGTAATATGACCTGGATCTCGTCAGCTTATTGCTTTATCCCTATTTGGTCAACCTCTGAGCCATTCTGACGTCATGAAACTGTTTTGTCTTCTATTGGATCCTGGTGGGTTAAAAACCCGGATAAAATTTTCCTCCTAGAGTACGTCTTTGTTGGAGACAAGGCGTGCTCTAGAAATTATCACTTTTAATATTTGCTTGTCGAATTACAAGTAATTGTATTAGAATCTTACAGATATGTAGCGTGTTACACATCTAATCACTTAATTTTGGTCTCTTCTACTACTGCTTGTCATAATGGATCAAACTTCTCTTTGGAGTCTTTCAATATTCCTTGAAATGGTAGAAGGATGTCACGGTGCAAATTTGGAGTCGACAATGGGCAATTCTATGGATCGCTGGCGATCCATGACTGATGGATCGCTGGCGACCCAGGCACATAGAAAATTTTGCCTTTTTGGTTTTCGCTTGCCTATATATCCATTCGAGCCGAGCTACCTCCTTACTTTTACACGAGACAAACTACTACTTCGTGTAATCTAAAGGTTTCCAATTACTCTAGCCTCTAATTCTTTGCTTTGCAGCGATCTGATCCATACATTTTTAGTGACCCGATCCAATGTTTCTAGAGATTCAACTTTGCTTACCGCTGTGCTTGTAGCCACTGATCGAAACCTTAGCCTTGCTTTCACCTTGAATTTCCTCCGACCTACCATTTGATTGATGCTGACCTGATATTTAGCTTGCCACCAGCTTATATTTGGTGAACTGATTTGAGTCTTCGACCAATTTCGTGTTTAGAGTTTAATCCAAGATGAGTCTACTATCATAGCGTTCGTTTAACAATTTGTTGGCAAGGTTGTGTTTGTGATGTTGGTCATGAGAGTTTTGAGTTGATTGTAGTCTAATGGAGAAAGATAGTAAATCGAATCTTAAGTTTCTCCTGGAAAAACATTAGGGCCTTGGCCCGGTGCTTGGCAGTTTTGCTATCTTCGTCCATTAGGCCAGAATTGACTTGTGCCAAGTTCCATAGCTGATACTGCACGACACATCGTGAATTGGTCCTGACTCTTCTGGAGGATTTGGACTTAACTTGCTTGTTTGTTGCACGCTTGGTTGTCCCTGCAATGAGAAGAGTTTTCCACGTCGCTTCAGGCAATGGATCCGTTATCGATCCTTGATCGATAACGAGTAAGTGTATAGGAAGTAAAAACAAATGGAAATGATGCAGGAAATTCTATTCCTTTTCCACTGCGAGCGAACTATCTACACGAGGTAGAGCGTTTTTAGTGTTTCGGACACCGAGCTCACCTCATATAGACAGCACGCTACACTTGCTTCGGTACACACTTGAAGTCCTTTCCGTGGGCACAAATCGATACCTCTTTGGAATTCAAGTGTTTTAAGGAAATTGTTAAATTAGAATAAAATCACCTGACCATTTTGAATGGGAGTTTCGATTTGTTATAATGAAGCATCCATCTTTGTGCCGTAAATCGAGTGGAGGAAGCCCAGTGCTTTCAGAAGCCAAGTCATCGTCCGTCGTACTATCTCCTTCCACTTCGCAAGCTGAATATGTCCAGTTTGTCCCGGTTGGCCCGATCTTGGACCGAACGCCTCCTAATTTTAGGGTTCTGCTCAATCTGCTGGAGAGAACTTCTTCGGTGGTTTCCACTAAAGTTCTACACAATATTTGCATGCAATACGGTATACCAGAGGAGGACGTATGTCTATTGGAGAAGAATGAGTTTGCTCGCATGCCGCCTCCGGGATATACCACTTGCCATCGATATATGTGCCTAAATGGAGTCGTGCCTCCTTTTAACAACTTTTTGTGTGAGACTCTTTCAAACTCAGGCATTGCCCCATTCCAGATTCATCCTAACGATTGTTCCCTCTTGACTTGCTTGCATGTTCTTTTCATGCGAACGTTCAATCATGCTCCAAGCTTTGACGAGTTGCAGTACTTTCTATCATTCAAATGGAGGGAAGAATGTCCATCCTTAATCATAATTGAAGCTTAAAGGAACCGACGGATTATTTTGCATCTATAGAGCAACTTGTCCCAATTCAAGCCGCGGTATTTCTTTGTTAGATGCCTCGAGGGGTTTAGCCATCTTTGAACGATAAGGGGTAAGTTCCTTCTCATACCTATCGAGTTTTGACGCACTGCTATAGAGTTTCTGAGAAGCCTTATACATCTTACAGTTATCCCAAGGCCAAAAAGGGACGTGTCGCTTGATGAAGTTTTTTCAATCGTAAAGGTTATTGATGATGAAGAAATATCCATCAAAGTCTTGCTGATCGATAAGAACTTGCTTCGATATGGATTATTGCATCTGGGAGATCCACTATTCAAGTTGAGTACCCCTGCTCAGTCTAGGGTTCGCACACGATCTACTTCTTCTTCTCATGGTTCCGAAGAAGGCGCTTCTACAAAGAGAGAGGGCTTGTCCGAAGAATCAGCCGAAGTGGACCGTGAAGGAAGAGATGTTACCGTGATTGGAGTTAGCGGCCCAGTCAGAATGTCTTTGATCCCGGAAGAGGGAGAAGAAGAGTTCCAATAGAGGGAAGGTAAGGCCGCAATGGGTTTAGATAAAGAGGAGGGAGAACTCGAGAGTACTAGCGATAAGTCCACTTCCAGTGATGACTTCTGCATAGAATCTGATGATGGGGATTCGAAATAGTGAGATGAGACTCCAAGCGTGAGTCCCGTCCTTTTGAACTCTCCTCCTTTAGATGCGAGCGATAAAGAAAATGTCGTAGAAATCAGAGAGCGTTAGGATTCTTTGAGTAAATATGTTGGTGCGGAGTTTGGAGATTTGAGCGACATCTACGTTGATTTCAATGCGCTTATCAGGGGAGATTTTAAATTTGAAGAGGTACCCCTCCCGTTCAGGCACTACTGTGCCCGAAGTTAGTCCGATTTGGCCCATGATGGCCGCCCGATCTGGTTCGCCATGATTCTTTAAGCCTTTCCCCGACACACGCAACAGATCTCATTAGGATTACACTCACTTTCTTACATTCTTTCCATGTCTATTTTCTGTTTCTAAAACTTTTTATTTATGCTTCGTGCCAAGTATGATGAATGAAGGTGGCCTTTATGATGACTTCGAAGAATTCACTAACTCCCAGCGCTGGTCTAAGCGTCCTTCCAATTGTTATCAGCCCGAGAAATGAAGGAGGAGTACAGAAGGAGGATGGAACTAGAGGCCGAAGCCCATTGCCAAGATGAAAGAGATTAGAGTCCGCCATACAAAGGCAGGTATGAGAAAAGGAGGTCTTTTGATGAGAGGGAGGAGCCATCGGAGAGATCAAAGTTCGACCACCATTCGCATTCTTTGGAACAACAGGCTTCCTCTTCGATGCGCTCCTCAACAGATCAAGAAATCCTCATCACTTTTGCTCCTTCTCCACCTTCAACTTGCACCCCACCATTTTCAGTTGCGCTTGCCCTCGGTGCTTCGCGTCTCCACCGAAGGACTGTTTATATTCTTCCTTTGGGTCCTCCTAAGCTCGAGGTAGCGCTCCCCGGATGGTTCTTTAGGGGAGTTAAGTTTGACCGCGATCTACACTCGGTTAGCAAAGATTCATACATGCCACACCTTCATGCTATTCAACACGATTTAGACTAAGTTAAAGGTGGGAAAAATTTTGTAAGCAGCTGGCAGACACCGATTGCAATAACTACTAGAAAATCCTCTCTTTCGAGTCAGAGAAGGATGATTTTGAAAAAGCATTGTCAGAACGCAATACCAAAATTAAACTGCTGGAGGAGGAGAAAGCAACGGCGCTGCAAGAGGAGCGGACTTGCTAAAAGAAGTGAAAGAGGCTCACGCTAGAATTGAGATCATCTATAGGGACAAGATAAAAAAAGGCTCATGCCGAGGAGGTGAAATTAAAATGAGAAGTGGTTGCTTCTAATGCAATGATTGAAGCCCAGAATAAAACTATCTCTGACCATGACCTTATCCTCAAGGAGCACAATAAGACTATCACCGATTAGGCTGCGACGATCGCCCGACTACAAAACCAAGTTGCGCAGCTTAGCGTTGAAATATCTCGTGTTGAGTTCGACAAGGCATCCATTATAGTGGATTATCTAGAGCTTCAAAATTCTTTCGAGAGGAAGGTGGATAAGATGGACGCGACCATCCTGAATTTCTATGTTAACTCCCAGTTGCACCATAGGACTCTTGCTTTGGTATGGGAAGAAGTCTCGCTGTTCTGATAGTAGTAATGTCGACACCGAGCAGGAGTTGGAGGACATTTACCTTAATGAAGAATCAAAGAAAGCATTGCTCGAGGGTTGGGAAATTTTACGAGTCGAGAGAGAGAAAAGTCATTAATGCTGCCATGACAGCTGTCGTTGGAGCACTCACTGAGCTTTTCATTTCCAGTGCCAGCGGACAATCGGAGCAGCCTCACGACCTGCCAACAGGTTCAGGGCATTGAGACTTTTGCTCAGGTAGTTGAACTGTTGAAAGAAAGAGAAGTCAGTGAGTATGAAATTGACATTCTTGAGCATTCCTCTGGTGCAAGTAATGTTCTTGTTTCCATCGAGTTTGGGAGCTTCCATCTTACACCGCAAGAGCAGGAAGAATTTAATGCTTTCATTTTTGATCTTATAGGTTCGCCTACCCTTCCTGTTGATGTGTCAGCTTCCTCGGCTCCCGGACTTGTTGCTATTTCCACAGCCTTCGTGCCCATTTTCGTTCCTATTCCAATTTCCACATCCGTGTCAAGTTCGCGGCCGGGGCCGGAATCTGAAAAGATAGCCTCACTCCATGACTTGGATGAACCTTCTGTGTCTCTGGAAGGCAACTTAACCGCGGTAGAGGCTAAGGAGCAGGAAATTCAAATGGAGTAGCCTTGTAAGACCCAACATGAATTAGTCGTCATCAAGAAGGAGAAGGTTGAAGCGATCAAAGCCTCGAAGAGCTCCCACAAATCATGGAACCGCAAAGAAAAGAGAGAATCTTCTGAGAAGGCGGCGGAGCAAGAGGTGGACATTGCCACCAAGGAGTTTGTTGATATTACCAGCAGTGAAAGCACTCCCGAGACGAGGCGAAAACTGCAAACAAAGGGCAGAAATAGGAGCGATGGAAGGAATCGTGATGAGAATGTGTGGAGACCGATCTGATTTTGCTTCTTTTGGAGTCATTTTGTTCAAGTGCAGAGTCTGTACTTAGTGTTTTCGTCATAGAGTTTGTATTTTCTTTTTGTTGGCCGGTGTTGTGTGGGTACGTCCCCCTCATTTGACCATGTGTAAAGAAAATTATAAGCAATACTTTGATATTTTAACTGTATTCTTATCTGCATGTTCATATGTATTCCATGCACTTGTGCTTGTTTCGTTTACACTTATCCAATTTTTATGAATGCCACCAAAAAACAATTTGGAGCTACAATTCTTTGTTTAGAGTAACAAAATTTGAAGCAAAAATTCTTTGTTGGGAATAACAAAAATTGTGAACTTATTATTTTCAATTGTTTTTATTTAAGTACTGATGTATGCACCCCAGTTCACAGGGTTATTATTTCAAATGACTGGTAACTTATAGTTTGGATAAATTTCATATTAAACTTGAAATTTGGCTAAGTCGCGGCTTGATTTTCCTTTTTTCGAAAGTTTTGCAACTTTAGCATGTAATCCAAGTTTCTTGTGATATTTTGGCAAGTATGCAATATATGCATGTTTGAAAGGAGCATATTGCATGGGTTAATGAGTGCAATTTTGATCATTAAGTGTCGTCAATTGAAACTTTTCTATTGGTTTGTAGCACTCCGATTTTATTAGAGTTGTGCCCATTATTCCCAAACATAGAAGTGGTTGGCGCTGGTTATGAGATGCATGGTGTTTGAGATCGATATGGCACGTCAATTCGGTTCTGATGCTCCTCGGCACTGCCAGCGCTGCCTATTTTCGGGCAACGTGAGGAGTTTACGATTTAGGAGTGTGATTTTTCGTCGATGTTCCTCGGTATTGTCTATCTTAGGGCAATGTGGAGAACGTAATTTTTCTAAGAGTTAGTGCACGACTTGCGAAATGCACAGCTTTTCATGCTCCTTGGTGTTGCCTATCGCCAGGCAACGTGGGGAGCATATATTTTAGGAGTTAATGTGTGGCTTATGAAATGCACGGCTGTGGCTTCGGTGCTCCTCGGTGTTGCCTATCTTCGGGCAACATGAGGAGCGTATGTTTTAGCGGTTTTGATGTGGCTTATGAAATGCATGGCTTTCAGTACTTCTTGGTGTTGCCTATCTTTGGGCAACTTGAGTAACGTATGCTTTGGAGCAGCTTATAAAATGCGTGTCTTTCAGTACACCTTGGGGTTGCCTATCTTCGAGTAACGTGAGGAGCATATTTTTGGGCCATCCCGATGTTGCCGGAGCAACACCGGTTTTAAGAAGGCAAGGATCGAGTTCCGCTAATCCAATGATTTGAGTTGATTTGCTTCCGTCGGCCCGATGGATAGTTATTATGAATGCGGTTTTTTTGGTTCAAAAAGCGTTACAATTCCCCCAATATTCCTAGATGGCTTATTTGCTAAAAAATTGAAACTACGTAAAGTAGTTTTCAAATGAAGTAGCGGCGGAGTGATTCGCTATTCCATGCCTTGGGAATTTGAATTATAGTGACGGTTATTAGCTTGAAAGTTTCATCTCTTAGCTTTTGATTGATGACGTACGATCATTCCCAGTTTGGTCCAAAGCCCCCGAAATGGGTTAGACTCGCTTGAGCACAAGATCTCCCACTTTAAAGGTTTGGTTGTGAACTTTGGAGTTGAAGTACTATGCGGTCCTTTTTTAGTGGGCAGTGGGTCTCAACTTAGTTTCTTCCCTTCTTTCATCGATCATATCTAGCGATTCGAGCAGGAGCTGCGTGTTTTCTTTGATTGAAATTTTGCCTTCGGTGCGAGAGGACTTCCAATTCAATGGGGATTATTGCTTTAGAGCCGTATGCCAGAGCGAATGGAGTGTGACCGGTTGTTGCTTCATGGAAGGTTCGGTAAGCCCACAATGCGAGTGGAAGTTCATCAACCCAGTTTCCCTTGGCTTTAGTTAGTCGCTTTTTGATGGTAGATTTGATGATCTTGTTTATTCCTTCCACTTGCTTGTTTGCTTGCGGATGACCCACTACTGAGAAGCTTTTCTCAATCCGGAAGCATTTGCAGAAGTCTTTGAACTTGGTGCTTTCGAATTGGTTTTCATTGTCAGTCATAATTTTCTATGGCACACCAAACCTGCAAATAATGCTTTTAGTAACAAAATTAATGACTTTCTTTGTGGTTATGGTGACCAGGGGTTTCGCTTCGATCCATTTTGTTAAATAATCTATGACTATTATAGCATATTTGGATCCTCCTTTCGCTATTGGTAGGATTCCAATCAGGTCTATTCTCCATATTGCGAATGCCCATGGGCCGACTATCTGCATTAATTCTGTTGAAGGAGTTCTTCTAATTTTGTTAAATTTTTGGCAACGATCACATCTTCTGGCATAGTATGATGTATCACGGTTTACCGTTGGCCAGAAATATCAGTACTAGAGGACTTTCTTTGCAAGGGTTTTCCCCCCAGTGTGGTCTCTACATTCGCCTTCGTGCACTTCCTTTAGGATTCATCGAACTTCATCATCGGACACACACCTAAGTAGGGGAGTCGAGAATCCCCTTCGGTAGAGTACTCCATCTTGTATCATGAATCGCCGTGCCTTTCAGAGAAGCCGTTGATTTCGGTCTATCAGAAGAGTCCCTACAAGTAAATATTCCTTTATTGGTGTCATCCACGTATCTGGTTCGATAGTGATCTCGAGGATTCAGTCAACGTCCATTTCCTCTATGCTTGGGTTGGTTAGAGTCTCAACTAGGACTAGCCCCAACGACTGAGCTTCTACGAAACTCACTAGTTTAGCTAATAATCTGCCTTGGTGTTTTTCTCCCATGGAATGTGAGTTATAATGTAGTGTTCGATGTCATATAGCAGTTCTTGCACTTTGGATAGGTATGGCGCAAGATTCTCCCTACGACCTAGTACTCCCCTTTTACATGAGAAATGACCAGTTTGGAGTCGTTGTATATGTGAATAGATTTTATCATGAGCTCTTTCACAACTCTCGATCAAGCAATCAGTGCTTCGTATTCCTCTTTGTTGTTTGTAGTACGAAATTTCTAGCGCAAAGCATAGCTAATGGCTTGCCCTTCGGGGGTTTCAAGCACTACTCCTACTCCCGAGTAGAGGTTGTTAGATGCACCGTCGACAAAGAGCTTCTATTGCATGTCTACTTCTAGTTGAACTTCTTCCTCGTCATCCTGTATAGTAAATTTAGCAATGAAATCAGCTAACGCTTTCCCATTGATGGCTTTCCTTAGATGATATGTGATATCATATTGACTCAATTCTATATTCCACTTGAGTAGTCGTTCGAAAATTTCCGATTAGTATAATACTTGCTTTAGGAGTTAATCAGTCAACACTTTAATTGGATGAGCCTAAAAGTATGGTTGTAACTTCCTAGATGAAATCAAGAGGCAATGCGCTAGTTTTTCAATTTCGGGTAGTTTTTCTCTGCTTCGATGAATCGCTTGGTAATGTAATACATGGGTCACAATTGCTTCTTCATGCACCAGAGGGTGCTCAACGCATGGGATGATATTGTTAAGTAAATGGATAGGTTTTCTCCATCCATGGACTTTGTTAGGATTGAGGGAGCCTCCATGCGCCGTAGAAGTTCTTCGAATGTTGTTTGATAAGCTTCACTCCATTTGAAGTTCTTCTTCCCTTTCTTCAGCACATCGAAGAATGGTATGAACTTGTCTGTGGCTTTCAAGATAAATCGACTTAGCGCTGTAGACTTTCCATTTAAACTTTGTAGTTCCTTCTTATTCTTCGAAGCTTGGACTTTTCGTAGTGTCGTTATTTGTTCAGGATTTTCTTCGATTCCCCTAGCACTTACGACGAATCTAGGAATTTCTCAGAAGCACTCTGAGATGACACTTGAGTGGATTGAGTTTCATTCCATACTTTTGGAGTTTTCGAACATTTCAACGAGGTTATTTAGGTGGTTAACGGCTGCTCGCGATTTGACTAGCATGTCGTCCACATAAACCTCCATCGTTTTCCCAATCTGGCGCTTGAACATGGTATTTACTAACCTTTGATAAGTTGCCCCTGCGTTCTTCAAACCAAATGGCATTACTCTATAGCAATAGAGGCCCAGGTCGGTGATGAATTTGGTGTTTACTTGATTAGGTTCATGCATCGGGATTTGGCTGGAACCGGAGTATGCGTCCATGGATGATAGCAGCTCATTTCCTGCCGTTCCATCCACAAGTTGGTCTATTCTAGGAAGAGGGAAGCTGTCTTTTGGGCAAGCTTTATTTAAATCTGAGTAGTCGATACAGGTTTGCCACTTCCCATTGGACTTTTTCCCTGAGATCGGATTGGATACCCACTCCGGATAGGATGCGTCATGGATAAAACAATTGGTCATTAACTTGTCCACTTCTTCTCTTAACGCCTTGGATTGTTCAGGACCTAAGCTATGCCTTTTTTTGCTTTACTGGTGTGAACTTGGGGTCTATGTTGAGCACATGACATGCGATTCTTGGAGCTACCCCACACTTATCGGAATGCATCCATGTGAACACATCTAAGTTGGCACGGAGAAATTTAGTAAGCTCCTAACGCATCTTGTTTCAAAGGTGCGATCCAATTTTCAAAACTTTAGTTGGGTCATCCACGTCGACACGGACGGACACTGTCAATTCTATTGGTGCTGCCCATTCCTCCCTTGATCTCTTCTTTCTAGGGTCCAAAGCCTTGTCGAACTGGCTATGGTTCCCAAGCCAGGGCGATGTAACGACCTGGTATTTCGAACCATTCGCATCCGCACATGTAAGACTTGAATTTCTCAAAACAACAGATTATTAATTTATATTTGGCAAAACTCAGCATATACGGTATATAAATCAATCATAGGATCACAAATACAGAGTATTACAACAAAAGCAGCAGAATAGAAAAATAGTAGTTCATGAAGCTACTATATAAACAGCAGAGTTTACAACAAAATACAAAGGATACCTCGAATACACAGCAGTTGCTAATACAAATTCCAATGATAAGTCTGAACAAACAAATCGAACAAACTGAAGTAATAGGAAAGATGAACAGACAAAAACTGATCTTCAAGCGAAGCTCCAACTCCAAAGGTGAGTCTCAAATGCTATGTCACTCAGTCTGACCCAAGCATAAAGCAAAATACAAAACACTTGAGTCGGGATTAACATTCTTATATCGGTAAATTCAACTCAAGTGAAATGTCAACTGAAATACAAGTAACTTAAAGGATGTTTGGTATTTCCGTCCTCTAAGGATTTGTGGAATAATATACGTTATTTTAATATGTCTATAGCAAAGTAAACTATTAAAATAGCGTTAGGGTGTTAACTATTAAAATAGCATTAATGTGTTACCCATATCCCCCTTAACATATTTTTATATATTCTCATAGTCTATAC
Organism: Allium cepa; assembly: GCA_030765085.1. Taxonomy (NCBI): domain Eukaryota; kingdom Viridiplantae; phylum Streptophyta; class Magnoliopsida; order Asparagales; family Amaryllidaceae; genus Allium; species Allium cepa. The sequence goes on along the minus strand of CM060931.1, from coordinate 925,190,944 downwards.
AGTACCTTAATTCCTCCATAAGTTGAAGGGCTATCAGAGGACACTCCATAGGTATGGTACAAATCAAAACTCGTAGAAGGAGCGATAGGGCATGTGATGAGGTAGGCGAGGCAATGCCAGGGTAGATATATCATTTGCATATCTAGACTGGTGGTAATGTATAGTAGCTACTACCGCCCACCTCGTGACATACTCCCAAATCAAAGGTGCACCCAATCAAATCACAAAAGCAATAAAATGGTGTCGAAGAAATGTGTCCGATAGGAGGAATGACCTCACTTGGCCCTGCATGGCACCTGTTTTAGTCACATCAAGCTGCCTCACGGGAGTCAGGGCTGCGCTAATACCTCTATAGAATCATTGTCAAACCATCCTACATCATTCTGGAATCTCCACCACGTACATAGTTGTTAAAGTGGTTTTCAGTATTGACAGAGAGTATGACAATATCCGATCTCGGTCTCTTTAACAAACAAATGCTATTTCACACCGTGGTCATTCATTTCAAATAGTTCATACTTTATATCAAAATATCATATTCATTTCAAAATCATATCAATTCGATATCATTATTCACTTTAAAAAATATTCTTTTCCAAAATCATAACACTTTCAAAATTATAATACATTTGAAATCATAGCATGTAACGACCCAGAATTTTGGATATTTGAAATTGGAGTATTTAATTGATTTTAAATATTTGAAAGTCAGTTTAACTTGAATTTCAAATATAACTATTTATTTGATAATTAAGTTATTGAATTTAATTGGGTAAAATATGAAATCTTGAGTTTTAAGCTTGTTAAAAATAATTTAAAGGCTTGTAAAAATTATATCGATAATACTGAAGATAATAGAGGCTTTAAAATTTAATTTGGGAGTGGTTTGTTCAGTTTTAAAATTATATCGTTTAAATTGACATTTAAAAATTAGCCTTCTGAGGCACAGTCTCAGATTTCAACGAAACATATTCCATTGGATCAGTAATAGTGTATTATTATCTGGTTTCAAATTTCATAATATTTAGAGTTATCGTGTGGTCGCACGGTATGTGAACGCGCTGAAATCTGCATCTAAAATTCAATATAATAATTGGGTCCAAAAAGCTATCTTCTTCATACGATCGAATCGGGACTTGAAACCTTTTCCATTGTGTTCGGAATAGGGGTATAACATTATAAACGCCTAGCGGAACGCCTCAATAGGAGGTCGAAATTTTAAGTTGCAAAATCGAGACAGTTTAAAATTTAAATGTGTATATATATACATATATTATTTTGATTGACGTTTATATTCACATCAAACCTTTTTACTTTCCAATTCAAACCACTATAGCTCCTCTCCTACACGCAACCATCTCATCACACCCCTCCAGTTTTCAATTTAAATGTAGCCGAGCTCCACAGAAGCAAGAAAATAAAAAGAGTTGAAAATTTCGAATTTTAGCCGTAATGCCCTTCCAATTCAAACCCAATTACTTTCCCCCTTTTCCTCTATTAATTCACAAAATCAAATTCAAAAAATATATAATAATGGGGGATAATTTCGTTTGTCCTCCTCATTTTGGTGAATCGCCGCCCTCATCTTAGGGCCTCGACGTGCTCCACCTCAACCCTCAACCGCGTTCATCTCGATCGACGAAGCGGTGCACTCATGGGTTAAAGGGCGTAGGTGAGTCATGTAGGTGCGCTGATGGGAATAGGTTCGCGATGGTGTAAAATCAAAAGTTTGGGAGGCCGCAAGTTCGTAGGGAGGCTAGGCGATGTCACGGAGCTCGAATGGTTGAGTTGTGGCAGTTGATTTGATTTGAGGATAGGGCTTAGGCTTGGTTCCCATTCGCTGTGTGGAGGATGCGTAATTTCAAGTTGGCCGTGGAGGAAGGGAGTGTCTCGAGTGGTGAACGGCGATGAAGCCTAGTTGGGCGGTGGTCATGCATGGTGATTGGGGCTTGAGCATCTCGGGTTCGATCCTGAGGCAGTGGGGTATACGCAGATTTCTTCTTTAAATATATATATATATGTATGTATGTATGTATGTATGTATGTATGTATGTATGTATGTATGTATGTATGTATGTATGTATGTATGTATGTATGTATGTATGTATATAGATATAGAAAAGAATAAATAGATAATATATATATATATATTCACATACACATTTTAATTTAAATTTTATAATTATGTACATATAGGTAAACAAAGAAATATACGTATAATTTTGGAAATGGAAATTCCATATGTTTGTAGAGTTTATATAAAACTAGATTTTTAAATCTATATAGATTATTTTTTAGTGTATGTAGTTTTAGAAAAAAATGAAAGAATATACATATATGCATTTTAAACGTACTAGTTTATTTTAAAATAATGGATTATGATGATTAACTTGTTCAATTAACTTATTAAATTATTTTAGCTACTAAAAATTATTTATTATAGGAAAATTAGTTTAAAAAAATTAAATTTATTAGTTTAAATTAAATTATTAAGTGGTAACTGATTGTTCGATTAGTTCAAATGATAATAAACCGAATAATGTGTATACAAGGTCTAAAATCATGGAGAAACAAGTCGAGTTGGAGCGGAGTGCAAATTAAAAATCAAGATGAGATTTTCTTACACATTTGGATTACCGTTCAAATTTAAATGCTTAATTTCAAATTATTGGATGTTGATTTGATTGATAGATCTATAATTATCTATTAGATGATTACGTATATCTATAATAGTATATATATTTGTATTCAGTGATTGATATTCCCGCGTTATATAGCGGATGAGACCCTATACGCCCCGCATAATAGTGGATGACCCTATATACTACGATCTCCCCATTGAAGTGGGATTGGTAGTTTTATATTATGCTTAAATCTATTGATGCAGGGAAACATGTTGGAGGGATCCAATTGGATGCCTCAAAAATATTGAAATTACTTTCATATTCAGTGATATGATTTATTTGATAATCTGTGATAGATTTTATTAAAAATTGAAATTATTGAATGCTATGGTTTTGCTGAATATATTTTGGTATTTTGAGATATCAAAATATAAAGATTGGATTTTTGAAGGAAAAAAAAAAGAAAATTTTTAGTAAAATATTTATAGTGAAGTTGGATAAATTAAAAGGATGAATTTGGAAAAAAAGTAAAAGGTTTGATTTTATAGTCCTATTAAATAAATTCCGAGAATGGAAAAGGAGATTTTGAATAAATGGGAATAAAAGAGTTTTGAGGACTTAAGCGAAGGGATTTAATTTTTAAATTCTAGATTTAAATGATCTGGGGAGAAATAAATGGAGAATTTTGAAATAAAGTACGGAATTGATGTTCCAGCTTTTATAGAGATTTTAAATCATAATAAATGAGTGAATATGGAATTAATGGATTTTGGAATTGATTTTGGGTAAATCAAGAAATAAATTTCAAAATGGAATTAATTCAGAAAATCGATTAAATGTTTTGAAACACTGATTATAAGGAGAACGAGGCTATGGAATTTTGAAACTAGGTTTATAAATAAAGTGAAATATTTATCAGTGGATAATTTGGATTTATAAATTCACGGTGGGAATTTATAAGGAGATGGTAATTCATTTTAAAAATAAATAGTGGTTTTATGTTTAAAAATGTACGAAAGGAAATTTACAAATTTGGAACGTAAATTTGAACTGGAAATAAATCGAGAAGGATTTATAAATGGCAAGACCGATTTTATTGAAGTAGAAATGTATTTTTCTGGAAAGTTAAGTATATTTCAAAGGAAAGGTTTTTAAAAAATAAATTAAAGATTTAAAAGTGTTGAAAATAATGTTTTTTGAAAAATTATCATTTAGTTGTTCAAAATTTGTAAAGTATTTATAAATTGAGTTAGTTATAGTAGTTAATTATTTTTAAAGGTTAAATTAGTATTATGATTTAAAGGATAATTATTAAATATGTATACTTTATATAATAGCTTTGTTTTAAAAGTAGTTTTTTTTTGCTTGAGTTTTTACTTGGAAAATTATTATAGAATTTCATAAGTATTGTCTTGAATAAAGTGATTTAAGTAGCTTTATTTTAAATATTTTAAGCGTATATTTTGGATAAAGTGATTTATTTTATTTAAAATATAAATTTAATAAGACTTGGTGTTTCCAGTGGAAATGAAATATTTGGTTGAATTGATTGTTTAATTGATAGTTAAAGAATCGACTATCAAATCCTGGACCCAAACACGACTTTGGAAATATCTAGAAGAAATATGGGATCTATATGGTACAGTTGCCGTTCGAGATGCTGTATTGTACGTATAAACTCGTTTCGTTCTTCTAGGACGTTCACAAGGAAATCCATCCACTAATGGATAGGAGGTGATCTTCGATCTTATTTTCGTCTGTTTATTTCCTGGAGAACTGCGATTGAGTTTACCGGGGAACATCGAACGTTGTTTCGAAGAGAGCGGGATCAAGTTTGTGATCCGAAAACCACTTTGATCCAACGAGTACGTTTTCGGAATGAAGACAAGAGCTTGAATTTGAAGATGAAGCAGCGAAGTGCAAGGGCTAATCGCTACTAATCCTAAAGGTGATTCCAAAATGGATGTAGTAGGAGTAGTGTCTTCGATTCCGTTCGGACCGAGAACGGACGTGTATGGATGAATGCTATCGGTACATTGTCATTGGAGGAAATGAGCATTCTAAGTGAATATTTATAAAAAGGTAACGCTTAGCCTCGAGCCTCACCAACCGAGAATGACTGAAAATCAGGGGATATGCAGCAAGGCTTAGTGGATAGCTCCCAAGTAGGGTAAGGTTTTCCTTGTCTAGAGTACCTTTATTTTTGCTATGTGGGCGGTTGATGATCCCAACCGTGAGGTGATCTTATTTGGGTTATCTAGCAATGGGTAGTCTGGTCTTGTGTTGCAGGGGATCGGGAGTGATCCTCTGTATGCTGATCTAAACCAGGTACCGTGACAGGTGGTGACCCAATGCCTAGTCATTCAGTTGGAAATCCATTCTTCCTACCTGCCTTTATGGTTTTGATTATAGAACCTAGTATTACTGGAATTTAATTAATGTAACAATTTCAGCTATTTGATTTAAGTATTTGTACTTAGACACTATTATAATATCAGAAGATTTTGATATGAAATGTTTTGGTTATCGTAAGGTAAAAAACCAACATGTTTATTTGTGGCGTGGTCTTAGGAGATACCTTGATTTCAAAGGATTTCGAAAATTTTAGTAATTCAGTTGAATGTGTTCTCTCATGCTGGCTTTCCAAACCGACTCAGGTATTATTTTATTATAATACTCGAATCAGACCGAGTATTATAGATACAGGATAGGTTGTTGTGGAGCTTAGGAGGCAAGCCGGGTGACGAGACGTATCACACATACTTGGAGTATATTCTGCTGTACATTGTAAGCTGTATAGTCGGCTTTTGTGAGGACAAGTTTTTGCAACTGTCCAGTATTGTGTTATTGATTGTGTTGTATTATGATGATGTAATATATAAAAAAGTTACAGTCTCTTTTGTATAAAGATCAATTGTTGTCTATTATATATTGTTCCGCTATGATTGTGAGATTATATGTTGTTATTTCTATTTTCTTCTTCTACCACTTTCTTCTTTCCCTTACGATCTGGTATTTTCGGCATTTGATTGTTCGGCATGTAATACAGTGGACGTATTAATGTTGACTTTCGAAGGTCGAAAATCCAAGTCGTCACATTGTGGTATCAGAGCTGAAGGTTAAGCGAGAACCTTGGCTCTAGTGAGGATTACACATTAGAGATAGGGTCAGTAGCATCCTAGAATGAGTTTGAGAGTATTAATGGATATGAGCGCGCATTTGTTAGCGAATAAAAAAATTATATTGTGTTGATTGATTTGTTGAGTGGCTTATGGATTCTGGTCAATATGATTAATTAACATTATTGATTGAGATTTCTAAACACTTGAACAGAACAATGCGACGCGGTGTTGTTTTAAATGGGGTAAATGAAATAATTTACCCAAATTATTTTTATATATCAAAGGAATAATTTTCGAAAATTAATATAGTAAATATGGTTTGCTTGTTTGTTAGAAAGTGATAACATTAAATTATTATCATTGTGTGTGGAAAGTGAAATAAAAAATTAATGTTATTACCAAAAGTAAGGGGAATAATTTGGAATTAGCAAATATGAATTTATGAATGTGATTTATAATTTAAAATGAAATAAAATTCCAAAGGAATATTTAAAATAGATTCAAAGGATTTTGAATTTGGTAGAAAATTAAATCCTGTTGGTTATGAAAATGTTCTCAAAGTCAGAATATAATGGTGATATTAATTAGGTAGTATTTTTGAGTCAAAGATATTCAAACATGTTTTTAAAGAATAAAGTACTGAACTCACTTCGATTGCTGGAAAATAATTTCGGTGATGACTGCGGCATCACCAATGTTCGTTTTCGAGTTTCCAATGGAGGAATTGCTACCTGAATGTTGTGAATTGAAATTTTGGTTTGGTAAAATGTTTTGATTTTGAAATTCAAAGGAATAATTTGGTATACAAAGGATTTTGGATACAACTGATTTCAAAAATGATTTTGGAAATACTTACGAGACTGTTAAAAACTCTAGAGAGTTTATTTAAATTTTTTATGGAATATCAATAAGTTGAAGACTTATAAGATTTGAATTTAAGTAAAAAAAATCAACATGAATTAAGTAAGTAAAGTGAATTCGAGAAATTAAGCTTAAGTAGGCCAACTAGAAATAATTATTGGAATATAAATTGTTAAGTTGGAAATCTATTTGTGAATGAACAAGTTAAATTAATTTGTTAGTAAATGGAAGCGAAATTGATAATTGGAATGATGTTTAATTTGAATTATGTGAAATTGAAAAAAAAAATTCGAGTGGAATAAATGTATTAAAGTTAGTGAATAAAATTTATTGGGATTTGAAGTAAATTAGTAAATAAAACTAATTTAAAATAATAAGGTGGATCAGATATGATTGGGAGATAGTTGATAAAATTCAATATTTAAAATGTGAAGATAGATTGAATTCAAATAGAGTGGAAATTTAATTTGGGTGAAGATGGATATAAAAGCTTAAGTGGTGAAGTGAAATAAATATAGGAAGTTATATAAAATATTTATAATAGACTTAAGAAAGTTAATGGTGAAATTCTTAAGTGAAGTTGGTATGGGGAAAAAGTATTGACTATGCAAATGAATAAAGGTTTAATAAAAAGTGATGGGAAAAGGGAAATTGTGAATAAGTGGATGGGAATCAGATAAATGTGAATAAAAATAAAATTGATATAGTTAATAATCAATTGAGATAAATGCACAGAATGTACGTATATTATTTTATTTGCATAATGATTCGATCCAGATTCGAGCATAGAATTTCGAGACAGTTATATCGATCCGAGTTGGGATATTCCACTCGATTTTCGATGGCGAACCCTGGATATGAATTTTTGATTGATTCTGGAATTCTCTATCATAGTATATGGCTACGCAAGGAGAATGATGGTTTCTGATCAAGAAACGAAATCAGAGTCCGCATTAGAGAGTCGGGTGAATGATACTAGTTTGGAAGTGAAATTGTGTGATCGAATGAGCGATTGGATTGGATATTGCGTATGGATGATATGTGTACATCGTACGGCTTAAGTAAAGAAAATTTTCAAAATTTTGAAAAGAGATAAGTAAAATAATTTTGAACTATGATTGGATATTATCGGTAGTTAGGGTGCAGGTAATCAAAAGCAAAGGATAAATTGATGTTTTTGATTTCAAAAGATAAATTTGGATTGCCCAACAAAAAGGTATGTATTTAAATTGTTGTATGAAATTTGATGATTTGATTTGATTTGGGGATGGGGCTTAGGGTTGGTTCGCATTCGCTGTGTGGAGGCTGCTCGATTTCGGGTTGGCCGTGAAGGAAGGGAGTGTCTCAAGTGGTGAATGGCGATAAAGTGTAGTAGGGCGACGGACAGGCGTGGTGATGGGGGCTTGAACATCTCGGGTTCAATCCTGAGGCAGTGAGGTATATGAAAAAAAAATTAATTTTATATATATGTATGTATGTATATAGATACAGAAATGAACAAATAGATAGTATATATAGTTATCCACATACACATTTTAATTTAAATTTTATAATCATATACATATAGGTAAACAAAGAAATATATATATATAAGATTTTGGAAATGGAAATTCCAGATGTTTGTAGAGTTTATATAAAAACTAGATTTTTAAATCTATATAGATTATTTTTTTAGTGTATTTAGTTTCAAAAAAAATGAAAAAAATGAAAGAATATACATATATGCATTTTAAACTTAGTAGTTTATTTTAAAATAATGGATTATGGTGATTGTAACGACCCGTTAAATTTGATAATATTAAATGGATTAACTTAATATAATTTTTAATCTAATTTATAATAAATGTAGGAGTTGGATATAGTAACTGAGATTAAAGATTTAACAATTGAAATGTTATATGGCAATAGGTAGAATAACGAAGATTTGTGTTGTGGTTATAATCATAATTAGTTGATTAAAATGGTATTAATGAAATAATAACTGAATTGAATTGCAATATATAAACATCAGAAAAATTTAATTGGTGGATTAAATTTGTTAAAGTTCATAAGTTTTGTAATTTAGTTTAGTAGAACTTTAAATTATAAACGAAGATTGAAATAAACGATAAATTTAATTATGTAAATGGTGACTCAAGACCTAGGTTATAGGAATTGGAACATAATCCCATTTGAATTAAGTAGAAGAAGGACTTGGTTAATATGTAAGTTATTGTTCAAGGTATTGAATAAAAACTTGGAATCCAATCATAATTTAATGATAATAACGTTAGTATTAGAGAATAAATATATTTCAATGCAGTACCCGAATGAACGGAATAAAATGAATATATATTGAATAGAAATGAAATGTAAATTGGCACATTTGGTTGAAAGTTAATTTTAAGAAACATATAAATGTTGAATTTGTGAATATTAATATAAATATTAACTTGAATGGGATTCATTAATACAAAGATGTAATAAGTGTAGATAGTAAAATTTTAATGGCTGTAGTGGATAAAAAAAATCTAGTAGTAACATAAAATTTATTTATATGGAAAAAGAGTATAGATTTGAACAAATTTATGAAAATTTGATAAGAACAGTGGTTGTAATTAGTTTGGTTATTTAATATTTGGAAGATAGAGATTTGTAAATCCGTTAATGAATTTATAATGGGAAGGAATGGTAAGAATGTAAAAAATATAAGCATTTGATTCAATTAAGGGAATTAAATTATATTAAATGATCATTTAATAAATTCAACGTTTTGTGCGAAATCATAATAGTTGTGTAAAATGTGTACAAACTTCGATTTGGAAATTTATTGGATTTATAACGGTTTTGGTATTACATTTATGAGTTTAAAAGTTATTCCATTTTGTAAAGTAATAAAAGCTTATTTAGGTGACTAGAATTTAGCGTAACGACTATTGTGTGTTACCTATTCTTGTTGCTTGTTAATTTAAATTTTGGGAATCAAATTCAATTTATCCGCCAATTTACCGCAGTTAAAGTGAAATGAATTGGTGAATGAATAATGTTAAATACAAATAAGATGTAACCAAGAAAAATCCCATTTATAATAATTTATGTAGAATAAAGTAAAGAAACCAGGAAATGAAAATGTGAAAATGTGGATGCAATGAGATCTTAAGTAATAATAACTTTGTTAGGTAAGTGATAACGGATTTTTTTTTTGTATAACCAAATAAAGATCCAAATTTATTTGGAAATTAATTGCAATCAATTGAATTTATTGCAATTAAATAGATTTAATATTTAATAGTTATGTAATTATTATTTGGAAGAAATTGGAGTTATTTGTAATAAGTATGAACCTAATATTAATTTTTCTTATAGGATTGACAATTGATATGGAATGAAAAGAAGAAAATTTGGGTCAGTAAAATTTGGAATTTATGCATAATAAAATGGATTCTAACGTTAAATACTACGTTATTGAGATTTAAATTAGACTTAAAGAATAATGATGTGAATCAGGAACTAATGTTTATGGCATCTTTATTTTAGGTGAAAGTTGAGAATATAAAGATTTAAAAATCTAAAGTATGGGTTTTGAGAATATAATTTATAAAATTCTTAAATATAAGAAAGTGTAGAAATTAACATTGCAATTAATATACTGTCAACTTTTAATTCACAGCTAAGCCTGTTAAATCTTTTCAATTGATTACGAATCATATAAGAAATAAAATTTGGCCAATTTTAGAATTTAATATAAAATTTGGATTTTTATAATTTATTTAATTTATTTAATGAATATTAGAAATAGCCATTTTGGCCACGGACTCGGATTTCGACGAAACCAGTTTCATCGGATCCGTATCGGTGAATTATTATAGGGTTTCAAGTTTCGTATCGATCGGACTTGTCGTTTGATCGTACGGGCGTGAAACGCCTTGAAATCAATTTTAATAAAATCAATTTGAAATCAATTTGGAAATTTTGTTTTCAGCATAACTTCTTCATACGATCAAATTTGGACGTGAAACTTTTTCCATCGCGTTCAGAATATTTTAAATTACCTATTTGGATATATAGATTTACGAAATTTCGTTCCGGAGACATAGCGGGCTTTTTGGGCCATAGTTTGTTCCGCACGTTCATTCTACGGTCTATCTACGCTACCTCTAACCCTCTATATAAACCCAGCTATTCAGCCCTAGCCTCCGCCTAATTACATTTATCTGCGCGTATTTTCTTCAAGCTTCTCTTCTTGTTCAATGGGGGTTAACCCTAGATCCAGTCAGTTCAAAAACAAAATGAAAATTCAAAATCTCGAGAAAAATTCCCCAAAAATATATGTCAATGTTCTCGGAAAACGTAATCTCATGGTGTAATTCGTTTTTCGAATGGAGTCATCGTTTGCTCAGAATAAATTCAAACAGTTTTGGACCGTTCATCACGTCGTTTCAAAAAGTAGTCGGATCGGGAAATCGTTACTGGGTTTTGAAGAGGAGGCCGAGGGGATCGCATCTAGGTGGTTAGCTTGTCGAATCAATGGTCAGATCGTCGTCAAATCGCGACTAGGGTTTCGTTTTTTATGGCCGGCGGCGCTCGAGCTTTGAGGGGACGGTGGCCATGGTGGGTGCGACTATCAGAGGGGAGGACAGGGAGGATGGTCGGCGTGGCGATGGTGGCAGGAGGCGGCGCTGGAGCTTGGTCAACGGTGGGTCAAAACGGTGTGGATCTGTGCGAACGCGTGTAGTATTCTTGGAGAAGGACGTAACCGCGTGAGAGAGATGGAGCTCAGTGATGACGTGGCACAAGTTAGTTTGGTTTGTTTTGTTTATTTTAAAATTTGTTTTCAACCGCAATTTTCGCCATAACTTCCTCATACAATATCTGTTTCTTGCGAAATTTTTTTTGTTAGGATCGTAATTTAATTCCGGACTTGATGACGCTGGTTTGGACGAATTCTGAGACGGGCGAATTTTTGGGTTTAAATCGAATTTAAATTCGATTTAAATTCAAAAGGTGAGTGTTTTAACCCACTCACAACTACTAGAAGCTTTTATGTTTGTTAAATTAATTTTAGAAATGAATAGAAATTTATTTATGAGTATTTGGCATGTTTATTTTATTCATATATGTGGAATTGCATTTATTAAATTTAACTGTTAATTTAATTAATTTATTGCGTATAAATTTACAGTTAAAATTTATTTGTTTGGATATGAACTGCTAGTTAACAGTTATATAATTTATTACTAAATATAGACTGTAGATTAATAGCTGTTAAATTTAATTTGAATAAAATTGCCAGTATTACCTGTTATGTAGTACCAAAAATAATATTGTTATTGATTGATATTGATTTATGATTGCGATTTGGATGATGGATGATGTTGATGAATGGATGTTTATTGTATATCATTAAATTGCAAATTATCATGCATATTTCCTTTCATTCGGGATTGTGGTTTGAAATGATATACAACCGCAAAATTTTATATCTTTTAAATTGCGGATTGAAATGATAAATATCCGTATCACTTGACCATAGGATAGAAAATTATATACAGGCACCGCGGTATATATATAACTATTTTAATGTGATTTCTATGGTTTGGATGGAATACGGTTTATAATAATCTTAAATTTTATATTGTATAAATATTTTTCTTTCATATATATATACATATGAAGTAGAAAATTTTGAAATTAAAAGGTGTATAAATCTCTTTAATAAAAATGGAATTTTTTTTTTAAGAAAATGGAGTTTGATAATTTATATCATATGTTTAAATGTTAAGTTTGAAAATTTTAAGATATGATATTTATAATTGGATTTTTCCCAAGATAAATTGAAATGAATATTCTAGTATAATTTGAATTGAAAAAAAATATATTTTATTACTAGAAATTGGAGTTTTTATTTATTTATGGATTTTATGTGAATATTCAAGACTAATAAATAGAACATTCGATTTGTTGAAAGAATAAAATCCAACTTTAGTTTGAAATATTAATACTCCAAATGGATATACGTATATATATATATATATAAATTGAAGTGGTTTTGGAACTTGAGAGAGATAATACAAATTTTAGTTTAGACTTTAATAAAGAAATGTATTTGTAAAGCCATGAGAACTATTTTCTTTACAAAGTAACATTTAAGTTAAAACTTTTAATTCATGTACCGTTGAATATCCAAACCATTCAAGTTTTAGAAGTTATGGTTTTAAATTATGATTTTCAAAATATTATGCTTTGAAATATTTGATTTTCAGACGTTTTGAAGTTAAAGCATTATGATTTTGGAAAAGAATTATATTTGGGATAAGTGATAAAATATGGCTTTGGGTTTGAAATGATATCGTATTCATGGTTATGAAATGGAATGTTTATTCTGATTTTTAAAGTATAAGCTATTTTTAAATGACCGCGGTGTTATAATAACGATGGGTTGGCAAAGAGACCAGGATCGGATATGGACATACTCTCTGTCGATATCGAAAACCACTTTGACTAACCGTGTACGCGGTGGAGATTCCAGAATGAAGTAGGTGGTGGCGACGTTTCCTGTAAGGTAAATACGTGGACCCGACTCCCGTGAGTTGGCATAAGGTGGCTAAAACAGGAGCGATTCTCAGGCCAATGAGGTCATTCCTCTGATCGGACCCTCCTCTTCGATATTATACTTTGACTTTGGATTGATTCGGTGGCCACTTTTACTTTGATTTTGGGGAGTTAGTCCGAGGTGGGCGGTAACTGCGGCTACGCGTTTCCACCAGCCTGGATAGCAATTGGTATATCTACCCTGGCATTGCCTAGTTGTGCCGTGTCACCTACCATACCGAGCCTTTACTACGAGTTTCTATTTGTGTCGTACCTATGGAGTATCCTCTGGTAGCCTCCCGATCAGGAGGTATTACGGTACTGTATAGACTATTGGCATTTTACGTGTTAAGGTGGAAAATGTAAAGCCTTAACGCTATTTAAAAGTAAGTTTATTTTACAAATAGACACTATTATAATAGCACAATATACTATATAGTAAATAGTTTAACGGATCCTTAGGAGATGTAAATCCCGAACATCTCTTGAGTTACTGTACTCATATTTATTTCTATTAATTTAACTCACATAAGATCTTTTAGTTCTGACTCGAGTGTTTTTGTCTTTTCAAATTCGCTCGGGTCAGTCCGAGCGTTTCAGGATCGAAGACTTTAGCTTTGAAGGACGAAGACGAAGGAGTCGTATTATTATTATCTATAGTATTGCACCACACTCATACTGTTCCGCTGCATTGATTGTATTGGTATGTGTAACTCTGATATTCATTGTATAAGTAAAATAAATATTTTGTAAACAGTTATCATGAACTGTATATTGATTATTATATTTTATCCTTCCGCTGTGAGATTCTATTTTGTTTTATTTCTTCTCTGTTTTTTTCTTATTTACCCCATAACAATCCGCTCTTGCGTATGCTTTGAATTGGCACGTGTGTCGGTTTAAAGTGTGCGAAAAGGCGGGATGTTACAGTGATTTACATGTTCAATTAACTTATTAAATTATTTAGTTAATAAAAATTATTTATTATAGGAAAATTAGTTTAAAAAAATTAAATTTATTAGTTTAAATTAAATTATTAAATGGTAATTGATTGTTAAATTAGTTCAAATGACAATAAACCTTATAATGTATATACAAGATCTAAAATCGTGGAGAAACAAGTCGAGTTAGAGCGGAGTGCAAATTGAAAATCAAAGGTGAGATTTTCTCATTCATTTGGATTACCGTTCAAATTAAAATGCTTAAATTTAAATTATTGGATGTTGATTGGCTTGATAGATCTATAATTATCTACTGGATAATTACGTATATCTATAGTAGTATATATATTAGTATTGGGTGATTGATATTCTCGCATTATATAGCAGATGAGACCATATACGCTCCGCATAATAGCCGGATGACTCTATATACCGTGATATCCCCATCGAAGTGGGATTGGAAGTTTCATATTCTGCTAACATCTGTGGATGCAGGGAAACATGTTGGAGTGATCCAACTGGACTCCTCAAAAATATTGAAATCATTTTCATATTCAGTGATATGATTTATTTGATAATCTACGATAGATTATATCAAAAATTAAAATTATTGAATGTTATGGTTTTGCTGAATATATTTTGGTATTTTAAGATATCAAAAATATGAAGATTGGATTTTTGAAGGAAAATAAAAAGAAAATTTTTAGTAAAATATTTATAGTGAAGTTGGATAAATTAAAAGGATGAATTTGGGAAAAAATGTAAAAGGTTTGATTTTAAAGTCATATTAAATAAATTCTGAGTATGGAAAAAGAGATTTTGAATGAATGGGAATAAAAGAATTTTGAGGACTTAAGCGATATTGTTTAAGAATTAAAGGATTTATTTTTAAATTCAAGATTTAAATGGTTTGGGGAGAAATAAATGGAGAATTTTGAAATAAAGTGTGGAATTGATGTTCCAGCTTTAATAGAGATTTTAAATCATAATAAATGAGTGAATATTGAATTAATGGATTTTGGGATGAATTTGGGTAAATCAAGAAATAAATTTCAAAATGGAATTGATACAGAAAATCGATTTGAAAATCGATTAAATGTTTTGAAATAGTGATTAAAAGCAGAATGAGGCTATGGAATTTAGAAACTAGGTTTATGAATAAAGTGAAATATTTATCAATAGATAATTTAGATTTATAAATTCACGGTGGGAATTTATAAGGAGATGGTAATTCATTTTAAAAATAAATAGTGGTTTTAATTTTAAAAATGTGAAAAAGGAAAATTACGGAGCTGGGACGTAAATTTAAACTAGAGATAAATTGAGAAGAATTTATAAATGACAAGACCGGTTTTATTAAAGTGGAAATGTATTTTTCTAGAAAGTTAAGTATATCTTAAAGGAAATATTTTTAAGAAATAAATTAAAGATTTAAAAGGGTTGAAAATAATGTGTTTAGAAAATTTATTATTTATTTGTTCAAAAATTGTTAAGTATTTATAAATTGAGTTAGTTATAGTAGTTAATTTTTTTAATGATTAAATTAGTATTATGATTTAAAGGATTATTATTAGATATGTATACTTTATATAATAGCTTTGTTTTAAAAGTAGTTTTTTGGCTAAAGTTTTTACTTAGAAAATTATTATAGAATTTAATATCTTGAATAAAGTGATTTAAGTCGCTTTATTTTAAATATTTTAAGCGTATATTTTGGATAAAGTGATTTATTTTATTTAAAATATAAATTTAATAAGACTTGGTGTTTCCAGTGGAAATGAAATATTTTGTTGAATTGATTGTTTAATTGATAGATAAATAATCGACTATCAAATCCTGGACCCAAACATGACTTTGGAAGTATCTAGAAGAAATATGGGATCTATATGGTACAGTTGCCATTCGAGATGCTGCATTGTACGTATAAACTCGTTTCTTTCTTCTAGGACATTTATAAGAAAATCCATCCACTAATGGTTAGGAGGTGGTCTTCGATCTTATTTTCATCTGTTTATTTCCTGGAGAACCGGGATTGACTTCACAGGGGAATATCGAATGTTGTTTCGAAGAGACCGAGATCAGATTTGTGATCCGAAAACCACTTCGTTTCAATGAGTACGTTTTTGGAATGAAGACAAGAGCTTGGAGTCGAAGATGGAGCAGTGAAGTGCAAAGGCTAATCGCTGCTAGTCCTGAGGGTGATTCCAAAGTGGATGTAGTAGGGGTAGTGCCTTTGGTTCCGTTCGGACCGGGAATGGACTTGTATGGATGAATGCTATCTATACATTACATTGGAGGACAATGAGCATTCCAAGTGAACTTCTAAAAAGGTAAAGCTCAGCCTCCAGCCTCACCAACCGAGAATGACTGAAAATCAAGGAATATGCAGCAAGGCTAAGTGGGTAGCTCCCAAGCAGGGTAAGGTTTCCCCTGTCTAGAGTCCCTTAATTTCGGTTGTGTGAGCAGTTACTGATCCCAACCGTAGGGTGATCTTATTTGAGCTATCCAGTAAGGGATAGTCCAGTCTTGTGTTGCAGGGGATCGGGAGTGATCCTCGGTATGCTGATTTAGACCAGGTACCATGACAGGTAGTACCCCAATGCTTAGTCATTCAGTTGGAAATCCATTCTCCCTACATGCTTTTTCGGTTTTGATTATAGAGCCTAGTATTGCTGAAATCTAATTAATGTAACAATTTCAGCTATTTGATTTAAGTATTTGTACTTAGACACTATTATAATAGCAGTGGATTTTGATATGAAATGTTTTGGTTATCATAAGGTAAAAATTCGACATGTTTATTTGTGGCGTGGTCTTACGATATACCTTTGATTTCAAAGGATTTTGAAAACTTTAATAATTCAATTGAGTGTGTTCTCTCACGCAGGTTTTCTAAAATGACTCAGGTGTTATTTTATTATAATACTCGAGTCAGACCGAGTATTACAGATACATGATAGGATGTTGTGGAGCTCAGGAGGCGAGCTGATTGATGAGATGTATCAAACATACTTGGAGTATATTCCACTGCACATTATAAGCTGTATAGTCAGCTTTTGTGGGGAAAAGTTATTATAACTACCCAGTATTGTGTTATTGATTCTTGGCATTTGATTGTTTGGCATGTAATACAGTGGACGTGTTGATCTCGACTTTTGAAGGTCGAAAATCTGGGTCGTGACATAGCATCTTTGAAATCACAAGATTTCCAACTTAAACAGTTTAGATATTGAACATAGTATATATATATATACACACACACACACACACACACACACACACACTAAAATTGTTATAAATTAAAATAGTTTATATATTAAAAATTCGCGAGTTAATTAAAATCATCTTAAATTCCAAAATTCACTTTAAATCAATTCCAGTTTAACCATTTCTATTTAAGGGTCAAAGATTCAATTCAAATTCTCAATAAAACACTTCAATTTATATCAATTTCAAATCCAAGTTTGAACTATCACTTCAATTCCAATAAGATTCAAGTTTAAATATACAAACATTTATAATATAAATTTCATTTATATTTTAACATTTAACTTTAATTTTATTCATATTGGAAAGTATTCACTTATCATTTTAACAACAATTTATTAAAATCCCAATTTATAAATTTAAATCAATATTAAATATTCAATCTCAATTTTATTTAAAATTGAGAATATTTATTTAATCACTTTTTATCAAAATCAAGTTATAAATTATATTTTCAAAATC
Organism: Allium cepa; assembly: GCA_030765085.1. Taxonomy (NCBI): domain Eukaryota; kingdom Viridiplantae; phylum Streptophyta; class Magnoliopsida; order Asparagales; family Amaryllidaceae; genus Allium; species Allium cepa. The sequence goes on along the minus strand of CM060931.1, from coordinate 925,173,097 downwards.
TCAAAATCAATAAGTTCAAATAAATTCTTATTTAAATTTAATTATTAATCAATTTAAATTCCAAGTCAGCATTAATTTATCTTCCCAACCTTTATTATTAAAGTTAAAAAATAAATCTATTTTTAAAATATTAATATGGATTTAAATAAATACTTAAACATATTATAAACTAATTAAATTAAATTTTATTAAATTAAATCTTATTATTAAATTTATTTTATATTAAATATTATTTTATATATTTTTAAAATAATAAAATTATAAGTAAAATCTTAAGATTTATACTTTTCAAAACTAACTTATAAATTAAAATTTCTGAAACATATTATTTTAAAAATCTAAATTTTATACATGTATAAAAATTGCATACTAAGAATCAATATTTATTAAACCCCATATATTTCCTTTCAGACTCATTTTCAAAATATAGACTAACGGTGTCCGTATATAATTTTCTATCTTATGGTCAAGTGATACGGATATTTATCATTTCAATCCGCAATTTATATATATACGGTTATATATCATTTTAGCCCACAATCCTAAAATTCAAAATCAATGAAAATCGCTTGGGTTTATCATTTCAACCCATAACGATTTTCCCCTATTCTACAAGATCGTTCGGGTATGTATAATTTCAACACATAGGGAATTCTAAATTAATAATGAACTTGCAGAGTGAGATAAAACATATCAATAATAGGCATGTATCATCAGTGACAAATTAAATAAAATATATACAACAGAGTGTGATGTCATATATCACAGGTGAACAATTGCAGATAATGGCATATTACATTTAACAATTAAATAACTAGAAATTCAAATTTAACAGCATATTTCAATTGTCGTTTCAAGTGAAATCAAATTTACTATCTACAAGAATGTTAATCGTGAGTGATTGTTCACCTTTCGAGGTTAAAGTAATACAAGATGAGAAGCACGGATACAGATACGCACTGACAAGCTGGGGGTTGTTACGACTAATTCTGGATAATGGCGAAACAAAACAATACACGAGCAGTGACAAGCTAGATACCATGAATTTGAATTCGGTGAAATAATATATATTTTAAAGATCAAAGATTTACCCACATGTTTAAAATAAAAAAAATCGTTATATTATATTTTAAGAACCAATATTCAATTTAAACTACTATTTAAAATAAATCTATATATTATAATTTAAAAATCTATACTTATAAACTCCATACATTCTTTCAGAATTTCATTCAATACATTTTTAAACATTAACATAAATAACCATATTATATATACACACACACACACAATTTTCAAAAGATTAACATCTACACAACATAACATGCCTTTTCCTTTCCTTTTTAAAATGTATGCTATGCTTGGCCATGAAAAGAGTTGCAGTCTTCAAAACATAAATATATGTGTATATATATACTTACACAGTTATAGAATTGCAAACTAAATATATATATACTTTTTGATACTATATTTTAAATCTATCACGAAAACTACTTCCAGATATTAATATACATTTAAATATATACTGTAACATAATATATACGGTAACTACTCTCAAATCAATTATATGATATATATATATCGGTAACATATGTTTGTATATTTAAGCACATAAGAGTATATATATATTATAATATACAAAACAAAATTGTTTTTTTCCTCTGTTTTATCCCATATATATTATGCACACAACATGCTTTATATATATTACCTTATATATAATAGATTGGATTAGAAGGGAAGTGGTCAGTCGAAGGCCTACAGGCAGAGGTTGGCAGATAGGGCGGAGGCGAACTTCAAGCGTGAGGAGGGTTAGAGGCTAATTGGGCGGTAGGGTTGTTTTGGTGATGGGCGAAGCTGCCACGTGGGGTGGAGAAGAGGGTGGACAAGCAATGTTTTCATGGATGGGCTTCGGGTGTGGCTGTGTTTAGGCGCAAGGCAACGGCAGGAGGTCGGAGCCACATGGAGTTTGGTTGTTGGGAGTTGCAAGGCAAAAGAAGGGGTGGGTTCACGTGGAGGTGTTGCAGTGATCGAAGCTGAGGTCAGTGGGTATAAGTACGTGTTGTGGAGGTGTGACAAGGAGGGGAGAAATGGTTTTAGAGACGGGGTTGAGTTCCATTTGCGGTTTGAGAGGAGGCAAGCGGTGCAAGCAAAACGAGGTGAAAGAGAACAGTGGCTGAGAGAGGGGAATGAGCAGGTTCACTCAATATATGAATGCAACAAATATAAATAACATGCCCAAGCACAGAAGAAGAAGAAAATAGGAGCCAAAGAATGAGAGAATGAACCACTGCATATTATTTTGAAACTAAATGGAAAAGTGAAAAGGCAAACGTTGATGGAAATGAATAGGCTAAAGGGGAGAAGATGAAGTGAGCAGCCATATTCAAACCAATAATATACTCATATATATTTATTCCTTTTTCCAAAAGCAACCGAGAACTGAACTGAGAATCAAAGGACAACCCATAAATATCAGCCAGAAGGAATAGTGAAAGTCAGTTCGTGGATCCACGAAAATAATAAAGGCAAATGGGTAATGATTTTATACGGTAGATAATCGAATGGTCACAGGAAACAAATGGCTCAAACGGTACCAATACGGACGACTGTTTCGCAGTTTCCGCGGCATACCGAACTCCAAAACACACAAATGAATAAACCATGGAAATTGACACGATGAGATGAACAAAATGATACACATACGTCAGTGATACGACCATCTTATCAAAAGTCGATATTCGCTGCCAAACTGCTGCAAATTCGTTGAAAATAAGATAAACGAAGCTAGAGAAGGTGAAATTTGACGAAACGAATTATGACGACTTACTCAGAAAATAATTTACATTTTTATTATATAAAATATTCAGATTTGAAAATATTTTATATTCATCAAATTAACTGAATTTAAATTTAAATAAAAATATATAACAAAATAAATTTCCATATTATCTGATGAAAATCTGACATTTTCTACGTTTAAATAAATGCATACCAAATATCAAAATTTTATTTCCACATTCAATTATTTAAAATTTCACAAAAATTCAGTTAATTATTATTAAAACCGTTAAAATTTCCAGGTTGTTATAAGCGGCTGTGTAGTTGCTATTCGGAGGATTTACGGCTATGGAGAGTTTTCCCCATATCCTTCCCATTTTCCTTTCTCTGGATTAACGTAATTCTACAATGTAACATTTTCTGGCAGCACACTAATCTGCTTTCACCACTCCGATTCCATTTGTAGTAGGAAACTTCATGGTTAGACACCATTGAGCCGGAGTTATTTTGAAATCTGCTAGCGCGGGCTGACCCAAGAAGGTGTTATATGCTGACATTTCATCCACAATTACAAAAGTCTAAATGAGGGTGACTCTTTGATCACCCTCTCCAAGCCCCACTGGAAGGTTGATTGTTCCCATGGGTTATTTTGTCTCACCGGTGAACAGTTAGATCTTTTTGTCATGCAGACAAGCTTTTCATGTCGATTCTCATCTGGTTCAAAGTACATTTGAAAAGTATATAAACAGAACTACCACTATCGACCAACACTCATCGAATTACAACTGCCAATTCTTACTTTCACCACCATCGGATTAAGAGTTGGAGCTTCTATCCCTTTGGTGTCCCGATTTCAGAATACTATATCATCACTCAAAACCTTTTGCAACTTGGGCGGAGTTTCATCATCTATTGTGAGACATGAGTCTTTTGGACATGTTTGAACGAATTCGCATATCGATCTATTTCTTCCCAACTCCTTTGCACGGGTTGTGATCCCCTTGATATCGTTCCAATAATAAGCCTGTGGTCGATTCATTTCGACCCTTCATCACTAGTTCCAGCTTGATTTCCTCGTTCTGTAGAAGGCTGAGGAGCCATAGGTTGATTGGGGTTTTGTGGCTTGCTCATGTACTTCTAGAGGTTATTGTCCTGGATCAACTCTTCAATGAGATTCTTTAGATGACGATATTCATTTGTATTATGGCCATATGTCACGTGGAAGCGGTAGAATTTCCCTGAGCGCTTTTGCTACTCAGTTGCCTCTCTCTTAAGGGCTTCTTGTATTCTTCAATTTCCTATGTTGCGAGATAAATATTTTCCGAAATGTCATTTCGAGGGATTTAATCTTCCTGTCTGAACTCTTTAAATCTTTCGTTGTTATTTCTTTTATTGGAGTTGTGATTTTTCCTCTTTTGATTTCCGTGTTTCCCCACGACTACTTGAGCAGTTCCAGAATCGTGCACGTTTTGATTTGTCGCCCCATCGCTCTGTCCGATGTTCATCAGTTACACACTAGTAGACTTTCTATCCAGCTCCTGCGCTTTCTCCAATCTTAAATACCGACTCGCTTTACGATTGAAGTCACTCCTTGTGATAGGCTGCTTCATTTTAATCCATTTCTCGAATTCAGACTCCGAGTGGATGGCACAGACTAATGCTATAATAACCATGTCCTCATTGGGGTTGCTTACTTCTGTCACCGTGGTATTGAAACGGTTCATGAAAGATTTCAATAACTCATTGCATCCCTAGAATAATCCGGACAGGGACATGACATCTGTTGGTTACACAGTATGGAGCATAAACTGGTCAAGGAATTTTGTTGCTAATTGGTCAAAGGTAGAAATAGATCTCGGGGAAAGTCTGGTGAACCACATAAATCCAACACCTTATAGAAAGATATGGAAACATCATCAGCGAACAGCCTCTGGAGCATTGGCTCCATCTATGTACTAGTTATACTTGTATAGATGAGGTTTTGGATCCTTCGTTCTGTCGTAGGATGGTATAGCCGGCATTGTGAATTTGTCTGGATATCTTTGATTCAAAATTTCATCGGTAAAGGGGTCCGACTTGGTGCAGATCCCCACTCATCATCTCTTCGGTTTTTTACTCTCATCCATCAACCATTTAACTATGTCTGCTATGTATACCTCTGACGTGCAGTAATCCTGGGGACGACAATCAGTCACTACACCAACCGTTTGGCTTTACAATGGTCTTGGCGCATGGGTTGAAGCCTAAACTCTCTGTCTTCGGGAGAGCCACTCCCGCAGGATCCTGTTGGCTTGCCTTTGGCCCGGTTGGTGGTAGTTTGGGCGTTCCTAGTATCATTGAACGCGTTGGCATTCTCTTTTAATTGATTGTCTTTCTCTCCATCTTCTGAATCAAAGAGATTCATAGTTATATCTTCTTGTGGGGTTTTGGCTCCTTGATTCAAGTTCAGAATTGGTTGCCTTACGGCGGGTGCAGTATTTGCATTTTCTTCCATATTATATCCTGTTGTTATCCTTTTTTGTGGCTATTTTCCGTTTCTTTTATGTAGACCAGAAATGGAGGAATTTTTTTGTTCTATAGCAGCCGCGGGTTCAGGCATAGTCCTTGGAGCAGGATTTGACTGTAGGGTTAGGAGAACGTTAAGCTTATCCATTAAAGCTTTTTGGCTACTTTTCATTTTTTTTATCTCATTAACCATCTTATTCAACTCATCCCTGGTGACAACTTCGTGTTGGCTGGAGGATGTTAGGGCCTGATTTCCCAAGTTATCACCATTTACTTCAGTTTGCTAGGGATTAACATCTTCTCCAACTATTGCTACCCCTATGGATCTTTCAGAGGTAGTTCTTCTTCTTCCAAGAGTCATTGATTCTAAGTAGTGGATTTTTCAAGCAAAGAATGAGGATCTAACTTCTGGACCTATGGGATCCAACGTAGATGGCTAGATCTGCATCCTGAGTTGGAGTTCTCGGTGAAAGCACAAAAATACTAACCCAAAAAATGGATCAACACCTTGGTTTGAGTTTGAAAGCACCAGCCTTGTTCTTATAGAGAAATAATACAGATAATAGGTATAGAAAAATACGGAAAAAGAAATAAGACAAGGAATTTTTATAGTGGTTCTGCTGTTAAGGAAGACGTCCACTTTATAGTTTTATTATGACTGATTGCTGTTACAAGTAGTGTTTGATTACAAGGGCTTTAATTATCCTTAGCTAGATTGAATCCTTGGAGTTAGAACCTACCGGAGAATCACAGTGAATCCCTTTGGATATTGTTGTGAGAGAGGTAGAGAGTGCAGAAAGTTTCTAGCAGAGCTTCAACAACCAATCTGGAGAAGATCTTGTTTATGTTGCAGGCAGGATGGTATTTATCGAGATCAGAGAGCTCCTAGGCCAAGTCAGTTCGCAACTTGCTCGTAGACGAATGTAGGCAAATCTATAGGAGTCCAGCTAGCGACACGAGCCAAAACCCTGGATCGCTAGCGATCCATAGATTTAACTCGTGTGTGAGCTAATGGCTTAGCTCTTATCTCCATCGTTCCTCCTTGCAAGATCGCAAGCGTATTGTGGCTTCACATAGACTTGGTTTCGCCAAATTTAGTCGCTGCTTTAGTAATATGACTTGGCTTTCGTTAACTTATTGCTTTAGTCCTATTTGGTCAACTTTTGAGCCATTCTGACGTCATGACACTGTTTTGTCTTCTACTGGATGCTTATGGGTTAAAACCCCAGATAAAAGTCTCCCCAAAAGTTATGACTTTAGACAAATAGTTCCATGTTGCAGTCTCGATTGATAAAGTGCCCCTTAGTTGGAAAGAATTTAATAATAACGTTAGACATAAACTAAGGAATTTTCATTAGAAAATCTGATAACTCGCCTCCATATTAAGAAGGAATCTCCTACATAGGATATGAAAGAAGAAGTGCTTGTTGTTTCAGGCAACACTTAGATGGCTACGGTTCTGAAACCAAATCCCAAAAACATTTAGAATCATAACTGCAAGCTTATTTAGAACCACAACAGACAGAATTTAAACTCATAAGGGAACCAAAGAGGTCATTATAAACCACCCTAAAAGAATGACTCTAGACAGTCTTTCTTTGTTACAACTGTGGAAAAGTAGGTCATTTGGCACGAAAGAGTCGAAACAGGCCAAGCTCTACACCACAGGATAACCTGACTAAGGAGACTCTTACGACTATGATTTCTGAGATTCACATTGTTAGGGGATGAAAGGGTTGGTGGGTAGATACTGACGCTACATGCCATGTCTTCTATGACTGTGCTATGTTCAAAATATACACAGAGAATGAGGCTAAGAAAGTGATGTTGCGAGACTCTCACACCACTATTGTGGCTAAGATTGGAAGCGTAAAGCTGAAGTTTACTCTGGGAAGACCATTCTGAAAGACGTCATACACACTCCAAAGATGAGAAAGAATCTCATTTTGGATTATCATCTTAATAAGACTGGGTTTACACAGATTATTGGGACTGATTTGTAAACCATCACTATGAATGATATGTTTGTAGGTAAGAATTATGCCACTAATGACATGTTTAAACTGAATGTTGAATGTAATATAATGTCTGCTTCTGCTTGCCACTTGTGACTATGTCATGTAAATAAATGAATAATAAAGAACATGAGCTAGGTTTAATCCCTAATATGTAATTAAACGATTTTAAAAATGTGATTTTTATAGCCAAGCAAAAATAGAAAAAATCCATATCAATCCGCAATTAAAGAGTCAGAAACCTTAGACTTGATTCACTCTGATACATGTGAGCTTGATGGCACTTTGACTAGAAATGGGCACTGCAACTTTATCACTATCGTTGACGATTGCTCTGATTTTACTTATGTAACTCATGAAAAATAAAAGTGATGCATTTGAGATGTTTAAATCTTTTATAACTGAAATTGAAAAATAATCTAGTAAGAAAATTAAAAGACTGCATAATAATAGAGGAACTGAATATGAATCAAGTTTGTTTATAGAATTTTACAACTCACGTGGAATAATATATGAACGAACTACATCATATTCACATGAAATGAATGGTAAAGCTGAAAGAAAAAATAGAACTTTAACTGAATTAGATGTTGCCGTTTTACTTAATTCTGATGCATCGTCACATTGGTAGGGAGAAATTATATTGACTGTATGTTATGTATTCAATAGAATTCCAAAGTCAAAAGCCAAAATTTCACCTTTTGAAATCTTAAGAAATTATAAATCGAATGTGTCTTATTTTAGAACTTGGGGATGTTTAGCATATATTTGTATACTTGACGCTAACAGAATTAAATTAGCAAGTAGAGCATACAAATGTATATTTATTAGATATGCTATTAATAGCAAAGCATATAGATTTTAAGACCTGAATGCACATAATATAATAGAATCTAATGATGTGTTTGAGAGATTTGAAAAAGCACTATCTCGTTGAAAGGTTCCATACATCTGCTCTTTCTCAACGTATTTCTTTAGATAAAGACTCCGTTTTTTCCTCTTTCTAGATGGTAAATATTTCTCAGAACATGGAGTGTGAATGAAACCCATGTTTGAATTGAAACTAAGATACTGAGGCAAGTTCTTCCCTTCTGAATCATCGCTTTAAATTGAGGAATGGTGGAGGCACATCTATTAACACTATGCCTATTAGAACAGAACCTAATGGATCTTTTGATAGTGAACCTAGAAGAAATAAAAGAGCAAGAATTGCAAAAGATTATGGCTTAGAATTTTGCCTTTTTGCTATAGAGGAGTGACCCTTAAACCTCCAAGAAATCTTACCTTCATTAGATGCTGATTTTGGCAAGAGGATATAAACGATGAGATTGATTCTTTGGAATCCAATAAGACTTAGCACTTAGTAGATTTACCAATTGGTTGTAAGTCTATAAGCTGTAAATAGGTACTTAAAAAGAAATAAAACATCATGCACAGTTATTAAATATAAAGCCCGTTTAGTATCTAAAAGGTTTAGCCAAAGAGAAAACGTAGACTTTTTGACACTTTTTTACCTGTAACTAGAATTACATCCATTCGAGTACTAATTCACTTATATCCATTCATAATTTGATAACACACCAAATGTATGTTAAAACTGCCTTTTTAAACAGTGAATTATAATAGGAAATTTAAATAGACCAACCTGAGGTTTTGTAATTCATGGTTAAGAACATAAAGTTTGCAAATTGGATAAACCTTTATATGGTTTAAAACAAGCACTAAGAAATCACATGAAATTTTTGATAACTTAATAATCTTGCATGGTTCAAAGTTAATGAAAGTGACAAATGTATTTATTATAAATCCGAGAACGACATTTGCACTATTATATGTTTGTATGTGGATGACCTACTTATTTTTGGGTCAAACATTTATGCCATAAACATTGTTAAATCTTTGTTAAGTGCTAACTTTGATATGAAAGATCTAAGTGAAGCGAGTGTAATCCTTGGTATCAAGATTACTGGGTCACAAAAAGGAATTTCTTTGGATCAATCTCATTACATTGAGAAGATATTAAAGAAATACAATTACTTTGACAATAAACCTGCATGTATACCATATGATTCAAGTGTAAAACTATTTAAGAACACTGGTGAAGGTGTAAGACAGTCTGATTATGCGAGCATCATTGGCAGCCTTCGGTATGCCACTGATTGTACCAGACCCGACATTGCCTATGTCATGGGATTATTATGCAGGTTTATTAGTAGACCTAGTATAGAGCAATTGACTGCCATCTAAAGGGTTATGAGATACCTAAAATGAACCGTGAATCTTAGATTACATTATGAAAAGTTCCAACTATCCTAGAATGATACACCGATGCAAACTGGAATACTTTATCTGATGATTCAAAAGCAACCAATGGCTGTATCTTTCGCAATGCTGGTGGAGCTATTTCATGAAAATCCTAGTAACAGCATATTTTGGTGCAGTCCACCGTGGAGCCTGAGATGATAGCACTACCCACGGCTAGTGAAGAAGCAGATTACGTAAGAAATCTACTAGTTGAGGTTTCTTTATGGGAAAAACCGGCACTCTGTGTTGATCCATTACGACTATACTGCCACATTGCAAAAGTACATAACCGTTATTACAATGTAAGAGACGAAGCACATCACTATTAGAGAGCTACTCTCTTTAGGAGCTATCAGAGTGGATCACATACGTAGTAATGAGAATTTAGCAGATCCTTTAACGAATGGACTAGTAATGAGAAAGTACTTAGAACTTCTAAACGAATGGGACCATTGCCTTTAGGTTGTTGAGTCATGCACAATAGTAACCCGACCTAATGACTGGAGATTCCAAGAAATGGGTTCAATGGGTAAGAAAAAAATGGTATGTGATATGAGTTGGAAATGCTATTTTTATATCTAGAAGCATGTATCCCTAAGGTGATTAGAGGATGAGTTAATAGAAACTCTTAATGAGATCTATACTCTATATGGAGTGGAGTACCTACCTTCAAAAGTACTCTTGATAGACTCATCTGTGAGTATGCGGAAATGTGGTCGTTTTCTATGAAATTTTAAGCAAAATTCCTACAGTATTCACTAAACTGGGATAGACATGCATGATCATAAATGCATAGGCTTATTTGATTGCACTCTAGAAAGATTGTGTGTGGTTTAATGTCAGGAATAGAGTTCAATGCTACGTGTCACTCTAGTAAAAATTGAATTTTATCCACTATACAAAGGTTTAAGTCGAAAGATACTTTATGCATAATCTTACGTTTCAGAAATTGCTCGAAAATATTTTTTTAAATTCAAGTGGGGGATTTTTTGGAAATGTTTGATATTAAATGAATTATTAAAAAAACAAAATAAGTGTATATGAATATCTAGTGAATAGTCCCACATTGTATGACTACAGAAAAGAATCTTGTATTTATACTTGATTATAACAATTTTAGTTGGTGGATATCCAGTGATGCACTTTTGTGAGGAGAAAGGTCATGCTTGACCACTACACATGCACGCATGCTGACCGACTGGCTCGACCCAACTCGGGCTTGGGCTTGCAGTGGTGTAACACTTATATTTTTATATAAAATTATTTTTTATTTTCAAACCATTATTTTTTTGAAACAGTAAATTTAAGATCCCTTTTTTGAGTCGATGCCACCCTACATTCTAGTAATGTTTCTTTTTTTATTCCGTTTGTTTAGTTGAAGTTTAGACAAGACAGAAATAGAACGACACACAGTTCAGTAACCTTATCTTCTTCTTCATGTAATTTTCTTAAAACTAAAAGGCAAGCAGTGATTTTTGAGTGCATTCAATCGTTTGTGCAGACGGATTGATACCATAAAAAAGTGGATGTTTTATCTTAGGAAACCGAAGCATTTTTCTAGACTGCTTTGCGTCACTGAGTAGATCCCAGATTCGTCTTCAAAAGGGTGGTGATGTACACGACTCAACCAAAGTTCATTGTTTTCCAACAAATTAAAGATGTGCCCGCTACAATGGCTTCTACTGCAATCTTAGATGATTCTGTGTCGGTGTCAATGTTTCAGGTTTCGATGGTGTCTATTGCACCGTTCAGATTCGAAGGCCTGCATTTCAAACGGTGGTGCTAGAAGACGGAGTTCTTTTTTACTATATGAAAGGTGGTCGTTGTACTAAAAATAAACAAACCACAGCTGCCAGACAGACCCAACGAAGCTGGGCAGAGAAGCTGCGAACTTGGACAAACAAATCAAAAGAGCAGCAGACCTGGATGCAGCATAATTATCTATGCTGGAGAAATGAAGTATGCTGTCAGCTGCTATCTCAAGTATCAAATAACGGATGACAGGTCGGTAGAGATGCAATCTCATGATCTCTAGAAAATTTCTCATGAGATTGTCTCTGAAGATATGGCTTTAGATGAACAGATTCAGGTTGCAGTCTTGATTGATAAATTGCTCCCTCATCGGAAAGAATTTAAGAATAACCCTATATATAAAACTAAGGAATTTTCATTAGAAAGTCTGATAACTCACCTTCCTATTAAGGAGGAATCTCGTAAATAGGATATGAAATAAGAAGTGCTTGTTGTTTCAGGCAACATTAAGAAGGATGCGGTTCTGAAACCGAATTCCAGAAGCTTTTAGAATCATAACCGCAAGCTTAGTCAAAAACACAATAAACATAATTTGAACTCAGAAGGGAAATAAAGAGGTCGGCGGAAACCACCCCAAAAGAATGACTCTGGACAGTTGTTTCTTTGTTATAACCGTGGAAAACTAGGTCATTTGGCAAGAAAGTGTCAGAACAAGCCTATGCACTTAATGCCCCGCTATTACCCCGCTATTACCCTATTATATCTCATAGCGGATTTCTAATGCTACGATTTTTTCACATTGCCCCAAATACAGCCTTTCCGCTTAAACCCCGCTATTTCCACTATATCCCGTTATTCCCACTATATTCCGTTATTTCCGCTATATCTTCTTTAAAAGAGATGAATTAAAAAATGACATTAATAAATTAATAAAGTTATGAAACTAATTTATTTAATTGAATTTTTAATATATTTTTGAAATGAAAATACTCTAATATTCTACCAAATTCAATTATGTTATATAATGGTTTTACATTTATTTACAGTATATTCACACATGTTTTTATTTAAAATTATTTGTGCATTAATTATAATTCAATTGAATGTTAATTTTTCATTTAATTACCATTTATACATTTGTAAAAGCATTAAGTACGAGTTTTATATGCTATTTTAGAGTCATCCGCTATATCCCGCTATATCCTCACTATATCCCCGCTATGACTTATTGCACCTCGCCGCATTGAATTTGTTGAGCGCTTCAACTGCACAGGGTCAGGCTAAGCTCTACACCACAGGCTAACCTGATTGAGGATACTCTTACGGCTACGATTCTTGAGAATCGCCTTGTTAGGGGATCAAAGAGTTGGTGGGTAGATACTAGCGCTACACGTTATGTTTGCTATGACCGTTCTATGTTCAAAACTTACACAGAGATTTAGGAAAAGAGAGAATTATTGGGAGACTCTTATACCACTACTGTTGCTGGGATTGGAAGCATAGAGCTAAAGTTTACCTCCGGGAAGACCGTCATTCTGAAATACTTCATGCATACTTCAGATATGAGAAAGAATCTTGTTTCGGGTTATCTTCTTAATATGGTTGAGTTTACATGGACTATTGGTGCTAATTTGTACACGATCACTATGAATAGTATGTTTGTGGGCAAGGGTTATACAACTAAAGGCATGTTTAAATTGACGTAAAATGTAATAAAATGTCTGCTTCTGCTTATATATTATGCGATTTTAATATCTGGCACTCTAGACTATGTCATGTAAATAAACGAATAAATAAAGAACACGAGCTAGGTTTAATCCCTAATATGTCATTAAATTATTTGGAAAATGTGATTTTTGTAGTCAAGCTAAAATAACAAAACACCACATAAATTTATAATTAGAGAATCAAAAACCTTAGACTTGATTCGTTCTGATATATGCGAGCTTTATGGCACTTTAACTAGAAATGGACACCGCTACTTTATCACTTTCATTGACGATTGCTCTGATTTTACTTACATATACCTCATGAAAACTAAAAGTGATGCATTTGAGATGTTTAAATCTTTTACAACTGAAATTGAAAAACAGTCTAGTAAGAAAGTTAAAAGATTGCGTAGTGATAGAGGAACTGAATATGAATCAAGTTTGTTTATAGAATTTTTCTACTCGCTTGGAATAATACATGAAAAAACTACATCATGTTCACCTCAAATGAATGGTAAAGCTGAAAGAAAAAATTAAACTTTAACTGAAGTGGTTGTTGCTAGTTTGCTTAATTCTAGTGCATCATCACATTGGTGGAGAGGAATTTTATTGACTGTATATTATGTATTGAATAGAATTCCTAAGTCAAAAAGCAAAATTTGACCTTTTGAAATCTTAAGAAATTATAAACCGAATGTGTCTTATTTTAAAACTTGAAGATGTTTATCATATGTTTATGTATCGGACTCTAAGAGAATTTAAATTAGCAAGTAGAGCATACAAATATGTATTTATTGGATATGCTATTAACATCAAAGCATATAGATTTTATGATTTAAATGCACATAATATAATAGAATCTAATGACGTTGATTTTTATGAATTGATATTTCCCTTGAAATTGAGGAATAGTGGGGGCACATCTAGTAACACTATGTCTATTAGAACATAACCTAATGATAATGAACCTAGAAGAAGTAAAAGAGCAAGAATTGCAAAACATTATGGACTCAGATTTTATGTTTTTACTATAGAGGAGGATCGTTTAAACCTCCAAAAAGCCTTATCTTCATTAGATGCTGATTTTTGCCAAGAGGCTAAAAACAATAAGATGGACTCTTTGAAATCAAATAAGATTTGGCACTTAGTAGATTTACCACCTGGTTGTAAGTCTATAGGCTGTAATGGGTACTTAAAAGGAAATTAAAACCTGATGGCATAGTTGATAAATATAAAGCCTGTTCAGTAGCTAAATGGTTTAGGCAAAGAGAAAATGTAGACTTTTTTGACACATTTCACCTGTAACTAAATTACAACCATTCGAGTACTAATTTCACTTCATCCATTCATAATTATATAATACACCAAATGGATGTTAAAACTGCTTTTTAAAATGGTGAATTAGAAGAGGAAATTTATATCAACCTGAAGGTTTTGTAATTCATGGTCAAGAATATAAAGTTTGCATGTTATATAAAACTTTATATGGTTTCAAACAAGCACCTAAGAAACGACATGAAAATTTCGATAACTTAATAATCTCATATGGTTTCAAAGTCAATGAAAGCGACAAACATATTTATTATAAATCTGATAACAACATTTGCACTATTATATGTTTGTATGTGGATGATTTACTTATTTTTGGGTCATATATTTATGCCATAAGCACCATTAAATATCTGTTCGGTGCTAATTTTGATATGAAAGATCTAGATGAAGCATGTGCAATCCTTGCTATTAAGATTGCTAGGTCAGAAAAGTGAACTTTTTGGATCAATCGCATTACATTGAGAACATACTAAAGAAATACAAATACTTTGACTGTAAACGTACGTGTACACCATATGATCCCAGTGTAAAACTATTTAAGAACATTGGTGAAGATGTAAGACAGTCTGATTATGCGAGCATTATTGGCAGTCTTTGGAATGCCACTGATTGTACTAGACCTGACATTGTCTATGTCGTTGGATTATTATTCAAGTTTACTAGTAGACCTAGTATAGAGCACTAGCATGTTATCGAAAGGGTCGTGAGATACCTAAAATGAACCATGAACCTTGGGTTACATTATGAAAAGTTTTCAGCTGTCGTTGAAGGACACACCGATTCAGATTAGAATACTTTATCTGATGATTCAAAAGCAATTAGTGGTTGTACCTTTACCATTGCTGGTGGAGTTATTTCTTAAAAATCCAAGAAACAGACTTTTTGGCTTGGTTCACTATGAAGTCTAAGATGATAACACTAGCCATAGCTAGTGAAGAACCAGATTGCTTAAGAAATTTGCTAGTTGGGATTCCTTTTATGGGAAAAACCGGTAACAGCTGTCTTGATCCATTGCGATAGTACCATGGCTATTGCAAAGTGCAGAACTATTATTACAACGGTAAGAGATGACAGATACATCGTAAACACATCATTATTAGAGAGCCACTCTCTTCAGGAGATATTAGAGTGGATCACATATGCAGTGATGAGATTTTGACAAATCCTTTGACGAAAGGACTAATCAGTGAGAAAGTCCTTAGAATTTCTAAAAGTATTGAACTACTTCCTTTAGATTGTTGAGTCACGCACAATGTAACCCGATCTAATGAATGGAGATCCCAAGAAAAAGGTTCAATGGGTAAGAACAAGTTGTGAAGTGATATGAGTTGAACATGCTATTTTATATATCTGGAAGCATGTATTCCTAAATTGATTAGAGGATGAGTTAATATAAACTCTTAATGAAATCTATACTTTATATAGAGTTTAGTACCTACCTTCAAGAGTAGTCCTGATAGACTCACCTGTGAGGATGTGGAAATGTGATCCTTTCCAATAGAATTTTGGGCAAAATTCCTACAACATTCACTAAATTGGGATAACGACTTATTTGATTGCACTCTAGAAAGATTGTGCGTGTATTGATGTCAGAAATAAAGTTCAAGACTACACACTTTAGTAAAAGATGAATCTTATCCACTATGCAAAGGTTCAAGTCGAAAGAAACCTTTATTTATGCACAATCTTATGCTTCTAAAAATTGCTTGAAACTATTTTTAAAATTCAAGTGGGGGATTGTTGAAAACGAGTGATAAATGAATTATTAAAAAAGCAGAATAAGTATATATGGATATCTAGTGAATAGGCCCACATTGTAGGACTATAGAAAATAATTAAGTTGATTCTTAGAATCTTACTTGGGACCTTTGGGTATCCAATGATGCTCTTTTGGGAGGAGGGAGACCATGCTTGACCAACACACGCATGCGTGCATGCCGACCAACTGACTCAACCCGGGTCGGGCTTGTTGTGGTGTGACACATATATTTTTAGACGAAAATTATTTTGTATTTTCAGACCATTATTTTTTTGAAATTGTAAATTCAAGATCCATTTTTTGAGCCAATGTCACCCCGCTATCCAATAAAGTTCCTTTTTGTATCCCGTCTATTTAATTGATGTTAGACGAGATAGAAACAGAACGACATACTATTTAGTAACCCTATCTTCTTCTGCGTGGAATTTTCTTAAAACCAAAAGGCGAGCAGTAATTTTTGAGTGCATTCAGAGTCGATTTCGTTTGTGCAAACAGATCAATACCACAAAAAATTATTGTTTTCTCCTAGAGGCGGCAGTGTTTTTCTAGGCTGCTTTGCACTGTTGAGCAGATCGCCGAAACGTTTTCAAGAGTGACAACGTATATGACTCAATCGAAGTTCATTGTTTTGCAACATAGCATATAGCTCACACTTAATTATGCCATTGAAGGCAACATATGCGCTACAAGTATCCAATTTATAAATACTAGGAATATAAGGTCAACTTGTGCTTCTAGTACACACTGATCAGCTTATCACTGATAAATAACTCAAATTTATTCGCAGTAGGTAAAATTCAAGTCATTTACAATAATAATCAAATGCATCCATAACCATGATTAAACATACACACAAAAAATTATACTGATTATATCATAGCTAGATTCAAAATATAATAAATATCACCATTTTCTAAGATGGAGAAACAACGGTTCAACGAACAATATCACCAGGATCATCCAGAAATTGGAATACATTGGTTGATGCATTGATCCCAACCATTCCAAAAAATCCATACATTCCATGTGTTGAACCATTCACTTTATCAAATGAACGAAGATTTTACTAAATTTAGCAATGTAAAATGGGTAAAAGAGGTATATCAAAATCCTAAACTAGTCGGATAATAAATCAAGATGGAGAGTTTGAGCAACTGTGGAATTGCAAGGCCAAATTATGGGGAAATTTACGTAGTCTCAAAATTTCATGCGTGTAGAAAGTGGTAAAATACATTTGAATGCAATGTTTAAAAATTTATTATTGTAGATAGGAGTTTTATCGTAAATTGACCTTAAAATGAGAATACTAAGAGTTAACCAGACACGGCGTAAAGGGGAGCAAAGTAGAATAAATGACTGAAACAATAAATCTCATCCAACAATTAACATTAATTGATTTTAAATCGGTACCAAATCCAATAGTTTCAAAATCCGATAAAATCCAAACCTAATAAAAATACTAACGAGACGACTGGAACGATATTATCGATCTAACAGTTTTAACAAAAAAAATGACAACAATGATAAAGTAACAAAACACAGAAACAATATTATTCATCTAGAATGAAACCTAATAGAAATTAGTAGGCTCTGTGAAGAGAAGGAGATTTCCTGGCTAACAAGTCAGAAGTGAGTAAGCAAATTAAATGAAAGAAGAGTTACTGGGGAAAGACTAGTCGAGGTTGTCCGCTTCATGTAACATTCCTGAAAATTAACCACATTAAATTTGACAATTAATTTAATTTTGGAATTAAATTGTAAATTTATTTATGAATAATTAGAAAATTTCTAGAATAAATAAATTTTTTAGATTATAAGTAGAATTTGGTTTAAAATTTAAGGATAAGTAATTTTATAAATAAAATTGGATTTAAAAATAAATATTGATTTAAAGATAAATAGAAATTTGATTTGAAATATAAGAATAAGTATTTTATAAACAAATATTGAATTTAAAAATAAAATGTATTAAAAATAAAGTAGAATTTAAAAGCTGTAAAAAGTTAATGATAGTCTATTTCTAAATTTTTAATTTTATTAATATTTGGAAGATGTAATAATTTTCAAATTATTATTTTAAGATTTAATTCTCTTATATAAATAAAAGTGATCATTTGTTAATATGAAATCAAAATATTTAAATCATTATTTTCTTTTTATAAAGTTGTACAAAAAATAAATAATAAAAAAGTATGAATGTAAATTGTATAAAAATATATGTATATAAATATAGTGAGCTAAATTAAAGGTTGTAATGTGAAGAATAATTGGGATAAAATTTTATTTGTGTAAATATAAATATTAAAGAAAACATAAACATTTTAAAATAAGGCATATGTTACATATGAAATATATTTACATGAAGGGTTAAACAAAAATTTACAAAATAATTTAGAGCAAGGATTTAAACACAATTTTTATAACTTTTAACAAGTGTAAAGCATGCAAAGAGATAATTGTACAAGTGTTAGTCATGTGGACAAGTGGCAAAGGAAATTTATTTTCTTTTGAATCAAATTTTGAAAACTATAACCAGGCCATTCACTTCTAAAACCTGACAAGAAGAAAAAATTAGCCAGGCCATTCAACTTCTCAAGATCTGAAATCTGGAAATCAAAAATAGAAAAAGGAACCTGGAAAAACAGAAACAAAATCATCTTCAACTCAAGAAATTTGAATCCTCCTCAATCAAAAATTCAAAACCAAGATCTGGAAAAAAAAAATAAGAATCTGGAAATCAGATCAAGCTTCAACCTATATTGAGTCTTCAGTAATATCAAGCATGTAGTTCAATTGATTTAAAACAGCAAAGCAACTTAGCAAATTCAAAGCTGGATTAAACAATCTCAAGCAAAGAATAAATCGGAAGCAAGTCTCAGATCATAAAAAAAAATTCAAGTTCAGGCTTAAGATCTTATCCTCTGTCCCTCTCCGTCAAACAACACGGTGAGCATACTCCTAATTTAAATTTTTTTAAAAACCATTTATCTGTTGATGTTGTGAGTAAACCACCCTTTGACATCTTAAATCTGTTTGTATTTTGATCTGCATGTAATGATTATTGATGAATGGATGAAAATTATGATTGCATGTGTATATATGTATGTAAATATGACTGTACATGTCTGAGAATAGGCAATTTGCCTTTGTTCCTGGTTTCCAAGCTTCAAAACCTGTTTCAAAATTCAAAAGCTTTTCCCCTGATCCTTTTCAGGCTTAAAAATATAAACAAAATATGTTTATGAAATCAATATCTATGTTCTAAAAATATTTTTAAGTTAAATTTGAAGATAATTTGGCCTGGGAAGAAGATTAGCAATAAAACTTAAAAACATGTTAAAATTCAAGTATCATGTTTTGTTGATTTACCTACATCAACTTGTTCATGTTCATAAACTATGAATTTTTAAAAAAGAATTGAAATTTCTAGTGTCGTATTTATTGAGTAACTTAGGGTTGAACAGAGGATGAGATTTCATCAATATTTGGAGATTGCGAGGTTTTTGGGTGTCGGGTTTAAGGTCAGAGGAGGTTGAAGAGGTGGCCGACATGGGAAAAATGGCGAGGGGTTTTAATTTTTACTATGGTGGATGGACATCATCGAAATAGGGTTTCGAAGCAAGTTTCGGTCAACTTGGTTTTCTTGGTTACTGCATCATCAAAGTGGCATCGAAGTTGTCCGACCTAGGGGAAAAGTCGCATTGGTCGATGGCGAATATGTTGGCGTAGTGGCATGCGTTTAATCAGTTAGTGGTGGTGATGTGTGGCATTTTTAGACGATCTCTTTCATCTTGACAGGTTTCAAAACATTCGATTTTGATTTTATGGATTTTTCACGAGTCTGGGTGGTCGCGAGGCTTGAGGGCGTCGTTGTCGACTTGCCGAGGATCGCGATGGTGGTCGGAGGTGGTTGGGGTTCGTGTGCATGTGCATGCATGTAGTTGTATATCTGGGATGCTGTTGATTTGGGGAAGACAAAGTTATTCTCGGGTATGGCTCGAGAAAAATGCTAGTTCAACTCAAAGCAAAAGAAATGTGGAAAACTCGAAGATGAGCTCGGGGAGTATGCGGGTTGAACTTGGGTTCACGTTGGAACGATGTTAAATCTAAAAAAATCAAGTTATTTTGAATAGATTTTTGGTTAAAGCAAATTCTTTTGTGAACGTTAAATTCAAGTTTTGAATTTGGTTAAAAGGATAAATTACTTTATAAATTTTTTAAAAGAATTATTTAATGAAGATTTAAATTATGAATTAATAGATAAATAAATGTGAAATGTTTATCTTTTAATTAATTAAGTAATTAATAACGGGTTAACATAAGTAATCAAAGATAAATTAATTGCTAATTAGAGGAAAATTTATTTAAATGGTTAAAGGTTAATTGCTTAATGAATAATTTCTTAATTAAGATTTATTAAGTAATTAAAGGATAATTACTTAATAATTAAAGGATAATTAATTAAAGTTTATGTGGCGACCCGACTTCCTATCTCCATGAAGACGCATCGCTAATGAAGAAAGAAAGAGATAGAAGAAGAAAAGAAAGAGAAAGAAGAAACACAACAACATCAGATAACTCACAGCGGAACGAATGAAATATAATATATCACATATAATATTACATAGTATCATATTACATCAGAGTACACAACTTATACAACACATATTAGACAGTTATAGACATCTGTCTAACTATACGACTCAAGCACACAAGATACAGATACCAAACAAACACAGCGAAACAATAATATATCTACACGTGGAAGCCTCCTGCTCCATATCTTCTCCAGATTCGTCAAGCAAATCTAAATCACTTGACTACTCAAACATAATATGAGTACCCAGGAGTTTAATAAAACAGAAAATAAACACTCGGGTCAGACAGGGGTCTGGTGTGAGTAAACGGGTTAAAATTGCTTAACTTTAGAAAAACCTTTGAAAAGAAAAGGTATCACGTAAGACTTTCCACACATAAACATGGAAAAGTTTTTACCTTACGCTAACCAAAACATTTGATAGGAAATCCAGCTATATTATAATAGTGTCTAGGGTTTTCAAGTAAATAAGAAATAGCCGAAATTGTTACATTATTAAATTCCAGGTACTAACCACAAAAGTGGGTAATACAAACAAAACCGTAGGGTCTCATAGGAAGAATGGGTTTCCATCAATGGCAGGGCTACAGGGGTACTGCCCGTCACAGTACGTGGCCTAGATCACCGTACCGAGGAGCCACCCTAACTCCCCTGCAACACAAGGCTGGGACCATTCCTTACTGAACAGTCCCGAACAAGACAACCCCGACAGTTGTCGCGAATCAACCGCCCCACACAGCCGAGTAAAAAAGGGACTTCTAGACAGGGGAAAATCTTGTCCTAAAATGGGCGCTACCCACCTAGCCTTGCTGCACCTCCCCTGTTTTAGCCATTCCCGGGTTGATGAGGCTTGAGGCTGCGATTACCTTTATAGAACACATCTATCTTAGAATGCTCATCGTCCACCTGACGATGTTCTCAAAGCATTCAATCCATACAAGTTCGTTCCGGGTTTGAACGAAACCGAAGGCAATATCTCGTTGCACTCGTTTTGGAATCACTCTCAGAGTCAACGACCATAGCCCTTGCACCCTAAATCACCATCTCGAACTTATAAGTACTATTCCATCAAACTCATTACGGAATCACCCACAGAGTTATACTGACGTATAGTTCTTACACCTCGAGTCTTCACTTGCTCCACTTGGATTCACGACCTAACGTTTAATTGGAATCGATGTGGTTTTCGGATATCCAAATATGGAAACCTGATCCCGGTCTCACCAAAACCAAACGCCATTTTAAATGTCCAAGTTGTTTTAAGGGTTTAAATAGTTAAACTTATATTCAAGATGATATAAACAGATAGATGAATCACATTATCACAGTAGATAATTCATAACAAACATTCATCTCACAAAACAGCATATCACATATCAGAGATATTCAAATCATCCAGTATCAACCAATCACCCAATATCATCAATCGTCCAATATTAATCAATCATCCAATATCAATCAATCATCCAAAGCAGAATTGATCAACTCGTAATCAATTGGATTACCTAAATTCTTCTTTATTTATTTATTCCAAATAAATAAATTAATCATCACTTAATGATCTTCTTTAATTAATCTCCCTTGATTAATTATCTTTAATTACATTCAAGTAATTACTCTTAACCATATACAGTAATTAACCCTTAATTACTATCATTAATTACAATAATTAATGATCCTTTATTTGCTTCCATTAATTAATCAATTATGATTAATTACATTAAACCTCAATCAATTACAATTAATTAATCAAAATTAATTACTTTTATTAATCAACCTTGATTAATTCACTAATGATCCTTATTAATTAATTAACCCTTTAATTAATTAAATTATTAATTTATAATTAATCATCTCATTAAACATAAACAGTAATTAACAATTTGTAATTACTTATCCTAATTAATTAACTTATATTAATATTTGATTAATTAATCTAATTAATTAATCTTTAATTACTTCATTAAGTAATTAATTAATTAACAAATAATTCTTAATTCATTACTTTATTAATTAATTACATTTTAATTAATTACACTTAGTAACTAATCTTAAATTAATCACATTTATTAATTAATTAATCACATTTATTAATTAACTAAAATAATTAAGCAATTAAATCCTTAATTACTTACACAAGTAATTATCTTCTAATTACTTCATTAGTAAATCTTGATTACTCTCTTAATTAATTACTTTACAAGTAATTAATTCCATCATCAAATAATCCTTAATTCTTTAATTAATTAATTACTCCATAATTAATTAACTTTAAACAATTATATTAACCTTAATTAATAACAACATGTGATTAACCATTAATCACTTCAACTTTAATTACTTCCATGAGTAATTTTCCACTAATTACTTCCATAAGTAGTTACTTCCATAAGTAATTACCATTCTTAATTACATTCAGAAATTCATCATTAATTACTTCATTAAGTAATTACACTTAATTAATCCATAATTAAGTGAATATTAAAATTAAATAAACAATTAACTAATTATTTAAAATTAATTAATTAATTAATTAACTACTTATATTTAACAATCCTTAATTAATTAAGAAAACATTAATCTTAATTAAATATTTACTTATTAAAAAATCATATTTAATTATGTATTCTTAAGTTCATATCCAAATAATTTAACCTTGTTTATCTTCATAATTAAATTATTTGAAATTAATCAAATTTAAAAAAAAAATCAATTTGGTTTACAATAACCTTATATGGAAATAAGGTATTTAGAAATCAAATTTTCAAAATTTAAAATACTTTAAACATTTAATTTAAAATACTTTAAACATTTAATTTAAACTTATAAATTTTCAAAATAAATTTGAAAACAATACTTAACAATTTACTTAAAACTTTGATTAATATTTAAATTCAAACATTTCCTTTTTAAATTAACATTCAAAATTAAATGAAGTTAATTACTTACAAAAGAAATTACCTTAAAACATTTTAAATTTGAAATGTAAATTCAATTATCACTTATAAAAGTTTGATTTACATTTACTTTTAGAACAACAAGTTTCAACTTGTATTTTGTGTCTTTATAAACTTGTTTTTAAAAAAAAAATTAAAGCTTACTTTCATTTATCAACATCAAGTTCAAAGCTGCAACTTCATCATTAAACTTTTACAGAACTAACAAAACACAACCACCCTAAAAACCCGAGTCGAGCGCCAAAAAAACTCGAGCCTGCCCCGAAGATTTCCCCCAGCCCCTCGCCTTCGAGACATACACGATGAAAACACGAGTCTTCTTCGAGTCTTCAACTCGTCTTCCCCAAACATGATTTCCAGTGCACACATCAACATGCACGGTGCACGTGCCCTCCTGCCTACGGCCGCCGTAGATAGCCGCGTCCATCGCCGATGATCACATGAACCTACTCGAGCAAGGATTTAAACCCAGATTCAAGAAATATCATCAAATCAAAATTTCGAACTTCAAGCTTGAACTACAGAAAACAACGCGACTCATAACCACCCACGGCCGACGAACTTGACGATGATGAACTACGCCGACCTCACCATAGAACCGCCACATCTCGAGCTTCATCTTCCCAAAATATGATCACCTCTGATTAAATAACCAAGTCGCGAAAAATCACGACAGTCAGACCGAAACAAAACCATGCTAAAACCCTAGTTGACCCAATTCCCATCGATACAACCATTAGAAAAATTCAATGGTATTTTTCCCTTCATCCCCAACACCCAAGCAAGCATCACCCAAAAATCCAGCTTCAGACATCATGCCGATCAACGGCAAATCACAAAAACCCCCCAAACAAACAAACCCCAAATTCACACGAATTAACCAACTAAAAATTACAAATTGAATATCAAATTTCATGATTTTCTATCGTGATTACATGCATGTAATTCAATTTAAAATTTAAGACAGTTGATTTTTACTAAAAATCCTTGTTTTACTGTTAATTCTTTCTCTTATAATTATTTGTTGCATTTTAAATTATGAAACTATTTTTAAATTTAACAACAAACAATAACAAACAAATTTTATTCAGATATCCAGATCTAATATAGTTTAGATTAAAAGATTTTTATTTTTCTTTGAAATTTCCTTAAGAAAACTGTTTTCTGTAATGAACATAGATGAAAAATAGCAGTTTCCTATTCTCAAGCATTTCCTATCAACAACATACACATATAACAGTACAAATATTCATTAACAAAGCCAAATCTAACACATGCAACAACAAATTCAACTACACTAGAATAAAACTGTTTTTAAAACAAAATTTACTCACCAGACATAATATGCAGAGCAGTTTTTAAATGTCCAGGCTTTGCATCATGAATCTGGAAAAAGCTTATTTGGGTTTTACTTTGCTGTTGAAGTTGAATCCAATTGCATGCTTTTAGTTTGTTGATTTAAAAGTTGAAACAGATCTTGATCTGTAGTTAAACTTGATTCTTATGCATGTTGTTGAACACTCCTTAGAAATGCAGGTTGAATTCCATTTTAATTTGCAGATTTGTAAATTGATGTTGTAGGTTGATTTGAATTGCAGCTTTAATTTTGCTTTGCAGATTGAAGTTTTCAGATTTGCTTTTAATTAAATTCATATTTGAGAAAGATTTCAGGTTGCCATTAATTTGAAACATGAAATGAAGATAAAGGAAATAAAAGTGTTTGTGGAAACTAATTCTCCTCTTAAAACATTTATTAAAAATCAAAATAAAAGTAGTGCCACATGTTATTAAATCTTACATTTGTCATTCACTTTTTAATTTCCTTACATGTGTTTCTAAAATGATTAACATGTTTACACATGTCTTAGCATTTTTAATTAATTTTTATTTAATTTAAATGTAAACATAAACTAACATGTTTAATTTACTAAGTAAATAAATACTTACATATATATAAATAAATTTACTTTTTAAAGGAAATATTCTAAAACTAATTACAACACAGATATATTTTCTTATACATGTTATTTAAAATCTAGAACTTTTATATATACATTTATAACTATTTTAAATTTAAGCATTTAAAAAGAAAATAAACTAAACTTCTAAACTATCATATCTAAAAATAAACAATTTATTTTTTAACAGAAACAAATTGGATTAAACTTAAATTTACTTTTGAAAAATATAAATTTTAAAACAAAGCTTTAAATTACAATATTCATACATATATAAATTATAAATAGATTAAATTAAATTTCAAAATAATATCAAATTATAACATATGCATATATATATTACAATTTGAAAATTCATCTTTTATTTAAAACATAAGATATTTCTATCCACAATATCTATCAAATATATATTATAAATAGAATAAAATTTTATTAGCTTTGAAAAATAAATTCTCATCAATATTGCCAGATTAAAAAAAATTATTACCCTTTAAAAGATTAAATTTACCAATTTAAATTAAAATTATAAAGAAAAATTATCAAACTAATTAAATTATTAATACAGATTATTAAATTGATATTGCCTAAAATTCCGGGTCGTTACAATCCTCCCCCCTTAAAAGAATTTCGTCCCCGAAATTTAAAAGCAAAGGTAATTTAATAACCCAGCAAAGATTTCAATTTCAAACAACAAAGCATTCCTAACATTCAGTTACTAACAACCGTAGCAATCAATTAAACAAACAAACCTAACTAATTATCCTGACACAAATCAGAATAAATCTCTAATACTATCTAGAGTTTCCCAAGTATAAATCACCGGGAGACTCGCTCTACAGAAGCTAACAAACTACAGCACCAAAATCCAGAGCTCCTCTCATCTCTAGATCCATCAATCTGAACAGAACATCAGACTATACTCAAGTCTAGCACAACTTCCAAATCCAGCTGAACTACAGATACAACAACCAACGATGAATCATACACGTACTCTCTCAGAGATACGTGAAATACAATGAATTCCAATTATCCAAACTGGCAATTCAATCTTATCGTATCAAACACAGATAAAAAAATATCAAATGCCTCAGAGCTAGCCATCCAATCTTATCCAATTACTGCTCTCTTAACCAGAGAAATCTTAACAGCAATGAAGACTCCAACTTCGAATTCCAAACTCCTTATCTCATATCAGCATAGCTCAACAAACAATCCTGGGCTGCCAAACTTCTTCCTGATCAGCTCCACCTATGCTGATGTTTCCAGAAACAACTAGACCAAAGCAAACCAGTTCCTGGATCCAATTCAACAGAAAGTCTTCTAAGATCCATCGAAATCCAGAACACAAGCTCTACTTCTCAAGCAATAGCAAACTAAACTTACTTCCTTCCTTGCGCAGCTGCTACCTCGCTTCCACTGCACAACTCCAATTATGAAATAGATGAGAATACTGTTGATGAACACGAATACAAATTTATCCAATATATCCGGGAAAACTTTGTTCATCAAATCCATAAAATTTGAGTGACCCATCTGACTCGGTCATACAACCTTATAGAAGCAATCCAAATGCAAAAACTAGATCTGACTAATCCAAATTCCGAAGATTCCTGAGCTGCTACACCAACACTTCTTCTCCAGGAACCATCCTATAACCAGGCTAACCACCAAAATCGCTTTTGGAACCAAAACAATATGGAACTCAACTCTAGATGCAGACAAACTTCTGATTACTTCAGTAGCTCCTACTTCCACATGAGAACCCTCAATCTCAAACAAAAGATTATTCAAGAAAAATTCCCAAACTAATCGCAAGTCACTTTTGCGATCCTACCTAGTTCGGATTCCAAAGAAACTGTCCCCTCTTTACCAATTAGAACAGCTTTAAGCTTTTCCAAACAAGGTTAACCCTTTAAGAAAACTTCACCATCTGCCCAGACTGCTGAAAGAAAAACCACAAAGATTCCTAAACCATCGGAGAAACAAGCCACACAGCTGCTTCCAAACTCTACCTCGATGATACTGCAAAGCTAAAATACCTTCTCGACAGCACACCAAACATTTCAAGTTGAAACGCTACCAAAGCTAACCAAAGACTTCTAATCCAAAGGCTTCTCGAAAACCAAAACTAACAACAAACCACCCAACGGACCTTCGAGATGGCAGACAACCTCTCAAGAAATTCGGGCTCCAAACCAAGCATCAACATCTCGCTCTCCTTAAGGAATGACAAATGAGACCATGCCAAAGCAAAACAATTCATAGACCTTAGTCTCATATTCCAAAACAGCCAACCTCCATGTTAAAGATCCAGGCAACTCCTACACAGATGAATCTTCCCTGCGGCAGGTAAAGACTGCTCCTCAACCACTTCAAAAACTGCTTCAAGAGAAAACATCTTCTAAAAATATCCATGGATATTGCATCCCATCACGCAGTTATCAAGATACCATCACTTACTTCTGCACTTCCGATAGATCCAAACTTACACTTCAAAGATAAACTCCAAATCTTTAAAAAGATTTCCTTCGGATATCAGAGAAATCCTTACTCCAAACTACAAATCTCAATCGAGACGGTATTAGGTCTACAGTCTCGACAAATACTTCCAACCTCAAACATATGGACCTCTTCAGTGGAAATCGTGTTACACACACACACACCACTGCTCCATCTACCTCTAAAAACTTACGTTGGAAAATCCGGACAGATAACCCAATAGATCAGGTAGACATAGATATATATATATATATATATATATATATATATATAGTTATGTATAAATTACAAGTACGCTCTCTCAAGAAAGACACCACTCCAGAGCCTAGGTATTCACTCAACCTAATGCTCTGATACCAACTGTGGCGACCCAACTTTCTATCTCTAGGAAGACGCATCGCTAATGAAGAAAGAAAGGGATAGAAGAAGAAAGGAAAGAGAAAGAAGAAACACAACAACATCAGATAACTCACAGCGGAACGAATGAAATATAATATATCACATATAATATTACATAGTATCATATTACATCAGAGTACACAACTTGTACAACACATATTAGACAGTTATAGACATCTGTCTAACTATACAACTCAAGTACACAAGATACAGATACCAAACAAACACAACGGAACCATAATATATCTACACGTGGAAGTCTCCTGCTCCATATCTCCTCCAGATTCATCAAGCAAACCTAAATCACTTGACTACTCATACATAATATGAGTACCCAAGAGTTTAATAAAATAGAAAATAAACACTCGGGTCAGATAGGGGTCTGGTGTGAGTAAACGGGTTAAAATTGCTTAACTTTAGAAAAACCTTTGAAAAGAAAAGGTATCATGCAAGACTTCCCACACATAAGCATGAAAAAGTTTTTACTTACGCTAACCAAAACATTTGATAGGAAATCCAGTGATATTATAATAGTGTTTAGGGTTTTCAAGTAAATAAGAAATAGCCGAAATTGTTACATTATTAAATTCCAGCTACTGGCCACAAAAGTGGATAATACAAACAAAACCGTAGGGTCTCGTAGGAAGAATGGGTTTCCATCAATGGCAGGGCTACTGAGGTACCGCCCGTCACAGTACGTGGCATAGATCACTGTACCGAGGAGCCACCCCTAACTCCCCTACAACACAAGGCCGGGACCATTCCTTACTGAACAGTCCCGAACAAGACAACCCCGGCAGTTGTCGCGGATCAACCGTCCCACACAGCCGAGTAAAAAAGGGACTTCTAGACAGGGGAAAATCTTGTCCTGAAATGGGCGCTACCCACCTAGCCTTGCTGCACCTTCCCTGTTTTAGCCATTCTCGGATTGATGAGGCTTGAGGCTGCGATTACCTTTATAGAACACATCTATCTTAGAATGCTCATCGTCCGCTTGACGATGTTCTGAAAGCATTCTATCCATACAAGTTCATTCCGGGTTCGAACAAAACCGCAGGGACTATCTCGTTGCACTCATTTTGGAATCACCCTCAGAGTCAACGACCATAGCCCTTGCACTCTAAATCACCATCTCGAACCTATAAGTACTATTCCGTCAAACTAATTACGAAATCACTCACAGAGTTATACTGACGTATAGTTCTTACACCTCGAGTCTTCACTTGCTCCACTTGGATTCACGACCTAACGTTTAACTAGAATCAATGTGGTTTTCGGATATCCAAATATGGAAACCCGATCCCGGTCTCACCGGAACCAAGCGCCATTTTAAATTTCCAAGTTGTTTTAAGGGTTTAAACAGTTAAACTTATATTCAGGATGATATAAACAGATAGATGAATCACATTATCACAATAGATAATTTATAACAAACATTCATCTCACAAAGCAGCATATCACATATCAGAGATATTCAAATCATCCAGTATCAACCAATCACCCAATATCATCGATTATCCAATATTAATCAATCATCCAATATCAATCAATCATCCAAAGCAGAATTGATCAACTCATAATCAATTGGATTACCTAACTCCTTCTTCATTTATTTATTCCAAATAAATAAATTAATCATCACTCAATGATCTTCTTTAATTAATCTCCCTTGATTAATTATCTTTAATTACATTCAAGTAATTACTCTTAACCATATATAATAATTAACCCTTAATTACTATCATTAATTACAATAATTAATGATCCTTTATTTGCTTCCATTAATTAATCAATTATGATTAATTACATTAAACCTCAATTAATTACAATTAATTAATCACACTTAAATTAATTACTTTTATTAATCAACTTTGATTAATTCACTAATGATCCTTATTAATTAATTAACCCTTTAATTGATTAAATTATTAATTTATAATTAATAATCTCATTAAACATAAACAGTAATTAACAATTTGTAATTACTTATCCTAATTAATTTACTTATATTAATATTTGATTAATTAATCTAATTAATTAATCTTTAATTACTTCATTAAGTAATTAATTAATTAACAAATAATTCTTAATTCATTACTTTATTAATTAATTACATTTTAATTAATTACACTTAGTAACTAATCTTAAATTAATCACATTTATTAATTAATCACATTTATTAATTAACTAAAATAATTAAGCAATTAAATCCTTAATTACTTACATAAGCAATTATCTTCTAATTACTTCATTAGTAAATCTTGATTACTCTCTTAATTAATTACTTTACAAGTAATTAATTCCATCATTAAATAATCCTTAATTCTTTAATTAATTAACTACTCCATAATTAATTAACTTCAAACAATTATATCAATTAATTCCTTAATTAATAACAGCATGTGATTAACCATTAATTACTTCCACTTTAATTACTCCCATGATTAATTTTCCACTAATTACTTCCATAAGTAGTTACTTCCATAAGTAATTACCATTCTTAATTACATTCAGAAATTTATCATTAATTACTTCATTAAGTAATTACACTTAATTAATCCATAATTAAGTGAATATTAAAATTAAATAAACAATTAACTAATTATTTAAAATTAATTAATTAATTAATTAATTAATTAACTACTTATATTTAACAATCCTTAATTAATTAAGAAAACATTAATCTTAACTAAATCTTTACTTATTAACAAATCATATTTAATTATGTATTCTTAAGTTCATATCCAAATAATTTAACTTTGTTTATCTTTATAATTAAATTATTTGAAATTAATCAAATTTAAAAAAAACAAATTTATTCAATTTGGTTTACAATAACCTTATTTGGGAATAAGGTATTTAGAAATCTAATTTTCAAAATTTAAAATACTTTAAACATCTAATTTAAACTTATAAATTTTCAAATAAAAACATTACTTAACAATTTACTTAAAACTTTGGTTAATATTTAAATTCAAACATTTCCTTTTTAAATTAACATTCAAAATTAAATTAAGTTAATTACTTACAAAAGAAATTACCTTAAAACATTTTAAATTTGAAATGTAAATTCAATTACCACTTATAAAAGTTTGATTTACATTTATTTTTAGAACAACAAGTTTCAACTTGTATTTTGTGTCTTTATAAACTTGTTTTTTTTTTTAAATTAAAGCTTACTTTCATTTATCAACATCAAGTTCTAAGCTGCAACTTCATCATTAAACTTTTACAGAACTAACAAAACACAACCACCCTAAAAACTCGAGTCGAACGCCAAAAAAACTCGAGCCTGCCCCGAAGATTTCGCCCAGCCCCTCGCCTTCGAGACATACACGATGAAAACACGAGTCTTCTTCGAGTCTTCAACTCGTCTTCCCCAAACATGATTTCCAGTGCACACATCAATGTGCACGGTGCACGTGCCCTCCTGCCTACGGTCGCCGTAGATAGTCGCGTCCATCGCCGATGATCACATGAACCTACTCGAGCAAGGATTTAAACCCAGATTAAAGAAATATCATCAAATCAAAATTTCGAACTTCAAGCTCGAACTGCAGAAAACAACCCGGCTCAAAACCACCCACAGCCGACGAACTCGACGATGATGAACTACGCCGACCTCACCATAGAACCGCCACATCCCAAGCTTCGTCTTCCCCAAATATGATCACCTCCGATCAAATAACCAAGTCGCGAAAAATCACGACAGTCAGACCGAAACAAAACCATGCTAAAACCTTAGTTGACCCAATTCCCATCGATACAACCATTAGAAAAATTCAATGGTATATTTCCCTTCATCCCCAACACCCAAGCAAGCTTCACCCAAAAATCCAGCTTCAGACATCATGTCGATCAATGGAAAATCACAAAAACCCCCCCAAACAAACAAACCCCAAATTCACACGAATTAACCAACTAAAAATTAAAAATTGAATATCAAAATTCATGACTGTCTATCGTGATTACATGCATGTAATTCAATTTAAAATATAAGACAGTCGAATTTTACTAAAAATCCTTGTTTTACTGTTAATTCTTTCTCTTATAATTATCTGTTGCATTTTAAATTATGAAACTATTTTTAAATTTAACAACAAACAACTTTTATTCAGATATCCAGATCTAATATAGTTTAGATTAAAAGATTTTTATTTTTCTTTGAAATTTCCTAAAGAAAACTATTTTCTGTAAAGAACAGAGATGAAAAATAACAGTTTCCTATTCTCAAGCATTTCCTATCAACAACATACACATATAACAGTACAAATATTCATTAACAAAGCCAAATCCAACACATGCAACAATAAATTCAACTACACTAGAATAAAACTGTTTTTAAATAAAATTTACTCACCAGACATAATATGCAAAGCAGTTTTTAAATGTCCATGCTTTGCATCATGAATCTGGAAAAAGCTTATTTGGGTTTTACTTTGCTGTTGAAATTGAATCCAATTGCATGCTTTTAATTTGTTGATTAAAAAGTTGAAACAGATCTTGATCTGTAGTTGAACTTGATTCTTATGCATGTTGTTGAACACTCCTTAGAAACGCAGGTTGAACTCCATTTTAATTTGCAGATTTGTAAATTAATGTTGCACGTTGATTTGAATTGCAGCTTTAATTTTGCTTTGCAGATTGAAGTTTTCAGATTTGCTTTTAGTTAAATTCAGATTTGAGAAAGATTTCAGGTTGCCATTAATGAAACATAAAATGAAGATAAAGGAAATAAAAGTGTTTGTGAAAACTAATTCTCCTCTTAAAACATTTATTAAAAATCAAAATAAAAGTAGTGCCACATGTTATTAAATCTAACATTTGTCATTCACTTTTTAATTTCCTTACATGTGTTTCTAAAATGATTAACATGTTTACACATGTCTTAGCATTTTTAATTAATTTTTATTTAATTTAAATGTAAACATAAACTAACATATTTAATTTACTAAGTAAATAAATACTTACTTATATATAAATAAATTTACTCTTTAAAGGAAATATTCTAAAACTAATTATAACACAAATATATTTTCTTATACATGTTATTTAAAATCTAGAACTTTTATAGATACATTTATAACTATTTTAAATTTAAGCATTTAAAAAGAAAACAAAACTAAACTTCTAAACTATCATATCTAAAAATAAAAAATTTATTTTATAACAGAAACAAATTGAATTAAACTTAAATTTACTTTTGAAAAATATAAACTTTAAAACAAAGCTTTAAATTACAATATTCAAACATATATAAATTACAAATAGATTAAATTAAATTTCAAAACAATATCAAATTATAACATATACATACATACATATATATATATATATATATTACAATTTGAAAATTCATCTTTTATTTAAAACATAAGATATTTCTATCCACAATATATATCAAATATATATATTATAAATAGAATAAAATTTTATTAGCTTTGAAACATAAATTCTCATCAATATTGCCAGATTAAAAAAATTTATTAACCTTTAAAAGACTAAATTTACCAATTTAAATTAAAATTATAAAGAAAAATTATCGAACCAATTAAATTATTAGTACGGATTATTAAATTGATATTGCCTAAAATTCCGGGTCGTTACAGTTTAGTTGATTAATATAAAAGATATTTTAAAATTGTTAACTAACTTTTCAAGGTTAAGTTAAATTTTATTTGTTAAAGAAATAATTATTTTAAGTAAATTACTTAATGGGAGTAATTAATATAGAATTAATTAATAACTCAAGTTAATTAATCAAGTAATTAATGATTGATTAATTAAAAAAATTACTTAAATGGAAGTTATTAAGAATGGGCAATTAATGATTAAAGATTTATTTACCAAGTAATTAAGGGTTAGTTACTTTAAAGAATAATTAATTAATGTGGTTAATTAATTAAGGTAATTAAATTAAGAATAATTAATTAAGGGTTAATTAATTTAAAATGGTTAAGAAATAATTATTAATTAAGGAGTAATTAATTAATATTAATTAAGAAAAAATAATTAAGGATTAATTATCAATTAAAGGGTAATTAATGATGAATTAAAGAATAATTAATTAAGTGTTTGTAATTAATTAATTATATATTAACCTTGACTAGGAATTATCCATAGGCAAATGATTCCGGTTTAGATTAATCAGATATCTTAATTGGTTTTATTTATGGGTGAGTGTATTTTGTCAAATGCTGTGAATTGTTTGTCATCTCTCCTATGTGATGCTTTGTGATTTGAATTGTTTTAATTCAAGCTATGATGAACGTAATTTATTTATCTATCATGCATTTATATCATCTATTTGTGATTCTGCATATATAGATAAGCGTTATAGGATTATACCGCTTATCGGTATTGATATGATTGAATCTGTGATGATTGATGTTGTTTGTGTTAAATCCCTGGACTACACTATACACACACAAATATGGATTGCACGTGGAAATTGGTCAAGTCACAAATTTTTGAAATAGTTTTTAAATTGAATTTTAAATCCAAATGGTTTTGGAAATAGATCAGATTTAAAGTAAAAAAATTTTGAAAAGGAATTTCAAAGAAAAAAATTGTTCTTGAATAACTTAATTTAGTTTTGAATTTGAATTTGAATTCGAAATTCAAAATTGAATTATACGTTGAGAATTTATGATGTAAAAAGGGTGTACAAGTTATATGGGTTTTAAACCATTTTAGAAGTATTGTTTTGAGAATTTGAATTAACCCAAAGATTTTAACTTGTATAAATGAAATCGGATTTTTCTGAAATGAAAACTATTTGTTTCAAAATAATAAAAGCTTTCATATAAGAAATGAATTTCCAATTTGTATTAAAGGAATCTTAAGTTTGAATTGAAAACGGTTTTCCAAGTTATGAATGAATCTTTGGAAACGGTTTTGAAAGCAATAAGTTAAATCTTTGATTAAAGATTAAATGATTTTATCCAATTGAAATGGAGATTGTTTTGAAATCCGTGAATGGATCTTTGTCAAACTGGGTGAACTTTGTGAAATGAATCTTTTTGTTTAAAGATTTGAAATGGTAATTTGTTTAAACCATTTGAAAGAAAGATTTGAATTTTAAAGTTGTGACTTAACTGAAATCCCATATCCATATGTTTTTAAAAATTGCGCTCATTATTCGGTTTAGCTGGGAGAGGACATTTGTGTCATATAACCCATTCCGAATAACGATATGACGTTATGGATAGCACTTGAAGACCAGTGCTGAAGACTGGGTATTTGCGAGAACGACAGGATAACCTATCGATTGTCCCCGCACTGAGTAGCTACGGTATAGAGATTCCCTAAGTGATGGAAAGTCCGATCGAGATTGTGAATACCCAGTTTGCAAGGGCTTCTTCAGAAGTGCCTTCGGTTCTATTCGAACCCGGAACAGACTTGTATGGATGTGTGTCTGACATTACACTTTGAGATATAAACCGATTTCTATCAAATACATTTCTTCTTGGTGGCGGAGAATTTATTCTCTTAGCTTAACACCCTTCTTTGAGACGTACGAGCTCAGAGGTTATGTAGTTGATGGTTACTAGTGATACACTCCCAATTTGGTAATGTGGCATACGAAGTGTTGCTGATCATTTGTTGATCAAAGCATGGCCTTGTGAAAAAGCTAGCTTTGTGGATGACACCTCATCGAGCCTTACAAACCGGTAATGGTCGAAACAGGAAAGATGCAGCAAGGTTTCAGGGGTAGCTCCCCTAGGGTATGTCCACTCCTTTTGGAAAAGGGTGGTTTCATGGTATGGAGCCCAGATACTTACTCGTGTGGACACTGTAGTATATTTATTACTGTGTGAAGTTGTTGGTGTAGAGGATCTTCGAGTAAAGGTCGCAAACGACCGGGGGTGGCATATCTTAGGTTTTACTCCCCGAGAAGGGGGTAACCGGCCTTGTGTTGGCAGAGAGCCGGGTAGGTTCTCGGGACATCCCTCTAGAGGCGTTTCCATGTGGCAATAGGAAGTTCCTTAGCCTGACCATTTGTTGGAAATCCAATCATCCAATACGAGCCCTTTACGATTGCAGTTGTATTACCTTCCACCTCAGGTGGTAGCTATAGTAGGCATAGTATAATGGTACCTATGCTGGCTAGGATTAATATTATATTTTCAAAATGTTTTCCACTATGCACTAATAATAATATCAAAAATGATTTTGCGTAGTAAGCATGTTTGACTATCATAAGAAGAAATCTCCCCCAAGTGTGCGATTGCATGGTGTCTGTGCCGGGAGGCCTTATGGTAGTTTCATTTTCCAAAAAGCATTGCGGATTTCAAATTAAAACCCTTTTGTTTGTTTTAAAGACTAAATGTTTTTGTTTGCTCACACCAGTCCCACGACTGACTTGGAGTTTATTGTTCCTTTCCTAAACTCTGGGTGTCCACAATTTTTCACGCGGCCAGTCTAGAGTTTGGTTTTTCAGATAGTCAGACAATAGATATCGTTTTGGTAGCCTTCAGCTTTCTGTTTGATACCTTTTGGAGTCTTTGGAGTGCACGGGCTGACCTTGCTTAGCTTTGTGCAACCTTGATGGAGATTCGAGCTTGAAGTTTTGGAGCTCTAGCTTTGGAGTTTTGGATTTGAGTTGCAGTGTTAGATTCTGTTGTAGACTCATCTCATATTGTGTCGTGTTCCACTGTATTTTGCATTATATATTCTCTGATGTTGATGATTATCATTGTATAAAATTGATGTATCAGATATTGTATTCATGTTGTATCAATGATATCATCTTTTGTCTCCGCTCTGTTATTTATCATCTAATGTTGTTGCAAGCTCCGGCGATACGAATTTGATGTTGTTTGTTGGACATCGAGTTCGGGTCGTCACATTTGGTATCAGAGCTAAAGGTTGAGTAAGAACTTTAGCTACGGAGTGTAACACATTAGATGGCTCATTAGAGATAGGGTGAAGTGTACCCTAGAATGAGTACAACCAGTGAAACCAAAACCCAAATTTCTCAGTCTATTCTCTTTATCTATTGTTATTCTCTAAGATATTTCGTCTTAGTGCCTAAATCGGTTTTCTTACTATTACAGATAGTAAGAATGAGTGGAAGAAGAGGGCGAGATAGGGGACAGGGAAGTACCACTTCAACTGGTCAAGGCCCTGCAACAACAGATATTCCCACTCAATCTCAACCAAATCTGGATGATTTATATCAAAGTTTTTCTAGACTTGGTGGAAAGCCATTCACAGGCAAGGAAACCATTATTAAAGCACAAGCTGGAATTCAATCGTGCGAAAGGATTTTCAAGGGACTAAAGTTGGAAGATGATCAGATGTGATTGATAGCTTCTTGGAAACTCCAGGAAGAGGCTTTAGCTTGGTGGGAAACAGATATCAGATAAGCCAGCTGATGAATTTACTTGGAGTCGTTTCAAGGAAGTGTTCGAGCAGCGACATATGCCGTCTGCTTGTATCTCTAGAATGTACCAGGAGTCGTGGATTTGAAGCAAGGAGGCTTATCGTTTGAGAAATACTTGAACAAATTCAATGAATTATCTCGATTTGGTCCAGAATTGGTGAATACACCGTTAAAGAAGAATGAAAAGTTTATTCGGAGAATGAACAAGGAGTTCCAGGAGATGATGACTACTTACGTAAAGGAATCATTTTCTGAATTAATTGATATGGGTTATAGATACGATACTCTGGATAAGCAGGAAGTTCCGAAGGAGAATGGAGATATAAGCAATCTGAATTGGAGGAAAAGGAAGTTTGGTGGAAAGAAACCGAGGAAAGGTAAAGGAAAGAAGAATATACAGAAGAAAAAGGTGAAAGATGTTACTTGTCTCAATTGCTTGGAGAAAGGTCATTACTCGAATAAATGTAAGAATCCTCGGAAACCAGGAATGAAAGAACCATTTATGGAATCTATGGGATGCTATTACTGCCGCAAGTCGGGCCATAGGATCAAGGACTGCCCAGCACAGAAGCAAGCTCTAGTAGCGAGGGTGTATGCAATCAGAGATGATTCTTCAACTTCAAGGGCTGACAAGGGAAAAGAAATTTTACAAGGTAACTTTCTCGTTTACAATTAAAATTTTCGAGTTTTGTTCGACACACGGGAGCTATACGTAGTTTTATTTCTCAACAAATCGTAAATGAGTTAAATCTTGAATCTGAAATCATAGTCGAATCTATTTTTGTCTGATCATTGGTTCAAGATATACCTACGAACGGTTAGTTATCCCTTCAAACTGATCAATACCTCAGTACACTTCATAGATCAGATAACCCAATTGTTCGTAATTGAATGAGTTTGTTCTCATATCTATTGTTGATATTCTAATTTGGTAAGCCAAATGCAAAATAAATATTTCGATCTGATCTGATCAATCATTTCTTTATCTATCATCTATTCTTTCTCATCTCCCTAGCAAATTTCGGGGATGAAATTTTTTTTAAGGGGGGGAATCTGTAACATTCTTGAAAATTAACCACGTTTAATTTGACAATTAATTTAATTTTGGAATTAAATTGTGAATTTATTTATGAATTTATTAGAAAATTTCTAGAATAAATAAATTTTTTAGATTATAAGTAGAATTTGGTTTAAAATTTAAGGATAAGTAATTTTATAAATAAAATTGGATTTAAAATAAATATTGACTTAAAGATAAATAGAAATTTGATTTGAAATATAAGAATAAGTATTTTATAAACAAATATTGAATTTAAAAATAAAATGTATTAAAAATAAAGTAGAATTTAAAAGCTGTAAAAAGTTAATGATAGTCTGTTTTCTAAATTTTTAATTTTATTAATATTTGGAAGATGTAAAAATTTCAAATTATTATTTTAAGATTTAATTCTCTTATATAAATAAAAGTGATCATTTGTTAATATGAAATAAAAATATTTAAATCATTCTTTTCTTTTTATAAAGTTGCACAAAAAATAAATCATAAAGAATATATGAATGTAAAATGTATAAAAATATATGTATATAAAATAGTGAGCTAAATTAAAGGTTGTAATGTGAAGAATAATTGGGATGAAATTTTATTTGTGTAAATATAAATATTAAAGAAAACATAAACATTTTAAAATAAGACATATGTTACATATGAAATATATTTACATGAAGGGTTAAACAAATATTTACAAAATAATTTAGAGTAAGGATTTAAACACAATTTTTATAACTTTTAACAAGTGTAAAGCATGCAAAGAGATAAATGTACAAGTGTTAGTCATGTGGACAAGTGGAAAAGGAAATTTGTTTTCTTTTGAATCAAAATTTGAAAACTATAACCAGGCCATTCACTTCTAAAACCTGAAAAGAAGAAAAAATTAGCCAGGCCATTCAACTTCTCAAGATCTGAAATTTGAAAATCAAAAACAGAAAAAGGAACCTGGAAAAACAGAAACAAAATCATCTTCAACTCAAGAAATTCAAATCCTCCTCAATCAAAAATTCAAAACCAAAATCTGGAAAAAAATAAGAATCTGGAAATCAGATCAAGCTTCAACCTGTATTGTGTCTTCAGTAATATCAAGCATGCAGTTCAACTGATTTAAAACAGCAAAGCAACTTAGCAAATTCAAAGCAGGATTAAACAATCTCAAGCAAAGAATAAATCAGAAGCAAGTCTCAGATCATAAAACAAAATTCAAGTTCAGGCTCAAGACCTTGTCCTCTGTCCCTCTTTATCAAACAACACGGTGAGCAAACTCCTAATTAAAAAAAATTAAACCATTTATCTGTTGATGCTGTGAGTAAACCACCCTTTAACATCTTAAATCTGCCTGTATTTTCATCTACATGTAATGATCATTGATGAATGGATGAAAATTATGATTGCATGTGCACATATGTATGTAAATATGACTTTACATGTCTGAGAATAGGAAATTTGCCTCTGTTCATGTTTTCTAAGCTTCAAAACCTATTTCAAAATTCAAAAGCTTTCCCCCCGATCATTTTCAGGCTTAAAAATATAAACAAAATACGTTTACGAAATCAATATCTAAGTTCTAAAAATATTTTAAGTTAAATTTGAAGATAATTTGGCCTGGGAAGAAGATTAGCAGTAAAATTTAAAAACATGTTAAAATTCAAGTATCATGTTTTGTTGACCTACATCAACTTGTTCGTGTTCATAAACTATGAATTTAAAAAAAAGAATCGAAATTTCTAGTGTCGTATTTATTGAGTAATTTAGGGCTGAACGGAGGATGAGATTTCATCAATATCTGGCGATTGCGGGGTTTTTGGGTGTCAGGTTTAAGGTTGGAGGAGGTTGGAGAGGTGGCCGACATGGGAAAAATGGCGAGGAGTTTTAATTTTTACTGTGGTGGATGGACGTCGTCGAAATAGGGTTTCGATGCAAGTTTCGTTCAACTTGGTTTTCTTGGTTACTACATCATCAACGTGGCATCGAAGTTGTCCGGACCTGGGGGAAAAGTGGTATTGGTCGATGGCGAATATGTTAGCGTAGTGGCATGCATTTAATCGGTCAGTGGTGGTGATGCGTGGCGTTTTCAGACGATCGGTTTCATCTTGACAGGTTTCAAAACATTCGATTTTGATTTGATGGATTTTTCACGAGTCTGGGTGGTCGCGAGGCTTGAGGGCATCGTTGTTGACTCGTTGAGGATCGCGATGGTGGCCGGAGGTGGTTGGGGTTCGTGTGCGTGTGCACGCGTGTAGTTGTATATTTGGGGATGCTGCTGATTTGGGGAAGACGAAGTTATTCTCGGGTATGGCTCGAGAAAAATACTAGTTTGACTCGAAGCAAATTAAATGTGGAAAACTCGAAGATGAGCTCGGGAAGTATGCGGGTTGAACTCGGGTTCACGTTGGAACAATGTTAAATCTAAAACAAATCAAGTTATTTTAAGTAGATTTTTGGTTAAAGCAAATTCTTTTGTGAATGTTAAATTCAAGTTTTGAATTTGGTTAAAAGGATAAATTACTTTATAAAAATTTTAAAAGGATTATTTAATTAAGATTTAAATTATGAATTAATAGATAAATAAAGGTGAAATGTTTCTCTTTTAATTAATTAAGTAATTAATGATGGGTTAATATACGTAATCAAAGGTAAATTAATTGCTAGTTAGAGGAAATTTTATTTAAATGGTTAAAGGTTAATTGCTTAATGAATAATTTCTTAATTAAGATTTATTAAGTAATTAAAGGATAATTACTTAATAATTAAAGGATAATTAATTAAAGGTTAGTTTATTAATATAAAAGATGTTTTAAAATTGTTAACTAACTTTTCAAGGTTAAGTTAAATTTTATTTGTTAAAGAAATTAATTATTTGAAGTAAATTACTTAATGGGAGTAATTAATATAGAATTAATTAATAATTAAAGTTAATTGATCAAGTAATTAATGATTGATTAATTAAAAAAAATTACTTGAAGTAACTAAGAATTGGCAATTAATGATTAAAGATTTATTTACCAAGTAATTAAGGGTTAATTACTTTAAAGAATAATTAATTAATGTGGTTAATTAATTAAGGTAATTAAATTAAGAATAATTAATCAAGGGTTAATTATTTTAAAGTGATTAAGAAATAATTATTAATTAAGGAGTAATTAATTATTATTATTAATTAAGAATAAGTAATCAAGGATTAATTATTAATTAAAAGGTAATTAATGATGAATTAAAGAATAATTAATTAAGTGTTTGTAATTAATTAATTATAAATTAACCTTGACTAGGAATTATCCATAGGCAAATGATTCTGGTTTAGATTAATCGGATATCTTAATTGGTTTTATTTATGGATGAGTGTATTTTATTAAATGCTGTGAATTGTTTGTCATCTTTGCTATGCGATGCTTTGTGATTTGAATTATTTTAATTCAAGCTATGATGAATGTAATTAATTTATCTATCATGCATTTATATCATCTATTTGTGCTTCTGTGTATATAGATAAGCGTTATAGGATTATACCGCTTATCGATATTGATATGATTGAATCTGTGATGATTGATGTTGTGCACTATTGTGTTGAACCCCTGGACTACACTATACACACACAAATATGGATTGCACGTGGAAATTGGTCAAGTCACAAATTTTTGAAATAGTTTTTAAATTGAATTTTAAATCCAAATTGTTTTGGAAACAGATCAGATTTAACGTGAAAAACTTTTGAAAAGGAATTTCAAAGATAAAAGTTATTCTTGAATAACTTAAT
The DNA here is from genome assembly GCA_030765085.1 of Allium cepa. Taxonomy (NCBI): domain Eukaryota; kingdom Viridiplantae; phylum Streptophyta; class Magnoliopsida; order Asparagales; family Amaryllidaceae; genus Allium; species Allium cepa. The sequence goes on along the minus strand of CM060931.1, from coordinate 925,130,337 downwards.
TTAGTTTTGAATTTGAATTCGAAATTTGAAATTGAATTCTACGTTGAGAATTTATGATGTAAAAAGGGTGTACAAGTTATATGGGTTTTAAACCATTTTAGAAGTATTGTTTTGAGAATTTGAATTAACCCAAAGATTTTAACTTGTATAAATGAAATCGGATTTTTCCGAAATGAAAATATTTATTTTCAAATAATAAAAGCTTTCATATAAAAAATGAATTTCCAATTTGTATTAAAGGAATCTTAAGTTTGAATTGAAAATGGTTTTCCAAGTTATGAATGAATCTTTGGAAACGGTTTTGAAAGCTATAAGTTAAATCTTTGATTAAAGATTAAATGAGTTTATCCAATTGAAATGGAGATTGTTTTGAAATCCGTGAATGAATCTTTGTGAAACTGGGTGAACTTTGTGAAATGAATCTTTTTGTTTAAAGATTTGAAATGGCAATTTGTTTAAACCATTTGAAAGAAAGATTTGAATTTTAAAGTTGTGACTTAACTGAAATTCCATATCCATATGTTTTTAAATATTGCGCTCATTATTCGGTTTAGCCGGGAGAGGACCTTTGTGTCATATAACCCATTTCGAATAATGATACGACGTTATGGATAGCACTTGAAGACCGGTGGTGAAGACCGGGTATTTGCGAGAACGATAGGATAACCTATCGATTGTCTCTGCACTGAGAAGCTACGGTATAGAGATTTCCTAAGTGATGGGAAGTCCGATTGAGATTGTGAATACTCGGATTGCAAAGGCTTCTTCGGAAGTGCCTTCGGTTCTGTTCGAACCCGGAACAGACTTGTATGGATGTGTGTCTGACATTACACTTTGAGATGTAAACCGGTTTCTATCAAACACATTTCTGCTTGGTGGCGGAGAATTTATTCTCTTAGCTTAGCACCCTTCTCTGAGACGTACGAGCTCAGAGGTTATGTAGTTGATGGTTACTAGTGATACACTCTCAATTTGGTAATGTGGCATACGAAGTACTACTGATCATTTGTTGATCAAAGCATGACTTTGTGAAGAAACGTAGCTTTGTGGACGCGACCTCATCGAGCCTCACAAACCGGTAATGGTCGAAACAGAAAAGATGCGGCAAGGTTTCAGGGGTAGCTCCCCTAGGGTATGTCCATTCCTTCTGGAAAAGGGTGGTATCATGGTATGGAGCCCAGATACCTACTCACGTGGACACTGTAGTATATTTATTACTGTGTGATGTTGTTAGTGTAGAGGATCCTCGAATAAAGGTTGCAAACGACCGGAGGTGGCATATCTTAGGTTTTACTCCTCGGGAAGGGGGTAACCGGCCTTGTGCTGGCAGAGAGTCGGGTAGGTTCTCAGGGCGTCCCTCTAGAGGCGTTCCCATTTGGCAATAGGAAGTTCCTTAGCCTGACCATTTGTTGGAAATCCAATCATTTAATACGAGCCCTTTACGATTGTAGTTGTATTACCTTCCACCTCAGGTGGTAGCTATTGTAGGCATAGTATAATGGTACCTATGCTGGCTAGGATTAATATTATATTTTCGAAACGTTTTCCACTATGCACTAATAATAATATCAAAAAGGATTTTGCGTAGTAAGCATGTTTGACTATCATAAGGAGAAATCTCCCCAAGTATGCGATTGCATGGTGTGTGTGCCGGGAGGCCTTATGGTAGTTTCATTTTCCAAAAAGCATTGAGGATTTCAAATTTAAACCCTTTTGTTTGTTTTAAAGACCAAATGTTTTTGTTTGCTCACACCAGTCCCACGACTGATTCGGAATTTATTGTTCCGTTCCTAAACTCTAGATGCCCATAATTTTCCACACGGGCAGTCTAGAGTTTGGTTTTTCATATAGTCAGATAGTAGGTATCATTTTGGTAGCCTTCAGCTTTCTGTTTGATACCTTTTGGAGTCTTTGGAGTGCACGGGTTACCTTGCTTAGCTTTGTGCAACCTTGATGGAGATTCGAGCTTGAAGTTTTGGAGCTCTAGCTTTGGAGTTTTGGATTGGAGTTGTAGTGTTAGATTCTGTTGTAGACTCATCTCGTATTGTGTCATGTCCCGCTGTATTTTGTGTTGTATATTCTCTGAGGTTGATGATTATCATTGTATCAAATTGATGTATCGGATATTGTATTCATGTTGTATCAATGATATCATCTTTTGTCTCTGCTGTGTTATTTATCATCTAATGTTGTTGCAAGCTCCGGCGATACGAATTTGATGTTGTTTGTCGGACATCGAGTTTGGGTCGTCACACTTCAAGTATCCTGAGAAAGCCCTCGAGAATACATTCTTCCTTGTCCTCCGTGGAAATGCAGAATCAATGTTCCAGCTAATCTTCAATGCAGATCAACAAGTTGAAATCTATCTTAGAGGTCGGCATATACAAATCGAAGTAGACGAGAGGAGAGCGACATGAAAGATGAGAAAGGACTAAAGGATTATGATTAAAATTCCATGGAACAACTAAGGATGCATTTGCAATGAAAGGAAATAGAACATCTGAGTGGGATATTTTAAACGAAAACGCGTTGGACGTCAACGTACTTTCGCTCAACGTTCCAATAACGAGACCGAGAACGAAGTAAAAACCGTTGGAGGCTTCCGATGCATCAATCGCGTTCCAACAGAAACGGGATATTTTTTCTGTGTAAACAGCAACTTAGACCGAAAGTGTCAGGGAGAATAATGAGAAGGGCAAAATGTTAACGTTAGTGTGACCTGGGAGGACGTAAATGTGGTAATTGAAATTAGGTGATGTCATGAGGGTAAGAAATGAGAATTTTACTAGTGTGTAACCCGTGCGTTGCACACGGTAATGTTGTTAAAAAATATTATATATATATATATATATATATATATATTAATTATTGCTAAAAATATATATTTATTATGCAATATATGATATTTATTATAATACATTAATCATAAAATAAAGTGCATTGTGACATTCGGATATAAGGTTGATGGTTCAGTACTTTCTCACTACATATCTTTGAAAAAATTAATGTTCTAACTCAAAGAAATTATATATATATATATAATTTATGTTATGTGATATATATATATAAGCGAATACGTAACTTCACTATTTTCTTAATATAGATTGCTGTATATATATTGAATTATCGTATTTCTTGAAGGATTGATAAATGGATTAATGAACATTATATAAATTGAATTTATTTGAACAATCTTTAATAATAGTTGTAATAATTTTGGTGTCATACCTTTTTGTATCAACGTGAACTACCAAAAATGCCCCTATACATATTATCTAATCTTAATTACTTAAAAATAAGATTTGATACTAAATTTCTTTTACAAATTCAAATGTCCATAAAAGTAGGATCTAATAACTAAACAAGTTTTAAAATTCAAAATGCTTCTAAAAATAAGATCTAAAATTAAACCTTCTTTACAGATTCAAAATACTTCTTTACAAAATATCACCTGAAAATAAAAAAAAATATTTTTTTGACTGATTTAAACATATACAATTTATAAGAAAAACAATTCACGAGCAAAGCGCGTGCCATTGCACTCGTTTGAATAATTTGAATTAATGATCAACATAACTAACTAAATAGAAGGAGTTAAACGTAAAAAAAAGTTAAAACTGGAAAGAGCTTTTTACAAATTTGTAATTGAGAAGAGCATATAGACCTTATGGTTAGGTTATCTGCACATGAACTTTTTTTTTGAATCAGACACGAACTTTTATTCATTTTTAGGTTTTCATTTTTAAACAGTTTTATCCTTGTAGTTAACCATAAATTTCATGTTCTTATAGAAGGATCATGCTTGTAACTTTGATAGTTACAAAATAATGTTATGTAGCATTTAGTTGAGTTATAAGTTGGATATGTTTTGATAACATATTGAAGGTGAGATTGTTTGTATAACCTAATTGTTATCGGTTTAATCTGTGCGTTCGCGTCATAATATTATAAAATATAAACTTATCTTTTAAAGGTTGTTAAAATGAAATTATATTACATAATGTATAATATTTTTTTGAGATAAATGAATTAGAATAAAAGAGTTATTATTATTATGTATACATTTATGTTATGTGATTTATATATCTTCATATATCCGAATAAAGAAGAAATAAATTTATTATTTTTCTCATATACAGGAATATTGTATATATTGAAATCCTCTTATTTTAGGATCTATTAGATGGATTAATAAATATTAGTTAATCATATTTATATTTATTTCAATAGTTTAAATTTTAGATTACACAATTAGTTAAATATATAGACTTAAATGCAAAATATTAAAAGATAATTGAGAAAGGTTTCCAAGTAATTGTAAAAAAAAATTAGGTATTTGAAGTTAATAGAATTTTACATTGCGATGTATGATAAATTCATTTAGTAAATAAATTATAGAATAAATTTGTTATTGTTATTAATATATACGATTTTTATTTTGCAACTTATACATATTTGCATCTAAAGCAACTTTTTTACCAATTTGTTATGCGCCTATAATATACATATTGAAATTTTCATCTTTTAAGATTTATTAATAAATATTAGTTGATTAAGTTTATCAATTAGTTTAAATTTTAGATTATGTAATTAATTTAAATGTGTGGACTATAATGTAAATTTTGAGAAAGAACTGTGAAATATTTGAAAATAATTGTAGATTCTTTTAATAATAGACATTCAAATGTGAAATAGTGTGAAAAGTTTAGTAGAATAATTGTAAAGTAATAATCATAGGATTTTGAAAATAAAATATCCACTTAGAGAGAATTAAGGAGAACACAGATAACTCCTAGAATTAATAAGAGAGCTTCAAATTCTCTTGCTTTACTATTATTTAATATATATATATATATAGACATTATTATATATGCAAATAGTTGATGTTATGTGATACAAGTATTTTTTATGTAAATGGATGAAAAAAATTGAATTTTCCATTTCTATTAATATGAATATTGTATATATAATATTAATGATTTACAATGGAGTAATGAATATTATGTAATTGAATATATTTAAATATTTTAAATCAGTGATCAGCTTAACTAATTAGATATATGGAGCTGAATGCTAGAAAGGAGAGAGAAAATGAGAAGAGCTTTGTACGTAGTTGTAGTTGAGAAAAATATCTTATGATCAAATTATCTGAAATGAACTTTTATTCATTAGTGTATGATCGATTTCACCCCAGAGGGGGGGTGAATAGGGTGATACTATTAATTATAAAAATTAATTGTGGAAGCTTATAAAATAATTTCAACACAGGTCACAGAATAATAGCAGCATGAATAATAGCAGAATAATAAATGTAGAAATAGAATGATACAGAATTTACCCAGCTTGGGCAAAACCCTGCCTATGTGCTGCCCCTAAGGTTTCTACTAGAAATTAAGTAGTCACACGCTTACACACGTAAACTCGCGACACCCGCTACTGACCTAACTCTACACTTAAAACCCTGCCACAACTCAGCCACTGAGTTGCGAATTCTCAAACTACGCCATGTAGTTTGTCCCCTAGTCACACGACTAGAAATTACAACGGTTTAAAATGGAAAATACAAATTTAAAACAATTTAAAAAACAAAATAAACCCTAATTGTAATTAAGAGCCTTATATAATTATAAACCCCAATATTAAAATAAAGGTCGGCCCCTTTCTCTTCTTTTATAATCTTTGGCCCGTTCCTTTGTGATAATGGCGGCTCTATTGATCGTTCCTCTTCCTTCAAAAATTAGGGCTTTTCGAAAATTCGAAGGATGCCGACTTTAAATATTCAATTGAATATATGATTCAGCGTTCCCTTTTGTCAATCGATGGTCTCTTGGATTTGCTTCGACTGCTTCGAATTTAATTGAATTCGAGATGACTTCGGTACGTGATTTTTGCTCTTTTTCTTTTCTGATTGAATGCTTGATCTCGAATTTGTGATACGAGTTGGATGATTATGCTCTGTTAAGCTCGAACTCGAATGCTCTATTTCGCCGATGATGTTGTGGTTTATATAGGAGTTCGATCTCCTTTATTTGCGTTCGTCTAATATTTTCAGTATATAGCTTCGGCCATTCGATTTCGTTTGGATGTTGATGATTTCACTGACTTTTCAATTTCGTATAAATTGATACTTGACACTCACGGTTTTCATTTATGAATCGGTCAATTTTCTTGGCCACCACGATTTCGACTTGTTCATCTTGAGTACGGTCAGTTGTTCACGGCTTCATATTGATTTTGCTTGATGTTGTGCATGTAGTATCAAAAGGCAATGCATTTTCTGCTTCTACCTAGTCATTTCTATTGTCGTTTTTTGAATTCTTCGTAACTGTAGAGTCAAATTTTTCATCACCAACATTTCCTATTTCTGGCTTAACTTTTCCTGACTTCGACCTCTTTGTGTATTGGCTGCAGTTCTATGACTTCGACATTTACTGTCTTTGGTTGTGTTTGCACTGCATATTATCTCTGATCTTTTGGCACTGCCCTTGTAATTGACTTGAGAAATTTTGTGTTGTATTGAGTTATGATCATCCTGAAGTATATTTTGATAGAGCCATTGCATGACATTGTGGTCTGGTTCCTTGTTTCATTTGGTATGCTGTCGCTCTTTGTAGTTGCAGTGTTTGGATAGTTACGTGCACTCTGGTTGTCATGTATATAAAGCAGTGTTGTATTTCCTTATTGTCTTCATTGCATTGTCCACCGAACTTCGAGTCATGTAGTTCATGTGCAGTTTGCAGTTTACATTCACTTACGTACATTTGTTTGAGTGCGATCGAGTCTGGTGCTTGAATTTGGTCTTAGTATCATTGTTGCATTGATATTGCTGCTGCACTATGCAGTAGCCTTGTTTGTATATTTTGATGTTGTTGAGCCACTGTGCTTCGAGTATGTGTACTCGAGTCTGATCCGTGCATTTTTGCCATGTTGTAGCTTGATTCATGTATACACAGTTGGTAGCTGGACTCGGTCTCGTTTCATGTTGGCTTGAGTCTGGGCATGTGTACCATCTATGATACGTTGCTCCCGACTATTTTTCTGCATTTGGATTGGTTTTCGAATTGCATCTGAGTTGAATCGAGCTTGTAGCTCGGATTTGACATTGTGTCGAAAGTTGTGACATTATTTTATTGCACTTGAGTTGAGTCCGGTATTTTGGGTTTGACCTGTGCTCACCTGTCCCTGTAAATTTATCAAGTGCATATATCGGTGTGCATGGCATTGTGGCATATACAGTGATACACTGTGTATGTCAAAAGCTGTTCGTGTGCGATGAATTGAAAATTAAATTATGACGAACAACCCAAATAACTGAGGCAAATATTATTTTCAAAATCCACATTTTGTTTTATACTGCAAAAATATTTCCTTTTCGTTTTTACTGCGTCAATATTTATATTTGCAGATTGCTCAGATGCTGGATTCGATTTAGAGTGAAGTTGAAGATAAAATACGAGTTGAGTGAATGAGTGATATGTAGTGAGGTCAGATATAAAAGTGAAATTGTGATGTAATTGAATTTGTATTGTAATCAAAGTTGTATATGTATAGTGAGAGCTTGAATTTGTACTATTCAAAATTGTAATAAATATTTGTTTGAATAAAATTTCTGTTTGAATTCAAATTCTGTGTTATTTATTTTTATTCAGCAAATATTTATGAAAAATAAAATAGTACATTAACAAATACATTTACACGAATATATATATATATATATGTATGTTTATTATCATCAAACAAAAAATCATATAGTCGCATATTCAACAATCTCCCCCTTTTGATGATAACAACATATATTTAAGATTTTGAATATGTTAAATGTATTTGATCATTGATATACTCTAATTTCTCCCCCTATTTAAATGCTTCCTCTCTATACAAAGCTCCCCCTACATATATACATACAATTAAAAATATGCAAATGAGCCTAGATGCAAATGGAAAATATTTGACCTTTGCCTGATTTTATTTGACAAAATCTTAACTTTTCTCTCCCCCTTTTGTTATCAGCAAAAGAGTAATAGTGTTAGAGAAAATAGAGATAAAGTGATCGATATTAATCCAACATTAAAACTCAATTGAATATAAATATTAAATTTCAATAAAAAATCAAACAAAAATCATAAATACATTGTTAGGCGCATATTTCACTTTTAGAGTGATGGAAATGATGTCATCATATAAAACCATACAGTTGTGTCTATTTGTGATATATTTATATCAGTAATTTGAATATCTACTAACCATGCATAACCGTTAGGACTTTTAAATGAGATTAGTAGTATTACAATTTTATTTTTTAAAAAATGAATTCAAGTATCTTCTAACCATGCATAACCGTAAGGACTTTTAAATGGGATTAGAATCAACTTTTTTATTTTAAAAATCAATTTTGATATGCGTTCGTACGTGCATAACCGTGAGAACTTTTAAATGGGCATGGAAGCACATAACAAATTCCAAGTAATTCACCCATGCATAACTATAAGGACTGTTAAATGAGACTGAATACTTTGGATTTTATTTAATTTTATTATTATTTTATCTACTTTATAAAATTTTCTATTATTTAAAAATGTAAAATGAAAAATGAATGATTCCTGTTTAAAGTACCACATATTGACAAACTATATAGAATTTTGATGAGTGATGGCCGTTAGAAATATGATAGAAATAGAGATGGTCATGGAATTTTTACCAATAAAAGTTTTATAACTCTTGTTTAAATTTCTATATAAATTTACTAATTATACCGTCTCAAGTCATAATATATGATAAATATCAACACTCATCGCTTTTTCAATCACTATTTATCTTTTCGATAATTATTAGGGAGTTAGATTAGTCAAAATAGTCTTTTAAAATCAAATTCAAAAATAAATATGAAATTAATTTTTCAAAATAACTGATCTGAAAACATGGTCAAACATGATTTTCTTGAAGGGGTTATATGAGAAAAAATTCTGCTATTTGGAAATTATTTGAAATGAAAAATATGCAGATATTTTCTTTAAAAAACGATGCAGTTGCTAAATGTCTCAACAAAAATCACGTTCAACTTGTAATTTTTCTATCAACTAGATTACCAGTGTAATCTGCATCTGAATTTCTCTTTCAATCAAAATTATCACTAATTGAATTTGATAGACCATATCATAAAGTGTGCACCAAAAATTTCAAAATCAATTTTAATCGCTTTTTAAATGACATTTTCTTGAATTTGAATTGAAACTGTGTAAATAATCAAAAACCGTGAATATAGAGTTAGTCGTATTATAAACAAATGTATTATCATCCAACAAAACACTATTTTTAATCCAAACTAATATATCAAAGTAATTCAAAGAATCTAGAGATTTTTATAGTGTTTTTGGCATAAGAATATAATTGGCCAACAATTTTGAATAAATCAGAATCAAAATCATCATTATTTCATCATCTCATTATTGGCTGATTTAACTTAGATTACGGTGCACATTATCACATTTAATATATCGTTCAAATAAATATACCATTACATGTTTTACCTTTACGATATTTTTCGTTGTTGTCCATTGTGATTCTGTCACCTTTATACTAGGCTAAGGAACTTTTCTTTGTCAACCGTTGTGTTTCTAGAACAGCCAAAATCCAGAGAACACAGTTGTTGTTCCTTAGCCTGCCACTACACCTACACGATGAAAGATTTTTGTGACCTATTTGTTTTTATAGGTCCATGATTGTTAGTGGCAGAATATTTAGAAAAATAATTTTGTGGAGACCCAAAACTATTTATAATTGTGTTTGGGTCTATACGAACAAGTGATTGTGTCCATATTTTCTACAAATTGTGCACATAGAATTGACTTGATTAATATTGCTTTCAACATTTTCAGATTGATTATATCCAAGTCCTTGTCTAACTGTATTAATAGTTTGCTTTCCTAATAGCATATTCAATGATTTTTCACTTTTTGAAAATTTATCTAAATTCGTTGACAATTGTTGGACTTGTGTTTTGAGAGATTCATTTTCATTTAACAATTGTGTGCACTTTTTAATAGAATTTTCTCTCATAGTATTTTCACTTTCTTTCAAAATCAGAATTCCATTCTCAAGTGATTTTATATTAATTTCTGATTTTTTAATTTCTTCTTCAAATGTTGGACACTTATCACACTTAAGGATCCTACTTTGATAGGCTTTAACTAATTGGTCAAGTTGTTCATTTAATTCTATCAAAGTGTCTTTTTGTGATTCAAGTTTGGAATACTTCTCCCTAAGTCGTTCAATACAACCATTTACTTCGTGGAAATATATAAGTAATTCTGAGTGAGTGAGTTTTGATACCTCGCTTGGCTCGTCATCGTCGCTATCAGTTATATTTCCCTGAAGGCACATATCTGCTTTCTCACTCTCACTGCTAGAACTTTGATTATCTTCATCACTTGTATTCCACGTGGCTGCAAAACTTCTCCTTTTTGATTTCTTTTCAAAGTCACGTCAATTTAGAGGACAATTGGGCTTGATGTGTCTGGGTTGGTTGCACTTGTGGTAGATGATCTTCTGTTCTTCTGAGTAGTCTAGTGCTTTGGCTATTCTGCTTTTCACTTTTTGAATTTGAGCTGGATTTCCGTATTTGTAATTCCACTTTTTGAATTTCTTTATTAACAGCTCCAATTCTGCTGCTCCATCATCATCATCGTTATCATCATCACTTTCGGTTGTTCCTTTGAGCGCTATTGATTTCTTTCGAGAGTCATCTCCTTCACGCTCTTCCTTGAATTTCATTTCTAGTTCATAAGTGGTGAGATTTTTGATGAGTTCTTCAACTTTCATTGGTTTTAAATCTTTTGATTTTTGAATGGCAGTCACTTTTGATTCAAATCTTCGTGGAAAGACTCTGAGGATTTTTCGGACTATTTTAAATTCCGTGTATGATTTTTCGAGAGCTGCTGATTTGTATACGATATTGGAAAGTCGTCCATACATCTCTTTGACATTTTCTTCCTTCGCCATTGTGAAGTTCTCGTATTCGCTGCTTAACATGGCAAGGAGAGATTCTTTGACTTGAGATGTTCCTTCGTGAGTCACTTCTAGTGTGTGCCATATTTCCTGTGCAGTTAGACAATGTGAGACACGATTAAATTCAAATTGATCCAATGAACAGATAATAGAATTCATAGCTTTAACATTAGTATTTTGTAATTTATTTTCTAGTTCTGTCCATTGTTCCTTTGGTTTATCTATTTCCTGATTATCTACAGTTATAGTCGGTGCTCTATAACCTGTCTCAACAATATTCCAAGCGTCAATGGTTTTCAGAAAAATTTCCATCCTATTTTTCCAGTAAGCGTATTCACCATTGAACATTAGTGGTCTAACTATAGACTGACCCTTAACAAAAGCATTATTGAAAGAAGCCATTTTAAAAATTCAAATTTTTAAAACAAAAATTGGTTTTTGAAAAACTTTTTTTTTAAAACAAAAGTTGACTTCTATTCCTAGCTCTGATACCACTTGTAGGATCGATTTCACCCTAGAGGGGGGGTGAATAGGGTAATACTATTAATTATAAAAATTAATTGCAGAAGCTTATAAAATAATTTCAACACAGATTACAGAATAATAGCAGCACGGATAATAGCAGAATAATAAATGCGGAAATAGAACGACATAGAATTTACCCAGCTTCGGCAAAACCCTGCCTACATGCTGCCTACAAGGTTTCTACTAGAAATTAAGTAGTCACACGCTTACACACGTAAACTCGCGACACCCGCTAGTAACTAACCTAACTCTACGCTCAAAACCTTGCCACAACTCAGCCACTGAGTTGCGAATTCTCAAACTACGCCACGTAGTTTGTCTCCTAGTCACACGACTAGAAATTACAACGGTTTAAAATGGAAAATACAAATTTAAAACAATTTAAAAAACAAAATAAACCCTAATTGTAATTAAGAGCCTTATATAATTATAAACCCCAATATTAAAATAAAGGCCGGCCCCTTTCTCTTCTTTTATAATCTTTGGCCCGTTCCTTTGTGATAATGGCGGCTCTATTGATCGTTCCTCTTCCTTCAAAAATTAGGGCTTTTCGAAAATTCGAAGGATGTCGACTTTAAATATTCGATATATGATTCAGCATTCCCTTTTTTCAATCGATGGTCTCTTAGATTTGCTTCGACTGCTTCGAATTTAATTGAATTCGAGATGACTTCGGTATGTGATTTTTGCTCTTTTTCTTTTCTAATTGAATGCTTGATCTCAAATTTGTGATATGAGTTGGATGATTACGCTCTGTTAAGCTCGAACTTGAATGCTCTATTTCACTGATGATGTTGTGGTTTATATAGAAGTTCGATCTCCTTTATTTGCGTTCGTCTGATATTTTTAATATATAGCTTCGGCCATTCGATTTCGTTTGGATGTTGATGATTTCACTGACTTTTTCAATTTCGTATAAATTGGTACTTGACACTCACGTTTTGATTTATGGCTCGGTCAATTTTCTTGGCCACCACGATTTCGAGTTGTTCATCTTGAGTACGGTCAGTTGTTCACGGCTTCAAATTGATTTTGCTTGATGTTGTGCATGTAGTATCAAAAGGCAATGCATTTTCTACTTCAACCTAGTCATTTCTATTATCGTCTTTTGAATTCTTCGTAATTGTAGAGTCAAATTTTTTATCACCAACATTTCCTGTTTCTAGCTTAACTTTTCCTGACTTCGACCTCTTTGTGTATTGGCTGCAGTTCTATGACTTCGGCATTTACTGTCTTTGGTTGTGTTTGCACTGCATATTATCTCTGATCTTTTTGCACTGCCTCTATAATTGACTTGAGAACTTTTGTGTTGTATTGAGTTATGATCATCCTGAAGTATATTTTGATAGAGCCATTGCATGACATTGTGGTCTGGTTCCTTGTTTCATTTGGTATGTTGTTGCTCTTTGTAGTTGTAGTCTTTGGATAGTTACGTGCACTCTGGTTGTCATGTATATAAAGCAGTGTTGTATTTCCTTATAGTCTTCATTGCACTGTCCACCGAACTTCGAGTCATGTAGTTTATGTGCAGTTTGTAGTTAACATTCACTTACATACATTTTTTTGAGTGCGATCGAGTCTGGTGCATGAATTTGGTCTTAGTATCATTGTTGCACTGATATTGCTGTTGCACTATGCAGTAGCCTTGCTTGTATATTTTGATGTTGTTGAGCCACTGTGCTTCGAGTATGTGTACTCGAGTGTGATCTGTGCATTTTTGCCATGCTGTAGATTGATTTATGTATACACAGTTGGTAGCTGGACTTGGTCTTGTTTCATGTTGGCTTGAGTCTGTACTATCTATGATATGTTGCTCCCGATCATTTTACTGCTTTTGGATTGGTTTTCGAATTGCATCTGAGTTGAATCGAGCTTGTAGCTCGGATTTGACCTTGTGTCGAATGTTATGACATTATTTTATTGCACTTGAGTTGAATCCGGTATTTTGGGTTTGACCTGTGCTCACCTGTCCTTGTAAATTTATCAAGTGTATATATCGGTGTGCACGGCCTTGTGGCATATACAGCGATACTCTGTATATGTCACAAGTTGTTCGTGTATGATGAATTGAAAATTAAATGATGACGAACAACCCAAATAACTGAGGCAAATATTATTTTCAAAATCCACATTTTGTTTTATAATGCAAAAATATTTCCTTTTCAATTTTACTACGTCGATATTTATATTTGAAGATTGCTCGGATGCTGGATTTGATTTAGAGTGAAGTTGAAGATAAAATACGAGTTTAGTGAATGAGTGATATGTAGTGAGGTCAGATATAAAAGTGAAATTGTGATGCAATTGAATTTGTATTGTAATCAAAGTTGTATATGTATAGTGAGAGCTTGAATTTGTACTATTCAAAATTGTAATAAATATTTGTTTGAATAAAATTTCTGTTTGAATTCAAATTCTGTGTTATTTATTTTTATTCAGCAAATATTTATGAAAAATAAAATAGTACATTAACAAATACATTTACATGAATATATATATGTTTATTATCATCAAACAAAAAATCATATAGTCGCATATTCAACAATTAGCTGAGATTTCAATTAGTAAACCTTTTTTTAACTTAGCAATTAACCATAAATTTCATGTTATTGTAGGAGTGTCATGTTTACAACTTCAACATTTGCAACAACAAAAAAATGTTACGTTAATTGAGTTGTGAGTTCGGTAAGTTTTAATATCATACTAAAAATAAGAATATCGACATAACCTAATTTGTATTAGAGTAATCTGTGCATCCACATCCCAATGTTATAAATTATAAATTTATCATTTAAAAGTTGTAAAAAATGAAATTTTACTAAAAATGTATGATATTATTTTGAGATAAATGAATTACAAATCAAAAATATATTATTGTTTATGTTTACATTTTATGTTATGCGATCCATATATCTTTATATATGAATAAAAATAACAACTTTATCAACTTCGAGTGCGCGCGTGTGTCGCATGCATACTTAAGTCGATATATATTTTAAGATTTAATAGATGAATTATTAAGTATTAGTAAATTGAATTTATTTGAATGATTTAAAATAAAGACTACATAATTGGTTAAATACATGCATACGAGTAAAAAAATATTAGAAGAGAATTGTGAAGGGTTTGTAAGTAACTATGAGAATTTTAAATATAGGTGTTTAAAGTTAAAAATATATTTTTTCAATGCAATACCTGATAACTTCGTTGAGATAAACGAATTATAAAATAATTTTTTTATTGTTGTTGATGTATATAATTTATGTTATGTTATTTGTATATCTTTATATGCAAATAAAATTTTTGTTTTACCAGTTTGTTGATGCTGCTATAGTATATTGTTGGAATTTTCATATTTTAGAATTTACATGATGCATCGAATGTTAGATAACTGAGTTTATCAAATGGTTTAAAATTTTAATTATGTAATTAGTTTAATTGTATGGACTTAAATGTAAAATATTAGAAGAGAATTAAGAAAACATTTGTGAATAATCTTAGAAAATTTTCAAGGTAAGCATTTGATTATAAATTGGCACTAGAAGTTTAGTAGAACAATTATAAAGTGACAAATTACAAAAATTTAAAATTAAAATATCGAGAGAATATTAAGGAGAGCAAAGAAAACTCTTACAATTAATGAGAGAGCTTGCATTTCTTTTACTTTACTATTATTTAATAGATAGATGTTTGTAATTTTTGAACCTTTTGATCATTTAACTGATAATTTATTAAAATAAATAATTATACATTAAAGTTATTCTTATTGACTTTTATGTGATCGATATTTTTTTTATATCTGAATGAAAATTTGGTTTACACCATATAGTTACAATGATAGTGATATACTTGTTGACATTGTTATATATATATATGTATGTATGTATGTATGTATATATTATTTATTAGATAGATTAATAAATAATCAATTAATTTTGTTTAAACAATCTATAGTTAGATTATTTATTTAATTAAAAGTGGAAATTAGTTAAAAGGACAAACATATTACAAAAATTGTTACTGGGCCATGAGTTTAATTATTTGGACCTAAGGACCCGCCTTTTCTAACTAACCATCTGACATTGGTTTCATCTCTAGGGTTTTGCCAATTCTGGGTTTTGCAGTCGTTTTCATCTAAAATCATTTAAAATTCTTCATCCAAAACCGAAAGAAAAAACAAATTCACATAGATAATCACATTCAAAAAGACAAATCGACACACTCATTCGAATCGTTCGAAAATTCTAACGGAAACTAGGTCGAAATTTTCTCTGTCGACCAATAATCAGTCTCCTAGTTCTTCACTGTAATCGAAATCCCAAATTGTATCGTCAAAATTATCATTAGCTGCAATAAAGGCTAGGAAGACTAGAGAAATGGACAAGAAAAAACAAAAACAGGTATGATACTAAATTATTATATATATATTACCGATTTATAATTATTTCATAAGAAATGCTATATTATTTTGCATCCTTTTTACTCTAGCGACCGTTTTGTCATGTGGTTTTATCTTTATTGTCGAAACTTGTAGTATTACTGAATAATTTTGTCGAAATGTCAGTGATTTTAAGTTGTGGTTTTATATTATTTTTTCTGATTTCAGCAACAATGATTATGGTACTCATTTGATCTGAATTCAGATAGGTGATATCACTATATTTTAGTAACCAAATTAGATCACTCAAAGTTATTTTTGTTAACTTTCATCACTTTAAACCTGCTTTTTTCTACTAGTTGGATTTGACTAATTTATTAGATTTTACTCATTGATTTAATAAAAATGTTAAAACTAGTTATCATATTAATTCGATTTTAAAAACATTTTCTAACGGTACAGAAGTGCTAAATAACTGTAGCATTTTCAATAAAAATTAGCATCCATTAAAAATGCTAAGACAAGTTAGAACCATTTCCAATAATGCTAGAAAAACTAGCATTTAGGAAAAAATGCTAAGACTAGTTATCATCTTAATTTAATTTGGAAAAAAATCCATTAGTACAAAAATATGCTAAAACACTGTAGCATAGCTATTTTATGAATTAAAATCATTGCTAACTATGCTAAATAAATTAGCATCTGGTAAAAATGCTAAGACTAGTTATCATATTAATTCGATTTGGGTAAACATAATCTAATGGTGCAGAAATGCTAAATAACTGTAGCATTTCCAATAAAAATCAACATCCATTAAAAATGCTAAGACGAGTTACAATCATTTCCAAAAATTATCAAAAAATTAGCATTTACAAAAAATGCTAACACTAATTATCATCTTAAATTAACTTGGAAACAAAATCCATTGTTACAACAATATGCTAAAACACGATAGCATTATGATTTAGCTATTTTATGAATTAAATTGATTTCTAATTGTGCTAAATAAATTAGCATGTAGTAAAAATGCTAAAACTATTTATCATCTTAATTTAATTTGAAAACAGAATCCTCTGTACCAGTAAATGCTAAATCGCTGTAGCATTAAAGTTTAAGTATTGCATGAATTACAATCATGATTTAGGTATTGCATGAATTAGTATTGCATGAATTATCATCTTAATCTACTTTGTTAAACATATTCTTAAGTTTTAAAAAAATGCTAAATCACTGTAGTAGCATGGTTTAGGTATTGCTTATTGATGTTAAATTTTTTTCTTATTGTACCATCATCATTTATGTACTGTGCAAGTATACAAAATTAGTTTGCATAGATATAACTAACACAGTTTCTTTATTTGTATTTTTTAGGATATGAAATCTTCATTGCAAGCACAAGACGGTAAAAAACATAGAAGAAAGACAGCAGATAAGGAAACTATGTAGTATAGGTGTAGTTTATCCGCCTTGGTTAAAATGCTTGAAAAGATTAAAAAACAAAAGGTTTTACTGAAAATCAATTGAATTTTTTAAAACAAACACCTTTCTACAACTTTTTTAATGCTTTCTTTGAGGGTGATATAGGAAGTAAAAGCATTAGAAAATGTTCAAAAAATTTAGATGATTTAATGGACTCTTATTGTGTTGAAGAAGAGTGTTTTATTGTAGGAGAGAAAAAAATTAAAGATAACAACAGAAGACATTTCTTTAATTTTTGATTTACCCATGCAAGGAAAAAACATTTTTCCACTTCTTAAGGTTTCTTTTCAAAGCACACCAGAAAACTGCCAATAATTTGTTTTGAGAAACTTTGGCATAACTGATCATATAACAAGAGATATTAATATTCAAAAGATAAAGAACCAATTGGACAAAGAAATTCAAGAAGAAGAAAACGATTTACCAAAGTTTATCATCATTCTTTCTTTCATTACATTTTTTTCCTGACAATCAAAGAACGTTAAGTTGGGGATATCTCCAATATGCAATTGATTTGAAAAAAATGAATCAAGTTTCATGGCCTTTAAGCATTCACTATTATTTGATTAAAGCATTAAATTTTTTCAAGCAAAAACCAAGGAATATGTCAGGTTGCTCGATGATACCATTGGTAAGGATATTAATTTACATTCTACTATATTATAATAAATTGTGAAATAACATTTTATTTTTTATATATTAGTATTTTTTATGTGAACACGTGGACATAATGAAGCCAAGGAAGGAATGGTCAAAGGACTTAGCAAGATTTGCTAAATGGTCACTTAATGGGATGAAGAACATAGTCTCAAAAGACTATTTAAAGAATGTGCAAAGCAAAAAGGTATATACATCTAATATTGACTGTCACTTATTGTTTACATATAAACAGTAAAAAAAAGGCTAAATGAAGATAGAATTATATAAAAAATGGCTATATAGTGTTACCAATTTTTTTTTGGTGTAGTAGATTATGCAAACATACATATAAATAGAAAAAAAAATGTTAAATAGCATTATAACATAATATCCAGTGTACAAAGTTAGAACACAGAAAATAGTTTTTTTTACATATTTATTTATGATATTTATGCATTAAATTTCTAGGAAATTGTTACTTAGTTTATTATACTTAATTATGGAAGATGTTTGCAAAAATGATTTACATAATACTGAAACAGAATCATTAGTAGAAAATGCTACATAATTTTAGCATTAATAAAATATTTGATGCTCATTGCATATAGATCTCAATTGGACTCAAAAATACAACAGCCAAAGAAAGGCTATTGCTTGAATCTTCCAAATTGCAGTTGGCAATTATTGAAACAAAACATCAAAAAATTGAAACAAATGCCGAGGAAGAGTCAGAATTGAGTGAGAAAGAAAAACAAATTCAAACACAAATCTACCACATTAAACAGTTGGAAAATCATTTGCAACAAACAAAAAGAGATCTGTAGAAGGAAAAAGAAGTAAGAAAACAAAAGGAAAAGGAGTTAACTGTAATGGAGAAAGAAATTGAATTACTGAAATCAAAACTTCAACAATTTGAGAAAGAGGAACAAAAAAGAAAACTAAAGGAAGCTTTTGAAAGTATTAGCCCTCCATCATTCAAGTTGTTGAACAAACAGGTTTTTGAGATACAAGAAGAAGAAAACAAAGAAGAAGATATACAAGATGAAAAGAATGAAAGAAGAAGCCAGCGATTGAAAAAAATCTCACCCCCTTCAATGATTAAAAGACTAAAATCAAAAAAAAAGAAAGGCAAAAGTAGATCCTCATTATCAGTTTGAGATAGTGTACCACAACAAAAAAGTGAGAAGTGAAGATGACAGTGAAAAAAAAGAAGGAAAAAAGGAAGATAAAACAAGAAATGAGGATGAAGAAGGAGAAGAAGAAGATGGCCACAGTAAAGAAACTGAACAAATAAAAAATGAAGACAGAGAAAAAAAAAGATGAAAGAGAAGACAGTAAAGAAAATGATGGCACAAGTGAAAACAACAGTGGAGGAAATGAAGAAGAAACCAGTGAAGAAGACAATAAAGAAGATGAAGAGTATGAAGAAGAATATGCAAAGGAGAATAAAAAAATGAAGAAAAAACTTGCACAGATGATGAAGATGAGAAATTTATTGATGTGGATAATTACTCACCTGAAAGAAAGCAATATCGTCAAAGAAACATAGTAAAAAGCCACATTTTTCAAATGCTAGAAACACAGAAGAAGGATATAATAAGAGCTTTTTTTGCATGTGATGACACATCAAAATAAGTACTTCACATCTAGTAAAAACTTAAATAATTTCATTGGAATTATAGTTTTACAATAATTTGAAATTTACAAATTATATAGCACGGTAGCATGACAAAAAGATAATGGTAAGAAAGGAGGGATAACGGTGGTTCAATCCATGCTAGAAGCTTTGCTGTTTGAAGAATTTACAGATGGGCAGGTATGACATTTAAAAATGCTAACAATATCAACAAATTTTGACATTACAAAATGCTAACTAGCACTAGCACTGTGACATTCTTTTTCTAATGCATATTATTGATTGGTTTGTTGAAACTACACCAACATATGAACATAACTACATTTTCAGCACAATCATGACGGTAAACAATATTATTTTGCTTAGAAACTTAATATAATGAAAAAACCAAACTAATATTCAATTTTCATTTGCAACACGCATTACAAACAGAAACTGTAAATGTAATCCAATCATTAGTGTACTCAATAGTACAAAATATAGTATTGGATTCATTTACAGAGACTATATTTTTCCCCTTGCATTACATCAATCATTGGACATTGCTAACATTGGATTACAACCAAATGCAATGGTGCCATTATGATTCTTTAAGGCCCAGAAGATCAAAAACCGCATCAAATCAACACTACAAACAAGCTCAGCTATTTTTAAGACCATATTTTATAACAAATAAAAAAATGAAAAAATCTAACTCTATTTTTCCTTTTTTGTAACAGAGGAAAAAGATGGAGAAAATATTTCAAGAAAAGTGGAGAGAGAACAACATCTTGAATAAAGAAGTTGGTACAAAGACAATAAAGCAACCACGGTATCCACAATAAGACCTTTGCTCGTAAGCAGTATTAAGTTTTTAATTTTCTTCAAGTAAACTGCACATCTATCATACTAAAATTGCAATGCCATTATATTCAATGCATTAGAAAAAGGAAAAAAAAGATGGGATACAGTGTATGCTAAAAAAGTGCTAAATGGTAATAGCATAAATAAGTATAATGTAGTAAAGTATTAATGTTCATGTAAATGCTAAATAATCATAGCATTACAATATTGCACTGTTCAATAAAACCGAAAAATGTGACAGTTTACATTATGATTATGCAGTAGAAAATGTCATACTGTTAACAAAATAATTAATGATAATGACAGTAAAAATGTCTAATATATTTTAAAGTATTTTTATTGTTTAATGCTAAAAGACCATACCATTGTAATATTAAAGCACTGCCTTTTTAGTCCACTGATATGAAAAAACTCTTCATACATCCCTAAATGAATCCTAATTTTATATGTTAAGAGAAATACTAAATGGTTGTAGCATTACATCTTTCATACCAAATACTCGTTTAATCTACTAATTTGAAATCTACATCATAAATACCCATATAAGACTTTATATATCCAGCCTATGTTACTCAAGCAGACGTACAGTTCTTTTAACAGAACACAAGCATTAAATACCTACCGTGTAAAAATATTTTTTGTCTGTCTGTAATGATAAAATTATTAGCATAAATTGATTACTAGTTAACAAACAATTTTTGTCGTTTTTTTCTTTTTTAAATCAACAGGAATGACTGTGCTCTATTTGTCATGAAATTCATTCAACATTTGGACAAAGACTCAAACCTCCCCACCGATTACAGCAAAAAAGATATCAACCTCATGCGAGCTAAAATGGTGTATAATATACTAAATGATCCACATAGATGTTGGAATGTCATGGCTTTCTTTACAAATGCAACTCCTGAAGAAGCTGAAAAAGCAGTGAAGAGAAAGAACCAAAGTAAAAAGAAAATTTGAAGACTTGAAAATTTTGAAGAACTGATAATTGTAGTTAAATTTGAATTGCCTCAATTTAAGTTGAAGTACCGATTGTAGTTAAATATGAATTAGCTAAAGTAAAGATGAAGTCCTAACTGTAGTAGCATTGATACTTATATTTTGCTGAACTTCTAATTCAACTGGAATAGTGTTACTTCTTGCAAAGCTGTAATTTGTTATACGTATGTTCTATTAAATGTTTGCTTTTTTTGATATAGTTAGAATTTCATATTTTGTCAATAAAATGCATGATTTTGTTCCACTTCATCAAGCATTAGATTCATGTCACGTTTCAGATAGTGATACAATTTGGAAAATATACACTTTATTGAAGAAAATAATTTGGGCACCAATCTCGAATTTTTCTTCTGGCATAAAAATAAGGTGGGAGGAAATGATAGCTAAATTTTTCAAAGAAGATAGACAAGAAAAGTGGCTGTTATCAAGAATACCAAATGACACTGGGTTCGGATTGAAGAAAAAATACACGATGGAGAATGAATTCATGGTCATTACAGAAAAAGGTGTACAGAGATAAGTATCCCAATACTGCACATTGATGGTACAACTAAAGTAGATTTCACCAACCTTATAACATTTGAACAATGCTTAAAAAGTGAGAACAATTTCACAGCATATCCTACTTTATAAACAATCTAATAGATGCAGAGCATGTTACACTACCTAAACAGTGTGGGATCATCAATAATAGACTTGGTACTGATCAGAAAGTCGTGGACTTTTTTAGTAATCTCTATAGAAATATATATTTAGACAAAGAACCACATTATCTTTTTGCACTGTTTGGTTTTATAGGAAAATACCATGCAGAAAGTTGTGAAGTTTTGTAGACTGAAGAAAAAGTACCTACCTGACTACTATACAAAACCATG
This sequence comes from Allium cepa, assembly GCA_030765085.1. NCBI lineage: Eukaryota > Viridiplantae > Streptophyta > Magnoliopsida > Asparagales > Amaryllidaceae > Allium > Allium cepa. The sequence continues at coordinate 925,107,959 of CM060931.1, read as the reverse complement.
TTCTGGACTTTGCTTACTAATTTCAGTTATGGTAATTAAAATCACATTAGTACAGGTGTTCTTTACAATTTTTCTAGAGCTATACTAACATCACTTCATCTTTACTGTAATTTTTTTAGAGCAGCATCACAGAGTTTAGTAATCTATAACTGATAACCAAATATGGCAACCTTTCTACTATGTCATAAATAAAAAAGCTAAATACAAATAGCATTATTCTAATGAATTTCTCAATTAACAGAAAGCATCTGATCCTAACATATCAATATTTTTTCATCACATACAAATGAAAATATTATGCTCCACAAACAAAAAAAACCACAAAAAAAACTTCTTATTAAAACAATCAATCATCACAGTACACGTACTAGTATCAGAAATGAAAAAAAGTATGACTATATCAAATAAGTAAATAGTAAAGAAATACAAAGAATAAAATGACAGAAATGAAAGAAAAAAATAAAATTCAAATTTAAATCTTCATTGAAGCTTGACAATTCCTCTTGTTATGTCCAACTTGATTGCAATTAGTACATTTATTCAGCTTACTCCGAGAATAAGAAAAACCGCCATGTCTTTTAGTAGAAGGTCTTCCAACACCTCGAATTTCTTTAGGCGGTTTATTTGTGACTTCATCTCCACTAACAATTGGCTTACCAACATTAGGAATTGGATTGATAGCATATGCATAACTATATCTAAAAGCATCAGCTGTAAAATAATAATCCACATAATCATATACTGACTGCCTTGACCTATTCATACACTTGATAACATGTGCACATGGAAAACCTGTAACTTTCCACTGGTTACAAGCACACAATCTTTTTGAAGGATCAATATGATGTGATATTGGAGATCTAACTTCAAAAACGTTTTCCGAAGACCTATATGTATCCCACCCAAAACCTTCATTAACAAATTGCGACAACCGTTGCTCCATAACCGGACATAAAGTAGTAGTCCATTGATGACATTCTTCTCTCCTCTTCACCATTTGTTCCATTATTTTAACCCGGATTCCATCTAGACAAGATGTAATAGGCATAAATCTATCATCCACAATCCAAGAGTTAAAGCTTTCAGCCATATTAGATGAATATTCTCCATACCTGTTGCCTTGAAAAAGCAAATCAGTCCAATGTTCAAAAGGTTTATCATTTAAAAAATTAATTGCAGCAACACCACCAATTTCTTTAAACTTTAACAGATAGCGATCAAAATCATATGGATTTGAAGCTCGAGTCAAAAGTTTAAACAAATCAACAATAGAAGTATCACCCTTGCAAGCTTTAACTACTGAACCAATATTTTTCTCTATATGAAATGTGCAGTAGCTATGAAAAGAAGCTGGAAACACTTTTGGAACACCTAACAGCAAACCCCACTGGCGATCAGATATGAAAACTAATTCACGATCCTCACTAAGCATCTCTTTTAAATGCTCCAAAAACCAAGACCAATTTGACACATTCTCATGTGAAACTACTCCCATAGCAAGCGGAAAGAAGCCTGAAAAAATCAGTAATTTTTTTCAAATGCTAATACAAGAAAATAGTATACTAATATTAGTAAAGTATATTACTTTCACAACATAAAAATTCACATATTTACATGACTGCAAGAGTGAAAAAATAATATGATTAATCCTAAATTAATATAACATTATGTGTTTGATAATATAGGCATATAATATTCAGAATAATAATGCTAAAATATACTAGCACTATAACATGTAATAAGATATCAAATGCTAAATTCATGTAACATTATAATTTCATATAAAGTAACAATACAGTCAACATATAAATGTTAAAATGACAATGGAGTACTAACATATATCAACATCCACCAAATGTTACTATAGTACATAACTAAAACAATATACTAAACAACATATAGAAAAAAAAACAGAACAAAAAGCAAAAGTCAAACCTTAATTGCCATTTTTTGCTGTAGCAGCTAACAAAACACCTTGTCGGCCCTTCAAAAATGCCGCATCTAAAAATATCATGGGACGACAATGCCTAAAACCAAGTAAACAAGCCCTAAACCCAACGAAAATTCTTTCAAATTGATTGGTTGACGAATCCACATCCAAATCAACATAACTTCCTGGATTAGTTTTTTGTATAGCCTCTAGATAACAATTCAAATTATTGTAAGACATTGCATCATCTCTATAAATTTCCTTCAACGCCAATTGTTTTCCAGTGTATGCATAATACTAAGAAGGAGTGAAATTAAATTCTCTTCTGAAATCATTAATAATGTCTTTCGGTTTCTTCATCGGGACATCTCTAATTTGATCAATAATTAAAGATTTCACAAATCTACTAGTTATATGAACTTTCTTAACATCTCTTAACCCAGCACCACATGAATGTTCGAACATGTAAGTCCTAATAAAAAAGCGAATAAGATTTCCAGGATCTGAAGAAGCATACATGGTGAACTTACAACCTTCTTTAAACCACGAACAAATAACAGATATTCTTTCTGGAAAATTCTTAACAAAAATCAATTCACGCCCTTCTTTTATTTGATAAGCCATAAGAAACTCTCTAAAATCTTCAACACCAGCGAAACAATAACCAATAAAGTCCACAAGATTTAACTGAGATCCTTTCTTCATAATATCCTTCAAATAAGAACTTGACTCGCCACAAGATTTAATATTCAAACAACCACTAGAAACTGAACTGCTTTTATGATCAGAAGTAATTAATAAACTATTACCCAAATTGAACTCCAGTGCACAAATGGTTGACTTAACAGTAAAAACAAAATAAGAACATTTCTTGTATATTTGAAAGCATAGAATGGTATGCAAATCCAAATCAGTATCAACTGTGATAACCTTTTTTTCGAAACTATAGGATATACCAATAGAACAAGAGGTAAGATGCAGCCAATGTTCACAAATACTATTATTAAGCAAAGAACAAGTCATATCAAGTCTAACAGAGTAGCTATTTTCATCAAGTAAAAACAGTACAAGAATACTATCATCAACATTCCTGCCAAAGAAAAAAAGAGTGAAGTAAAAAGTTAAAAGGTAAGTAAAATGTAAAAGAATACCAACGTACAGTTAAATATAAATTGTGTTAGGATTAAAATACATTATGCACGAGACAACAACAGAAGAAAACGGTAAAATGAATATAAAATATTTTTATAACATCAAACAGTTTGAAAATGCTAAATGGACATAGTATAAAGCATAATAAAATCATACCCAATTTCGCCTCCCAATCTTGTACCCAAATCAGACATATTACATCCAAATAGTCTAAGAATTTCAAAACGATAGTAAAATAGTCAAAAAAAAAAAGAAAAGTAGCCAGATCAAGAACAAAATTCAAATCGACATAAAAAAATTAGGTTAAACTTACCTATGTTACCATACAGCAAGAACGCGCGTACAAAAAAAGATGAGAAATCCAAATCAGTACTCATTATGCAACGACATCTCAGAATTAAAATTTGCAAGATGATTTGAAAGAGAAAGAAACGAGGGAAAAGGAGAAGAAAGTAAAGAGAAATAAATAATGGTTGCTCGACGAATAAAATAAACATGTTTGGACTTCAGCCCAAAAAATCGAACGTGCGTTTTTTTAGCCCAAAAAACGAGTTGTTTGTCCTACAACCTATTTTCCACTAATTTGGGAATTTTTTGTAAAGGAAAAATGATTTAAATTTTTTATTTACAAGGACATGCACAAACAAATTGCTTCAAAAGGATAGGCCCAAAGCCCATTCGCATGTTAAAAATTTCTCCGTTTCCGTCTTATGTCTTCCTGGCCGATTTCAAATGCACTCGTCTTCAGAACAGTAAAGTAAAATTAAGAAAAAATGGCAAACGAAACAACAACAAAATCGGTACCTCCATCGAATCACAGACGTCAGAAAATAAATTGATTGCAGAGTTTGAGCATGAATCTAATGTCGTATCCCCTCAATCTGATGTTCGACAAAAACCTGATACCGTACCACCTCATCAATCGGATAATCGAGCCGATATTGAAAACCTAGAATGTGATTTTGATACCATAGCAGCTGCATCGAAAAATATTCAAGAAGCAAATATCGTACCTCCAGTAGAGACGCAGCATGAAAGATTATTAAAAAGAAAAATGGAAGAAGATATACAGCAAAAAAGGGAAAAAGGAACAAAAAGGAAACAGGAAGAAACAAGAACAGAAGAAAAGGTAAATGATATTATGAAATGAAGCTTAACAAAACCAATGTAGTTTTATTATGATACTATTGAACTATTTTTTACAGAAAACTGAAGGAACAATGCAGAAAAAAACACCTGGTGACAAATCAACTGTTCAACAAATGCCAAAAAGAGAATTAAGATCGAAGAAGAAAAATGACAAAATAATTCAGCAGCAACTTCAACAGGCAAGTAATACCATTAAATTATTAAACTGATAGTATTAAATCGTTAAATGTATTTTAATAGTGTTAATATGTTTAATAGGAAAAAACACAAACAAATAAGGGAAAACAAATAGCAGTTGGGCAATATGAAGATGATCAAGCAAACGCGATAAAACTACAAGCCATATCAGTTTTTAAAAATTTCATGTTCAAAAAGTGATACCTATGGTTTGTTTGGTAGAAAACAAAGTTTAGTTGGTTAAAAAATAGATTTGCTGAAAAACTGATACTAATATATTGATAGTAATAGTTAGTTAAAAAGCTTAGAAAACAATTGCCATTTGTTACAGAACTGATACTGATATATTGAAAATTTGATACCAAACATCTGTTAGAATTAACGTGATAATTTGTATTTATAGAAATTAAATTCAGCACACACATAAAAACTTATACCAAAAACCTACAGTAGTGATACCTATTGTCTAATGGTGTGTAGCCGATTTTTTTAGCTAACAAATTATTTCACCATCTTTTTTCTAGGAAAACTGATACTAAATTCTTACAAAATGGTACCTAGTATATATAATGTTTTTGTTCTTATATCAATGTTATAATTTTTCAGTAAAATGATATATATATTTCACAAAATGATACCCACTGTATAACAAACCGATACCTATATTTCAATGTAATTTACAACAAATATAACAAAAATGTAACATAAAAATTATACATACAATATGTTTCTTTAGAAATTAGTATGTAGCAGTTTTAGAAGTATTTCTGCCATAATTTGTTAAAAATTGATACCTACATTTAGCAAAAATGATACCGATTAGCTAGACAAAAATACCATATTTTATCTCATGTTGAAGAAAAACTGATACCACTATATACTGTTATATATTGTTTTGTTTCTATGCTGTTTCTTTTCACTAACAACTTAATGCCTTATTTTCATGAAATAGGATGATGATGATTTTGTCAATCCATCTAATAAAACCGTGCATACAACATCAAAACAAACAAAGAAACAGATAGCAAAATCTGAAAATGATAAGCCAGAAACTGCTTATAGATGTGGCTTACAAAGCTGTCTTCAAGATATTAAAACTGATAAAAGAAAAAAATGGACTGACCAAAAATCAATTAGACATCTTAAAGAAGACACCCTTTTACAACTTCTTCAAAGTCATCTATGAAGAAAAAATAACAATGAAAGAATGCAAAAAGCATCAATAAAACTTGGATGCTTTGTACAGCTGCTACTGTATGGAAACTGATACCTTCATCTTGGGAGAAGACAAGATGAAGGTCACTGCCAAAGATATAAGCTTGCTATTTGGGCTGTCATTAAAAGGAATAAACATAGAGCCAACAAAAAAAATGACGGCGAAAACCATTCTACCAGACTGCAAAGAGTTTGCAACTAGAAACTTTGACACATGTACATACATAACAAGAAATGTTGTGGAAAGAAGAATAAAACTAGAAATATCAAAAAGGAAAAAAGAAAATGAAGAAGATCTGCCTTTATTGATAATAATGCAAATACTATTGACATTTTTCTTTCCCAACAACCAACAAAAACTAAGATGGGGAATTCTACCATATTTGGTTGATAGTGAAACTCATGGCCAAAAACAATAGAGAAAATTTTTAGTAAATTTGTCAAAAAGTTTATCTCCAAGCCAAGAAACATGTCTGGATGTTCCATGCTTTCACTGGTAAGATGTGTTATGCAGAATATTATTAGTTTAAAAAAAAGTTATATTCAACATTCTTATCTAATTATATCTTTAAATGTTTATAGTATTGTATCTGTGAGAAAATGAACCTCATCCAACCTAGAAGGCAACTTGCTGAAGATTTACCGAGATTTGCACGATGGGATGTCAGAAAACTAAAAGACATTGTTGTGAAACAATTTTTGAATGATACAAAAGTTGGCAGTGTAAGTTAAAATTAATTCTTACTTACACTAGTGAGTATCAGTTTACATTTTATGTTTTCTCCATTTATAGTATCAGTTTGAACAAATACAATAATTATTTTGTGTATGCACATATCAAATATGCCTCTTTGCAGTATCAGTTTAGCTTCTGATTAGTATCAGTTTCAATGTGTACATTTAAATTTTTGTTTCCATAGTATCAATGTGTCCTCGCCATAGTACATCTTGTCCTCGGCATAGTACATCTTGTCATTTTGCACGGTATCAGCTATAATATACAATAATACTTGTTATCATTTTTAACACTGCACACAATCAATTAGTAAGTGTACATAGTATAAATTTCATTACTATTCTATTTTCTTCTATTAAACTAATCACTTAATCACTTATTAATGTCAGTTGTAACTTATAAGTTACAAAATAGTAAAATAGAACATTTGCATTTAAATTTAAAAAATTACTATTTCAATTACACAGGTAAAAGAAATAAGCACTATTCTTCCACATGAGCACAAGCTACTCCAAACAGCATCAAAAAAAGAAGAATCAAGCAAAAAAGAAAAGAGAACCAACGGAAAAAAAGAAAAAACGAAGATGCTGAAAAGAGTAGACAAAGTTTTGAAGATTTAGTAAGCCTTAATGTTTTGCAAATGCACATTAAAGATATGGAAGAAGAAGCTAAGAAAACAAAGAAGCAATTAGAGAAAGAAAAGAAGTTGAGGATAGAGGTTGAAAAAGAAAATTTGAAATTGAAAGAACAACTTAAAGAACTCAAATCAAGACTGGAAGAAAATGAAAAGAAAAATTTAGAAGCTGAACTAGAAAATAAGCACATGAAAGTTGAACATGACAACATTCTAAATGAACATGCGCATGAAGAAATAGAAATAGAAAACAGGGAAAAGAAATCCACAACTGAAAACAATGAAGGTGAGAATGAAGACAGAAATGCTGAGTCTAATGTTGAACAAGTGCACCAAACAAGTGTTGACACTAATACAAAACAAGTGCACCAAACAAGTGAAAAAAGAAAGTACATGCATGAAGACTGGAAAAGAAACTCAAGTGGATGAAAATGTGCTCCAACCAAATGAAGATAAAGATATGGACAAAGAAGAAAAAAGTGAAGACATATTGAACAAAACAAATGAAACAGTGTTGCAAACAAATGAAGATAAAACAGCACAAAAAGAAATAAAAGAGGCTCAAAAATTGGAAGAAGATACCACTAAAGAGAGCAAAGTTGCAAAATACACTGATGTAGTACTAGACTTAACACCTCCATCTTTCAATCTCAATATCACACAACAATTGCAAGAGGAAATAACAGAAAAGGACAAAGAAAACAAAGCAGCAAAACCTCCTGGTCGAAAAAGGAAACAAACTATGCATAAGCAATCTTCTTATGTGAAAAGAATAAAAACAAGAGAAAGGAAAAAAAAAGCCCCAGCTTTGAATATGGTCAGGGAATGAAAAAAAAAAGCAAAAAATAAAAATCTGAAGAAAATGAAAATGTAGAAAAACTGGAAGAAAATAAAAATGATGAAAAAGAAAGTGGAAAAGAGTCAATCCCAATTCCAATTCAAGTAGTAGAGCCAACACTATCAAATTTGGGACTAGGAAACTGCAGCAAAACTTTGGCATACTTGAATATAGAACAACAAAATACAATCAAAACTTTCTTTGTTATGACATCATCAAATGAGTAAGTTTACAAACATATATACAAATTTTGCTGGTTAAAATAATATTATATAATTAATATATGCCTTATTTTCTTAAAACAGAGATATAGCATGGACAGATAAAGACACAATTAGAGGAGGATGTACAATAACAAAAAAAGTACTACGACAACTTCTTGAAGAGAATGCCACACATGGATCGGTACACACTTTTTTTTTTTGCTTTATAATACTGCTACCAATAAAAATAATTACAAAAAATAATGTCTAGTAGCTATTTCCAGTGCTATTTATACCAAAACTGATGCCTACTTATAACCAAAAATGATACCTAAGTACTATATATTATAAAGTGGTGGTCTATTAGTTGAATGGTGTATTAACTGTCATGTATGACAAAATAAATACCAAAATAGTACAAAACTAATTTATTGTAGCAGTTGATATCAATTCATACTTTTGTTTTCTATTAGCAATTGATTTAATAGCATGTTTGAAAATGATACTAAGTCAGTGCAAAAATGATACCCAGAAGCTGTTTGATCGTATTACATTCTTATTTTTCTTGTAATTGGTAATATATATCACCATTAATAAAATAAAAGGTACTAATTATTATTGAATATTGTTTCACCAATAACAAAACTTACATTTTCTTGTTGTTAAAATAGATAATTGACTGGTATTTATCTAAATGTGGGCTGAAAGAGCACAACTATGCATTCACAACAATAATGACGGTAAATAAAACTTTAATATTCAAGAATATCATAAATGGTACATATATATTGAATTCTAACTTATTTTTTTATTTAACAGCAATTTATAGTTTTCAATATACATGGAATTATAAAATCTTTAGCGCTGTCTTTCCTTGAACAAATTATGGATGATGAATACACAGATGCTATATATTTCTCATTGCATTGTAAATACCATTGGACACTAGTAACTTTGACATACCCAACAATGCAATGGAGTCATCTAGATTCTAGACGTCCTAGAAGAAATTCTAATGAAAGAAACAACCCCAGGCTAAAGCAGACAATGATATTGGTATGATATATTTTTGTTATTAAGTAAAATAATTTAATTAAACAAATCGAACATTAACTAACTTTGTATTATTTTGTTTTCAATAAAGAAATAAAATTGAAGAAATGCTAAAAGAAATTTGGAAAAAGAAAAATATACAGGATAAGGAAGTAAAGGCAAATGAAATGCATCAAATACCATGTGCACAACAAGGATCAGACACGTAAGTTGTTTATGTTGTTCAAAATGATAGCTACTGACAGTTAAACTGACACTGTAAATTTTCTTTTAAACTAATACCTAGATACAAAAAACTGATACTGCAAATATTCTTTTAAACAGACTTGACTGTGGTATATACGTGATGATATTCATCATATCATTGAACAAAAGTCAATTACCACTAAAAATAGCCCCTGACAAATGCTGAAATCTAGAGCAAGAATTGCACATGAGATATTGACTGACAAAGAGCACTGCTGGAGCTTAGCAAAGTTCATGTCTAGTTTGGAAGAAGAAATATAACCTGTCAAGCAAAGAAGAAGCTGCCGAAATTGAGAATTTTGTGTGCTAAAGTATATCATTGTATTGTGTCACAATTAAATTTGATACTTATGATGTAATGATGCTCTATTGCAATTTGGAACTTGTGAAGTAATGATGTTCTGTTCTTAAAACAATGCTGATCTTACTTGTAAAAACAATGATAATCTCCTAGAATGATTTGTTGTAATTGATGTTCTTTTCTTTACCTGTTTTTTAATATTATAACAAAATTATATATTGGATGTTCAATCATGCAACTATTGATCCTACATAATATTATCAGTTTTATGATGCAGCTACCAGTTGTATAATAATGTTATAAGATTTTATACCATATATCAATACAAAACAGTAACTGGGTATCAGTTTTAATAACTAATACTATCAGTTTTACTAAAACTGGCACTCAACATACTTTATGAAACAACAATTAGAGCCAGTATCAGTTTTTGCTAATGCAACATATCATTATGATTATTTATTAGTACTACTGTCAATTGTAACACATATAATAATAATACAGAAAACTAATATTAAAAACTAACCAAAACTAATACTAAAGTCCTTTATATCCAATCAAACAAATATTATCTCCAACCAATAGAAAGCATGTATCAATTCAATCATTTTGTTAAATCAATTACACAATGATTATCAGATCCCATATACCATGCTATCAACATAATTATAAATAAGTGAAATATACAAAATTGAACAAAACTGATGTCACACAATGAAAAAATGATACCATATTTTATACCAACAGAATGTGTAAAATGATACTAGATAACTGATACAAACAGTATGCAAACAAATATCAAAACAAATGTTTGGAATAAATAAACAAATAAATAAACAGCAGAATTGATACTGTAAAAACATATAACTAATAATAAAGCTGATACTATCACTTATACTAAAAAGCTGAAATTAAAATCAATTTAATAGTATGCTACACTAAATACAAATTAATAACAAGGTTCAATGACAGTAAAGCACCAAAACAAGTCACACGTCCACTTATTATTCTGTACAAATTCAAAATGTAAAATCAAATCATATCCTCTTCAAAGCTTGACAATTCCGTTTATTATGACCAAATTGCTTGCACTCGCCACATCTATTTTGCTTGTTCTGAAAATATGAAAATCCTCCTTTGCGCTTAATTGATGGTCTACCAGCGCCACGTTTCTCCTTTGGTGGCTTGATAACATCTTGAATACTACCATCAACAATAGGCCCATCATAATTTGGAATAAGATTTATAGCATTGGCATAAGAACAGCGATAAGCATCAACAGTGAAATAATACTCAACAAAATCATATACAGACAACTTAGACTTGTTCATACACTTTATAGCATGAGCACAAGGAAATCCTGTAATTTTCCATTGGTTGCAACTACAAACACGTTCCTTCAAATCAACACAATGAGAGTTTGGAGATTTCACTTCAAAACAAAAATCAGAAGACTTATATACATCCCATCCAAATCCTTCTTCAATCAATTCACCTAAACGCAATTCCATAGAAGGACAAAGAGTTGTTTTCCACAAATGACAATCTTCTCTTCTTTTAACCATTTGTTTCATAACCTTAACACGAACACAAAGTAATAGGCAATGCTCGTTCATCTAAAATCCAATTATTAAAACTTTCTGCAACATTAGAACTATATTCACCATAACGTTTCCCTGGAAAAAATAAATCCACCCACTTATCAAATGGCTTGTCTTTTAAAAAATTTACACCAGCAACACGACCAATTTGACAGAACTTAGAATGCGCGCCTTCAAAGTCATAAAGATTAGAAGCTCTAGAATACATTTTGAAAAGATGAACAATAGACACATTTGCATTTTTGGCTTTAATAACTGAAAGAAGATTTTGTTCCATATGCAAATAGCAATAACTGTGATAAGCTACAGGAAAAACATCACGAACACCTGAAAGCAACCCTTGGTGACGATCTGACATAAAAACCAAAGTACGATTTTCTTGAAGCATTTGCTTTAAATGGTTCAAAAACCATGTCCAGTTATCCACATTTTCTATAGAAACAATACTCATAGCTAAAGGGAAGAAACCTGCAAATGAAAAAATAATTCGTAAAAAAGGTAAAATTAATAATGACCATAAATCTAAAACAATTCATGAAACTGATACTAACAGTAAAAAAAACTGATACCGAAAACCTGATACAACCATTATTAAAATATTGATAGAGAGGACATTATGCATATTAATCTTCATTCTAGCACAACAAAGTAACGAACATTAACATATATTATGACACAAAGAAAATTCCAATACTACACAACTGTATTTGATACCATATATTAACATACTTGAAACTGATACCAATATTATATACAAGCTGATACTAATCTCATGCTAACCAGTATAAAATTATGATATCAAATACAAACTTACAATTCAATGCAATGCAAATTCCAATACTACAAACTTGTTAGCTATAAATTATATATCTTAAAACTGATACCAACAAAATACAAATTATGATAACAAATTAATATTAATGCTAATGCCAACTATTATGATCTCAATACAAATAAATCAAAACTGAAAACAAAGACATGCCTTGATCACCATTTTTTGCAGTAGCACCCATCAACACACCAGGACGTCCCTTCAAGTGAGTGACATCTAAGAATATCATAGGACGACAATGCTTGAATCCAAGTAAACAAGCACCAAAAGCAATAACCACCCTCTCAAATTCATTACTACAAGGATCAACATCCATTTCAACATAACTTTCTGGATTAGACTTCTTCACTGCTTCCAAATACCAACTCAAATCATTATAAGACAAAGTATCATTACTATGCAACTCCATTAATGCAAGTTGTTTCCCATGATAAGCATAACCGTAAGACAACTGAACATTGTATTCTCTTCTAAAATCAACTATAATATCATTAGGCATTTTACTAGGACAATCACGGATCTCATCAATAATCAATGATTTAACAAACGAACTAGATATATGTGGATTATTCACATTTCTAACACCAGCTTCACAAGAATGATCAACAACCATATTTCTAATAAAAAACTTCTTCAAATCTTCAGAATCACAAGAAGCATAAACTTTGAAAAGACAACCATCCTTATATGAAGAGCAAATTACAGTAACTCTAGTAGCACAATTCTTCAAAAATATTAATTCATATCCTTTTTGAATTTGATACGCCATCAAAAAATCTCTAAAATGCTCAGCTCCTCCAAAACAAAAACCAGCAAAATCAGAAATGCATAATTTCGACTCTCTCCTCAACATATCTTTTAAATAACTTTTACCGTTAACAACATTTGAACATACAGATACAGTAGAAGATGAAAAAGCACGAACATAAGATGAACTTGAAATAGAAGCACCATCAACATATTCCAAATCAGAACCCTTAACCGTAACAGTAAAACCAAAGAAAGAACTTTTCTTTTATAACTGAAAACGAATTATGCTCTGAATATCAGAATCAGTGTCAACCATAATAACTTTGTCCTCAAGCACATGAGAAATCTGAATAGAAGAAGGAGTTAATTGAGACCAACATCGACATATCTCATTCTTCAAATCATACAAAGAGTAATCGATAGACAATCGAGTGCTAAAAGTGTTATTATTCAACACAAACAAACAAAGAAGATTGTTATCCTCACTGTAAAAAATAATAATAAAATAAACAATAGTAAAAATATGTTCAATATAGAACAGTAATTATTCAATTTCACAAAATTGATACCTACCGTATACAAAACTGATACCTAGTTACTGATAATAAAAAAATGATACTAAGAAAAAATAAAAATGATACCCCAAAACTGAAACTAAAATACGATACTTTTCCACTGTATCACAAATTTATATACAACCCAAGTAGTAATACTTTTCCAATCATCCCAATATTAATGCACGAAAATGCAAGATAAATAAAATGAAAAGCAAATTAAAATACAACACTGCATAAAGAAAAAAATAATAATAAAAAACCTGCTGCTACTTTCACAAGTTGCCATGGACGAACGAACAAAAAATGAGAACAATAACACTGCATATCAATTGTAAAAATGATCACAATTACAAATCATGGCCATTTTAAATCGAATAGAAAAAGGACAAAAAATACAGGAATATAAGCATACCTAATTAATACAATTTGAAGAAAAACGAGATCACGATACAAATATGAAAAGAACGATATCAACGACACGCACTGAAGGAGAAAATGATCGATGAACTACCATTAGCAGAAGGACGAAATTCAGATAACCGAATGAAATAGATCGATAATTTTATTGCGAGAGGGATATCTGACCGCAACTGAAAAATCTGACCGCAACTGAAAAATTTGATCGAAAGAAAGAAGAAGAAGCGCGCGAAAGTGGGCTGGAAAGAAAAAAAGATGTGGGCTATAAAGAAAAAAAGATAATTTGTCCTTTGAAAAAAAAATAGCGGCCTGTCCTATAGCAAAAAAAAGCCCTAAAACGTGTACTTGGGAAAAATTTCTGTTTAAATATACAGACTTGTATGTAAATTGTATATGTAGATTGAGAACGTTAAACTAAAAGTAGAAACATAAAGTGGAGGTTTTTAATTGTGAAACGACGATATAAAGTTAATAAAATATTGTAAATAATTTAAAAATAATAAATTTATGGGATTTTAGAATAAAATATTAATAAATATCGAGAGCGAATTTCAACCTCTTCGCTGTTATTTAATAGATAAAATTGGTGCAAATAAAATTGGTCCTCTTAATTCCTTGTTTTAGTTCCATCAGGCTCTCCTACAGTCACAGCCAAACACAGCCGCTGCCTCCGCCGCGAACTTGCTCACTGGACCCTCAACTGCATTGGGCCAAGACCACCTCCACTCCAGCTAGCACCTATGCATGAAGCTACCACCTCCTTTCTGATCAGTTTCAAGCTTCACTCCAAAACGACCGATGCATTTCTCCTCGGATCGAGAATCGACCACCGGACATCGCTATCTCTGGCGAACCCCTCCTCGTCCACTCCTCTGCTTTTCTTTGCCTACTCTCCCCTCCTTAATTCCAATCACGTGCCAACTTTCGAGCTCATAAGGCAACCTCCACCACTCCTCAACCATCAATCTTCTCTGACCAACGCTCCCAATGGCCAACGGACCCACCTTGAATGGCTGCTCCATCACCATAAGTGCTTACCGTGTAAGGATTTTGTGAAATTGACCGGTTTGTCGAGTGGAATTTTTGTGACAGCGCTGTTGGGATCGGTGGTAGATTGCATGTTGACATGTAGGTGTGTGAGCGGTGAAGATTCAGTCGATGCAAGTGCGATGAATTTGGTTGCATTGATAGTAGCAGTTGATGGCACAAATGAGTTCGATGGAGATGGAGATATACAGTTGTATGGAGATGCAATATTCGAGGCCATGTAGCAATCAAGATTGTGTAGATGGCTATATTTGGTATGGTAGCTTGTGATAAGGAGCTTTTCAATACATGGATAAAGCATTGATAGCAAATTCGTATAGATTTGTGTGAATCTTTGAAGCATGGATTGGATTGTGAATGCTAAGGCGGGTAATTCTCGTTACAGTTCTACGGAATAGATATTTGGTTCTATTGTTTGTTTATTGATGTCATGTTGTGTCATATGTTGAATTGACTGTTAGAAAATTGGGTTGATGACTTGGTCGCTAGATTGTGTTATGCATTGGGGATAAAACCTGCTAGAAATATACATTTATCACATAAAAGTACTCGTGCGAAGACTGTTAACACTAGCAGCCCATTAATTGGGATGATATTATTGGTTTCCTCCGGAAGTTTAATCTTATACTATAGTATTAAGCCAACTGTTATGTTGCTCACTTTAACTGTAAGGAGGCTTAGCATAAATACTTCCCTCAATGTATTATGATATTTCCCTTGAGAAAATTTACATTGGGTTTGTTATGGTTACCTTTGTGACATATAGACAGCTTCAGGTCAGACTGTACAATGCTACTATGGTAACACGACTTGAATCGTCTCATTTTGACTAGTGACTAGTGATGTGGAAGGCTTGCTATTTGGAAGTACAGCGATCAACGTGTTCGTTCAAAGTGCTCATTGGGTTGGTCATTCACATTTTTTTGAAGTTTGGTTGATGCTATAGAGTGGGAATAGGAGTCAATAGATATTTTGTGTTGGGTCAGTTTAATATGATGCATGCCGGAAACAATAAAATAGAAGAAGTAACGGTTTTCTGAAGTTCTGAGTTTTCTGATTTTTCATTATTAGACCTGCTGTGTATAATCACAAACCTGGCTGACTTGTAGGTTTTTTGCATCCATTCTCTTCTCCTTGGATCGTTAAGCTCAAAGCGATCAATTTGTTAGGTCCCGTATCAAAAATAGTCCCCGGGAACGAGATTTCTCATGGATTGAAGTTTGTTAGGCAGATTTTTAGAATTCCATGGCTTTTTGCAACTGTTTTGCTTTTTAAACTTGGGGATTGACTTCATGTCTTGTTTCAGACTTTAACATGTTCAGACATAATATTAAGACATGTATTTGACCCTTTTTTATGCTCATTACTATGATACATACATTTGGTGTTTGATAATGGTTGAAGAGATGGTTTTTCATAGTTTCGGAAAACTGTGCATCCATACTTGATCAAGTATTATATCAGGGAAATACAAGTATTTCACATCATTGATTTGAACTGAAGGTAATGAATTTTGGGAACTATTTTAAAAAATGTTTTTATAAGAGAGATGGAAAATGTTCTAAATATGTGAACCTGTCTAGAGGCTTGCCTCGACGAGCATATCTTGAGTTCAAGGGTTTTACTCCCATCTGTTGGTGTGGATAGTACCACGGATTCCGTAGTACCTATTGAGCAAATGCGGCAGTGGGTTCCCATCTAAGGATGTTCAATAGACGTTCAATTAGTGGACAAGTGATAAGAATTTAAACAAGGAAAATGTTCTAATTTGCTCACTTCATGCACGACCTAAGGATCATTCGACCATTAAATGCGATAATTTGAACATCTTGCAACCCTTTTGGTTTGTTTTGATCATCTAACATGAGAAGCGATATGTGATTATTGTGCGAAGAGGCGGCAGACTGTCCCTAATGTCTACTGTGTTTGACCTTGAGCGGTGGTGGTTACGTTGAGTGAAGAGGTGACATAGTTAGGGTAGGCGGACCCTAGATCGATCCTAACCACTCTGTTAGTGTTTAAGTTTATGTTGAGTGGGTATGCAACATACAGACTTTCAATGTTGCACTTCATACAACTAAGGGTAAGGGTTGGGGTGTATGATGCCTAGAAGGCTTTGATTTTGCCGCAAAGGCTCGTGTTATATGATGGTGTTGGAATTCCTTAAGAATAAGTTGAATGAAATATACAAAGTCCCACATCTCCAAATTGTGAGAGCTATATTGGTTTAAATATAGCTTTCTCATGAGAAGGTTGGGGGCCTGAGGCTCCCAAATGTATGCTTCGTTGTGAGGAGGGAGATTATGAATCACCACCGCGCACGCCGCCGTCCGACCGAACCGGGCCGGGCTCGGGTACGGGTCTAAAATGACCATTCTTTTGCTGGGCCATTGTTAACAATTTTTTGGGCTTCGCCTGAAACTGGGCTGGACCTGTAATATGAAGAGAAGCAGCAGGCGGGTAAAGTCGGATCGAGTTTTATTGGGTTCAAAAATAAAAAATAATAAACTCAAACCCAACCCAATCCAAGGTTCGGTTGGGTAATAATGCCAAAACTATCTCTTTTTTTTTTGGTTGGTTTAGATCGGGTTTGATTGGGTCATTATGATATTTTTCATCATCCACTTTCAATCCGAGACCCATCGTGTCCGGGTGTGGTTTGAGTCTCCTCGGGTCGGCTCAGTTCGCTGTGTGTAGCTCGGTTCAAACCTATGGTTTAGTAGCCGAGGACTTTGTTTTTAATTTTAAGATTTTTCTTCCGTTGATTTTATGGATCTTCAACATGAAGGCGTTTTTGAAATATTTATCATATTTGTGTTTTTTAAGAAATACTATTCTAGAGATTCTTTTGACTTCTATATTTGAGATTTTTAGTTCGTTTTTCAGATTTATACATGTGATGTATTGAATGATAAATTTTATTATTGTATCAGATGGACTTGTGTATATTGTGGAATGATAAATGTGAAGTTTCATTTGTACATATTTCCAAGATTTTACGTGTATATGGAAGGATTCACATCCCCTTAACATTAAATCCTCTAAAATCGCTGCACAAACTCTTCTATCATTTTTTCTTTCTTTCAAAACCATTCAATATTTTGTAGATGTGATCTTATAACGGTTAAGATCATCTTTACAAAAAGTTCATACCATTTTGAAACTTATAAATATGTCCAAGCAGTGTTATCAAGGCGCGATGTTGGGCGCAAAAAAGTGCAACGCGCAGCTGATGGGCTTTTTTGGGACTCAAGGCGCAGGTGATCATCAAAGCGTCGAAAAAGCGCAAAAGACCCTAAAGCACAAAAGGAGCAAAGCTATAAAAAAGCACACTTTTGTTTGATTTGAAATGAAATTACATATTTTTGTTGTTGTAGACTTAAGGTAAACGACTTTTCGACTACTTATCATGGTTTTAAATCTTCTATGTATCGCCCGAGATCTCCTCCGATATCTCCTTTTCACATTTAAACGAGACGAGACATCAGTTCTTCTCCATATCTCACTCGACACTCATCTCGTTCGAGATATTCAAATCTCACCCCATATATGTATCAAAATCTCAATCCGATACCTCGCCCGAAATTATAATTTTTTCTTATTTTCTATAATATTTTTTATTTTCATATCGATTCAAAAGAAACTACTTAATCCAATTATAATTTACCAACTTCTTGAACATATTCTTTACTTTTTATCTTAATGAGTTATAGCGAAAAGTTTCACTTTTTTATTATATTCAAATAAAAAGATATTATTCAATCATTACCAAACCAATTAAGCTATCACTCTTCTAAAAAATATTTCTTTTTTCATGTAAATCAAGTATGTTACCATTTTTATTTTTACTAAGAAAGTTATAACCGTTAAATAAATTTTCGACACATCAATTTTAGACACATAAGTACATCCGAGATATTCCCAAGATGCATTATGAAGCTCAAGATGTCAATCCGAGATGTACACCCGATATGTACTCATATCGTCCGAGATCTCCTCTAATACGAAATAACTTGTGTAAAAATTCCGAGACGGAACGTGACCGAAATCCGATATTTAAAACCTTGCTACTTATTTTGATTTGTGATGAACTTATGAACTTTTATTCTTAAAATTGCATGTGCAATTTTTAATTGCCAAAAAACTATGTATAATAGCACTTTTTAGCAGTGCTTTTTTGCCTTGACTACTTTGAGTCCAAGTCGTAAATCAATATAAACCATTTTTTAAATTGTTGCGGGCAATATAAATGTAGTTTCGATGTAGTTAAAAAGTTAAGATGTTTCAAAATTTGTGAAGATATAAATAGCAAATAGATTCTATCTGCAAATTTTTGTTTCATTCCAAATCGCACAAATAGATGAAGGAGATATTTCGAGGGATGTGTGTGCACGTGCATGTGTGTGGAGAGGAAGGGAGGGTGGGAGAGGTTTCAATGGCAAATGAGGGATCCTATTGAACATTCCATATATATACATATGTGTATGTATGTGTATGTGTACACCTCTTATGGCACACCCCTTATGCTACACCCCATTGATTTTTTGAATTAGACAATTCGCAATAAATCCAAAATTTTGGGATATGAGGCATATGTTGTCATATAATTGATGATCACCTTATTTTGGATTGTTTGGATAATTTTAAAAGTAATATTAAAATTAGAAGGTAAATGCAACGACTAATATTTAACATTTTAAACATGTTAGAAATTTCAAAATGATCACAAAATTTGTGTAAATGATGTTTGCAATGTTGATTGAACACCTCCAAAGTTTGGATTCATTTCAAAGTGTGAAACTCGAAAAAATTTAAAGGTGTAGTGTAGAGGTGTAGCATAAGAGGTGCAACCGATCCCTCATATACATTTTTGGTAAGCAATGTTTATTTTCGGCCGAGTCGTGAACTACGTCACTTTGTTGAAGACGTTTCGGCGATATGCTATATGATGCAAGCAGTTCGTATCAATCGCCGCTGCCTCTAGGATAAAACAGTCTCTCAAAAGTTTTTGTGGTATCGATTCATCTGCATGCACGAAACGATTCTGTTTGCACTCAAAAAATTGTTGCTCGAATATGAAACTTCATTTTTAAAAGCGGATCTAAAGCAAATGTAGTTCTTTCCGTTTCGTCTTCTTATCAGTTAAGAAGACGTAATAGCAAAAAAAGAACGTTGCTTGATAGGGGAAACGTGGTCTTGAAAACGGATCTGAGAGAATAACGGGTCAAAGACCATGAACGTTGTGTAACATTCTCCAATAAGGGTCTGGTCTGATTTGACCGTTCCAGCCCAGTCTAAAACGGTTAAAGAATTTTGTACCAAAAATAAGTGTTACACCACTACAAGCTCGAGCCCGGTCGAGTCGGTCGGTCGGCTCACACGCGTGTTGGTTAAGCATGGTCCCCTCCTCACAAAAGAGCATCATTGGGTACCCAAATGACCCAACTTAGCTTCTAAGAATCAAGTATAAATACTTGATTCTTTCATATAATCCCACAATGCGGGACTATTCATATTTCCATAATATGAGCCATTTCATACTTAGTCTGTTTTTTAAGAATTCACTTATTTTCAAACAACAATTTCCAACAATCCCCCACTTGAATTTTAAAAAAAAATATTTTCGAGCAATTTCTGAAAATATAAGATTGTGCATAAACAAAGGAGCCTTTCAACTTGAACCTTTGCATAGTGGATAAGATTCAATTTTTACTAGAGTGACACGTAGTCTTGAACTCTATTTCTAACATCAGACCACACACAATCTTTCTAGAGTGCAATCAAGTAAGTCCATGCATTTATGACCGTGCACGTCTATCGCAGTTTAATGAATGCTCTAGGAGTTTTGCCCAAAACTCCATAGGAAACGGCCAAATTTTCACATTCACACAGGTGAGTCTATTAAGAGTACTCTTAAAGGTAGATACTCCACTCCAAATGGAGTATAGATCTCATTAAGAGTTTCTATTAACTCATCCTCTAATCACTTCAGAAATACATGCTTCTATATGTCTAAAAATAGCATGTTCAACTCATATCATTTCACAACTTGTTCTTACCTATTGAACCTAGTTCTTGGGATCTTCAGTCATTAGGTCGGGTTTTCATTGTGCGTAACTCAACAGTCTAATCGCAATAGTTCCATTTTTCTAGAAGTCGTAAGGACTTTCTCTCTGACCAGTCTTTTCGTCAAAGGATCTACCAAATTCTCGTCACTATGTATGTTATCCACTCTAACAGCTTCTGAAGAGAGTAGCTCTCTGATAGTGTTGTGTTTACGACGCATCTGTTGTCTCTTACTGTTATAATAACGGTTCTGAACTGCTGCAATAGCTGCGATACTATCGCAATGGATCAACACAGCTGGTATCGGTTTTTCCCATAAAGGAACCT
The DNA here is from genome assembly GCA_030765085.1 of Allium cepa. NCBI lineage: Eukaryota > Viridiplantae > Streptophyta > Magnoliopsida > Asparagales > Amaryllidaceae > Allium > Allium cepa. The sequence goes on along the minus strand of CM060931.1, from coordinate 925,086,728 downwards.
CAGCTAGCAGATTTTTTAAGTACTCTGTTTCTTCGCTAGTTGTGGCTAGCGCTATCATCTCAGACTCCATAGTAGACTGAGCCAAAATAGTCTGTTTCTTGAATTTCAAGAAACAGCTCCACCAGCAATGCTAAAGATATAGCCACTGGTTGCTTTTGAATCATCAGATAAAAAATTCCAGTCTGCATCGGCGTAACCTTCAAGAACAGCCGGAAGCTTTTCATAATGTAACCCAAGATTCATGGTTCGTTTTAGGTATCTCATGACCCTATCAATAGCGTGTCAATGCTCTATATTAGGTCTACTAGTAAACCTATATAATAATCTGACGACATAGACAATGTTGGGTTTAGTACAATCAGTGACATACCGAAGGCTGCCAATGATGCTCGCATGATCAGACTGTCTTACACCTTCACCGATGTTCTTAAATAGCTTTATACTAGGATCATATGATGTACATACATGTTTACAGTCAAAGTAATTGTATCTCTTTAAAATCTTTTCAATATAATGAGATTGACCCAAAGAAAGTCCCTTTTCGGACCAAGTAATCTTAATGACAAGGATTATACTCGCTTCACCTAGGTTTTTCATATCAAAATTGGCACTTAACAAAGGTTTAACCGTGTTTATGGCATGAATGTTTGATCCAAAAATAAATAGATCATGTACATACAAACGTATTATAGTGCAAATGTCATTTTCAGATTTATAATAAATGCATTTGTCACTTTCATTAACTTTGAAATCATTTGAAATTATTAAGTTATCAAAATTTTCATGTCATTATTTAGGTGCTTGTTTTAAATCATATAATGATTTATCTAATTTGCAAACTTTATGTTCTTGACCAGGAATAACAAAGCCTTCATGTTGGTCCATACAAATTTCCTCTTTTAATTCACCATTTAAAAAGCAGTTTTAACATCCATTTGGTGTATAATTAAATTACGAATAGATGCTAATGAAATTAGTACTCGAATGGATGTGATTCTAGTTACAGCTGAAAAAGTATCAAAAAAGTCTATAGTTTTTCTTTGCCTAAAACCTTAAGCTACCAAACGGGCTTTATATTTTTCAACTGTTCCATCAGGTTTTAATTTCTTTTTAAGTACCCATTTACAGCTTATAGACTTAAAATCAAGTGGTAAATCTATTAAGTGTCAAGTCTTATTGGATTCCAAGGAATCCATCTCATCATTTATAGCCTCTTGCCAAAATCGGCATCTAATGAAGATAAGGCTTCTTGAAGGTTTGTAGGATCATCCTCTATAGTAAAAGTACACAAATCCGAGCCAAAATCTTTATCAATTCTTGCTCTTTTACTTCTTCTAGGTCCGATTTCAGAAGATTCATTAAGTTCTGTTCTAATAGGCACTGTTATTTGACGTGCCCCCATTATTCCTCAATTTAAAAGGAAATTTACTTTCATAAAAAACAGCATCAATAGATTCTATTATATTATGTGTATTCAGGTAATAAAATCTATAAAATCTATATGCTTTGCTATTAATAGCATAACCAATAAATACGCATTCGTATATTCTACTTGCTAATTTTATTCTTTTAGGGTCAGGTATACAAACATATGCCAAAAATCTTCAAGTTCTAAAGTAAGATACGTTCGGTTTATAGTTTCTTAAAATTTCAAAAGGTGAAATCTTACCTATTGATTTAGGGATTTTATTCAATACATAGCATACAGTCAATAAAATATCTCCCACCAATGTTTTGCTGCACCCGAATTTAATAAAATAGCTACAACTAATTCGGTAAAGGTCCTATTCTTTTTTTCAGTTTTACCATTCATTTCAGGTGAATAAGGCACGGTTCTCTCATGAATTATACCATGCAATTTATAGAAATCAAGAAATGGACTAGATTCATATTCTGTTCCTCTATCACTACGAAGTCTCTTAATTTTCTTATTAGATTGATTCTCGATATCAATTTTAAATAATTTAAACACATCAAATGCATCACTTTTATTTTTCATAAGATATACATAAGTGAAACCAGAGCCATCATCAATGACAATGATAAAATAACGGGGTCAATGTCTAGTCAAAGTGCCATCAAACTCACATATGTCAGAATGAATCAAGTCTAAGGGTTTAGAAATTCTATCAACTGATTTATGGGGTTTCTTAGTGATTTTTGCTTGACTACAGAATTCACATTTATCAAAATCAGTTTGTGACATTTTAAGAATCAAATTTAAGGTGATCATGTTATGAATTATACGTTTATGTACACGACATAATCTGGAGTGTCAAATATTAAAGTCACACAACATATAAGCAGAACTGGTTACTTTATTAGAATCAACATTAAGTCTAAACATACCCTCACAAGCATAACCCTTCCCTACAAACATGACTTTATCAGTTAAAGTACACATATCAGCCCCTATAACTTGAATAAAACCAGCCTTATTAAGAAGAAAACCAAAAACCAGATTCTTTCTCATCTCTGGAGTATGCATCGCATCTTTCAGAAGAACTGTCTTTCTAGAGGTAAACTTGATTTTCACATTTTCAATGCCAGCAACTGTAGTGGTGTGAGAATCTCCCAGCAGCACTTTCTAATCATCGACAGCCGTGTATGTACTGAACATAGCACGATCATAGCAGACATGGTTGGATGCACCAGTATCTACCCACCAACCCTCTGACCCACCAACAAGGTGAATGTCAGAAATCATAGCTGTCAGAGGCTCCTCAGCTAGATTAGTCTGTGGTGCAGAGCCTGGTCTGTTTTTACACTTGCGTGCCATATGACCTGGTTTTTCACAGTTGTAGCATAGAAAAAACTGTCCAGAGTCATTCTTTTGGGTCAGTTTATGCTGTCTCTTTTGGCTCCCTTGCGAGTTCTAATTCTATTTGTTGTGCTTGCAGCTCTGATTCTTAAAGTTTTCGGATTCGGTTTCAGAACTGCGGGCTTGGACATTTTAGTGTTGTTGGTGACAACAAGAACTTTCTCTTTATGGTCCTGCTTACGGGCCTCCTCCTTAATACAGAGGCGAGTGATCAAGCTCTCTAAGGAGAATTCCTTAGTCTTATGCCTAAGCACATTCTTAAAATCTTTCCAACCTGAGGGCAGTTTATCAATAATAACAGCAATATGAATTGTTCGTCCAAACTCATACCTTCAGAGATGATCTCATGAACAATTTTTTGAAGCTCATGAGACTGCATCTCTACTGACCTTTCATCCGTCATCTGATATTTCAGATAGCGGCTGACTGCATATTTCTTCGCTCCAGCCTCTTTCGTATCATACTTCTTTTGCAGCGCTTTGCAGATTTCTTTAGCTGTCTTGTCAGAATTGTAGTAGTTGCAGAGGTCATCACCGAGGCCGTTGAGTATGAAGTTCCGGCACAGGTAATCCTGCTCTGTCCAGTTCTGCAACTCCATTGATTTTTCTGTCCAGGTTTGCATCAGATCTGCATCTGCTTCGTCTGGTCTGTCCGGTAGCTGCGGTTTTTCGGTTGTCAGCACAGCCACCACTTTTCTCATGGTCATGAAGGATTCAATCTTCTGTTTCCAGTGTTTGAAGTGGTGACCCTCGAATTTGAAAGACGCAGTAGAGACCATCGGGACCTGGAAGAGCGAAGCGGGAGCAGCGACATCTAGATCTTCAGCGGAAGTCATCGTTGGTGGCATCGTCTTCAAATTGTTGGTAAATAATGTTTATCTTCGATTGAGTCGTGGACTACGTCACTTTGTTGAAGACGTTTCGGTGATCTGTTATATGGTGCAAACAGTTCGTATCAATCGCCGCTCCCTCTAGGATAAAACGGCCTCTCAAAAGTTTTTGTAGTATCAATTCGTCTGCACGCAGGAAACGATTCTGTTTGCACTCAAAAAATTGTTGCTCGAATCTAAAACTTTGTTTTTAAAAGCGGATCTGCAGCAGAAGTAGTTCTTTTTGTTTCGCCTTCTTATCAGTTAAGAAGGCGGAATAGAAAAAAAAACGTTGCTGGCTGGGGGAAACGTGGTCTTGAAAAACGGATCAAAGACAATGAACGTTTCAGTCCGGTCTAAAATGATTAAAGAATTTTGTACCAAAAATATAAGTGTTATACCACTACAAGCCCGAGCTCAGGTCGGTCGGTCGGTCGGCGCGCGTGTGTGATGGTCAAGCACGGTCTCCCTCATCACAAAATGTCATCGTTGGGTGTCCAAAGGGCCCAACTTAGCATCTAAGAGTCAAGTATAAATACTTGATTTTTCATATGATCCCACAATATGGGACTATTCATATTCTCATAACATGAGCCATTTCATACTTAGTCAATTTTTTAAAAATTCACTTATTTTCAAACAACAATTTCCAACATACACACACATATATACATCTACACTACATATGAAAGAGAGTTAGATTTCTTTCTTATAAACCTCCCTTCTATCCCCTTCGTCTTTTAATGCAAAATACTTCTGCAACGAGGTCGATTTTTGTAGATCTGTCATATCCATGAAGAAGATCATATACAGAAAATTTGGTATAATTTTGAAACTTCACCTTCAAAATTACAGTTCAAATCCACAGTTATAAATAAACATTTTTGACGTCCCATGCTGACTTGTGATTTTGAAGGGGTTAAAAGTTTCGAAATGATTCAAAATTTTGTATAGATGATCTTGCTAATGGCTATGACGCATCTACAAAAATACTTCATTCTGTATTTTTTTTATACCCAAAGATAGTTTGTTTTCCGTTTTCTAACACTACATGCCTTATTTTGTGGTGTATTTTTTTGAACATACCGAAATTTTATAAATTCAAATCCATGTAAATTGGTCTCTCTACATCCACAATCTCAATCACTTTCTTTTAATTTTATTCCAGCATGTTAATTGTGTGTCAATTATGTCTGGTGAAATTCAAGCTTTACACCCATTACCTCTTTAGGCCCTGGTCTGATACAGATTGCATATCTTAAGATCTTAGGTTAGGTGATAAAAACACAGATAGTACAGCAAAGTAGAACTTATAAAAATTAGATATGTTATCTTCATTACCTAGTTTTCTGATACTTAAATTCAAGCTGTTTCTTGTTGGGATGATATATAACAATGTTGGATTTGCCTATCATCATACAAATCACATATCTTTTATTATTTTAAGTTCCTGTGTTACTAATGATGATTGTTTTAAAATATAAAACAACAGGAGCAATGAAACTTTCAACCATTATCGCTCTAATAAGTTGGAGTCATTCAATGACAAAATAAAATATATAAAACATACCTACTTTTAAAGCATATTATTTTAAAAGAATGATACATGAGCAGAACATCATGGTAGCTTGCAGAGATATCTCCTCAATATTTTACGGTCAATTTGAGCCGTATTAACTATCTGGCAATACCATTCTACAATTTTATTCTATTAAAGCTCAGGAATATAATTGACTTTGTGAAAATAGTGAATAAGATATATAAAAGTCAGACTAGGCCATTGGCTGTTCAAAACTATATATAGTTGTATTCCTAGAATAACATATATAGTATAAGCCACTATGTTGTATGATTGTATCTAATACCGAGTAAACTGTGATATGATATATAGTTCTTTAAATGACCAACAGAGCTTGTTTTGTTACATTTAAGCTTTTATTTCTGGGAAAATCAATTCAAAATTTTAAAAGTTGAATTGGAGATATATGAGAAACATACGCAGCTGTGTCTTTTTGCTAAGCCTACTCTTCCAAATTTTCATCACTTATGCTGATCACACAGATGCAGATTCAAATGATGGTATAGTCTATATTAATTACTTCTTTGTATTTTGTTGCCGTACTAACGAAACTTTAAGGTAATCCACTATTTTATTTGAGATAATTAATAGTCTTAACAGTCTTTGGTCTAAACTTGTTTTACATGAAAGCTTTTGATTTCGATCTGATGTTATTCTGGTTGGTTATTGAACATATTCAGTCGTTAAATCATATGGATTATGTATGTTATATCAGAGACGGTAAGAATCATGATGATTGTGTTTATTAACACAAAATAAACTTCAGAGGCATGCATATCATAACAATCATGATGTAAACTTCCTAGTATTCAGATTTAAAGCAATTGTTCGGCTGTTCAATGATGCCAAAATTTGTCAAGTTTGGTCTGTCTAATGATTTTCCTATCCTTTCTAACACTTGTTCAGCTGCTGCACTCAAATCTTTGGCCAGTTTGTGGGAGAATACTCCATCCAGTTGGGTGGGGTCTGATCCATGCGCTGAAGCTTGGGTTGGAATACGATGTGCAGGCTCACGTGTCACCTCCATGTAACCAATCTTATATTCTTTGAAATTTATTTCAAATATTTATGTGATTGCATGTATTATACATCAGGCCGCTAATGTGCATCAAAATGCATTTTGTTAAATGAAGAACACTGTCAAGCTTGGGGATCAAAGGCAAACTTTCTGGAGATATTCAGTCCTTAACCGAGTTACGAGAGTTGTAAGTTGTTTCATTCTAAACATTTGTGTTCACACTACCTTTTTCCAAGTAATTGGAAGATATTATTTTCGTAGGGAAACAAATTAAGATGGTAATATTTTTACTTATGGCTTTGGCTATTTATGATAATTAAAGCTGCATTTTGGATTTTCAACGAAATTAAGAGTATCCAACAAATGTATTTACTATTTAGGCCACGTATTTACAAAATTATAGTAGTTAGTGCACTATCTACAAGACTAAGGTGCCTTAAATTTTGAAATCATTTTCCAGTTTTTAGTTTTGAGCTATTTTAACATTAACTATCATGAAATACGCTTAGTTTAATCAATTTGAAATTTGGTTTTCCAAAATGGAATCTTAGTAACTACATGGCTTTGTGTTTAAATGATTTAAATTTTTTATTTTCGATTATTTCTAGCTAGCATGTTTCTTCTAATATTGGTTAATTCTAGTTTAAACTTTTCAACTTTAAAACAAAGTGTATTCAATGTTTTCTTTTCGATTTATTTTACACTTTATATTTGTTTACAACCTTTTAAACTTGCTTTCCACCATTTAAATTGATTATGAAAACCTTCAAAATAAGAAGACAAATTTTCAGTTTTAGTGTTGAATCCATCAAAAGAAATTAGTGTTTTGCAAAGATAGATGAAGGATAGGCCCATACTATAAATCTAACTGAGCACAAACTATTGCAACTATTTACTTTCAATAATAGTTCTTCCCATTTAACGCATTTTAAATCACACACACACATGCTATATTTAAAAAATAAGTTGAAGGAATATCTATTTTCATTGTTATATGTAGGGACTTTGGACGATACATTCTTATTATTAATTCCAATAGGGAAAAAAAATTTCCATTCTCCATAATTATCTTTAAATCAAGTCCCTATCCGTAATTACTCTTCATATCTTCCTACTACATCCCTTATTAAAACTTTACACTTCATCTTAATTTAAATCTTTAAATTGCGATAACCTTTTGTAAAAGATTGGACTAACAAACCTTATTCACCATTAAATCATAAATTTTACGATTTCTCTTATGACAAACTCTAGACACATGTAAAAAATATTTTCATGAAAATCAAAATTTTATATTTTATATTTTTTTTTCATTGATGTTCTTCAAAGTAATGTTGCCCTCCGTGGGAGTTGAGGGGGTGTAGCCCTCTCGCAAGGGTATATCCTTGGAAGCACAACTATCAAATTTTAAGACAGCTGTCGCTGTCTAGGTTGAAGGGAGCTATAGCTGCTTCATTCAAAGAGAGCTGTAGCTGTTCATTCGAAAGCACCTAAAGTTGCCTTGTTTGAAGGCAAATATAAATGCCTTCATCGATGGTAGACAAAAGTTGTTTCAACCTAGGAACATGGCCTTCATAATATTAGAGTATAAAATACAAATTGTAAACTTAAAAATTAAGCAAACGCCAACAGTTTAGGCAGTTAAAACTTTGAATCGGAATTATGGCATATTAAAATTTTAGGTGTCTATGTTAAAGGCAGTTAAATATTAACCACTAAATGTTGATTAACACCCTTAAGTGAATTTTCTCCAGTTTATGATGATGTGTAGATAAATCACAAACAGCTATACTTATAAAAATTTATCATTTACGTTTCCCTCCCTCCCTATCCCTATCCCTATCCCTCTCCCACTCCCACTCCCGCTCCCTCCCCTCCTCCTCCCCCTCCCCCTCCCTCTCCCTCTCTTCCTCTCCCTCTCTCCCCCTATTCCTCTCCTTCTCCCTCCCCCCTTTTGTGTTCGTGCGTGCATTTACATGTGTGGAAGTCAATCACATTTATGCTACTTGTAATGTTGAACATACTGTTTTCAGTGCTGAGTATCTTGTACGTTCAATAAATAATTCATATAAGACAATTAAAGTTAATGGCTTTATAATTAAAATTTGTAACTGTCTTTGTTAAAAACTGCTAAAATATTAGCTGATTCAGTTCAAGACAATTACGAGATTTAGTTCAAGACAATTACGATGTTCATTACTTTTTAATTCCAGACAATTAGTTCCCATATACACATACATACATACACACACCCACACACACACACACACCCATACACATATACATACATATACGTGTGTATTTATATCAAAATCTACGGGGTGCGTGCGTGTGTATTCGATGGCTTGTATTGGTTCATGATTTTGAAGGAGTTAGAAGTTTCGAAACAAACCAAATTTTTGTGTAGACTAACTTGATAATAAAGAGATTATATCTACAAAATTATGTTTCATTTGAAAAAAATTCACACAAAAGGATGGAAGAATTAGGCAATGGATATTCACATTGTGATCTTGTATGCACATGGATATTCACAATCTAAAATGCATATCGAAGTGAACATGTTTTGGGTGTTTCAAGAAACTCAAAACTATGAACATCATGAAAATGATTTATCTAACATGACCTAAATTCTTTGGTAAATTAGTTTCTTTATATGGCGAACATTTATGACATGTCACATCTTTGATAGCTGGATTTGAGAATAATAAATTGTCTGACCAAAAAAGTTGGTTAGTATGTGCTTTATTTTCTCCATATGTGCCCAAAGGCAAATACACATATGAGTGATCTTATTCGTGTCGGTGGATTTTTTTTTAGGCACAATTTCTATGGGCAACTTATTAATCTTTGGTACACTATGGAAATGTATATTTATGCAGGGATCTATCTTACAATATTGGTCTAACCGGTGGAATCCCAGCTTCAATCGAGGCTCTGAGAAAACTAGAAAACTTGTAAGATACACTTGTACTATTACAGTAACTTTTTCTTCAATGCAATATTTTATAAGCAACGTTGTCATGGCAGGATACTGGTTGGCTGCAGGTTTTCTGGAGAAATACCACCTACAATAGGCTCTATGAAAAGTCTCGTCTTTCTGTTAAGATTTGTTATAAATGTTACTTGTACATACATGCATACGTGTGTGTACATACCATATACAACGCATGTGTATGACAATGGATTCCTCTGTTTCCGTATCTTTGTGCCCATGTGTCCCAATGCATCTCATCCACTCATTTTACTTTATTTGCATCAATCATTTTATTTATCAAATTAATGAATGACGATGATTGCATGAACACTTCCGGCGTATGTATGCGAGAACTTAAGATTTCTACTCATATGTATGAAATTTATCTTCATCGGTCAATATGTAATATATGGTTTGCCAATTTCTGCAGATCTTTAAATCTAAACAGATTTACTGGAAATATTCCTGCAACTATTGGAAACTTGTCAAAGCTGTACTGGCTAGATTTGGCTGATAACCAACTTACTGGAACATTGCCTGTGTCAAATGGAACTGCTCCTGGTCTTGATTTGTTAGTGCATACTAAACATTTGTATGTCTCACTTGCATAAGTTCAAATTTAACTCTTTAGTAATTTACCATCTCCATTCTCGATTTAACTATTTTAGCAACCTACTTGCATAAGTTCAAATTTAAATCTTTAGTAATTTACCATCTCCATTTTCTATTTAACTATTTTAGCAAGCTCAAAAGTTTATGCATTTGTGAATAAATTACAGCCACTTTGGAAATAATCAGCTTTCGGGTGAAATTCCTAGCAAACTTTTCAACTCTGAAATGGTTCTGATACACGTGTGAGTTTCTGAAGTTTTAACCCTTAAAGAGAAGTTTCCAGCATGTTAGCATTCAGTTGGTTCTCAGTTTAAAGTTGGGTTTTCTCTTTTATTCAGGCTTTTCGAAAACAACAAACTTACTGGAAGAATCCCTTCAACCTTCGGGCATGTTAAATCATTGGAAGTTGTGTGAGTATCTTGAAAATATAACCAACAAAATCACTGATGCAGATATGTAACTCTTATGAAATTTGCATGTATACTTATAGTCGATTAGATCGGAACTCTTTGTCAGGATCAGTGCCTTCCAATCTCAACAACCTCACAAAAGTTGCTGAACTGTTGGTGTCTTTTTTCTCCTTCCCATTCCATTATCTGTAAATTTAGCACATCAACTGATTCTGCATTATGTTTTCAGGCATCTTTCCAACAATAAACTCAGCGGGCCTTTACCAAATTTGACTGGAATGAATTTACTTCGTTACTTGTAAGTATTACCTACCAATATTTTTAATGGTTAGTACCTATCTCTACTATTAAGAATTTGGACATGCAATTTCAACCGTGACATTGTGAAATGACATAAATACTCCTACACATCATCGCTAATAATTAATGGAATTGATTGTATATGATTCGCAGATGTTTGTCATTTGGACCTTCGACAAAGTTGCATATATACTTTTTCAAGTTTTCATATTCCACTGCAACTCCACATCACGTGTATACACGTGCATATCGTGCGTGTCATATACTAGTAAAATTTAAGCTATTTTTTTTATTAACATTAGATAAAAATATTGAGTGAAAACTTTCTAACACATCACATCACACTCAACCCACTCTTTGTCACTACAAACCAGCGAAATGCAATAACAAGCTAAAATTTGAGTATTAATATTGTGTTAACTATCTTAATTAATGCTATAAATATACATATGAGTAGGGACATGAGCAACAACAGTTTTGATCCATCTGATGCACCAGCATGGTTCTCCTCTTTGCCATCTTTAACCACAATGTACACCTCTTTCTTTCTTGCAGTTTCTACTTTGATATGTATACCTCATTCGAATATTACCTATAATTTCACCTTCATTGCAGATATTTAGAAAATTTATTGATTGGAGGACAGGTTCCGGTGGGTTTATTTGGTTCCTCATTGCAGACTGTGTAAGTTATACTCTACCCTACTTAAAAGGAACCAAACTGCATCAAAATCATCGAATTTTGAACATAAACAAAAACCAATCTAACAATAACATCAGTTCGAACTTTTAGTTATCTCGTTCAGTTGTAATCAAGTCATTTTTATGCAGACATTTGAGATACAACCGTTTTAATGGAACTCTGAATGTCGGTTCTGACTTCAGTGACCAGCTTCAACTCATCGATTTGCGAAACAACATGATTGAACTAGTTACCATCGGAGGAGGTTATAGCAAAGATTTACTGTAAGGCACCTTTACAGTATTTAGTGTGCAGTAAATGAGTACTTAGTATATCATGTCATTCATATGATGTTATAATGAAACTAATTATCTTAATCTGATACACTGCGCTTTGTTCATTTTTACCTTTTAAAATGCAGGCTTATGTTTAATCCATTTTGTACTGAAAAAGGACAAGACCATCCGTACTGCAAGCTTCTGCCGAAATCAGTTCCTCCTTATTCTACTCCAGTAAACTGTGTGTCTACTTGTCCTTCAGAGCAACTTCTCAGCCCAAATTGCATATGTGCATTTCCATACTCTGGAACTTTAATTTTCAGAGCTCCTTCCTTTTCAAATTTGGCAAATCATACCATTTTTCAATCTCTAGAAGAATATTTGAAAAAATCATTCCAGAATAATAGCCTACCTGCAGATTCTGTCATCCTTCAGAATTCGTTTATGAATGCAGATAATTACTTGCAAATGAAGTTGGATATCTTTCCTGCTGGCAAAAGTCGATTTGATCAATATGACATTAGTAGGCTTGGATTCATTCTCAGCAATCAGACCTTTAAACCTCCACCTGGGTTTGGCCCTTTCTATTTCAGTGGAGTTCAGTATGACAATTTCCAAGGTAGCCTTATTCTCTTTTCCAATCAGTTTCAATATTTGAAGTCTTCTACCAAGACTTATGTTATTATTTCATATACAGTATCTACTACTGGTTCAAAAAAGTCAAACATACATATCATAATTGGAGCAGCAGCTGGTGCAGCGGTGCTTCTACTTGCAATCGTAATTGTAGCTGTCTGTCTTGGTCGGAAAAAGAAGAAATCTCAGATGCATAGAGAGCAAAGCCTGCCTTTTGGTAAAATAATTTCCAGAACAATCCATTTTCTTTGTTCATTATTCTTTAGTTCTTTTTAACTCTGATTCTGCTTTCTAAATTCTAGAATCTTGGGAACCATCAACAAGAACCGGTCAAGCTCCACAACTAAGTGGAGCAAGACAATTTTCTTTTCAAGAGATTAAAAAAATTACCAACAATTTTTCAGCAACCAATGATGTTGGAAGTGGTGGATATGGAAAGGTACTTCTTCTGTAACCTTTTAACTGAAGATGTTGTATTCTTCAATTGTATAACAGTGTGTCAAGCTCTTAAGAAAGCGAGAAAGTTTTATAGGTATACAGAGGAACACTTAGCGATGGACAACTAGTTGCTGTAAAAAGGGCTCAGCAGGATTCAATGCAAGGAGGACTTGAGTTCAAAACTGAGATTGAACTTCTGAGTAGAGTTCACCATATGAACCTTGTGAGTCTTATAGGTTTTTGTTTTGATCAAGGCGAACAAATGCTTATTTATGAGTACGTTGCGAATGGTTCACTTAAGGATAGTTTATCAGGTATCATCTGCATTGATTTCTTTTTTACAAGGCGATCCTTTAAAAGTTTAGTCTGCACATATATAATTAATGATGTTTCCCATTTAATCTTTATATTTAGGAATATCAGGTATTCGTTTAGACTGGAAAAGAAGACTGAGAGTGGCGTTAGGTACAGCTAGAGGTCTTTCATACCTTCACGAGCTTGCAAACCCTCCAATTGTACATAGAGACATAAAATCAAGCAATATTCTGTTAGATGATCGTATGAATGCAAAAGTGGGCGACTTTGGTCTCTCTAAACAGATGGGAAATGACAACAGAACTCATGTTACCACACAAGTCAAGGGGACTATGGTATGGAAAAAAAAAATAGCCCGCACAAAATTATGTATAAGATATATTAATATAGTCTTTTTTCCAGGGATACTTGGATCCTGAATATTACATGACTCAGCAACTAACTGAGAAAAGTGATGTGTATAGTTTTGGTGTTGTGCTGCTAGAACTCATAACAGGGAGAAAACCTATAGAGCGAGGGCGATATGTAGTAAGAGAGGTCAAAGCCAAGATGGACAGATCTAAGGATTTATATGGTCTAGATGACATAATAGATGAAGCTATTGGGTTAGGCAGTCTAGGTGGGTTTGAGAAATTTATCAACCTGGCAATGAAATGTGTGGCAGAATTGGGGTATGATCGACCTATGATGAGTGATGTAGTAAAGGAGCTTGAGGTGATAATGCAATTGAATGGCTTTAACGCTAGCAATGAATCTGTTTCTTCTTCGTCAGCTAGCTATGAAAAAACAAGCAAAACATCACGTCATCCGTATGGAAGTGAATCCGCTTTTGACTACAGTGTTGGGCTGCCACCCTCTGAAGTAGTACCTAAGTAAGTATCAACTTCATTTTCTTTCACATCTTTAGTAAGCTTGAGTATAGGAAAGAGCTAAATGACATCTCAAGGACAATCAACGCGCCCATTGGTTGTGGATTAAATCGTAGGAACAACTTGGAATGTTTATTTCGGTGAATAACATACAAATTCCTTTTGACCTCCATCTTTTACTAATTTAATACTATATCTTTATAAATAAAATAAAATGCTTTCACTGGATTTGACAGATGGAACTTCTATAAACAATCTCGCTTGACCCATGAAATTACCAATATTTTATCTGTACTTTTTCTTAATGGTGGCTAACTCTAAATTCTTCTACTTATACTAACCGCAAATCAACATGAACCGTCGATTAGATCATTTAATCTAACTCAAAAATTTCTCAGTCGTTACATACTTAGATCTAATTTATTTGTTTGGGTCATCCTAAATCACACTTAAAAACTGTTTTCTGATTAACCAAAACATAAAATTGACCATATTGCCTCCTCTGTTGCCAGAGCAATATATGTGTCTACCTGAAAACCTAGTAACCTAGATATTCTGATTTCTTTCACTTCCACTCTTCTACCCGTTTCCTCTCTGGGTAAGATACAAATTTTGACACCGTTATATTTGTCTTTACATTGCAAGTTCGAAAACTTCATCATGTCACGCATGCGTAGAGAAAAATCCGTTTTGAGGGTGATACTGCAAAGTATAGTGCCAACAGTTAAGTCAAGTAAGAGTACATCATGTAAGTTACATTTTTCAACATACATAATTTAGGCAGCAGAAATATAATACATCCATTGATTTTCAAGTCTTAATACATAAATTACATAGCACCATTATCCTACTACATTATATATTTACACGTCAAGTCACACCCGTCTTCACTACAAAATTTACATCAAAACCAATCTCAGCAAGTCTAACAATCCATGAGAGAATGTTTTTGGGAAGCATCATCAATCTTGGGTAGCTACCTAAACCATGATTCATGTTATATCAATCATGGATAAAACACGTCTTATTGAATTTATTAGTGCAACTCATTTGCCAATTCAAAAGCTTTTTATTTAACAGTAACGTCAATCATTTTCAAATTTTGACAACGATGGATAAATCGTGTTTATATAAAACATATACTGTATCAGCCTCATAATAAATCCAATCATAATGGTAACCGAGATTTCCATACCCAAACTAATTAGGCTGGTCAAAAGAAGGTAGAGCTCAATAATATATAATATATTGATTCCAAACATAACCATATCCATAATTTCCACGTCCAAACAAATTAGACTACAACGGACATCACACCACACAAAGAGTTTGTTATCTACTTCCTGTAGTCCATAGAGTTATAGCGCACTACTCGGAATAAATCCTCTCTACTGATGACCACAACAACCATGGATTTTGTTTCAGGATTATAACCTCAACTACCACAATGTGCGTATGTATCATCTCAGAGCACAAGAACTCAAAACACAACATACATAAAAGAAAAATTATTAACGATTAAAGTTCCCTCTAAGCTAAACTTGTTTTACACAATTAGAAGTTTGATCATCATGCTAGAGGTGATTCTGGTTGACCATGAATATCAGTCATAGCTTAGTTTGTCTAAATTTTAGGGCCAGTATACCAAATAATTTTACATAAACAAAATACTAAATTGTGGTTGGTTAAAATAGTTTGTAAACAAACTTGGCTTCATCAAAAATAGAAATCCATCGAGTAAATATAGTGTTAAAGATCTTGATGTGCGAAGTTGCCAACTGATCCATCATCCAGACCAGAAATTATCTACCACTTTGTAGGAAGTTT
Source organism: Allium cepa (assembly GCA_030765085.1). NCBI lineage: Eukaryota > Viridiplantae > Streptophyta > Magnoliopsida > Asparagales > Amaryllidaceae > Allium > Allium cepa. The sequence goes on along the minus strand of CM060931.1, from coordinate 925,071,099 downwards.
TTGAATCTGTAAATCAACTGACCTGAAAAAGTGTGATATACCAAATGATTGAAAATTTGAATAGGTGTTTAATCTACTTGATTTTATCGAAAACAAACATGTATACTGAAAGTCATAATTAAAATACCAAGAACACTTTCACTGTTATGGAACAATGGGGAAAAGTTTACTTCATTCGAGCTAGTAAATCAGTTTTTAACACTGTATTTCGAACAAGTTTGTCTTCGTTATAAACTTATAAGTAAAACAAAAGTTGGGCTGAAATGCCAGAAAGGGCTGAGGGTTCTTTAATTCATCGGTATGAACATTGATATAAAATATAAACATATCCTCAAACTAATTAACATAGAACCTAGTTCGGATCAAAGATGAAATGACACAAATTGGATAGTTTTTCTCATCTTGTTAGTCTCAACAAGATGTCCTTAGTTGATTTTCTTCTCCGAAACTTTTGGATTAACCTTCTTACCCGCTGCCTTCCTTCTTACTCTTAGTTAATTTAGTTACTCAAATTTTTGCATGAGGGTTTGCAATACATCAACCATTATCATCAACTATCTGGTCTATTTTCTCTAAATGGATGGAGACCACATGAATTCTCATTTTTTCAGCAAGTTTCTATCTTGAGTCATACATTTAGTCAGTTTTACTCTTTTTATTCATTTTTAATATTTTTCAGTTTATTTAGATCTTTTTTTTTAATTTCATTTCTATGTAGTTATTATCTTCTCTCAATGATGAGTCTTTATATCTCTTTTGTATGTATCCATATAATTTAGGAATTGTTAAAAGGAGATGAGAAATGGACAAAGGGACAATATAATAAAGGGAAATTGCAATGAAGAGAAAAATGGATAAAGGGAGAAATATCTACTGTTGTTTGATTAAAAAATAGCAATCCGTCCTCTCCCAAAAACACTCCTCTCATTTTCCTTTTTTCTTGTTAAGAAAACATGAACCCATTCCCCATGCCAATGGCAATCATATGTAATTTCACTAATGTTTCACCATCTATCAAAAATCTTACCATCTTTCCACTCTTGAACCACCAATTTTCCACCTCTTACACCGTTCTACCGCTCCCCCATATTTCCTAAGTCATATCCATCCCCAACAGCCTCATTTTGAAGAATTTCTAGTTATTAATTTTTGTTTTGAATTGGAAAATGCATTACCGATGTCTTAAATAGACAGAAACTTATTAATATCTTTAGATATCTAGATGGAGATATTGATTCATTTTTCTCCATGATCCTCAATTTTTAACAATTTATTTTGTTTAACTGAAATATAAAGCACTGAAATATGGAATCGTGGTTTACATGGAATGACTTTGGTGGTATGATTCAGTAATAGTAAAGAAGACAATAAAAATAATTACAAAAATGTGAAATCGTTGATTATGTTCATTTTTATAAGGGAAGAATAATGATTAAATCCTCTCCTTAATGAAAAATCTAATTGAATTTTTTCTTCTTCGTCATTCAAACACTCATTTCTCTTTAGTAATTCTCATAATTTATGTGTCAACTTTCTCTAAGTTTCTCACTTAAGCGTCACTTTTTTTTAAGAAACTAGTTAGCAATAGTATTTTTCTCATTTACATCATGGACATGAATCACATACGAAACATGCAAAATTTCAAGCGTCGCAAGTAAAATATTAAAAAATACACGAGGGCCGTGGGTTGTGATAAAACACATGACTTCATGGTCACAATTTCTCATTGATTTTCTACTTTCAATGTGTCCCTACTTACAATGCTTTTTAGCCCTATAGGACATGACTCTTGTATCTTGGGGTGCCTAGGCTTCATGGCTTTCTTAGCTTCTACGATATCCTTGCATCTTGGTGCCTTGACATCATAGCATCTTAGCCTCCAACCATTATAGCATCCTAACATCCCGATCTCCTACCCTTTTGTAAATATAAATTATGAAAAGATAAAGGATTGAATGAAATCCCCTAATCAAGAAGAAAAATCCACACTTTGATGATCAAATTAGAGAGTTGCAACAAAACAACCATTCTGACATCCTAACACCTTGATCTTTTGCCCTTGTGTAAACATAAATTGAGAAAAGAAAAAGGATTGAATGAAATCCCCAAATCAAAAACTTTCGATGATCATACTAGAGTCGCAACAAAACAAGATATGTGGTTATCTCAACCTTCATACATAATTTTCTTATGCGCACATGATTGTTGTGTAGGCAAGCATACTAATTCATATTACCATCACACTCAAAATTTGTGCAATTTGTGATTATAATAATGCACTCCAACTCCAATTCATACCGTCCAACTACAGTACTTTTATCCCCACCTTCACTTAGATCAGACTATGCCTATGTGTATGTCCTCCACCAGTCGATCGTGCATTTAGACACATTTGAAAATGTTTGTAGTACCATAAAGATTTTCATATAGCCTGTATGAGTTTCCTTTGATCCTCCTTGTTGCTCCATGTTAATCCAATTAAGATAATTTCTCCACCATAATTTGGTAATGTCACCTCATTCTCATCATTGAGCATTTGCTAAAACGGTTTAATTGTATTTGAATCGTGCAACAATATAATGAGATCACTAACTATTCAATGATGAACTCATTAAAATCAATATATGTCTTTTAAACCATTTTACGTTCAGTTGCCAATCGGTTCTTAATAACTTAAAATTATTGAAGCATTCAGTGATTAATTCATCTTCATTTAACTTTGACTAATATTCGCAATAAAAAGGACTTTTTGTTGTCATTTTATTCCCACAAACATTTTTTAAAGGTTCACTTATCAAGGCTTGAGCCTGTAAACTCTAAGAAAGTAAACACTAGACCCACAATACATATTTTAGGTAAATTTTAAGATATTATGTCGGTTGCCTTTATCAGTTTGAACTCTTCACTTCTTTTTATCCAATTAACCAATTGAATCGTTTTATGGGTTTTATTCGTAAAGTATACGCTATATTTCATTTTTAACAAGAAAAATCCAAGTTATCAAAAAAATTCAGTTAGGGTCTCAAATTGTTTTTCCATCTGGAGTGATCAGTTTACTTCATTCATATCATTCCATTTCTTTTTATTATTTTTCAATGGTTTATGAAGATACATCTAAGTTTATCTCCATTTTTTTTTCATGAAAGATGTGTATTGAGGAGGGGTGGATTTGGAGATTTTACCGAGAGGGGGCTTAAAATATTTTATGTCAATAAAGAAATATAACATAAAAATTTATGGACAATAGAGAAATAATGGGTGAAATTGAATTTCTGTTATCCTCATGATCAGGCATATCAGGCAAAGTCTATTTAAACCTCAAAATATTATGTTACCTCTTTGATTTTTAAAGAAATACATTGATCAAATGTTAGAATTTAAATATACTTTAGGATTAATTAATCATGAAACCCTAAATCTGAATATGTGATCCATATTGATTTAATTGAGAAAAAATCATAGAAAGCTAAATAAATTAGCGGAAGTCATACTTGAATCCATAGTTGCTGATTGAAAGAGAAGAATTGGTTTGATCTTTCAAATTGACAAAAACCCTAAATCTGAATTATCTTCATACAAGAGATTGAGAGAATAACTAGAACTTTGTGTAACTTGGGACCATAACATTCTAGTTTGGCTCTTCAACAAATTAGAATTGCCTCGGTATCTACATATTAATACCATGACAATTATATCTTTAAGCCTCTTAGCTTTAATTCAAAATTTAATCATTTTAATTAGGCTTTACACAAGATAGCACAACACGTTTTACTTTACATTTGTGGTCCGTATGTTTAATATTCCAACGATCTTTTCTTGGGCCACATATGTAATAACCTTATAAATATGTTTTTATGAGTTCATAAATTTTCTATTTATAACATAAGATGTATCCGAAATAATCTCGTCGATTAACCATGTTGACAAAGGATCAGAGCGGTCTTCATTAACTTATCATAATTAAACCCATCAATAGTCACATACATCAAGACAATCAAATGAAATAGATCAATCATGGATGTACATGGAAATTATATGAAATGTGATCCGTACATGTTTATTTCCATCTGGTTATATTTTGTGAGATCAAAACGTTCAATATTTGAATAATATAGAGTGCACAAATTTTTTTATTACTTTATTTCTAGCTAGAAAAAAGTACTTAATATATCCGTAACTAAAACATAAAGCAATGTGTCATATGACTATGTCAAGTACAAACTCCTCCTGAACCAAAATATCTTTACATAGAAGTACACCAATTGAGCAACATGCTCACAAAAAACCTTGAGTGATAATCCTTTTATAAGCGGATTTGTCATAATGGAGTTGATCAAAATATGCTCTATGAATTACTATCTATTTTGCACTCTTCCCATATTGGAAAATAATATGTTGTTTTTTGTCACAATACTACTTTAATGATCTTTCATTTTCTTTTTTTAATATTCCAGTGATAAAAAAATTCAATTATTTTCCATCGTTGGATGCCCTATAACAGAAAATAAACTTTAGTTCCATAGTAGAGTATTGTATTAGTGTCTGTACGACTTCACCTAAAAAAAATTACCTGAAGTGGATCTTTTGTATTCTTGACATCCAAAATATTCGAATTGTAATGCTTCATGATCTCCAACCAATTCGATCTTTTATCTGTGAGCATATAATTTTTTTGTTCCTTAAATATATCTCCTAACCATTTTGGTTACTAATCAATGATCCACTTTCAATGTCAGTAAAACATCTGCCAAATAATACAGGTAATATCTACATATTTATATGTCTTAGCATGCATTAAACTTCATAGCATAAATGCACGAGGAATCTTTTGCATTTCTTTGGATTTAAATATGTTCTTGTATTACTATATAAGCAACATTTGTCTCTTTTGGCAAAAGAGAATAAATTGATTTGCAACTTGCATACAAAACCTTTTTAAGCACTTATCTGCTTAGCTCTTTTGTGATAATCTAAATATCACCTCATGAATAATAATGGTGTATTTGAATCTCTAATACAAAAGAGTAATCCATAAGTGGATTTCTTACCTTGTTTCATTAATGTCTCCATTGAGAAAAGAACTTTAATATTCTTTCGATATTGCTCAAAATTATAATCTTCAACCAAGTTCTAAATTAATTCTAAAGAGTATTTTAGTGAAACCAAAGAAAAAGTATCTTTAAAAGGAAAACATTATTTTTCTTTTGAGTATAGTTTTCTCTATAACGAGCCTTGTACCTTTCCACATTATTTGCTTAAAAAGGTTTCGAATAGTTATTCAAAACCAATAATCTTGTTACCTTAAAGTAGGAGAAAAAATCTCAAATTTTTTTGTCCTATATCTCTTTAAAAGAAATATCGTTTTCCTTTTGAGTATAATCTTTCTATAACGAGTTTTATACATTTCCACGTTACTTATTTAATTCCTTTTGGTTTTGAACAGTTATTTATAACCAATCCTCTTTTTACCTTAAGGTAGGGAGAAAAATCTCAAACTTTATTGTCCTTTATAGATTTACATTATATATTCATATCTTAAATCCACTTTTCAAATTAATCTCTTGCATGGATTAATGTGTCTAGTGGATTGTATACTATCTAACTTGTGTATAATATGCAAGTATATAAATCAATGCATTAGTAGACAATAAATAGTAAAATATAAAAAGTGTGCAAATCAGAGTTTTTATACTGGTTCGAACCTCCTGTCATATGTTCAGTCCCGAAGTTTCTCTTCGGTATTTCTTTTAAACAAAATACTCTCACTTCGCCCGAAGGAATAAGCTTAATACAAAAGTATCTTTGACAATCTTGTGTTCTAATAACACAGTTTTTGACTTATAGTACAAATTTTTCTATGATCTCATTTAAGTATATGAGTATAATTGTTTTGAGTTGTAGGAAGTGATTTAACCAAAAGGTTATAATAGATTGAGAGTATATAATCAGTGTATATGCAAGAGAGTGCTTTTGAACTTAGTAAAGAATAGATAAAATTAAGTTAAGTTAGTTCTCAATCAAGATGGTTATTTATGAGTTAGAGGGGTGCAGATGAAGAGTTATTGCTTTTTGAAGAAAACTATTCGTTTTAATGGTTGTAACTCTTCATGAAAGAAGATTTCATTTGGTTTAAAAAAAAGTGTCTTTTCGAATATGACAGTTTTTTCCTTGACAGATATCTGTGGTGTAATGACGTCTTGTGACTATTTTATTTTTTAACCCGATGTCACAGACGTTTGTGAGTATACCTTAGACGTCTGTTAGTATTTTTATTTTTAGACCGAAACTTGTCACAGACGTCTGTGAGTATACCTCGGACGTCTGTGAGATGAACTTGCAGTTTTCTATGAGGGTTTTTGATGTATATAAAGTTGTGTATGCATATATACTCTAGAAGACCTTAACAATAGTTTATCTAGGACTCTTTTACAATAGAATAACTTAGTTTGGTCAATGAATCTTTGTTTCTCTTCGAGTCCCGATATCTACGATCATGGTGTCCGCTTGTAGTGTATACCTGCAATCTTGATAAAGTTTATATATGCATATGATTGTATAGTTGTTATCATTAAAACATAAGTTGGTGGTTTTAACAATCTTCATCCTTCTGATGATGACAGCTATACAATCACAAATCAACTATACATTCAAAAATTAACCATAAAATCAAATATGAACTATAGAATGGAAGTATTATCATTTTTTGTCTCCCTCTGTGTATGCTGCTCCCCTATGTATATGGATAAATTTATTTCCTTTTGTCATTACCAAAATGGAGGGAAAACCATAAATGATAAGGAGATATTAAATAATAATAGCATGTTATCATCAAATATCAATGTTAAACAGAAAATTAATAGGAGTAATATGAATAATTATACAGGTAGAACTCTCTAATATAAATTCATAGGTGTACAAAATACAAAAAAAATTGTGTTTAAGATTTTAAAGAACATACCACTTATCATAGTCACAATTTCAGCCATTACAACATCACATATCATACTCACATTGAAAATTTAAACATCACATTTGTGGCTTCGTTTCTATAAGTATTAGAAAATTTGGAATATATCTCCCTCTTTATATGTAGCGTACCTGCAAAAAATGAGGTAGATGTTATGGTGCCCACTTCCTGTGTTAGGGTCTAGGGGTTAGGTCTTGGGAAGCCATACCCATTTGAGTGTGGTTGAACTTTTTTTTGAAATGGTACCTAGATACAATATATTACTAGGACAACAAACCACAAATCATATGTCAATAAATGTTCGAATCACGCTACGCAATTTTTGAATTTGTGACCTCTCGCACTAAAGTCGAATCACTTAACCACTAGAACAATGGTGCTTGTCGTAGTTGAACCTTTATAAATATATTTTTCATTATAAATCACATTCTTATAATAGTTGTTTATTATGATCCATCGTATTAGCGGGAATCCATATTTTAGTATTATTTGTCATTAGCTTGGTACTTGAAAATACTTTTTATCATTTCTAAACAAAATACTATTATTAATGTATAAGTAGTTTTAGGACTATCTTGTTTGCTAATACTAGCACTTAAATTAGTATACATGAATGCGAATCTAGTATTATGTTTACTTTTAGCTTGTTTATAGCCTAAATCGCGGGATGATAAGATATCTTTACCTTTGTTAGAACTTACGAATTTTTATTTAATCTTTCAAAATTTGCTTTAGAATCACAAACTTCTTTTTGCAAAATATTACCATTATCTTTTAAAATCATACATTCTTTAGATAATTCTAAATTCTTTTTAATTAAAGCTTATACTCTCTTTTTCAAGTAACAAAATTAAAAAGCTAGAATTACATTAAAAAAATTCCAAAAATATATTTTTGTTTTGCAATACATCGATTTCCTTCAAAAGATCATTATTTTTAGTTTCTAATTGCTCATTTTTTTTTTGTAGAAAACTTTTTTATAAAACAAGTTCTTCTATCGTATTTTCAAACAATTTAATTTGTTTTACCAAAAATTTATTTTTCTCTTTTAAATTGAAAATTTCTTGCTCACAATTTTTTGACTTGACTAATGCAATTCTATTAACTTTATTCAAAGTTTTACAATCTTTTAATAATTCATCATGTACTAGCAAAAGATCTTTACATAAAGAATCTAAGCATATCGATTGTGATCTGAGTTTAGCTATGAAGCATTTGCTTGTTTGCTCTTTTGATTCTTCTTTATTGCTCTTCCTCTTTCTATTGCCTTGACTAGATTTCTTTATGGTCATTTATTTTAGAATGTTGTTATGATCTCTAGAAACTCAGGCTCTGATACCAATTGAAAGTCTAGTGGATCGTATACTATCTAACTTGTGTATAATATGCAAGTATGTAAATCAATGCAATAGCAAACAATAAATAGTAAAGTATAAAAAAGCGTGCAAACCAGAGTTTTTATACGGGTTTAGACCTCCCGTCCTACATCCAGTCCCAAAGCTCTCGTTTGGTATTTTTTATACAAAATACCCTCACTTCGCCCGAAGGAATAGGCTTAATGCAAAAGTGTCTTTGACAATCTTGTGTTGCAGTAACACATTTTTTGACTTATAGTACAAATCTTATGATGATCTCCTTTGAGTATATACATATGATTGTTTTGAGTTGTAGGAAGTGATTTAACCAAACGTTATAATGTGAGAGTATGTAATCAGTGTATATGCAAGAGAGTGCTTTTGAAATTAGTAAAGAATAGATCAAATCAAGTTAAGGTAGTTCTCAATCAAGAGGCTTATTTATAGAGTTAGAGAGGTGCAGATGAAGAGTTAATGTATTGGAAGAAAACTTTTCTTTTTAATGGCTGCAACTCTTCATGGAAGAAGATTTCCTTTGGTTTCAAAAAGAAGTGTCTTTTCAAATATGACAGTTTTTGGCTTGACAAACGTCTATGGTGTAATGACAGACGTCTGTGACTTTTATTTTTTAGCCCAAAACTTGTCACAGACGTATGTGAGTATACCTCGGACATCAGTGAGATCAAATTGCAGTTTTGTATGTGTTTTTGGAGGTTCTAACAGTAAGCATCTTTATGGAGAGCTACTATATAGTTATCCGGAATAGTACTTCTTCTTTTTCAAATGGATTTCCTTAATGATCTTGCACCTTGAGGCTTTTGAGTTTGTTTTCTTGAAACATTGACCTTAACTTGGAGAAAATTTTGTTTAACATTGTCTTATTATGGTTCCTATTAAAGGCTGTCAATGGATATCCAAAAAATCCGAAATTCATCCGTCGTCCGTATTTGAAAAATGGATAAATATATGATATCTTGAAAAACGACTGCGGACGCGGGTATAAAGACATCCACATCCGAAAATTATCCATCCGGTTTATTTCAAGATTATAGTTTAAATTATATGTATTTTAGTATAATAAAAGATATTTATTGTTTTGTTAAGTTAAAAATTCATATTATACGTACTAAATGCATATTAACTGCTCAAAAGTATCTATTATCATCATATTTGTTTAATTTTAACACTTCAATAATCAATGAGATTGAAAAAAGTTTATGTTAAGCTAAAATTTTCCATTTATATTTTTTGATTTATTTATCAGTTGTCAGCGGAGAGGATAATTATATGATATCCATCTGTTTCCGCGGATGCGGATATCCGATATCCGAAAATAATTTCGGATACGAATACGACACTATTCTTATCTGAAAGTATCCATTGACATGCATATTCCTAATTTACTTCCGTCAATGACCGGAAACAAATCATACACATTATCCGAAAAACTAACTGTACTTGAATCAAAGGTAATGATTCTCTTTGAAGACAATGATCTATACTTTATCTCTCTTCTAAAACTCAACATCCTCAAAATTGTTGCATTTTCCGTCTTAATTTTTTTTCCCTTAGTGGGTTTATAAAACTTGTAGCTTTTAAGTCGCATAGAATATGCCTCAATATAGAATTGTTTATTAAGACAGAATAAATAATTACATTAATCGCCATATTCAAATTCAAGGCTTCATTATAATATGTATTTACCATAAATTTTAAGATATTAAATTTCAAGAATGTATGAATTTATTAATAGATTGATCTTATTATATCTGAAGAATCGATAATAATTAAATTTCTTCATATCAAAATTAAAAACTGAAATCTTTCTAAGTGACAGTATAACAAAAATATCTAGCAAATCTGAATAATATGCATATCTTTCTAGATACGACGTGTGGTATCTAGTAAAATTCTTTTTATATGTTTACACATTTCTTTAGAGAAACATCTATCAACATTCTTATGTTATTTCTTTTCTTTTAAACCCTTGGTGACTTTTTTATATCCATACCTTTTTTTAACAATATATGGGTACTTCTGCCATATCATACTATAATAAATCTCGTCGTTAGTTCGAAAAAAAAAGATACTTATCATTCATTGGTGGAAGATAACCTTATGATATAAGAAAATGAACTCAAATTCGAGCGGAGAAATAAAAGTTTTAGCTGCTTCATCTCTTTTCTTCTTACCACAATATGAAATGAGCTCAATATGAAGTCATTTTATTCTTATAAAATAATTAATAATAATCTTAAACCGGTTATACACATTAATAAAGAGAATATCCAAAAAAATAACTTGACCGTCTTTAACTTTGGAAGCAATATTTTTCCATATGGTATTCATTTATGTTTCTTTTATTTTGACTTATGGAATCAAACGTTGCAAAGGATGCTTGTCTGTCCTTATCATTTTTGGCAAAACATTTTTCATTCTCAGTAAAGAACTTCTTAATATTGGTTATATGTATGGATACCACATCCTGAAAAGCTTTTGAAATTTTGTAATGTTAGGATTTCATTATACTTTAAGACCGATTAATTATGAAACCCTAGATCTGAATAGGTGATCCACATTGATTTAATTGAAAAGGAATAGAGAAAAGTAGACGGGTTAGCGGAAACCATACATGAATTCATGGTTGCTATTGGAAAAGTGAATTTGGTTTGGTTTTCATATTGACACAAACCCTAGACCTTATATTAGATTTGAATTCATAGTTGCTGCTTTCATAAACTGATTAAGAGAAAAATGTAGATTTAAAAGATAAGAGTTGGATCTGATCTTCCAAATTGGCATAAACTCTAGATATGAATTATTTCCATTGAAGAGATTAGGAGAATAACTGGAGCTTATGTAATTTAGGGACCATAACTCCTTATTTGTAATGTTGGCATTTTCTAATTTGACCCTTCAACAAAATAGAATTGCTCCATTATCTACGCATTAATACCACGATAATTATACCTGTAAGCCTTTTAACTTTAATTCATAATTTGATTACTTTAGTAAGGTATTACACCAAAATAGCACGACACATTTATTTTACATATGTGTCCCATACATTGAATTTTCCAACAATCTCCCCCTGGGCCATATATGTATAACCTTATAAGTGTGTTTAAATTTGTGAGCTTCAAAATTTGCTATTTATCACATAAGGTGTTTCTGAAACAATCTCATCCATTAACTATGCTAACAAAAGATCAAAGTGGCTTTCGTTGCCTTCAGTGTAACTAAACCAATAAATAATCACATATACCAATACAATCAAATGACATAGATCAATTATTGATGCGTAGCTTGGAAATCACATGAGGTGTGATCTATACATGTCTATCTCCAACTATTCCTACTTTAGTGAGATAAAAATATTCAATATTTGAACGACCTAGAGTGCAAACGAAACTTTATTACATTAGCAATGTGTCATATGATAGTACCAAATACAAACCCCCCCTAAAAAAAATTCTTACATAAAAGTTACACCAATTGAGCAAGATGCTCATGCAAGACCTTGGGTGATAATCCTTTTGTAAGCGGATCCGCCATAGTGGAGTTTGTCACAGTATGCTCTGTGAATTACAATGTATTTTGCACTCTCCTCTTACTGGAAATAACATGTTTATTGCTACAATATTACTTTAATGATTTTCAATTTCTTTATTCAATAATCCATGACTTTATGATAAAATTATACAATTATTTTCCATCGTTGGATGCCCGATAAAGGAAAATAGCAAAGAAGGCTATAAGTATCTGTATGATAGCTTTCCTTATATAGCTTCATCCAAAAAATAACAATAATAACAATAGTATTATTGTTATCTGAAGTGGATCTTTTTTACTCTTGGCATCCAAAATATTCGGACTGTAATTCCTTATGATCTTCAACCAATCCATCTTGAACATATAATCCTTTGTTTCTTAAAGATATCTCATAACCATTTTGGTTACCAACAATTGATCCACTTTTAATGTCAGTAAGATATCTGTCAAATAATACACGCAATATTCATATGTGTATATGCTTTAGCATGCATTAGACTCCACGCCGCAAATGCATGAGGAATCTTTTGCGTTTCTTTAGCTTGAAGGATGATCTTATATATTACTATATAAGACAACATTTGTCTATTTTGGCAAAAGAAAATTGATTCGCAGTTTGCATACCAAATCCTCTCTTTTTTTTCTTTTGTTTTTTTAAAGCCTTATCTGCCTAGCATTTTGTGATAATTCAAATAGGACTCCATGAATGTAGTGGTGTATTTGAATCCCTAACACAAAAGGGTAAACCATAAGTGGTTTTCTTAGTTGTTTCATCATTGTCTCCATTGAGTAACACGATTTTAATATCCCTCTGATATTGCTTAAAATCATAATCTACAACAAGTTTCAAAATAATTCTAAAGAGTCTTTTAGTAAAACCAAAGAGAAAGTTTCTTTAAATAAAATATTGTTTTCCTTTTGAGTATAGTCTTTACTATAATGAGCCATATACTTTTCCACACTACCCACTTGATCCATTTTTGTTTTGAATAATTATTCATAACCAATGATCTTCTTACCTTAAGGTGGTGGGAAAGATCTCAAACTTTATTATCCTTATAGATTTCGACTATATATTCATACCTTAAATCCATATTTCAAATTAGCACCTTATATGGATTGATGCAAGTCCAAAGAATCATCTCCACCAATCCAATATTTATCTTTATGAAAAAATACTATATAGTCATCAGAATGGTATTTCTTTTTTTAAGTGGATTTCCTTAGTGACCTTGCACTTTGAGGTTGTTGAGTTTGTTTTCTTAAAACAATGACCTTAATTTAAAAAAAATAGTTTGACATTGTCTTACTATAGTTCTTCGTCTACTTCATATTAATGAAAGGAAATAAACCCTAAATATTATTCATAGAAGTAAGTGTAGTTGAATCAAAGATAATGATTCTCCTTAAAGACAATGATACCTTGAAATTTTGTTTAACATTGTCTTATTATGGTTCTTAATTTACTTCCTGTTAATGAAAGAAAACGAATCATATGCATTATCCGAAGTAGTAGCTATAGTTGAATCGAAGGTAATAATTCTCATTAAAGACAATGATCCGTACTTTATTTCTCTTACGAACTCAACATCCTAAAAAAATGTAGCATTTCCCGTCTTATAATTTTTGCTTTATGTAGGTTTACAAAATTTGTAGCTTTTAAGTCGCTTATACTACTAATAAAGTATTTGCTATCTTTAGTGCCTCAATCTACAATTATTTAGTAAGTTGATACAAATAATCATATTAATCACCGAATCAAAATTTGAGACTTTATTATAAAAGGTATTTAGCATAGTAGATATATATAAGCTATGTTTTAAACATTAAGAGCTTTAATTTCAGCAATGTTTGAATTTATTCATAAATCAATCTTATATTTCTAAATGAATAATAATAATCCAATTTTGTTCATATTAGAAATAGAAAACCGAATCTATCTAAATGACAGCATAACAAAAATATCAAATAAATCCAAACAATATTACTGAAATCTCGATAATATCTTAAAAATATCTAGTAAACTTTACTTTATACATCTGTATATCTTATTAAAAAACAACTATAAATATGTTTATATGTTATTCCTTTTCTTCTAGATCCTTAAAGACTTCTTTATCCTTATTTATACATTTATGTACAATGTACGATAAATAAGTATTTTCTATCTTACCATTTTAACAAAACGCTTTTCATTCTCAATAAATAACCTCTTAAAATTGGTTATCCCTATGGGTACCATATCCTTGAAACCTTTTGAAATATTTTACTTTATGATCTTTTGACTTTTTTCTTTTGAATTGTCTCACCTTTGAATGTTCTTCATGACATTATAAGAGCATTCAAGCATAATATGAGTGGGTGTGACCCTCCTAATTGCAGGAGCTAGACCCATAAAGTTAAGAACAAACAACATATTTTCTTAATAATCCTTTGAGATAGTCCCAAACAAGTTGATAGCACAGAGACTTTAGTCAAATTAGTTGAAAATTGAACAAAAATTATGGATCGACCGTATATCCTCATAAGTAAATTCAAATAATTGGTAAGTCTCTTTTCAAGATACTTAACACAATATTAATATCAAGTCTTTGGACAATAATATTAACCGTAAGTGTTACTCTTGTTGTAATGATCAAACACTGATAATAAATTCAAGTCAAATAACAATCTTCCTTTAGGGCGATTAGTTGTTTACTTGTAAAACCTTATAATTATCACATATTTATCACCACATATGTGTAAGTTATTCGGTCAAATATTAGTTTTCTTTTGGACCGGCTGACATCCGCATGATTAAATACACACAAATATCGAATATTTTTATGAACAACTAAAATAAGAGAGGTTACTTTGGTGACATGTTATTTCAATTAGCTCACTTGGAATGTATGATATTTACAATTAATTTGCAAGGAGACACCAAAAATATATTTGAATTTATTTCTTACTGTATGTACAATATTTCAAGTGCTATAAAATACTCTTAAAAGCATTTTAAGTTCATATAACACTTGAAAATCTCAAAATTATAATTGTGGCACAACTTGTTTCAATCATAGCTGTTAGTCTTTTACTTTAAGTATGTGGTTACATTCATGATATTTTCTAAATAAGTATGGTACAAGATATCATAAATAAATCACATAAAAAAATATCACAGATGAACGTCGGAATTAAATGCCATATGACATTATGCATAAATGACATAGTAATTGTCATACTAAATAACATGCAGTAGCTATAATGTACATCTGAACCATAATATAGCTATATAGTATGTTGCCGTGTCACTTTATCATTAGTTTATTATTTGAATACTTAGTTATGGTCAGTAACCATGTATTTTGGCAAAATATGGAAACCGATGCTCTTTTTTATTTTATGCTAACCAAAGCACAAAAGTGAAACATGTTTTCAATAAGCATAGTTCAAACGTATAAAATATAATATGTAATAATTAAACATAAATGCATCAAATAATAAACCATACGTTTTTTCTTATTTCAAGTACAAATATGCTGCATCATTAAGTTTATTGCAATTGACACATTTACTACATTTACCGCATTTATGATAATTAATTAATTTATTACCATAATAACCACATTTAATGCAATTATGATTAAATGCAATTGAGCTGTTATGTGGTCCAAAATGTAAATTAGTGCCATGTTAAAATTTATTTTAATAATAAAATAAACACAAACACATTAAAGGAGCATACTTTATTTCTAATTAATCAAAAAATTTAAAATCATCTAAATACCTTATATAAATATCCAAATTACTTAATCAAAAGTTAAGTAAGGTAAAATAACCATAAAACCAGATTTACATTTTTGCATAAATGATTCTAAATTATATATATATATATATATATATATATATATATATCTCTATTTATACCATTTATAAATATTAAAAAAAATAACTATACACATTAGATCCAAAACAATCCTCACCTTAAAATTCACAATTTATTTATAAAATATACTATAATAAACATGTATATGCTTTAACCAATATAAATTATTTTTCAAAATTTAGAGAAAGTTAGATTGTTTTCCATAATTTATTGATTTCAAAATTCTACCATATTTCATAAAAAACTTACAGATCATTTAGATCTATCCATCTTTCTACACCAAAACAATTTCATAAATTAGTTTTTCAATTTACAACAAAAATTGATATAAACCATATCCAAAACCATCATCAAAAAGTCCTTGATGCATAGATCATCCTTCGACATTATCGTATATAATCCTTTCTCCATCCAAATTAAGAATGAAAACAGCAAAGCCACATCAAATTATATGAAATTGAGGGTAAATAAAATAATCTTTAACCGAAATCAAAAAAAATAATCGAACACGAACAATAAATTTACCTTTTATTTTGATTTTCGAATATAAACAACAAATTTACCTTTTATTTTGAATTTAGAGTTTCGTGCATGACCGATCTTAGGTTTCATTCCACTACAGTAGAAAAAAAGCGAGGGGTAGGGGGAGAAAAGATTTATTACCAAAGAAGGTTAACTTAGCAAAATAAGAAGCAAAATAAATAGCAAGATAATCTTCCCTTTTTGAAGGAACATTTATAAGGGTTTAAATAGAACTAGACAACATATCAAGATCTTACCCTTATTTTTCTTTAATTACGTTCTCAAAATGCACTAGTTATTTGTAATATTTTATGAGATAATAATTATAGTTATTTAAAAAATCTTCAACTCTGGGTGATTTGAATATAATTTTCATCTTGATAACTTATATTATTAGAATTCTTCCATTAATCTTGATATACCGCACATATTCAAATATTATAAAGGATTTTAAAGATCAACATAAAATTAAGTAAAAAATTTATGAACCCAACTTAAAAAAAACCAACACATAAATCAAGTGTCTTAAGAAGTAAAAGCAACTAAATGTAAAAGCATTACATAAGAAACGGTTTATTGTAAATTGAAATTTTTTATGTAAGATACATACCACTAAACAAAACCTAATCCCCTTTTGCTCCTACCTTTCTTCTTCCTCCCGGATACAAACCATAAAATCCACAAAATAAGCCAATCATGAAACCATTTCTCTAGTTTGTTATTTTACAATATCCATGAAGGGGCCTTTCGCCCTCCATGTCTTGCGAATCCCCTTATGCGTGTAGCACTTTGATACCAATTTTTAGGTTCAATATAAAATCATCACTTCTAAACAAAAAAAAGACTTTTAACTTTTATTATTTATTAGTGCATTAATAACTTCTATAAATGGGATATCAATCTGTTCACTAAATCTCACGAATAACATCTTGATAAATAATCTCTCTTAACCCATAAAATCATAGAAACCTTGAGTTAAATTTTTAAATATTAACATGAGTTATTAGCTTGGATGATAAATGTTATCTTTTTTTTCAATTGTTACATCTCATATAACTCATTGCATCATCCTAAAAACGCATTCGATGTGCAAAACAAATATTCCATTCCCAAAATAAATAAATAAAGAACAAATTTTCGAAGTAGGCTGGTTTTGAAACAATTTCGCGTTTGGTGCTAGTTTTGAAACTTATTATCAAACAAAACTGGTTTCGGCCTCGTCAGCAGTCAATTCAGCAGTTTTATAACTGTCAGGATAAAGCGCAACTATGAGTCGCGCCTCTAATTTTTTTCAATTTTTCTGTTTGCAATTTTTTTTTGCGCGCAACTCTTAGTTGCGCCACTGAAAAAAATAAGGGCGCAACTATGAGTTGCGTCAAAAAAAACGCAACTTATAGTTGCATTTCATCGAGACAGTTACAAAATGGCTGAGTTGGCTACTGACTAGGTAGAAACCAGGCTTGTTTGGTAATAAGTTTCAAAACCAACTCCTATCATACTTCGAAAATTTGTCCATAGATCGTGCTTTACTTCTGATATAATATAAAGCCTTGGGTTCATCAGTAGAACATCAGCTTTGTCCAAAGATTCTTAGGGTTTTGTTGACAAGAACACTCACAACTTGAAAATCAGCAATTGTTTTATTTCATTCAATCACACTTCCATTATATTACTTTTACTTCTCCTTATATCAAACATAAATTCCTATATCAGTATTTGTTCATGTATATAAAACTCTAACGATGAAAATAGTATCCTATATTGGGATCTTTTGATCCGTTCCTTGAAATCAAACTTAACACGCATAAAATTTCTACCAATAAAAACTTCTGGATTATGTTCTTGTTTTTAAAAAATTCACCCAAATCCTAGAAAATATTGAAAATCAACTTACAATACCACTACTCTCATCAATTCGTTTTTCTCTTCATATATCTTTGAACTAAATTTAAAGATAGATCGAATTGGTAAAAACAAAAGTTGTATTTTCATTGATTTTTCTACGGGAATGCCTATGGATTTTGGGGATAAAAAATATACTTTTCGCCAAAAATGATTCTCGGGTCCTGACTCAAAAGTTTTTAGGGGTTTTTAGCTCAAGGAAAAAGTTAAGAAAATTTTAGTTTTAAGGACAAGAAGTTTGCTTTTTATGCTGAATGACGCTTTCTAGTGTAAACCACAGAATGATAGTTGTAACTGTTATTTTATGTTTACACTAAAAAGTATCTTTTATACTAAAAAGCAAACTTGTTGTCTCTGAGACTAATTGTTTTTGCAACTTTTCTCTACGTCTATTTTCCTGAAGTTGTTTTTTTATCGGTTGAGACTTTGTGCATTTAAGTATCATTTTAGGGTGTGAATCATAATTGCCACTTTTATATTTCTATTATATTAGAAATGGAGCAATTAATGTTGTATAACAAAGATGGATACTTGATGAAAAAAAATCTCTGATAGGAAAACCGTTTGATATGGTATGGTGATCATGAAATAAATTTCTAATAGACTTTTGAAAGGACAAATTTTAGCTTTAATCCTTGTACATCAGCCAATGCAATGGCACATAAGAAAAATCCTTCATTGCTTACTATAGTTTTGCCAAGAGTTTTTATAACAGAAGAAAATGAAGTTAGGCTGTGTATATAGATATTCGTATCATCCTCTCTATTGATACATGTTTCTGGAATTGGTTCATTTCTATTAGACAGAACAAGAATTATTATGAAAGGCAATATATAGTGGCATCAATACAAACGACTTTATCACTCTCCCCGACTAATGTGGTTTTTTCATATTATTTGTTATTGAAGTCATCTCATAGATGATTAGAGAACTCCTATTTCTGATGTGAGAAAATAAGGTATCTTTTCACTACATTATGCCTTTGTACAAATTCTTCTCCTCCTGCATAACTAAAATTTTGATTACCATTTGAGTTTGAAATTCCTCTTGTACAAAGCTTACATGCTTATTGTGACTAGAAAAACATGTCCCAAGTGGAAATGCAAATCAATTAAAAAAGTTTGTAGGGTGATCTAGGTCTTCAAATAAGACAGTAAACACGATCCAGCACAAAGAACCAGTATGTGGTGCACTATAATTATGTAATAAAATATAAAATCTAAGACTTTTCCTATTAGAAGATAAACATTAAGAACATAACTATACCTTAAAGTAATTTTTGTTGCTTGCCTTGGACAATACCTCTTCCGATTAAAACTTCCGATATGAGAGTGAATGAAGTTTCAAACATGAAGGTTCTTGTAACTCGATACCTGACAAGCTTGCTAATTGAATGGCATATCGTTGTAAATCAAGTGTACTAAAGTTCACACAAATGTTCAAAGAACAGTGATAGAGGCAAAGTAAATGGAACATCAAGTCCTCCTTACTGAATGGATAGGCCAAATACCGACCATTGCCTCGTTGTGCATCTTACATTCCATTGCGTGTCAATCAAACAAAGAAACTGTTATACGTCTAGTATACCAAAATAGAGAATAATCAATTATAAACTCGTCTCACAAGTTTATAAATCAGATTTTCACTACTTTGGAAGTCTGTATTGCTAAATTAAGCAATAGGTATGTCGTAATTAAATTACAACCACAAACTAACAACTATAGTAATAACAACTATAGCGATAGATCAAACGTAATACTATTTAAAAAAAAAAGTATAACGTAGAAACAAAAATGATATATGTATAAATAAATATATAAATCAATTAAAAACCTAACCGGTTTGAAGAAGGAAATTCCGTCTGAGGCTTGTCGTAACAATTTCCTTAAGGCTTTTTTTGAAGTCTCACAAGATACAACAGACGTAATCTGCACGAGATTGTAATGAGTTTGTCAACTCTGATATATTGTATAAAGCAGTAGAAAAGAAGCAGAATGAATTAAAATTGAAATAGAATGAGAATGTGATTAGGATTCTCTCCTATTTATAATTTCGTCCGCATCCCTTCAAACAGTCGCGTCCTCTTGACGGGTCGCACTCGTTGCCTTTTGAACCGCTACTGTTCACTAACGGGTCGCACCCGCTTGCTCCTCGCATCCCTTCGCGCTTCTTCAGTCGGGTCGCACTTCAGTCAATCAACGTCCGCTTCTGAACAGTCGCGTCTGTTCGTATAGCCTGCAACTGTTAGAAACCCCGGCCCAGTTTTGAGTAAAATTAGGATCATTTAGACCCAAATCCAAACTCAAACCCGGTTCGGTCGGACGACGGCGGCGACGCGCGTGTGTGGTGGTGATGCATGATCTCCCTCCTCACAACGAAGCAAACATTTGGTACCCAAGGCCCTAACCCCTTCATTAGAAAGCTATTAATATACTTAGCTTTGTTTTTATATTTGGCGATGTGGGACAAGTGTATTTCATTTACACTTTGTATTTAGGAATTCCAACAGAAACCAAAGAAGAAAAACCAATGTACGAACAAATTGTGAAGTTTCGAAATTCCATGTGCAACCTGTGCTCACTTTGTGTCACCCATATATATTAGCATGCATGCCTCGTTGAGTGTGAGCATAGAGCCACTCAACGAAGCATTTTGACTTTGGCCATCATTCATGCGATTACTGAATTTTTTTCCTCATATAATGTCAAATGTTGACATCCAAATTGAACATCCATTGTTGTCCATAAAGTACACACCATTTTGACATCAAAATTGTAAATGGATAGGCTAAACACTGACATTGCCTCGTCGTGCATCTTGCATTCCAACTGCATAGTAATGTGTTTAGTACCATATTGTCAAACAAAGAAATTGACGAGGAAAAACCAATATTTGCACAAAATGTGAAGTTTTGATATTCCGTGCGCAATCTGTGCTCACTTTGTGTGATCAGTGTGCATACCTCGTTGAGTGTGAGTATAGAGCCACTCAACGTAGCACTTGGGCTTTGTTCATCATCCCTGCAATTACTGGGTTTTCCTCCTTACAATGCTAGATGTCGGCATGCAGATTGATCGCCCCATTGTTATCCATCAAGTACATACCCTTGGGTTTGACATCAATTATAAATGGATAGACTAAATACTAACAATTGCCTCGTTGTGTATCTTATATTCCAACAGCATATATCAATGCATTTAGTAACATATCGTCAAACAAATAAAGCAATGAGGAAAAAACAATATATGCATAAACTGTGAAATTTCAACATTCCATGTGCAATCTGTGCTCACCTTTGTGTGCATCCGCATCAATATGCCTTCCTCGTTGAGTGTGAGCATTAGAGCCACTCAACCAGCCATATGACTTTGATCATGGTTTGTGCAATTACTAAGTTTCACTCCTCACAGAATGCCAAAATGTTGGCATTTAGATTGAATATCCCACTATTTTCATCAAGCACATGCCATTAGGTTTGTTATTGTAAAAGTGGAATCACTATTGTTATATGCTACTAATATTTTGTATACTACGATTGCTCCTTCAAACTAGTGATGTAAGACTTATCTTGTTCAGTCCACGCTCCCCCTCTCGTATATACGAACCATCCCGGTATCCCATTAGATATTATGATAGTAGCTGCGCTTGTGAGTTATCCTTATTCGCATTTTAGACTGTTTCTTAATATATGCTGAGGGAATAGCCAAGTAACACAGGCCAACTGAAAATATTTAACTCTAATATATGGTAGGTTATTAGCGGTGGAAATTAGGTACACGCCCTTCTTGTCAAACTTATCAGGCAACGACCCCCCTTTCCAAAACCTATTTTCACCAAACACTCCTTCATAAGTTTCGGAACCATTCCTTTTTTCCGTGTTTATTAGAATTTTGATCTGCGCTATTTTTATTTTTATTTTTAAATTTGCTGTTTAAGCTGCAAATATTTACAAGGAAAAAAGATTGGATTTCTTTTCAAAAGTTGCTCATGTTTTGTGTCGTTGCAGTGCAATCCGAAATGTGAAAAAAAAAACGTTGAAAATAATTAGAGGGATGTTTGGTGGAATGCATTTTTAGAAAGAGACCACCGTGCATTTTGAAACTTAGGAAAGTGTGTTTAGAAATCATCCCGTATTAGAACAGGTAAATACACTTTACAATATAAAGTAATTTCAGCCCTCATCGACTATGATAGTTAAAACATATCAAAATATTTATGTTTAGGAGGCCCATACTCATGTTATAACTCGTCTCAATCAATATAATATCGACAAGATTGTAATGTAGGATAAAATTGTCAGACCCCATGTTGTGTGTTTGCTATCTAAGTGCTCCTGCTGCATCAAACTTTCCGCTTTCATTCGGAATTTGATAAAGGACTCTCAAATTTGTTGTTGAGTGGAGTTTGTAAGTTAATTTTTTTTTAAATTATGCTACACTGAGCTCATCTGAGTTTGAACTCGTGAATAAGAAATGGATTTACCATTAGTTGATCCAATATTTTCGAAGTAGTTTTCCACTTTTCCTTTTTTTTAGCTAGTAACAAACTACATATATTACACATGGATATTGTTTGATGCCTAATAAACAAGAAAAATAAACAACAGTAACATGGTGTATTATTCTTTTTCAGGTAAGGAAATCATGCAACCTCGTTATTTCTGGCTATCTATATTTGAGGTACCATCACATGATATGGAGTAATGTGTGTTCTAAAGTAGGGAATGATATTCATTTGCAAACTGGATATTTTGTACTATATATTTTGTTAGGAATTGTTTTTGAGATTTTAGATCATATTCAGGTTCCCTGTTCATTACCAATAACATGCTAGTTGAACAGCTATACAGCTGTATATATATCATGTACATAAAAACTACTGTATATATACATATATACATACATATGTATATATACACACACATATGTACATACATATGTATGTGTGTGTATGTACCTCATTCGTTTTTCTCTTTCCTCTGTCCCATTTTATTTATTTTGTAAAGCCAACGCGTTCGAAGTAAACATAAGGTGCTTTGTAGGCCAATTTCGCATGAACGTTTGTATATCCTTTGTTTTGAATCCTCCCAAACGATGAGTTCGGATTGGCATCCTACATCCAACTTAAGTTATATATTTTGCTCAAATTGGATTATTTATTTACTGTTAATTACTAATTAACTATTTGTTAACTAATTATTAGAAATCAATTTTTATTTTTGAAGTAGTAATCTACAGTTATTAAAATGTATATTTTCAAATCCTCAATTTTTAAGAGAAAATTAGTTTAAAGAAAAACCCGAGATTGATTTTAATCTGATAGACAATTTTTAGAATTTAGTCCAAAAGACACTAAATGTTATATTAAAATAACATTAGATGTAACAGAATGTTACGTTAAGCTAGCGTTAGGTAAATAGAATGCTAAATTAAACTAATATCAAATGAGATACACTAGATGAACTAATATAACATTCATTTTTACAGTTGAAGAAATATCAAATTAATATATCATTACAAATGTATAATGCTAAGGTTATATAACACTCGTTTGCATGGTTGATATAACATCTATTCTATCTAATGCTATATTAATATAGCATTCATCGCCTTTCAAACTAAATTTTAAAATTTGCATCCTTCATTCAAAATTATGGCAGTAGTTTTTTATTTTTCCTATTTTCTTAAATTTTTAAATACATTAATCATTAAATAGTAATTATTAGTTATTAATTATTAATTTTGAATCATTGATTATTCAAAATAAATTATTGTTAACTATATAATTTAATTAAATAAATGTGTAATAATGAACTAAATTGATAAAATAAAGAATATGAATTTACAACCAAACTAAAACTTAACATTCGAAGTGTTCAAAATGTCCAAAAATGTAAATTATCGGAACTTTATTTTTTTATTTTTGCTTCTTTCTGGTGGCTTATGAGTACGAAGCTAAACTTCAAAGTCAAGGCCTGCTGGATAAAGCATGAAATGATGGAAATGCGATCTCAGGAGTATATATTAACAGCAATATGACTTGTTGGAGTTGATAATTTAACATATATTTTTTGCCTTCGGATTTCATTGTTCTATTTCGGCGTTGTATTGATGTTGCTATTTGTTTATTCTGTTATTGTTTGTTTAAAAAAAACAGTGATGGATCACAGTGGCACATGTTACTGACCTTACTAACGGGTAATATTAAATACATGCAATAAATGAACGTAAATGAACGTACACTTCTTCGTTGGATTAAAAATCCTATTATGGACACATATTTAAAAATTGTATGGTGCTATTATAATTAATATATAGGGTATTAGTGTCATGGAGTAAATGTGTAGAAACCGAATTTGTATTTACAATTTGATGAGGGGCCAAATTGTAAATATATCATAACTGTTTATTATCAGTTATTAATACAGGAAATTATTGTCAAGGAAAAAATTTCACAGCTTTTTAGCCTCAAGGACAGACCTTCAATATTTTATCCTGAAGGACAACTTTCTGTAGGTATCAGTTTTTAGTTATTCATAGCAGTTTTTAGGTATCAGTTTGTAGTTATCGGTAGCAGTTTTTAGGTATCAGTTTTAGCTTGGCAGCAGTTTTGTTGTTCTTATGAATAATTTTGGAAAATGTTTGTCCTTATGAATAATTTTTAGAAGAATGTTTGTTCTTTTGGTAAAAATATCGAGGTCGTGTACTTGAGGCAAAAAACATACAAATTTTTGTCCTTTAAAATAATTTCCCCTTATTAATATTCGGTTGTGGTTCCAAGAAACAGTACGTTCTTTTCATTTTCTCATTTTTCCGTCGGAGAGAAATAACGACAGAGAAGAAACTGTATTCTTGAAAGATCATTACCTTCACACAAATCAATTTAATGGATTCTGATACGCTTCCGCAAATCTCTGGCTATTATTTGTTTGTTTTTTATCTTGAATTGGTTAGGGTTAATTCAGGCTAAATTTCTAATAATTGATATCAGAGCAATCCTAAATTGATTCTTCAAAATTTGCAGTAGTATTTGATATCGGTTGAAAATGTTTGTTGCACAATGTGTTTAAGATAATCCAGTCGCCTGATGGATAGCCTGAAATATATTCAATTGCTATAATCGCCGTTGAAACTTAATTTTTCTACGTGAAACATTGTTCGGTAGCCTGCAATCCAATTACCTCCTGTATGACTTTATATATTTAATATAAGTTGACTTGTAATTGGTATCTACTTTCCAACATGTTATATAAATCATTTCCGACTGAAGGCTATTCTTATTAATAGATTATGTTTCAGTCACTATTTAATTGATTATCCTTCACGAAGAAAGATGTTAAAATATTCTGCAGCATATAATTTTTTGATGCTTTAACAGATGCTATACTTTATCCATTGCAAACTAAAGGCTATTCTTGCATTAACTTTTAATCAAACTTTGATGTTTATTGAGTATCTTTATAATGCAGTAAGAATTTTAAAAGTACTCAAAATGTAACTGCTGTCCGTGCTAACGATGAATTCATATTTTTCATATTCATATATATATATATATATATATATATATATATATATATATATGAATATGTTCAAATCATTCTTTATAAATAAGATTCCGGCGCTTGGAAGAAAAAAATTTGAAATGAGTAGAGACAAGTTGCTTTCTTCTATTTGTTTCTTCTCTGAATTGTTTTTTTTCTCCATACCGTTTGATGTCAGTATGCACAACAGTTAAAGCATGATAGCGTGTCCTATTTGATTAAGACTGGAATTGATACGCATACAGTATATTTCGTAGAGTAATATATGTATGTATGTATGTATGTATGTATGTATATTCACAATTGGTTTTAGATTGTCTTAGGTTTGTTTAATATTTTAAATAGATTAATCGAAACAAAATATCACCAAAGTGATCACTTATGTGTAAATTAACCTAATTAGAATGTCAAACTAATTGTGTGTACGTAATTCATGTATTTATTAACGAGCCCAAAGGTGAGTTAGTATTTGGCCGAATTTCATGCATAACTGTAGTGATAAATGTGTGACAATAATGTATTTTTTGCGAGCAATATGTTAGTCCAAAGATTACATATTGTTTGACATAATTTATTGTCAATATATGATCCCTACAACAAGAGTATCGTTTACAATTAATATTACTGTCCAAAGACTTAATATTAATGATGTGTTTGATATCTTGAAATGGGATTAACCAATATTTGAATTTATTGATTTATATGAATTCTTAATTATATGAGCGTGTTATTTATATAATTGTCATATTCTCTTTTCAGCCGTTGCTACTGTATCTGCTAATCTTAATTCAATACCGGTCCTTAATGGTAATAACTTTAAGGACTCGAAGGAGAACATTTACATTGTTCTTGGCTGCATGGATCTTGACCTTGCATTAAGGATGGATCGGCCTGCTTTTCTTACGGATGCTAGTTCCTCTGAAGAAAGGAGGATTTTTGAGAAGTGGGATCGTTCAAATCTCATGAGTCTTATGATCATGAAGCATAGCATATCTGAGGCTTTTAGGGGTGCGGTGTCTGAGGAGACCATCGATGCCACAGATTTTCTTGCTGAAATTGAGAAACGCTTTGCAAAAAGCGATAAGGCGGAAACTAGCACTCTTTTGAAGAAACTTATTTCCATGAGGTTCAAGGGTAAGGAAAACATAAGGGAGTACATTATGAAAATGTCTCATCTTGCTTCGAAGCTGAAAGCACTAAAGCTTGAACTTTTGGAAGACTTGCTTGTGCATTTAGTGTTTATCTCTCTTCCTCCACAATTCAGTCAATTCAAGGTCAGTTATAACTGTCAAAAGGAGAAGTGGACTCTTAATGAGCTCATTTTTGTGTTCAAGAGGAAGAAAGACTTAGGCAAGACAAGACTGAGAGTGCTCATTTGGCAAGCACCTCTAAGGATAAGGGAAAGAAAAGGAAATTTAAGAATGAAGCTGCTAAGGATCCAGCTCAAAAGAAACAACATAAAGAGGGTTGTTTCTTTTGTCATAAGGTTGGACATGTGAAGAAGGAATGTACCAAATATCATGCATGGCGTGGAAAGAAAGGCATGTTTCTTACTTTGGTCTGTTCTGAGGTTAATTTATCTTCAGTACCTAGAAACACTTGGTGCATTGATTCTGGTGATACTACTCACATAAATATTTCTATGCAGGGTTGCCTGAGCTACCGAATGCCAAGTGACGGTGAAAGACACATCTTTGTGAGAGACAGACAATTGGTAGAAGTGGAAGCAATTGGACATTTTAGATTGTTATTAGAAATTGGTTTTTATTTGGATTTAAAGACACTTTTTTTGTACCGTCGTTTAGACGGAATTTGGTTTCTGTTTCTGTGTTGGACAAATTTGGATATTGTTGTTCATTTGGAAACAAACAGTTTACTTTGTCTTTGAATTCAAATGTTGTTGGAATTGGTTATTTAAACGCATATGACAATCTTTATTTGTTGGAAACAATTGCATCCTATAATGAAACCTTGCATGTAGAATCACGTGGTACTAAACGTAAATTAAATAAGAAAAATTCAGCATCTTTATGGCATAAGCGCTTCGGTCATATCTCAAAAGGTAGAGTTCAACGCTTAGTGTCTAATGGCATTTTATATTCTCTTGACTTTAGAGACTTTGATATTTGTGTGGAATGCATCAAGGGAAAACAGACCAAAAGTAAAAGATTGGATGCCAATTGAACTTCAGACGTCTTAGAATTAATTCATACAGATATCTGTGGGCCTTTCTCTACAGCATCTTGGAATGGTCAACAATATTTCATAACATTCATAGACGATTACTCATGTTATGGGTATCTATATCTCATTTATGAAAAGTCACAATCATTGGATGTGTTCAAAGCTTATAAAGTTGAAGTTGAAAATCAACTCAACAAAAGAATTAAAAGTGTCAGATCTGATTGTGGTGGCGGGTATTATGGTCGATATGATAGCTCAGGTGAACAACATCCAGGACCGTTTGCTAAATTCCTAGATGAATGCGGTATTATTCCACAGTGCAACATGCCAGGATCATCTAGTATGAATGGTATTGCTGAAAGATGAAATCGAACTCTTAAGGATATGGTAAGGAGTATGATTGTTCATTCCACCTTACCAGAGTCTCTCTGGGGAGAAGCGTTAAAGACAACAGCTTATATTCTCAATAAAGTACCAACTAAAGCAGCTACAAAAACACCTTATGAGCTTTGGACAGGTCGAAAGCCTAGTCTAAAACACTTCCACACTAGGGAAGGTCCAGCTGAAGCAAGGCCTTATAGGCCACATGAAAAGAAACTGGATTCCAAAACAGTAAGCAGTTACTTTATTGGTTATTCTGAGCATTCTAGGGGCTATAAGTTTTATGATCCCAAAGTTAAGAATATTTTTGAGACGGGAACTGCAGTATATTTTGAGGATGTTTTGTTTGGGGGGGAGGGGGAAGAAATAAAGTTAAAGACATTTCTTTTGAGGAGGAATTGGATTCAAACCCAGTTCCTGTTATCACTTTTGTCAATGTTCGGTTACCTACACCTATCATTGATCAAGAAGTGAATCTGACACCTCAACAAGATAATATTATACAACCCCTTATACAAAATGAAACCATTGTTCATGAAGAACAAACTCAACAACCTTAAGAACCAGTGCCATTAAGGAGGTCCATGAGAGAAAGGAGAAGTGCTATTTTAGATGATTATATCGTATTTCGCCAAGAATAAGAGAATGATAATGGAATGATGGAAGATGACCCAATCAACTTTCATCATGCCATGAAAGGTGCTAACTCTCAAAAGTAGATTGATGCCATGAATGAGGAGTACAAGTCCATGCAAGACAATAAAGTTTGGGAACTTGTCCCATTACCAGAAGGTGCAAAACCAATTGGTTGTAAATGGATATTCAGAACCAAAAGGGATGCAAAGGGTAATGTGGAGAGGTATAAAGCATGTCTTGTAGCAAAAGGCTATACTCAAAAATAAGGCATCGATTTTATAGAGACTTTCTCTCCAGTTTCTTCAAAAGACTCTTTCAGGACAATTATGGCACTTGTTGCTCATCTTGATTTTGAGTTACATCAGATGGATGTTAAGACAACATTTCTCAATGGAGACATTGATGAGACAATTTATATGGTACAACCAGAAAAATTTGTGCTTGGAGATCCAAAGAATATGGTTTGCAAATTAATAAAATCCATCTATGGACTTAAGCAAGCCTCTCGTCAATGGTACCACAAATTTCATAAGTAATCATCGCGTTCGGCTTTGAGATGAATATTGTTGATGATTGTGTGTATCACAAGTTCAGTGGGAGTAAACATATATTCCCGGTTCTATATGTCGATAACATTTTGCTTGCCAATCTAAACATTTTGAGATGAAATTTCTTGGGGACGCCTCTTTTGTATTAGTATTCAGATACTTCGAGATCGTTCTCGGGGTATTCTTGGATTATCACAAAAGAGCTATATTGATAAAGTACTCAAAAGTTTTGACATGCAAGATTGCAGACAAGGAGATACCTCTGTTGCTAAAGGAGATAAATTCAGTCTTAGTCAATGCCCTAAAAGTAATCTTGAAATTCAAGAAATGCAAAAGATTCCTTATGCTTCAGCTGTTGGGAGTCTAATGTATGCTCAAGTATGTACGCATCCGGATATTGCGTATATTTTTAGGATGTTAGGCAGATACTTAAGCAACCCTGATATAGACCATTGGAGAGCAACCAAGAGGGTTATGAGGTATCTTCAGAGAACTAAAGATTATATGCCCACTTATAGAAGATCATATCATTTGGAGGTCGTAGGGTATTCTGATTCTGATTTTACTGGATGCCAAGATAGCAGAAAATTTACATCAGGTATGTTTATCTATTAGCTGGAGGAGCTATATCCAGGAAAAGTGTCAAACAGGCACTTGTAACTTCTTCCACTATGGAAGCCAAATATGTAGCATGTTATGAGGCATCAAACCATGGAATATGGCTACGAAACTTTATCACTGGGATGCATATTTTGGGAAATGTAGAAAGACCGCTGAAGTTATATTGTGATAATAAGTTAGTAGTGCTGTATTCTAACAATAATAGAAGCTCAACTAAGTCAAAGCATATTGACATCAAATTCCTAGTTGTGAAAGAGAGAGTGCAGAGTGGACAAATTTTCATAAAGCACATTGGGACAAACTTCAAGATAGCAGATTCGCTCACAAAAGGTTTACCACCCAAGGTCTTTCATGAGCACACTGCTCATATGGGTGTTGTATTACTAGAGGATATTATGGTTTAGTGGGAGTTTGTATTTTATTTGCTTTATGTTTGTTTTAAAACATTTGTGTATTTGATTTTCTGATCAGAAGTGAAGTATTCAGTTTGTTCACTCTGTTTTATTGTTTTGATTCTGGCCCCACTTAAGTTTAAAGAGGACCAGTTGAAAATAGACATGTTTGGTTCACATTGCATGTAATTTTCATACTATACATCCATGATTGATCTATGTCATTTGACTATATATATATGTATACGATCATTGACGGGTTTAGTCATGATTAATATGGCAAAGACCACCGTGATCCTATATAGATATGGTTAATGGATAAGATTGTTAAAGAACACCTTTATTAAATAGCAAATTTTAGGCTCATAAAGTTGTACATTTATATGGAAACATATGTTGCTGTTGGATTAAAAGTCCTATTATAGGCACATATGTAAAAATTGTATGATGCTATTAATAATATAGGGTATTAATGTCATGGAGTAAATGTGTAGAAACCAAAATTGTATTTGTAATTTGATGAGGGGCTAAATTTCAAATATATCATAACTTTTTAGTATCAATATTAATATTCGGTTGTAGTCCCCAAGAAACAGTACGTTCTTTTCATTTTCTCTTTTCCCCGTCGGAGAGAAATAACGACAGAGAAGAAACTGTATTCTTGGAAGATCATAACCCTCACACAAATTAATTCAATGGATTCTGATACGCTTCCGCAAATCTCTGGCTATTATTTGTTTTTTTTCTCTTTAATTGATTAGGGTTAATTCATGCTAAATTTCTAATATTCTAAATTTAGAATTTGAACTGAAGCTAAACCTGAACTTGATTTAGAATATGCAACGAAGCTAAATCTGAAATTGGGAGAGGCAGTTTATGTTTGCATTGATGTGTTTAATGTGCCAGTGCTTTTGTCCTTAGCCAGTACAGCAATAGAAGTCAAGGCCACATTTGAAATTCGATCAGCTTTAATTTACAATTCGGCAGTATTTTGCCTTGAAGATAATTCTAATAAAAAATTAAAACGTAGAAAACTCAATTATCAAACAAACTTTAAAATGTCGAACAAGAAGAAAATTAGTATGATATAGGGTGCGGTCGTCGTCGTTTTTTGTTTGACCAGTTTAAGTTAACGTCTGTTTTGACGCGTCTGACGTCAGAGTCTGACACAATGGCTAACTCAATGGTTAACTCATTTTCTCCTATAAATTAACTCCATTTTCCTTTCTCATCCTTCTCACCATCATCAATCCAACTTCATTCATAATTGGCAAAAGAAAGCAAGCGCTTGTTCGGTAATTTTCGAAATACTTATCTCAATTTCATTTTCACTTTTTTTTGTTACAAGATATTTGATAACGTTCGCAACATGCAATCAGATATTAAAAGTATAAGATGAGACGTCTGCCTGCCTACCCTTTACGGTACCCACCACTAGAATTAATTGTATTTCGATATATTTTTAATTTTAATTTTAATTTTATTTCAGTTCCTAATAATTAGTGCTTGTATTCCATTTTATTTCATTATTTAACCACATAACTAACAATTAAAAAAAAAACTAAAATCACAAAAATAATCAATTTAAACAAAACAATTAAATTATCCCTTTCTGAGTGCCTCAGTCATACACAAGAACGCATATCCCTTTCGTAAACCAATCCCCTTTCGTGCCTTTTTCGGATATCTCTTTCGTATGCCTCTTTCGTGCCGTTCAAAACGTACCCATAAACTTTTAATTCATAAATAGTAAAGGCAAACCAATTTATAGTTGTTGTAACATCCTTAAAAAGGTCCTCTTATGTTCAACTCCATACCAAGCAAACATAATACATAATAAAACTAGTCAATGACCTTACTATATCATAGAACATGTGAACAAAGGTTCAAAGTTGTATAAA
This sequence comes from Allium cepa, assembly GCA_030765085.1. Taxonomy (NCBI): domain Eukaryota; kingdom Viridiplantae; phylum Streptophyta; class Magnoliopsida; order Asparagales; family Amaryllidaceae; genus Allium; species Allium cepa. Next base: position 925,038,730 of record CM060931.1, on the reverse strand, counting down.
TGTCCAAACTTGATCAAAATTGATAAGCGTTCGTAAGTGCCTCTTGATTATCATTTAGGATAAAAATTAGAATAAAAAAAATATCTACTAAATTATCTCTAATAATGTTCAATGTTTTTATATTATCAGAATGTTTTCCGTCCATCATTCGACTTATACTAACAGTTTCTATAGTTAAACCTTATCAAGTACATGTTTATTCGAATCTCTTACAGAAAAGAACACGAATACGTTACGTTCGGTCCATTCTGACCGGTTTATGCTCTACCCTTATCACATGATGTAATACAGTATTATAGCATCATCTCAATATATGTGCATACAACATGAGTAGTACTTGGGTTTGAACATTAATGTTAATAATAAAGATAGCTAGATCTTATTTTGTATGCTACTCCTACCTCCTTCCACATTTTGTTTTCTTGGCTTGAACTTGTCCTTCCCGCTATACTCATAAAGAGTACCTAAGAGCGTCAATCAAACAATAAATGGATTCGGGATGAGGTCTTAGTATGAGGCCATCCTCAACCATCATCGAATAATAATACACACATTCACACACACATATTGTTGGCCCAAAGTATCTATTACCCAAGCCACACTTAAATTTTGTTATCCATTCCTATATCAAAAATCTCAATGGTTTACATATACATATATGTATGTATGTGTATGTATATATAAATGTAAATGTATGTATATAAATGTGTGTGTGTGTGTATGTGTCTGTGTGTCCGTATATGTGTGTGTAACGACCTGCTATTTTCAACCATTCGCATCCACACATGTCGGACTTGAATTGCTCAAAATATCAGATTGTTAATTTATATTTTGCAAACTCAGCATATACAGTAAATAAATCAATCACACACACAGAGTAATACAATAATACGTCGCGGAATAAATAAATAGTAGTTCATGAAACTACTGTACAAATATCAGAGTTAGAAATAGAATATAACAGAATATCTCAAATACAGCGAAGTCTTCAGTACGAACAGATGACTTCTCTGAACCAATCAACTAGAAAAGCTGAAAGCTAAAAAGATAGTTGGGTCTCCAAGCGAAGCTCCAAACTCCAAAGGTGAGTCTCAAATGCTGTATCACTCAGTCTGACCCGAGCGTAAAGAAAAACACAAAACACTCAAGTCAGGATTTACATTCTTATATCAATAAATCCAACTCAAGTGAAATAACAACTGAAATACAGGTAGCTCAAAGGATGTTTGGGTAACCATCCTCTGAGGATCCGTAGAACTAACGACAATGTAGAAATATACACTATACACCGTGGTCATTTCAAATTAATTTAAAACTTCAAAACCAGAGTATCATTTCCATTTTTTATATATATTTCCAAATTTTATCATTTTCAAAGTTAAGATTCAAATAAAATCAATTTCCAAATTCAAATTTAACTAAATCTCAATTCAACAAAATTTCAATTCAATTCAGTTCCTAATAAACAATTGCAAATTATATCGATTTCCAATGCAGAAATAAATCTCAAAATAAACCATTTAGATTCCAATATATTTCAAAGCTTTAATATTCACATTTTCAAAGCTAAATTTAATAGTTTCATATATCCCGATTTAATTTTGTTATTATTTAATCTTGAAATATTCTCTCATTAAAATTCAATATCATTTAAGTAACCTTAAATTACATCTTACTAAGTATCTCCTTTAATTTATTTTAACATGGAATATTCATTAAGTCACTTAAATTAAAAAATCCAGTTAAAATCATATCTTTAAATTTCAATTTCCATAATTCCAAATCAATGTTTATTTACTAAAATTCTTAATTTCATACAATTTCAAATACATTTAAATTTATCTTCCCAGCATAACTTGTTCAAATTATTACCAAAATCTATAAATTTAAATAAGTACTTGAGCATATTATATGTATTAAATCAATCTCCATTTCATTAAATATTATTATTAAATCTATATATTATATTTCCATTTATATATAATATTTAAGAATCAATATTTATCAAAACCTTATATTTCTTTCCAAAACCACAGAAATTATTTTCAAAATATTTATATATGAATCAACGGTGTCTGTATATAATTTCTTATCCTATGGTCAAGTGATACGGATATTTATCATTTCAATCCGAAAATAATATATATATATATATATATAGGTAGATATCCTTTCTACCCGTAATCTCAATTTCAATTCAATGAAAATCGCTTGGGTCTATCATTTCAACCCATAACGAAATTCTCCTATTCTAAAGTCTGTTCAGGTATGTATCATTTCAACCCATAGTGAGTTTTATACTAACAGGGAACTTGTAGAGTAATAACAGATATGACAATAATAATAACATGCATATATCATCAATAACAATATAATATAAGCAACAGGATATGGTGTCATATCCCATAGGTGAACAATTACATATAAATGCATATCATACACATAACGATTTAAACAATTAACAGTTAAATTTTAGCAACATATTTCAATTGTCGTTCCAATTGAAATCAAATTTAATAAATAAAAGAACGTAAATCATTGCTCACCTTTCGAGGCTGGTGCGATTTATCACTGAAATGGTTTACGATCCAAGCACGAATTTCAAAGTAAAAGCTGGATTGGCACGACTACGACGAACAAAACAGATATATAAAGATGTTGATGGGAACAAATCAGAATCAACGTGATAGAAGCAACAATGATATATAATAATAATAATTATTATCCATGGAATAAATATTTAATTTTAAAACAAATATCAAAATAACATATATATATATATATATAATTAAAACCATTGTTTTAAATTAAACACATAGATTAAAAATCAACATATATACATAATGGGTTAAAAATTAATACTTATATAAACGAATAGATATACAGGCAAATACATAAACTTATGTGTAACCTATATGCAAGTTATATATTTAGAAATCAATATTTAAATTAAAGTCTATATAATTTGCTAAAATTGTTACAAAACTAATTCATATACTAAGAAAATTAAATGTATACCATAACTTTGTTTAAAAAAAAACAAACATAACATATGAATCCCTTACTTATCTTATATATGTAAACTGGTTAGAACTTTATATAATATATATATATACCCAGTACATACGTTTTTAACATCACTATTATATAAACAGTATACTATCTTTATAAAAGACATATTATATATAAGCTAATATTATACAAATTTATAAAATCAGCACATATCAATACAACATATGTACAAAATATCCTATGCATAACTTTTATAAATATCAAAATATCATATATGTATATATATACAGATCATCACGTACTATAATATATAAACCGCACTATAGATAATCAATGTGTAGACCATAAATAACGAAACGTGTAGACAAGATGTATATATGCAGTCTACTCACTAATTTCTTGTAGGTACTATAAATATACCCAAACTCAAGTATATATGAACTCCTAGACCTATTATATTCAAAATAAATAGTTATCATATAATATCGGTATACTTAATTTGAAATGATGTTTATTTGTACCCAACAGATGGTGTACATCAGCTGATGTAAATTGACTGTGTATGACAAACAGCTCATAACCACTTGTATAATCCATACATTATAACCCACTTTCAAATCTATGTATTAAATATCAATGTTAAAAAAAATCAAGTATATTAATCATAAAAAATATATTCATATAACATATATGCAGACCTTGGTGTGAACGCGGCATAAATGTGTCTACTAAAACCAATATGTAACCTACATAATGCATGCAACCCGAGACGTGAAACACATGCAGCCAAATATAACTTTTATACTAAGATGTAATAAAATCCAACGTATGCATCATATAAAATTCAATATCATATCTTCTTTTGTATACCGCAATACGTATATACCCTTCATTGTATATGACAGTTTTATTGAAATCATATATAGTATTTAAAATAAAACCGAAACATCTGTTATAGATAAATACCATATACCTAACACAACATTCATTTAACTAGAACAGCCAATTTTTTTGTTTGAGACAAAATCAAAATATAAAATATGCGCATGCTACAATACTAGAAACTGATGTATTATCATATACATAAACAAATATACTTTTCATATAAGCCATTGTATATAATATATATTTATATACTATAACCACAGGTTAAAACTTACAAAACCAAGGAAAAACAAAAAAGGAAATAAATTTATTATAAAGCCATTACCTGATGTATGGAGCACACGCAACATAGAAGGAAGATGAACAAATGCAGTGAAAATTTGTGAACCCGAGTTGAAATATATATAGGAAAGTTCGCTCAAACAAGGGATGCATGCAGCTGACGTGGTAAGGGAGATATTACGTGGTTTTGAAATTTAAACAGAAGTAATTGCGTGATTTAGGCAAAATAAAAATATGGCAAGCAAAAATTGATTTGGAACGTTTCGGCGTCAATCAAAGATTTTATGCCCATTTAAAATAATAAAGCAAAAAGGAAGTGAAATAAATTTTTCCCTATGAATGGCAAGCACGGTCAAAAATTTTCTTCCAAAAATCGCGGCTGCTGATTTGTTTTCAGTAGCTAAGGTATAAAATTTATGAGCATGTAATATATGCAGAATTTTAATTAAAACGTATGCTCAAATAATTAACAAAAGTAACGTGATTAGAAATTATTCGTTTCTTATTTATTTATTTCATATATAGTTAGTACAATATACGCTAAATTTATAACAAAAGTAACGTATCTAAATTTATATGTTACTTATTTATTCTCTACCTATTTTTAGTAAAATATACGTTTTAAATAATATTCATTAGCTACGTACCATTTATATGCTAACTAAATAAATCAAAACGGATATAACATTCAAATTAAAACGTGTATTTTAAATAGCCTATTTATACTCTATTAACTTTAAAATTTACTACTTAATTAACTTTTGATTTGTTTACATTGGTTTGATTTACTTAACATTTAACAAATAATTGATGTATATACGTAAAAAGAAAACGTAAAATTTATTTCCTATATTATTCAATTTAAAATTTTACTTATTAATCAATTAACTAAGAAACAAATGTGTATACGTATAAAGTTTATTTCTTTTACAGAATATTAATTAATTGATTTAAAGGTGTATAACCAATTTTTAAAAGTGGAAATAAAATGTTGTTACCAATATATTCAGTTACATTAAAAGATTTGGAAGTTAGAATTTGAAAGATTTAAATTTCAATAAATGTTAAACTTTAACCAAAAATAAGAGTTATAGAATTGGATTATATTAATAAAATTTTGGTGATTATTTATAATTAAATTTTAAAAAAATTCAACCATTTTTGCAAATTAAAACCCCAAAGTTTATAAATAAAAGAATAAAATACTTGTTAGAATTTTTGGGTTGTTACACCCTCCCCTACTCAGAACTTTTCATCCTCGAAAAGGAACAAAGTAGGAGAATAGAAACAACCGGATGAAAAATTAGACTTTGGAAAACAAATTAAACAATTTATTTAAAACCATATTATTTTTTATTTTTTTAAATTAATTAACATTTAATAGTTTGGTTAAACTCATTTTATTAAATCCATTCAATTATTTATGAGATCAATTATTTATATCAAACACTAAAAATTTTACTATTAAACCAGGTAGTATATAAATAAACAATATTTTAAAGATTATATTCAAAAAGGAAAGGAAGGTAGATTCAGGAAACAGAATATAGGTGAATAAATAAGCTGAGCAAATAAGGTAGATCCAAAAGAATAGTATCAGGCAAGAATCGTAAATTTCAAACCATAAGAGTCTCAATTTCAAATACTAATACAAAATTTCTTTGTTGAAAAATACTTTTATAATAAAATACCTTTATATCGAAACAAAATTTTCTTTCGAAAATACTTTTATAACTCGATGTTTCAACAAGTTTATCCTCATTCTTGCAGACTCTGGCCATGCGTTAATCAGGCGCAAAGCTAGAATTCTTCAAGTACTTAGTAGACCTGTTTCAACACCCAGTGAAAATACTGAAAACTTTTAAAAACAGATATGGAAAGTACAATCCAAAAAAATCACCTGGATTGCAGGATACATAACAATGGTTACGCGTGGATCCACTAGGAAACATCCATATCCTTTAAGCATTCACTGCCTTGCGAATTACGCCATGATAGACAAAGCTCGTGGACCGCAGGATACATAACAAAGGTTACGCCTGGATCTCCCAGGAAACATCCATACCCTTTAAGCAATCTCTGCCTTGCAGATTACGCTACCCCAGAAAAAAAAGACCGTGGGTTACGCCATGGTAGGACACTCGAGTATCACATCCAGAAAACCGAAAATCAGAGAGAATAATATCGATAAAATGAATCCATAATTTGGCCATAGAGCGGATATCAAGCAGAAGGCACTTTCCATATCATTACTTCGAAAATATATATCATATAGTAACTTTTCAAATCACTTTCAAATATCATACTTATATAAAGTCCATTATATATAAGATTTCATTTTCAAATCGAATACTTTTCGAAATCAATAGTATATCAAATCGCACTTATATATACTTCGCCTATATAAGATTACACCTTTCAAATTGAGTACCTTTCCAAATCAATAGTTTTAAAATCAACTTCATACTTATACAAATCAATTCTATATAAGTTCGATAACTCCCAAATCAAGTATTTAGTAAAACAAAGTTCTCAATTTCAATTTCTTCCAATATCGGTTCGGTTTCAAAATCATATATGATTTCACCAAATTATTTCTTCCATATTTAATATCTTCAGTTTCAAAAATTTCCAAATAATAGGTTTAGAAAATAATCCTAGTTTCCAAATCAACATAATTTAGGTCAATCAAATTCATTTCCAAAATCATCATATAAATACTGGTTTTTAAATTCCAAATCTTATTTTTCGAAACCAAATATTTTCTAAAATCAATTATACCCAAATGATTTTCAAGTTTATAACCACCCCTTCGAAACCTTTAAACTATTTATAAAGCATTCAAAACCAGATTTCATATTAGTATAATTCAAATTAGTCATATCCATTTACTTAACAAAGTAGTTTTAAACTTATATACTTTATCCATTAATTTATACTTTTCCAAATTACTTAGCTTTAAAATTTTAAACCTTGATTTGGAAGTGTTCGAACCTTCAAAATAGTCGGTGAAATAAAATTTCAAATCCAAGAGTCGGAAATCAGCAACAAATCAGTAAATTAATTTTTATAAATAGAGTTATACTAAATCAAATTGAAAACTCGAGGATTGAACACGGGCTTACTTTAAATTATTTCAAATATATATACATATGTCTTTTGAATACCGAATTATACTTCGGAATTTGAAATCAAAATTGGTTTCACAAAATCACTCGCATAACAAAGCTATTATAGTGGCCTCTCCCCCACTTTGAAACTCAGAAATCAATGTCGATAATGCGTGTACTCATCATCAAAATTAGTCTCCAGCGACATAAGTGAGTTCTGGACTTCTATTTGCTTAAAACTTCAAAGAAGTTTCTTTGAAATCATTGGAACTCGTTTGAGTCATTTGAAACACTTCTTATTCGGAAAATACTTTCAAATCGTATTATTATATATTTTCAAAAATCTTAAAACCAATTTCAGAATACCAGAGTTCAATCTCTCAAATTTCAAATTCGGAACCCTTCAGTTATAAATCAATTTATATAAATCAAATTTCTTATAAAATTTTCAGAATTTCAAATCCTTTCAAAATTTCAAATTCTAGTTTTTAAAAGGTATATAATCCTTTCGAAAACATTTTCACTTTCATATATCGAATAAAATCATAGTTATCAAAATAATAATTTCGGTATATAAAACAATTTCTAAAATACAAACAAAGGCGGATTTTCAAAGGATGATTCAAGGATGGATTTCAAAACAAAGAAAGAGATTCAAATTAGAGGAACTCTAATCAAATAGAATTCTGATTCGAAGCTAGGCCTAAACGAAGATGAGATAATTAAATTCCAAAATAGAAGATGGATATTAATCGCGGGCGACCTTAACCGGGTCAATTGTGACTTAAGGAATATGATCGATGCGGAATTCCAAGGCAAATCGACATTCGATCGCCCAATATAGAATTCGGCATAACCAGAGATAACAGCATCTAAACCGAGGATATATAAATCTTCGGTGAATCGATGCTATTGTAAAGGAGTTTCACCCCTTTACAATCATTCAGTGGAGCTATAGGATACTCTAGAATCTAGAAAACACGAATAGGGAAAGACAAGAATGGAATTGGAACCGAGGGGGATGTTCCAAAATTCAAAGGAGAACCGAATCAAATAGGAAGAGATTCAAGCTCGAACGAAAGTGATTCTGTAAATAAATTTACCATATATGCTAAGTTTGCCTAGAGCCAAAGCTTTGATACCAACTGTAACGGGCCGCGCCAGTGGGGTAACGCCCACCGTAGCATACATTGGTACCTGTGTTCTGCCTTTACGGCTAGCCTCTCGACTGCACCACCAACCCTCGCGGGGACATGTAGGAGTAAGAGTCAACCGTTTGCTACCAAACCAAGAAGCAAGAACCCTCTATCATGCTGCACCCTCCAAGTGCAATGGCAGACACACATGTCAGACTTGAATTGCTCAAAATATCATATTTTTAATTTATATTTTGCAAACTCAGCATATACAGTAAATAAATCAATCACGGAATCACAGACACAGAGTAATACAATAATACGCAGCGGAATAAATAAGTAGTAGTTCATGAGCTACTATACAAATATCAGAGTTAGAAATAAAATACAACAGAATATCAAATACGTCGAAGTCTTCAGTATGAACAAATGACTTCTCTGAACCAATCAACTGGAAAATCTAAAAGCTAAAATGATAGTTGGGTCTCCAAGCGAAGCTCCAAACTCCAAAGGTGAGTCTTAAATGTTGTATCACTCAGTCTGACCCAAGCGTAAATCAAAAGACAAAACACTCGAGTCAGGACTTATATTCTTATATCAATAAATCCAACTCAAGTGAAATAACAACTAAAATACAGGTAACTCAAAGGATGTTTGGGATAACCATCCTCTTAAGGATCCGTGGAACTAACGACAATGTAGAAATATACACTATACACCGTGGTCATTTCAAATTAATTTAAAACTTCAAAACCAGAGTATCATTTCCATTTTTTATATATATTTCCAAATTTTATCATTTTCAAAGTTACAATTCAAATCAACTCAATTTCCAGATTTAAATTTAAACTAAATCTCAATTCAACAAATTTCAATTCAATTCAGTTCCTAATAAACAATTGCAAATTATATCGATTTCCAATGCAGAAATAAATCTCAAAATAAACCATTTAAATTCCAATATATTTCAAAGCTTTAATTTTCACATTTTCAAAGCTAAATTTAATAGTTTCATATATCCTGATTTAACTTTATTATTATTTAATCTTGAAATATTCCCTCATTAAAATTCAATATCATTTAAGTAACCTTAAATTACATCTTACTAAGTATCTCCTTTAATTTATTTTAACATGGAATATTTATTAAGTCACTTAAATCCAAAAATCCAGTTAAAATCATATCTTTAAATTTCAATTTCCATAATTCCAAATCAATGTTTATTTACTAAATTCTTAATTTCATACAATTTCAAATACATTTAAATTTATCTTCCCAGCATTAACTTGTTCAAATTATTACCAAAATCTATAAATTTAAATAAGTACTTGAGCATATTATATGTATTAAATCAATCTTCATTTCATTAAATATTATTATTAAATCTATATATTATATTTCCATTTATATATAATATTTAAGAATCAATATTTATTAAAACCTTATATTTCTTTCCAAAACCATAGAAATTATTTTCAAAATATTTATATATGGACCAACGGTGTCTGTATATAATTTCTTATCCTGTGGTCAAGTGAAATGGATATTTATCATTTCAATCCGTAAATAATATATATATACGGGTAGATATCCTTTCTACCCGTAATCCCAATTTCAATTCAATGAAAATCGCTTGGGTCTATCATTTCAATCCATAACGAAATTCTCATATTCTAAAGTCCGTTCGGGTATGTATCATTTCAACCCATAGTGAATTTTATACTAACATGGAACTTGCAGAGTGATAACAGATATGACAATAACAATAACAAGTATATATCATCAATAACAATATAATATAAACAACATGATATGGTGTCATATCCCATAGGTGAACAATTACATATAAATGCATATCATACACATAACGATTTAAACAATTAACAGTTAAATTTTAGCAACATATTTCAATTGTCGTTCCAATTGAAATCAAATTTCATAAATAAAAGAGCGTAAATCGTGAGTGATTGCTTACCTTTCGAGGCTGGAGCGATTTATCACTGAAATGGTTTATGAATCCAAGCACGAATTTCAAAGTAAAAGCTGGATTGGCACGACTACGATGAACAAAACTGATATATAAAGATGTTGATGGGAACAAACCAGAATCAACGTGATAGAAGCAACAATGATATATAATAATAATTATTATTATCCATGGAATAAATATTTAATTTTAAAACAAATATCAAAATAACATATATATATATATATATATATGTATATAATTAAAACCATTGTTTTAAATTAAACACATAGATTAAAAATCAACATATATACATAATGGGTTAAAAATTAATACTTATATAAACGAATAGATATACAGGCAAATATATAAACTTATGTGTAACCTATATGCAAGTTATATCTTTAGAAATCAATATTTAAATTAAAGTCTATATAATTTGCTAAAATTGTTACAAAACTAATTCATATACTAAGAAAATTTAAATGTATACCATAACTTTGTTTAAAAAAACAAACATAACATATGAATCCCTTACTTATCTTATATATGTAAACTGGTTAGAACTTTATATAATATATATATACCCAGTACATACGTTTTTAACATCACTATTATATAAACAGTATACTATCTTTATAAAAGACATATTATATATAAGCTAATATTATACAAATTTACAAAATCAGTACATATCAATACAACATATGTACAAAATATCCTATGCATAACTTTTATAAATACCAAAATATCAAAATATCATATATGTATATATATACAGATCATCACGTACTATAATATATAAACCGCACTAGAGATAATCAATGTGTAGACCATAAATAACGAAACGTGTAGACAAGATGTATATATGCAGTCTACTCACTAATTTCTTGTAGGTACTATAAATATACCCAAACTCAAGTATATATGAACTCCTAGACCTATTATATTCAAAATAAATAGTTATCATATAATATCAGTATACTTAATTTGAAATGATGTTTATTTGTACCCAACAGATGGTGTACATCAGCTGATGTAAATTGACTGTGTATGACAAACAGCTCATAACCACTTGTATAATCCATACATTATAACCCACTTTCAAATCTATGTATTAAATATTATGTATTAAATATCAATGTTAAAAAAAATCAAGTATATTGTCATAAAAAAATATTCATATAACATATATGCAGACCTTGGTGTGAACGCGGCATAAATGTGTCTACTAAAACCAATATGTAACCTACATAATGCACGCAACCCGAGACGTGAAACACATGCAGCCAAATATAACTTTTATACTAAGATGTAATAAAATCCAACGTATGCATCATATAAAATTCAATATCATATCTTCTTTTGTATACCGCAATACATATATACCCTTCATTGTATATGACAGTTTTATTGAAATCATATATAGTATTTAAAATAAAACCGAAACATCTGTTATAGATAAATACCATATACCTAACACAACATTCATTCTACTAGAACAGCCAATTTTTTTTTGGGACAAAATCAAAATATAAAATATGCGCATGCTACAATACTAGAAACTGATGTATTATCATATACATAAACAAATATACTTTTTATATAAGCCATTGTATATAATATACCTATATTTATATACTATAACCACATATTAAAACTTACAAAACCAAGGAAAAACAAAAAAGGAAATAAATTTATTATAAAGCCATTACCTGATGTATGAAGCACACGCAATATAGAAGGAAAATGAACAAATGTAGTGAAAACTTGTGAACATGAGTTGAAATATATATAGGGAAGTTCGCTCAAACAAGGGATGTAGGCAGCTGACGTGGTAAGGGAGATATTGCATGGTTTTGAAATTTAAACAGAAGTAATTGTGTGATTTAGGCGAAAGAAAAATATGGCAAGCAAAAATTGATTTGGAACGTTTCAGCGTCAATCAAAGATTTTATACCCATTTAAAACAATAAAGCAAAAAGGAAGTGAAATAAATTTTCCCCCATGAATTGCAAGCACGGTCAAAAAATTTCTTCCACAAATCGTGGCTACTAATTTGTTTTCAGTAGCTAAGTTATGAAATTTATGAGCATGTAATAGATGCAGAATTTTAATTAAAACGTACGCTCAAATAATTAACAAAATTAACGTGATTAAAGACTATTCGTTTCTTATTTATTTATTTATTTATTTCATATATAGTTAGTACAATATACGCTAAATTTATAATAAAAGTAACATATCTTGATTTATACATTACTTATTTATTCTCTACCTATTTTTAGTAAAATATACGTTTTAAAGAATATTCATTAGCTACGTACCATTTATATGCTAACTAAATAAACCAAAACGGATATAACGTTCAAATTAAAACGTGTATTTTAAATAGCCTATTTATACTCTATTAACTTTAAAATTTATTACTTAATTAACTTTTGATTTGTTTACATGGTTTGATTTACTTAACATTTAACAAATAACTGATGTTTATACGTAAAAGGAAAACGTAAAATTTATTTCCTATATATTATTCAATTTAAAATTTTATTTATTAATCAATTAACTAAGAAACAAATGTGTATATGTATAAAGTTTATTTCTTTTACAGAATATTAATTACTTGATTTAAAGGTGTATAACCAATTTTTAAAAGAACAAAAGTGGAAATAAAATGTTGTTACCAATATATTCAGTTAAATTAAAAGATTTGAAAGTTAGAATTTAAAAGATTTAAATTCCAATAAATGTTAAACTTTAACCAAAAATAAGAGTTATAGAGCTTATATTAATAAAAAAATTGTAACTATTTATAATTAAATTTTAAAAAATTTCAACCCTTTTTGTAAATTAAAACCCCAAGGTTTATAAATAAAAGAATAAAATACTTGTTAGAATTTTTGGGTTGTTATAGTGTGTGCACGTACGAGTATAGGATAACGTAAAAGAATATAGCATACAAAATGTTCACTTTGCATTCAAAAGGCGCTATTTGAAGTAGGCTACAATATTCAGTTCAAAACATAGACTAAACATCAAGTTTTGATACAAAATAATGACCAGCTTTCTTCAAATAGTTCAAAACATGCTTCTTCTTGCATTTTTAGTATTCTTTCGTTAAATTATCATAATTAAGTTTATCTAAGAACACGCTTTCAATTGAGATCATTGTTAGCCCGTTAAGTCGTACTTGTGACATGCCAATTTGAAGATAGATTTTAATCAATTACAATTAAGAAAAACCTCTCCCTTGGTTGCAATCATAGTCAAAATAGTTAATAAAATCCAATAAGCAACCTATGCAAATTGGAAACCACTATCTTCTACATAAGATCATATAAAGTCAAGAATGTCAATTGATTTAGTTATTTCTTTAGGTAACATAGTTTGCAAAGCTCTTAGGTTTTGAAATTTATCCTTTTCGTAATCACATTGTTTGTTGTATTTCTAGCATCTTTCCAAACAATGCAATGTTCCATTAACTCCTCTTTACCAAGATTTACAAATTTTGCTTTTGAGAAAAATCCAAAAATATTCTCATAAAGTTCAATTTGTTCGAATCGACCTTTGAATGATGTAAGAGCTTGGTTTATGATATGAATGAAGTATGTGACTCTAAAAATCTCTTTCGATGATTGACTTTCTTCATTATTAGTTGGAATATCCTCATCGAAACGGTTTTGTCTACGAATAACTCTTCCACCTCAATTTCTGGTTCAATACCAACATCTGTAACAAGTTTGTTAGCCTCTTTCACCATTTATTCAAACTCACGTTCTCTAAAGTATTGAAAAAAAATTAGTAAGTTCTTTTAATCTTGTAATTACATCTTCTAAATTCATATCTTCTTGTTGAAATGGTTGCTTATTTGGTTCACTTTATATAATAACTTGTACCAAATACAAAGGCTTATCAAAAGCTAAAAATTATCTAAAACGTTAACACATAAGCCTTTAACTTCTGCCACCATAATATCCTCTTTAGCTAGAACTATTAGCCATCTGAATTAAAGCATCATTTAACATTAATGGTTGAAATCAAATATCTCTTACACTTTCAATATGACTTTCCAACGAGTAGCCAAAAACGATTTTGGTGCTAAACCTTTTACATATCTTTTACGAACATCCCACCGATGAGTACATCCCGCGAATAATGTATAAATTTTTTGTACGAATGCATAAAAAAATTTCTTACTTTAATATAAGATATAGCCATATCACGTGCTGCAAGTTTTTAAACTATTACAACCACGTGGCATATAAAATGATTGAGGATTTATATCTAAAAGTGTTTTTGTACACTTCGATGTTTACCTTTCATAATATATTCATTGTCATAAAATGAAGTGGGCTTGAAGCGCATATGGGAGCATATGTATTTCGGCCATTATATGACCACAAGGTGCGGCCATATGAAGGCAAAGAGACTTGTGTTTCGACATGATAAGAGAAAGAGAATGAATAAAAGAAGGGGATCCAGATCCAACTTTATCTTTATATTCTCTCCTTCATAAAAGCATCATGACCCATATACTTCCAGTACTTTTTGGAGCACCCACCCTCTCTATTTTTGGCTGAAATATATCTCCACCATCTCCTCCATTTCCAAGGTCAAATCAAATAAAAACAAATGCTATTCGATAGCCTATGGTTATTCGTTCAGGAGCTAACACCCTTCTGATTTGAAATCTAGTTCAAGGAGTTAATCTCTATGTTTCAACATGTACTAATTGAATTTGGAAATAAGGTAACTTTTTAATCTATAGCAATAATTTATTGTTTAGTTAATTTATATATCATATATTGCTTAGTTACTTAGGTGAATTATATATCAATATATCGTCATCTATTTGACGGTTGCTTAGTTATATGCATATAAATTTTTAAAAAAGTTGTATATATTATAATCATAATGTTCACGGCTAAAAAGGTTATTTTCTATTTTCGAAGTTAATATAATATATTATTTAATTGATTTCAGTTTGTTAATTCTATACTTAAAATTTAACATCATTTAATGTATGTTTTAAGTGATGGAAAACTTTCTTTTGTCAAATAAACTTTCGACAACAAAATATTATAAAATTAATTAATTGTATATATTATATTTTGTGTACATATTAATAAATATAGTTTATAATTGTTTTAGATAAGATATAATCATGTATTTAATATATTATAATATAGTATAAAAGTTTTTCAAAACATTAAAATATAAATTTTATTTTTCGGTATTAATTTTTTAAAATGTTAAAGTTTTTTATGATAATTTCTTTATTTAAAACATGGATTTAATTATTTAATAAATAAAAAAATTTACTAAAATATTTCCTAAGCCGAAAACAACAATACACACACACACACATTTGTGTATACAATTTACATACATACATACATATATATATAATTATTCTATGTGCCGAGAGAATTATCATTATAAATTATACATACATACATACAACTATTAATTTATATACATGTGTGTGTATTCAAATTAAAAAATTTAGAATAAAAACTTTCGGTTGTTGCTGCATTTTAATAGACAATATTATTTTATAAACTATTAATTGAAATAATTTCATATATATATATAATTTATATGATAGTGTGTGTGTATATATGTATATATATTGTTGCATATAATTTTTAAAATTCTTTATACATAAATTATTCAAAATTATATATATCTGTACGGATATAAATGCTTTATTAAATAAGAGTTGACGTGAATAACCGTACATTTGGACGATGAAATGGGGTTCTAAAAGTTTCAAAAAAATAAGATGGGTATACATTTATGTATAAGAGGGGTTAACATGTCCATTGCGATGTAACCATCATTTACATAAGGGCATGTCAAACATTGCACAGATTACTATGTTACATATGCACACACATATATGTGTGTATGATAAACATTTATATATAATATAATATTAAGTACATAATATAAAACTATATTATAACTTTAAATAAAATAATGATTTTATTAACGAAATTTAGAAATGTTCTAAATAAATTAGACTTTACACGGCCAATAAAGATCCCAAATGGTAAGTTAGTTTGAAGTTAATTTACTCATTTCTTCCGTTATAGGCTGGCCCTATCCTAATAAGGTATCAAAGCGCAATAGCCTATGCAATCTAAATTAATCATATTATGGTTAACTAATTAAGCTCATAGGCTATACAGTGGGGTGTCTAGAAAGGAAGTGTCGAAGGATTGAGTTTGGATAATCAATACTCCGTCATACCTGGCTACCAGCCTTGCCCAAATTGATCTGTGAGCCTAAAGGTTGCCCCTAAGAGAAAGACCCAATTTGAACTGGGCCTTGGGTTAATTTTCAAAAAAAAATTAAAAATTAAAAATATAATATTTTAATTCAAATTTAAAATAAGATAATACACATATAATAAAAGTTATAATATAATAAATTTTTTCAAAATGTTTGAGAATTGATATAAATTAATTTTGAAATTTAAAATTTTAATAATAAATAAAATATATTAATTAAATAATTTATTTAATTGTTAAATATATACATCTAATATATATAACGATATAAGTTATGTTGTTTTAAATAAAATAATATAAGTATACACGTGTGTGTATAAAATGAATTTAGAAATTAATATAATTTGTTAAAGTTATTCAATTAAATAAATTAATTAAATAGTAATTAATTAAATGATACATGCATACACACATATATATGATATACGCGTTGTATTATAATAATAAATATTCTATATAAATATTATATAATATACAACTAATTAAATAAATGATTGATTAAAATTAATTAAATAAGATTATACGTAAAATTATTATACATGTAAATTAAAATATAATGTTATATAATAATAAAACTATATAATATGAATGTATAAATTAAAGATGGAACATTAAGAAATCCTAAATAGACTTAAGGAATAAATACGTTCATAAATGTACATATACCATGATTTCCAATATGTCTGACACTTGAATCATGAGGTATTTCCATAAGAAATCTATTATTCTATAAGTCAATATCACACAATATAACATATTAAAGATTATGAATCTTCAATACAGTATTTTCCTCAATTATATATATATATATATATATATATATTAATGAATTACTTACATACTCCTTAGTTGTTGAGCAAACTCAAGTTAGGGATGTTATGTGTAGTGTTATTAATATATTGAATAACAAGGTAAGATAACTATATGTATTTGTTGAGTGAACTCAAGGTGCATATACTATACTTAACCCATCACGATATGGTAGGTACGAGTGAATAATTTCATTTCGATTTGTTAAGCAAACTCAAGGTCGAAGTGAAATCAGTACAAGGTACGAAGGGTTAGGAATTGTATATGATACAATCGATAAGGAGTTATCAATGGTCCATGGAGCTACAATTTGTTGAGCAAACTCAAGGTCAAAATTCCAAGGTGGACGTGTCCTAACACCGAGGAACAAAAGGCTATTGTTTGACATGCTATATTTTTAGAAAATGAATTTATGTTAAAGAAAATTAACAGTAAAGTTGTAGACTTGGATGAGATCCAAGAAGTTAATACTGGGGCCAAATTAGTGGGAAAATCGAGTTCACCCATATATGAAAACATGAAACCTATTAAAAGGTCTAGTAGGGAATCTCCTGCATCAAAGAGATATAACGGTTTTTTCGTGGATGGTGAGAAGGAGAACCATGTCTTAGATGATAACACTCCTTCCAATAAGCACTACAGAGTAAAGACACTATACTCTGGCTTGAAGCAATGAAATTTGAAATGGATTCCATGTACGAAAACAAAGTAGGGACTTTGTAAAACGTACCCAAAGGGATAAAACCTATCGGATACAAATGGATTTTTAAGAAAAAACTGAATTCTTATGGGAAAGTAAAGACTTATAATGCAAGGCTAGTTACGAGAGGATTTCGTCAAATTCACGATGTTTATTATGATGAGACATTTTTTTATGTAGCCATGCTTAAGTCCATTCGGATTATGCTAGCCATTGTTTCATTCTATGACTAGGAAATATGATAAATAGATGTAAAAATGGATTTTTTAAATGGTTAGATGAAACCATCTATATGTCATAGTCCGAGGGTTTTTTTGTTAGTGGGAGTGAGGGTAAGGCTTGTAAGTTGTTAAATTCCATCTATTTGTTTAAAAAAACTCCATAAAGTTGGAACAAGTGTTTTGATTAGGTAATCAAACAGTTTAGTTTTTATCAAAATATAAAGGAAGCGTACGTACACAGAAAGGAACATGGCAATGCTATCATATTCTTAATGCTATACGTCGATGATCTATTATTGATGGGCAATGATACTTCGTTATTGCAATCAGTGAAAGCTTATCTTTCAAAGAACTTCTCATATTCTCTATGAAGGATATGGGAGAAGCAGCCTATATATTAGGTATAATGATCTGAAGAGATAGACCTACGAGGCTGTTGGGATTGTTCTAACCCCTATACATAGATATCATATCGAAGAGATTTAGTATGGTGAATTTCAAACATGGAAACATTCCAACACAATCTTGAATCGTCCTTTCTAAGAAGGACGCTCTTTATAGCAATGAGGAGAAAGAGCGTATAAGGAAGATCTCTTACTTTAGCCATAGGATCATTAATGTACGCTATGTTATCTATTAGATCGAATGTGGTATGCGCGTTAGGATGCGTAAGACGATATCAGTCTAATCCTTGAGAAAGACATTGGATGATCGTAAAAGGTAAACCGAAGTATTTAAAAAATACCAAGGACTTATTCCTTATGTATGGGGATGGTGACCTCCTTATGAAGGGGTATATGGACTCTAGCTTTGAAAGTGATACAAATGATTGTAATTCAGTGTCTGGTTATGTCTTTATACTTAACAACATAGCAGTTATTTGGAAAAATTCCAAATAAGAAACAGTAGCCGATTCGAAGATGGAGGCCAATTACATTTCCCTTAATGAAGCAACTAAAGAGGCAGTCTGGATGTGCTATTTTTTGGGTGAGTTTGGAGTGATTCCTGATACCAAGAATCCAATGACATTGTTCAGTGATAAAAATACGTCGATGCAGATCGCAAAGGAGCCCGTAGCGCACAAGAAATCACTGATCAATCTTTCGGAAGTTCCACCTCATTGGAGAATTCATTGAGAAGAAAGAGGTTATGATACAAAGCGTAGATACTGTGGACAACATAGCAGATCCATTCACTAAGGCTCTAGCTCAGTCAGCTCTTAAGAAGCCGATTGAAGGTATGAGATTGAGGTTTTATAATTGACCCCAAGTGTAAGTGGAAGATTGATAGTGTTTGGGGTATTCTCTAGAGGCAAATCTATAGTTTTATTGTAAAATAATAATCTCTATAACCAATTCTCATTCGTGATAAAGGTATTTTTCTTTCTGTTATACATTTGTTATAATGTGTTATAAATAATAAAATATTTAGTTAAAATATTTTAACAGAAAGTCCATTACATGTTGTTTGTGATGTAATTAAAATAGTTGTAATCATGAGTATTGTATCAAAATATAATATACATATATATTTCTAATCAAGATGCATTAAGACTGGATATCAATGCATCCATTGAGACTAGAGTATGTAGCGCTGTCCAAATGTTGAGTAGTGTAATATTATGACTACTAGGAAAACCAAGTGGTTACATACTGATAGTTATTGGATAACTATGGAATGACTCAATCGATAGTTCTATGTTATTTAATATACTTAAGGTCAAACACAAACTATCAAAACGACTGTTTATATAGTTCTCCTGCCTTGAGAATACCATCGATCTTCAATATAAAGCTCCACTTCGATTATAGTCAAATCATGGCATGACGTCCATTGAGTGACTATAATTGGATCGAGTGGAAGTATTGAAGGTAAAACACTGTTCAAGAGAGTATTCATCTTCTTAGTTATTTAAGGTTGGTGTTATGGTCAACTTAAGTCAAATCAAAGTCAAAATCTCTGGCCAGAGTAGTTTGGTTAATAAAATTGTTATTACTGAACCAAGAACTTTTATATTTGAACTATAGAGTTGAATATGGACGATACTCAAATTTTGACCACAACCAAATTCCATAAGTCCAAAGTGATATAGTTTTGACAAAGAGAATTGATGTAAATAATCGACACTACTAGGTAACGCTTAACAAAGTAAAATTAGATTTTACCGAAATCAAGTAAATGATAAATTTGGCTAAAATGTCACACCACCTGCTAAGTGACGTTCGAACGTTAATATTCGAATAGTTAGATATTAATCGTTGACCAAATTTACAACTAGAGAGTCACACAATCGAAACGTTGAATACTCCTTTGATCTATTTAATTAATTTTTAGTTGTTATAAATCAATTAAATGTTAATTATAAAGTTTATTTTGATTTGTTGAGCTATAGTAATAAATAAGTTTATAACAGTTATAAATATGTTAATCAACATTGGTATGCATTTAAATTGGATTTAAATGCAATATAATTTGTTTGATCATAAAGTGGGTTTCAAGCCAATATGAGGGCATATATATTTCGGTCATGATATGACTAGGACGGTGCAGCCATATAATGCAAAGAGGTTTGGGTTTTGACATGATTAGGGAAGAGAACGGGTAAGAGAAATAAAGGGATCTAGATCCTACTTTATCTCTATATTTTCTATTCTGTAAATGCATCATAACCCACAAACTTTCACTACTTTTTGGAGCCTCCAACCTCTTTATTTCTGGCCGAAATATATCTCCACCATCTTCTCCGTTTTCAAGCTCAAATAAAATAAAAAATGCTATTCTATAGTCAGTGGTCATTGGTTCATGAGCTATCACCCTGCTGAATTGGAATCTAGTTCAGGAAGTCGATCTCTTCATTTCAACATGTACTAACTGGTTTGGGTGATAACTAATTTTCTAATCTGTAACAATATTGTAATGATTGATTTATTTATATAAAATATACTGCTTGGGTAGTTAGGTGACAATCGTCCCATATTTGATGGTTTTTCAGCTACTATATGCATGTAAATTTAATAAAACTCATGTATATTATGATCCTAACACTCATGCCAAAAATAATTATTTTCTATTTTCCAAAATTCATATAATCTATTATTTAATTGATTTCAATTTAATAATTTATAATTAAATTTTAACATCATCTAATGTATGTTTTAAATGATGGAAAATTTTACTTATATCAAATAAAATTTTGGCAATAAAATAAAAAAAATCAATTATATATATAAATACTTATATGTATATTATACTTTGTGCAAATATTTTTAAATATAATTTATAATTATTTTAGATAAGATATAAGCATGTATGGATTAATATATTATAATATGGTATAAAAAAATTTCAAAACATTAAAATATAAATTTTGATTTCATTAATGATTTTTAAAATTTTAAAATTTTTTTTATATCATATTTTCTTTATTTAAAATTCGGATTTAATTGTTCAAATAATTTAATAAATAAAAAAAGTGCTAAAATTTTCTAAAATAATTCTATAACAATAGTGTGATGTTTTGTTTATTTAAATAATTTGTATATATAATTTTACATACATATTTATGTCTATATATTAAAAAATTATTCTTTATGCGGATAGCATTATCATTATAAAAATTATATATATATATATATACAGCTATTAATTTATGTACGTGTGTGTGTGTATTTAGACAAAAAATCAAAATAAAATTTTTAGTTTTTGCTGCATTTTAATTTAAAAAAATTATTTTGCAAAGTGTTACTAAAAATAATTTCATATATATATATATGTGTGTGTGTGTGTGTACATATTTATCTATATGTTAATTAAATTATTTTGAAAATGGTCAATTAAATAATTTTATATATATGTATATATAAATTTTATATGATAATATGTATATATATAGTTATATATAATTTTGTAATTTATAAAATTCTTTATACATAACTTATTTAAAATTATATATATATGTACATAAATGTTTCATTAAATAAGACGATGCATATAACCATACATTTGGGTGATATACTTATATATAAAAGGGTTTAACATGTCTGTTGTAGTGTAAAAACCAACACTACATACGAGCATGTCAAACCTTGCACGGATTACTATGTTACAAATGCATGAATACATATATATATATATGTATATGTATATGATACATACACATACATATATATAATATTAATTACATAATATAAAATTATATTATAAATTTTATAAAATAATGATTTTATTTAAGATGAAATTTGGAAACATTCTAGATAAATTCAATCTCATATGCCCAACAAAGATCCAAAATGGTAAAAAAATTGAAATTCACTCATTTCTTCCGCTACGGACTGGCCCAGTCCCACACACCTCCGCCCAGTTTGTGTAGTAATATGGCTTGTAATTGGAAGACTAACTTAGCAAACTATTATCGAGCTAGTTTGATGAGCTAAAGGCCTCGTGTGAAAGAAAAATGGTAAGCCGTATGAGGGTAGGAGCACTGGTCTGAAGTATAGCAGATAAGTTATTTGGCTCCTTTTCCAAGAAGACTAAAATGACCAAAGTTTAATTCCTAAATGAAATGGAAGATACATGCAACGTCGTTGTGGAGTGCCTAAATGTACTTGAGGCCAAAATTGCTACCCTTGGATCAACGCAGTCATCTGAGCTAGCTCCTCCTACCGTAGTTTCAAGTTCTATTAAGCCTTATCCTCAAGCTCAACTCGGGTTTCATTAGTTAAAGCAATTCTCAATGAGAAGGTTAAGAAAATAAAGGTGGATATTTGGGTGAAACATTCAATTGATGTTTTTCGTCATTTTGGCCTGACCATGACTTAACCTTTTTATTCAACCGTCATAACTATGTTTTGATGGCATAAGCCATTGACAATGATTAGACTGGTGCAAACTATGTTACCTCTTGAGCTTTACGTAGATCTTTTATTTGAACTTCTTAGTCTGTTTTGTATAAATTGTTCTACATATGATGCTTCCATTTTCTTTCATCGGCAACTTGACTATGGACATCATAATAGTCGTGCTCAGTTCACTTCGTCGTATATTAACGTGTTTTCTGAACCTTGCTCCTAGTACATTTTTTGACATGCACTTGGCATGCTTTGCTCTGTTTGTGGCACAAAAATTTTTGATTGTGTTTGACTGAGAAGTATGGTCATTTATTTCAACCCTTTTTATTCATGGGCATGGTTCATACTGGTTCATGCCATCTATCCCTACATCTAGTTAATTTGGTCGAAAGGTCGAACTAGGTATTTTATAACTCTAGTTTGTTGTTGAAGTAAATAATATTGACACGTAGAATTTTATACTAATTTGGGTCATCTAATGTCCCTACATCCAGTTCATCATCTTATTGCTTATTGATAAGTATATATTTGTATATTACATTCTTTTACGCAGACCGTCGATACGAATTAAGGCCTATGATGCTCTGAATTCGATACCCTTAAAATGAGATTTCCATCTGGTCTATCTAGACGCTAAGTGCCATTAGCTAATGTTTCTACAATGACCAGTTAGGTCCCAATGCACCGTTAACTGGTCTTTTGTGTTAGCCGTTACTTTCCTTAAGACCCATTTATGGAATTTCCTTTCTTTGTGTCTAGAATTATAACTTTTAACCATCCTTTGTTGATATACTACTGCTCTAACTGTTGCTTCATCTCTTCTCACCTGCATAAAGTCCAATGCAGTTTCCTTAAGTTATTGGATCTGCCCTATTACATATGATAAGCATCGATGTGAAGGCACTTCTAACTCAAATGGGAGCACAACTTCATAGTCGTATGTCAAAGAGAACGGATTATATCATGTAGGGGAACTAGTGGAAATTTTACATCTCCATATAACCAAGGGTAGTTCTACTGTCCATTTCCCTTTAGCCTTTGTAAGCTTTTTCTTGAGCCCTTTGACCCAGCCACTTTCCTGAAGATGAACCTTTCGACTATGTTATTCATTTCACAAAGGTCGGGAAATTTCTTGCTTTCAAACCGTGTATCATTGACAAAGATTATTTTATGTGGGATTCCAAACCTAATAAACATATTACTAACAATGAAGTTGACTATTTATTTGAAGTGATATTTGCTAGCAGCTCGGCTTCTACGAGTAATATATGGCTACTATTGTGCACTTTACTCCTCCTTTTGACATGGGAAATGGTTCAATTCATTTAAAACCCTATGGGTCAAACAACCACGGGATGGTCATGGGGGATGAGTTCATGCGATGAAATTGTCATATTTTTGGCATCAATCACATCTACAGGCGAATTCTTGTGCATCATGGTGCCATTAGCACATAATTCCTAGTCTTAGCACCTTCTTTGCTAATTTTACTCCTCCAAAGTGATCTCCATAGTACCCCTCATAACCTTCCCTCTTGACTATGATCCCTTCCATTTGTAGTGGTTACATAACCCTTAATCATCTCCCACCTTTTCATCTTTTATATTTCCCCTTTTATTCCATCATTTATCACTAACTGCTTAGTTTCCAACCTTTTCTACTCTTCATTTCCTCTTCTGCTCATTATAATTTGCTACTCTAGATGCTTATTTTTCTAACTTTCTATGTTGTTTTTTTCATATTCCTCTAACCATGATTTGTAGGTTCCACACAATGAATTTAAACTTTTTTCTACATTGTCTAGGATAATTCGATTTGATCACTATCCTGAAAACCTCAATACTTTGAAGCCACAATGTGAAATTATCTAATTTTTTGATGTATAATTCCGCTTTTAGGATGTTTTAATCTGATTCAACTCATAAATTGAAACAAATTAGATTAGATTCCTTTAATTTGGTACTAATTTGAGCATGAGACGGAATGATGAAGATGGTGTCATGGTAGACAGGAAAATGATATCATCCTTTCAGTTAGGTAATGAAATTAATCTTATTGTTCTCTCATTCTCTATTGATCTTACCTCAACAATTATAATTTTTGTGACAAACTAATTATACATGTTTAATGAATGGAATACTGTACAAAGAATATCTAGCCATCCCTATTTTTTCAATAAAATATAACCAGGTCATCGAATTCAAAACTGAAAGAAACCGGAGAGTTAAATTAAGCCAAAAGCAAATTACAATGCAACCTTTGCATTATAATAACATATTATGGAACATTATAAGGCCGTACAAATTGTAATACAATTTCAAACATTAGTTTTTACCTCAAATGGATTCCAATGCTAGCATATTTTTTTCTAGAAGTTTTTTTCTAGATGTTTGGCAAAGTTAAATTGTTTGAATTTTTTTCTATTTAGAAAGTTTTACATCATATGATTGCTTGAATTAAAATTTTATGTTTGTTTGAATGAAACTGATCATGTGCTTGTAAAAATAATTTACGTATTTCAATACTTTTTATTCTCATATAAGAAGGCGGTTAATCAAATTGTTATCTAATATTTGTCTTTAACCGATGAAAAAAATCTGATCTAGTTTGATTTATTGTTTTCCAATGATATTCAAAAGTTCAACTTAATTTAATTTGACTAACTGTCATTAACCTTACCTACATCTCAAGTTAATGCCTTCAATTTAACATATTTTTCTAATTATTATATTGTTATCATCTTTATTATTATTAATAATTGAATTTTTTTTATGAAGATGTAATTTGATAAGACACGAATATTTATCAAAATTCTTCTTTCTCGATTTGATAATAGAAGCTTAGGTTAGATAATTTGGTCAATGTGTGTTATATTTCCATGTTTTATATCTTGGTTATATATGATTTTTTAGCAAAGCGCTAAGCTAAGTCATAAGCTTTTGCCATAGCATTTTCATTCTACTTCATAAATGTAGCGCATTATTAGATGTTAGAGATGCATTTATTGTTCGAAATTTTAACTCAACAGATTAGTTCATATAAGTCTAATTTCCTTTTTTTATTCCCAATTATTAATTTTTGCCTTCTTTTAACCCATTTGTTTGTTCCATAATGTATAAGAGAGGCTGAAGATTCCTTAGAAACCAAGTTATATTTTGCTAAATTTCAAATAGTGTATTTTTAATGCAAAATGACTAAAACATTTCAACTCGAATTTTCCATGTTAACCAGTAAATTGCTTGCCAATCTGAATTGGTCTAGATGGTTCTATATAGAATGATACAGTATTCTTTTGTAAGGTTCTCAGTGCAAATTTTGGAATTTCCTACCACTTAAGCTAGTATCATTATATACCATGTTAGGGTTTATCACTGTTTGGATGTTAAATATTTAGGAGTGTAGTTGTTAATGAGCATGTTAATGGGAGTTGAAATTTATTTATACTTACTTTAGGATAGATACCTTATCATAATTTTTTATTGTTTGGTTACCAATCTTATTACTTTTGAAAAGAGTAAGAAAATTAATACTATATTAGTTTTTAAATATGATGTTGTCATTTCAATTATTACATGTATTTTTTGTTTCTAATCATTTTTTGACTACTTTAGGTAAAAATATGTCCTAATGTGCCAAAGTAGATAATAATTTAGCAAGTTAAACCACCATAATGTGTATTTTATGATTCAGAGTTGGTTTTATTGAAATACATTTAACTATATGTTTTTAATGTTAACTATAATACTCAAAACCAATAGTGCAAATCTAACATGTTTGCCATTAAATTTTAAATTATTATAGTATAGATTCAAGACCTTTAAGTTAGTTGGTTTTTCCTTTTTATGCATGTAGAGAAATTTTACTTAACAATATTATATGTTCGAGCTAAATCATGTTATGTATATTGTAATGATTAGCTACACCTCAAATCCCCTTGATTTCCATCACAAGTTCCGATTTAAATATTTTCTCTATCTTCCTACTACACTATAGAAAGTATTATTATTTAAATCAGAACTTGTGATGAAAATGAAGGAGGAAATAAGGTGTAGCCAAATAGAGGTGTGGCCGATCCTTATCTCTCCCCCTCCCTCCATACACACACATATAATTGGAATAGAAATACAATCTTTTGGTCTAACCGTAAAATTTCAAAAATACCTTTACATGCAAATAAGAACTTAGGAGTTTGAATCTCACAAAGAACAAAAGGTAACATCTATTTCCAAATGGAATTTGAAATGTAAATAAGATTACAAGTTCAAAACTCAATTCCAACAAAAAAATACAACTTTTCCCTTTATATTTTTCAATTTATTTTATCAAAACTACGCTAAAATTTTAAAATTTCATATTTTTAGAAAAATAATATGCTTGTGTGTTGCACATGCAATAAAATCTCATACGTACATATTATGTGCACGCGCATGCGTGTTGTGTCTCTATGGTATTAACTATAACCACGTCATTGGGTTTTATTATACACAAATATATAGTTAAGTTTTCTCGGTGTAACTTCATTTGTAATTGTTATAGGCAATTTCATTCATAAGATTGCAGTTTGGCTGAGGTCAAGAGAAGGCAAGGCAGAAGGCAAGATAGAAAGCAAGGCATGAGCTCAAGAGGATACGGGGAGAATAAGCTTCCCCTACCTCTGTTTGATGTCCTACGTACCGAACAGAGTTTTTTATTTGGTACCTAGGTACCGAATAGGAAATCTTGTTCGATACCCTAAGCACCAAATAGGATTTCCATTTCGGTGCTTGGAGGCCTACCGGACAAGGTGGTCATGGATCCACCGAACCATAGGCATACCCCAGATCAAGCCCTTTTTCCTACCAAGTCCCACAGCCGAATCAAACCTAAGGAGGCCTGTCAAACCAAGGGGGACGAATAAGGAAAGCATACATACCTAGCCACTAACTTGTCCTCATCCATCCAAGACGAACGGACGCCCTACGAATGGATTTCTTAGTCGAACAAAGTAGTGCAAATATAGAAGCTGCATATATTTGGAAATTACCATGTATATCCTAGATTCTTAGGAAATAATCATGGATATCCTAACTAATGATAACACCTCTTTATCCCTATAATTACTTAAGCATTTGACATTCAAACAATAACTTGTTAGGGATCTACAAGACTCCGTGCAATAGAACCAACTACGCGAAGCATCCCCATCATCATATCCTATTATAAATCATTGTATTCTTTATTAAATGCTTGTAATATCAAAAGTATAAGAGAATGAAATAAATAAAAAATAGTGGACGTAGGCTCATTACGGTTGAACCAAAACTCTAGTGTTCTTTACTTTTTCTGCTTTTCATTCTTCATTTAGTCAACTGTAAAAGTTGATTAGAGGTGTTTGTCCCTTTTTTATGAAAACTTTTTTGATGCTTTCATTGAGATTGAAAAATGATGGGATCTATTTTTGACATGCCTCCCAATTCTAAGAGCAAGGAAGGCGCTATCTGTAGGGGTGCCAATCATGACACAGTGAACTTGATAACCAATCTTCCAGTACTCCAACCCCATATGCCATCACTAGAGCTAACTTAGAAAGAGTTATGGTGGATCTTTATACTCATCTCCACGTCCAACAGCATGCTATTATGGATCAAATCATGGCATGCTTGCTCACTATATTAAAACAAATGGGAGAGCCCAGTCTCGAGGATCTAGGAGTCTAAGGAGATTACACTCTATTGGTGATTCAAATTAGGAGAATCAAGGAGCCGGACGAGAAAATGCCAAGAAAATAGTCCGAGCAGGGGATTAGTTATGCACTGCACCTGAGGACTGGTTTGGTGCCACACCGAGCAGGGGAGGTAACGAAATAAAGGTGGCCACTGTTGAACCTCACCTACCTAGGCAGCACTCTCTAGTCTTAGTAGAGGAAAACACTGATTAAAGGCATGCACATCGCCATGAACGATCCAGAAGCAAGGAACAAAGCCGGGGTCATAGAACGAGCTACTATAGGAGGTACGAAAGAAGCCTCTCGCCTTGGTAGGTGAGGTCGACCCGGCTCCGCTTGTCCCTTGAACCGGAAGACCGTACGACACGACCTATCGGGGAACCTATCCATCACAAGTAAAACTAGTGTGGAATCAGTGTAAGAGTTGGCATCCCATTTTCTATAGAGATTGATACTTCTCAGAAAATTGGAGCTTTGATATGCATACTATGGATCCTTATTAAGGTCTGACTGATCCTATGGTACAAGTGCAGCGATATACGCAATATATGCTAATGTGCTAGGAAATAAAAGAAGTTATTTGCAAGTGTTTCCCCTTTTCTTGTCAAATTTGTCGACTATGTGGCTTTGCCATCTTCCCCACATCATGATGCACTCATGGGAAATGTTAAAAGAAAAGTTCATTAGGAAATTTTAGGTCTATATAGAGCAACCCAAGGATCCAATTTCTTTATCGAACGTGAAACAAAGGGAGGACGAGACTCTACAGTAGTACCTAATCCATTTAAATGCTGCAGCTGCTGGTGTCTAGAATGCTGATGAACGACTAACTCTTATAGCCTTATGCAGTGATGTTCACACGAAGATGAATCAGAGATAGACTAAGGAGAAGTCGACTACTCTTTAAGACTTCTTTTATGAAGCTGCAAAGTACATGCAATTGAAGGAAGCTACAGTGCAGCGACAGACTTGAACCATTGCCAAACTGTTGGAAAGTTCTAATAATGTGAATGCCATATTCAAGAACGATGAAGGCAGTTGTGCGAAGAAAAATAAAAATAATAACCATGGAAATTCCAGTGGAAAGAAAACATATCGAAGGAGATTCAGGCCTAACATGAGATTTGACACTTGTACGGGCATGAGTGATGCTATGGAAAACATCTACTTCACCACTCAATCAAAGCTTAAGTACTATAGGCATGCTTTGAAGAAATAGAGGCTGAAAGAAACTTTGGGAAGTACTTCCAGTTCCATGAGTCTTGTGAACATAATACAACGAATATCGCCATCTATGGGACCAAATCAAGGAACACATCAGGAAGAAGAAGCTAGAGTAGTATGTCAAGAACCTAGGGGCACTTCTCGCTCTCAAGAAGCAAGCCTCGAGGCAGCCTCGGTTGGGAAATAGAGGTAAAGGATCTAGTGCCAACCATGGAAAAGATGGGAGGCTAGCGTTTAATACCATAACATGGGGACCTTATGTGGATAGGAGCTGGGTGAGATGGAGAGGTATGCAAAGTATTTGAAAAATGGAGATGCCTACATATGCACGATAGGTGAGGAACGAAGAGAAAAGACTCCTTGATGGGAGCAAGAGTTGATAGCTTTTAATGACAATGACTTACAAGGAAAGCAGTAACTACATATAAATATGACGGTGATTATGGCCATCCTTGGTCCCGTAGAAGTGTATAGAATTTTGATAGATAATGGAAGTTCAGTAAACATTCAGTTCAAAGATGCATTTGACAAGATGGGATTCTCCATGGAAGATGTTACGCCCTGCAACCAACTACCATAGGTTTCACGGTAGAAGGCACCATGCCTCTAGGGAGGTTGATTTTTTTTGTTGAGATAGAAACTCGTCACCGATCAGCCATGCGAAAAAACTTTCGTATTGGTTGATGGATTCTTAGCTTACAATTCCTGCCTAGGACGAACAGCCATATCTAATTTTAGTGCAATAGTGGCCCCATGGTGTTTGACAATGAAGTTCTCGATGGCTAACATGATAGGAGTGGTAGAAGGGAACCAAGACACCACCAGGGAATGTTATGTTGTAGAGCTTCGGGAGAATAAAAGGAGAGAGAAAGGAAAGGGCACAAAAGTTTCCTTATGTGCCAAGAACTCCCTCATATAGCAATTAAAGAAGGGCCCACTCTCGAGTTTAGCAGTGATCCTCATAACAAGCTTGCCCCAGAGATGGAGGAGAGGGGGCCACAGCCAAGCCCGAAGAGGCTTTGGAGTTTGTCGAAGACAATGATAGTGACCCAATGAAAGTTATGAAGATCATATCTGGTTTGGAGCGGGATTTAAAGATTCAGCTGATTGGTTTTCTATGGAACATCCTGGATCTGTTCGCTTGGTCCCATGTAGACATGCGGGATTTCTCCCTCAATTGCTTGTCATGCCCTAAACATCGACCTAAGGAAACCTTCTATGAAGTAGAAGAAAAGGAGTATAAGCACGAAATGATAGGTAGGATCGAGTGAAGAAGTGAAAGCCTTAGTTGCAAATTATTTCATTTGACAATCATTTTATCCAGAATGGATAGCAAATTTGGTCCTTGTTAAAAAGTCAAATGAAAAATGGTTGACTTGTATAGACTTCTCTAACTTGAATGACGAATGTCCTAAAGACTACTTTTCGCTCCCAAGGATTGATCAGTTAGTAGATGGGGCTGCTGGGCATGAGCTTTTGTCCTTTATGGATGTTTACTCCGGATATAACCTGATCATGATGCATGTCCCTAACTAGGAGCATGTCAGCATTATCACTGACCTAGGACTTCATCGCTACAAGATGATGTTGTTTAGACCTAAAAATGCAGGAGTAACATACCAACATTAGGTGAACAAGATTTTCACCGAATAGATTGGAAAGAAGAAGTATACGTTGACGGCATGTTGGTGAAGTCAAAGAGGGCCGGAGACTACATCTTGCACTTGGATGAAATGTTTCAAATCTTGCGGAAGTATGGAATGAAGCTAAACTCGCTAAAATGTTCTTTTGGAGTGGCGTCTGGATAGTTATTAGGCTTTATCGTGCATGCAAGGGGGATAGAGGCTAATCCAAAACAGATCTAGTCACTATGAGGCATCAAATTCTCAAAACTCGGATGGAAATGCAGAGCTTAAATGAGAAGGTAGCAGCTTTGAGGAGGTTTATATCTAAAGCCACGGACAAGTGCATCCTGTTCTTTGAAGCGCTCAAAAAGGAGAATGGTAACTTCGTGTTGACAGAAGAATGTTGCAATGTTCTTGAATCTATTGGAGCACTTGCAGAATCTACCAGTCTTTTCTACACCAGTTGAGGGGGAAGATCTTTACATTTACTTAGCAGTGTCACATCATGCTTTGAGCCATCTTCGATCAGGAAGGAAGGCCGGGTACAGCTTCCTATGTACTACATAAGAAAGCGCTTCACGAGGCCAAAGTCTAGGTATCATAAGCTGGAGAAGTTGGCCCTGTTTATTGATTGCATCCAAAAAACTGAGGCATTACTTTTAGTCACACTCTATCCAAGTACACAGTAGGTTCTTTAAAGACTAGACGCTTTATGGAGTCTTACCAATTGGAGCACTGAGCTGAGTCGGTATGAGATAACCTATCACCTACGGACTGCAATCAAGGGGCAAGCATTAGCATAATTTCTTGTTGATTTTACTATTCGAGATGACAAAGTAAAGCCCCAAGAGAAGGAAGCCCTCAAGTGGAAAACGTATATTGATGGAGCATCGAATGATCATAACTCTAGTGTGAGGGTAGTATTCCTATCCCTCATGGGAAGGCAGCTGAGTAATATGATTAGATTAGGTTCAAAGCAACAAACAACAAGATGGACTATGAAGCTTTGATAGCCGGACTGGAGTTAGCAAAGGAGCTAGGGATTTGGACGATGTGTGTCCATAGCAACTCTCAGTTGGTTTTGAATTAGGTGATTGGGGAATTCCAGGCCAAACGAGAATGCCTAAAATCTTATTTGGAAAAGGTGAAGGATTTTCTTGCTGAGAACGAAATGGTTAAGCACATTCCGTAAGAGGAAAATCAAGATGCGGACGAGTTAGTAAAGCTGGCAAGTTTAGGAAATGAGTCTTTGTTGGGATCGGTACCTATTACGACCCTACACGAATGCAGTTTCGAGAAAGTGAATGTGGTTGCAGCCATTATAGATGGAGAGACCTGAATGATTCCATTGGTAAGGTACTTGAGTGAAGGAATAATGCCCGATAGCCAAAATAAGGCTAGGAAGATCCTACGGAAGGCCCCTCGCTTCGTTATCCATGACAGACTATTGTATCAAAGAGGATATTTGAATCTTCTATTGAGATGCATCATTGGACAGGGGACTAAATAGGTATTAGAAGACATACATCAAGGGGGCTTTAAAGACCATGCAGGCGGTAGATTTTAGCGAAGAAGGTGTTGCGATATGGATACTTCTGGCTGACCATGAGTCCCAATGCAATGGAGTATGCAAAGAGGTGTGGCAAGTTTTAACTGTTCGATAAGATTCCCAGGCTACCC
Source organism: Allium cepa (assembly GCA_030765085.1). Lineage (NCBI taxonomy): Eukaryota > Viridiplantae > Streptophyta > Magnoliopsida > Asparagales > Amaryllidaceae > Allium > Allium cepa. The sequence continues at coordinate 925,005,229 of CM060931.1, read as the reverse complement.
CTAACTGAGCTAACTTACATGGTCATTCCTTGGCCCTTTGCGGTTTGGGGAATAGACTTGATCGGGGAGCTTACATGGCGTGAGGCGAAGCTAAGCATGTCGTAGTGGAAGTTGACTACTTTACTATGTAGGTGGAAGCAGAGCCCCTTACTAAAGTGTCGACCACTTGGTTTATAAACTTCTTAATCAAAAATGTGACATGCAGGTACAGAGTTCGCCTTCAAATTATATTGGATAATGGATTGCAGTTCTATAGTGGGGAGTTCGCTAACTTTTACCAACAGTACGGGATAAAGAAACCTGCTGTAGCATACCTATAAGCTAACAGGTAAGTAGAAGCGGTCAACAAGGTTTTGAAAACTCTCATAAAGAAGTGGTTGGAGAAGGAAAAAGGAGCATGGGTGGATGAGTTTCCTCTATCATTATGGGCCTATCGTACCTCTTTCAAGACAACCATATGTCATATTCCTTTCTCACTGGTTTATGAGTCGATAGTGATGTTTCTAGTGGAGATGACAGTACCCTCACACCGAAGAATTTATTATGGCCCAGACAAGAATGAGGAGTTACTGAACATGTCCCTTAGATTGATTGATGAAAGACGCGAGGAAGCCGCTCTAAAGGTGGAAGCACACAAGTGAAGAATAGCCACCCAGCAAATACTAAGGTCAAACACCCACCACTTTAGGAAGGGCACTTGATGCTGAAATTGATGTTCCCCAGATCGGAGGTAATGGATCCAGTATGGAAAGGGCCTTTTGTCCTTCACAAGGATTTAGGAAATGGATCTTTCACCCTTAGCACCCTAGATGGATCCATATCCAGGAAGGTTCAGAACGCACACCACCTTCGTCATTGTTTTTCTTGAACTTTTGTCATGGTTATTGTATTGAAGCTTTGTAATTAAAGTGGTTATGAAATGGATTCTAATAAAGAGTGTTTTCCTTAAAATTTTGTCTCAACGGACAATTATTAGGAAACATAACTTCGTGCTACCAATATAGCACATTGGGTTAACATAAACACTTCGAGGGAATAACACATAGGTAGAAGACCTAACTCCTCAATTATCATGTCATCTCCCTTCAAACTCTTTGCCGGCGATGGCGAGCCTAATCAACCCATGATAAGGACATAACCGTCAAATGGGTGCTTGCCATTGATGATCGGCCCAAACTCTCTGCTGATGATGGTGAGCCCGTTCGGTGTAACTCCCCACCTCAATACCCATAATAAAAAAGAATATTACGTAGTAATATTGTATGCTAATATGGAGAATAAGCTGGTTTGGAGCGACCAATCGTGAATATTTGTTAGGGCCAACATCGGCACGTCCTGCCTTACCAAAATTTTTGAGAATCTTGACTGAATAATTGACGTATATGGTATCGGCACAAAGAAATAAAAATGATGGCTGAAATGAAGTTGGAACAATATATAATATCATAGAAAATACAACATCATAGAACACAATGAAATAAAAAAATATCGACATGAAAGTACATATATAAGTGAGACAACAAATACTAGATCCACATAATATACAAGTCAAGCCCAAGGCTAGTATCAAAAGAATATGTATATAAAATGAGTCATCATCTCAACAAAATATAATGTTGATACATATATACAACATAAACATAACTAACTCCCAGCTATGACAGCATCAAATGGTCACTAAATTCTGGTACATGTAATGTCTTGGTCTAACCCAAGTATTATAAAAATAATAAATCGGTCAGGCTAATTTTAATTGAAAAAATATGAAATCATAGGGTATGACATTTGAGAATCATAATAGAGCAGCCTTAATTATATATTAAGCCAAAATTTAAATAAATAATGGCTTACTTCAAATAATTCATCATCAAAATAAGACGAGTCAAAATATCGCACAATCATAACCACAAACTTGCGTGAAAGCAAGTGAAATCCAAAAGACATGCATAAAAGCAAGTCCAGCCTAAAAGACGAGCATGAAAGCAAGTCAAAATCAAAGACAAGCTTGAAAGCTACTCTTAATAAAAAAAGAATATCATTTATCAAATTTCTGTTTCATAAAACCATACATTTGTTATCATAAGAAATCTCAAAATATGGTAATAGAAATCTCACAAATAATATCTTAAATCAAAGAACACGCCTGAAAACATGCTACCAAAAGATGAGCCGATACCTGCCGATCATGCATGAAAACGTGAGGTACCATCGCCTCTCTTGGACAGAGGTACTGTCCCTCCCTTAGACTATGGTATAGTCCCCTCCTTGGATAGACGAGCCTAGTGTCACCCTAACTCAAGGCATATATTTAAAGTACGTCAAAGACAAGTTTGAAAACAAGTCAACATGAAAAGATGTCCATGAAAGCACGTTAGTGAATAGGCCTAAAAGCGAGTCACCACATCCAAAGGCACACATATCAGTACTTCGAAGACAAGTCCAAAAATGAGTCAACGTGCAAAGACGTACATGAAAACACATCGGTGAACAAGCCTAAAAGCGAGTAACCACATCCCAAAAGTGTTATATATTTTTTAATGTTAAAAACTCAAGATTTGATTAATTTTCCACAACCACTTAGTGACTCATAAATATTAACTATAAGATAGTAAACTTCACTCCATAAAAAAATCTATCAAATAAGTCAAAGTTTAATTGATATAGTGATAGTAATACTCCATACCACTAATACTACTAAATTGATTAATTAAAATTTCATTTGATAGAAGTGATATTTTATACGAAATTACTTCTTTTAGAAATAATTGAAAAAGCCAATTGACAAAAATTCTTCTTATTTAAATAAAGTCTAAAAATACTATTTCCTTGCTTTCAATATTATAGTTATATTAAATATTTTCTATCATATAATCATTTGAATTTGCAATATTATTGTAATTTTTTTATAGAATTTATAAAAGTGATTTTCAAACATATATTAAAAAGATTTATTAAGAATTTATTCTTTAAAAACTTCAATTTTGATATATATATATATATATACACACACACATATATAATTATTAGAAACTTTCCTCCAAATTCATAGAATAAAAATTCTATGATTTAACAATGTCAAAAGCTCAATACAAACCAAAAAAACCAATTCAAAATCAATACAATCAATTCAGCAAATGCCTGGAGCAAAATAGGCTCCGGGCCCTCAAACCGGTCGACCTGAAATGTCCACCGTTTGATTAGTATCGGTCGACCAGTGTGACCTACTGGTTGACCGTTTCGACTGCCTGGAGCATATTCTACTCCAGGCCTCATCTTAGGTGATGCTATCACCTGATTCCGACTGTTGAAACAAGTATATTACAGCTAAGCTTCTGCAATATCAAGACTATAACAACAATACATCAACTGACATGGTATAGGAAAGTTACAGTAAGCATTTTCATCAACTTATAATCAATGCATTTAAGTTTTATCAAAATTCTGATAACTCAATTTAGCCAAATAATTAAGGCTTAGAGGACAAGAACAAGACGTGAAGAACACAAGAGATTCAAGGACAAGTCTTGGAGGACACAAGAAACAAAGCCTTGAAAAGCAGAAGACATTCCAAATTGTTAAAAACATATTTGTTGACTCTTATAAATCTTCGTTGAATACCCCGTAGCATATCTTTGAAATTTATCTCTTACAAAGCTTTATTTTCATCTCTAGTATTTTTATAACATTACAATATTTATTTTAAATATTACAAGATCAAAATATTTTTATAAAATATTTTTTAGAATTGACTAGGTTATGGCAACATATCCTTAAATCATATGTCGACATACTAGTAGTTGAAGAGTTTTTTAAATTTAAACGAATGGACGCTTCTTTTCCCCATTTCGCCAAAAGTTACATCTCTTTATCCTCTATATAAAGGCTCTAAAAAATGAAGAATAATTCTACCATTCTTCTCTCTCTCCCTTTCATCACCATCACTTTTCTGTTAAGACCTATCAACATTTCTACGATTACCTCATGAATGCACTCCTCTCTGACTCTTGCTTTTCATAGATTTGCAAATCACACAAGATCAGAGAGTTCCTACTTGAATTCTTAATCAGTATATCTTAGATCTCATCCTTCCTCTCAATTTCAAAGGAAAACTTCAACTAGGTATCTATAGGACCTTTTCCCGAAGATGGTAAGATTTTGTATTTGAAAGATACGATTTCTTATTGTATGCTTTAGTACTTGAATTGTAAAGGTGCATCATACTACCCGTCAAAAGTAGGATTGTATATGTAAGCTTGACCACCCATGGAAAGTCAAGTGGTTCGATGTGTCCTGCCTCTTGTAGAAAGTCAGTATAAGTGTAGTTTCCACCTGATTCAAAGATATGTTTTTATAGACGTACATGCCATCAATGGAGTTGCAAGTTTCCGATAGTGAAAATTCTATATGGGGTACAAGATTGGATGTCGGGTTGGAATTCGAACCAGTATAAAAATTCCTGGTGTCTCTTTTTAATTTACTGTTTTTTTATTTCCGCTCTATATTTATATACTTGTATTTATAATCCAAAATTGATTACTTTGAGAAAAATACAACTATTGAAAGATTGAAATACACTGTTCAAACCCCTTTAGTATAATTCGTTCCACATAAGTATACTAGTTAACTCACATCACACACATTTGGTATCGGAGCATATGAGTTTCAAAAAAATTACATTAACTAATTTTTGAAAAGTTTAAGTGGCTAGTAGCACTCTCTTTAGCACATTTGTAGAAGGTCAATTCAGACCAACGATATTTGATGGAGCAATTATTGCTACAAAAATAAAGCAATTTACCAGTGCCAAAAGGCATTGGCGTGGCATTGGTCAATGCCCTGTCGATGCCTCCGCGATGTTATAAAAGGCTTCGGTAAAAAGTGGGTCATAAAATGTATTTCTTATGCCATAAAGTAGCCTTGCATGGGGTTATTATTGACGCCTTTTTCTAATGTCTTTCAGATGCCTTTTTCCGACGCCTTTGCGAATCCCTGGTGACCTCTATTAAAATTATGTAACTTGGATTTTTAGACATCTGTTCAATGACTTTCCGATGACATATTAACACCAAATTAAATTTTTAAAATTGAATTTTATGATGCTATTCAGTTGCCCTGCTGATGCCTTTGCTAAAACTTATTTGCAACATTTTTACTACATTTCGAACCTCAATACACATCCAGATATATACAACATATAATAACCTCAAGGTAACATATTGATATCATAAATTCATATACTATACTATCACATACCATCAAATTCATATACCAAAACATATTACCCAACATAATAATATCATAAACATTATCCAAAATCATAATACCCAAACAGTACCATCATAATACTAACCAAGTATCTAAGAAATAGCATCACAGTACAAACCAAATATCCAAGCAGTATCATCATAATGTAAATAACCAAACATCTAAACAATAACAACATAAATACTTCCTATTCTCCCGAACCATTCCCACAATCACCATCACCAGAAATGTCCTCATTTGGAAAGTGTCACAAAAAGACATTCGTAAGCAATCCAAGCTTCTTCTCTAGCTTATCGATGTATAACTTGCACCATTGGTTTTCTTCTTCTGCAGCATTACTAACTGTAGCTGCTCTATTTAATGACAATTTCTACATTTTAACCAAATTTATTTGTTAATAACTAGTAATTTTGTATTTCAACTTTTGTATTTATTAAAATAAGAAGTTTAAATTTGTGCTAACCGTATATTTGTTTAATTGATTGAGTGATTCAACTTATATATTTGTTTACTTTTTTGAGTGATCTAGAAAAAAGATAATTTAACTCGAATAAACTCTTATTTAATTTATTAAAAAAATTCATAATTTAATTATATATACATTTATTTAATTTATTTATGATTTGACTTGTGTATTTATTTAATTTATTATGTGATCTAAAAATCTATAATTTAGCTCAAATAAACTTTAGTATTATTTATCAAAACAAAATTTATAATTTAACCTAATTATATATATATAATTTATTGGGTGACTTAACTCATATGGACATACTCTTGTTTAATTTATTGAAACAAAATTTATAATTTAACTCAATTATATATACATTTTTTTAGTTTATTGAGTGATCTAACTTATATATTTGTTTAATTTATTGTGTTATTTAAAAAATCTACAATTTAACTCAAATAAACTCTTGTATAATTTATTAGGACAAAATTTATAATTTAACCTAATTATATATGTATTATTGAGTGGTTTAACATATACAGTCATAATCTCATTTAATTTATTAGAACAAAATTTACAATTTATATATATATATATATAAACTTGTTTAATTTATTAAGTGATTTAACTTATATATTTGTTTGATTTATTTTGTGATCTAAAAAAATATATATCTCTTATTTAATTTATTGAAACAAAAGTTTTAATTTAATATAATTATATATTTGTTTAATTTGATGAGTGACTTTTCTAGTATATTTTAACTTAAACTCAATTTATTTTAAACTGACATTTTTGGGATACTTATAGCATACATGTGTTTCTTGGAATTTAAAATAACTCAAACTTAATTATACTAAGCATTTATATAAAATACATATATATTGCATATATACATATATATTCGTATATTTATCATTTTACGTATGCATTAGAATTTTATATGTGTATACATACGTAAATATTCCATAGATATATGTATATATACGCAAACTCGCTGGAGGCATCTTCTGCCCAGCTATTAGCGGTGGACCCATCCTCAAGCTCTCAGACTCAGTCCTTAAGCTCTCATTCCTAAAAAACTCAAACACCCGCATTTGTTGCACGACATGACAGTGTGGTGATATTGGTATAATGAAACGCCAAAAGACTTGCATGGTAATGTTGTTATAATTGGTAGTGGTGGTTGGGGAGGTGTTGGTGGCGGTACTATTACCACTGGTGGTGATAAACACCACCGTTGAGAGTCGACGACTCCAGTGTTAATAGCATCCCCTCCAACACTATCCCAACCAACCACTACCAATTATCGCAGCACTAGTATGCAAGCCATGGCGCCTCCTCTATTAATATTACCATGTTGCCATGCCATGCTACCGAGGTAGTGACCGGAGACTTGCATGGTAGTACTGTCATAGCTAGTGATGGTGCAAGGGAAAGTGCTGGTTGCGATACTACTACCACTGGTGGTGACAACCACTATCACTAACGGTCAACGACTCCAGCGTTAATAACATCCCCCTACCACTTCCTCAATCCACCATCATCAGTTATAATAATACTACCGTCCATGCCTAGTCATCACCGCTATGGCTTTAGATAGTCTTTGTTTTCCATCATTTAATACAATAATATTTTTTTGCTCCTTTTTTATAGTTTCTATCAATCTTTCGATGATATACTTACTATCATCAGATGGATATGATCGAAACATTGGTAGAAACTAAAAAAAAGGAGCTACACCCATCATCGGAAAAATCTATCATTTTATTATATGATGAAGAACCATCTATCCTTCAAGTGTAACACCTTCAAGTGCAATGGAATCGTTCCTACATGTAAAGTAAAATTACATTATCTTTCACATGATAGAATTGTTAATTCAAATTAAACTTTCAATATGAAAACAAAGTGCATGCATCACGAGTACTACAGTCGTTTAGAACATATCATGTACATCCATTCATCTAAAACTAGTAAGAAATTTAAACTCAGAATATACATGTTAATAGATGTATTAATTAGTTTAGAGATAAACACCAAAACTGAAAACTTAATTATAATAATATGGAAGTTGTTCATATACAATCCAACTCATATATTTTGAAAAAAACATATGCTTTCATGGTATTTTATATGTTTACTAAAGAGAATGATTTTCAATAGAATAAATAAATATGTTAACCGTACAAGAGCACCAATAATTACATGCAACAGGTAAACTTAAAAAATATTCACATCATATGTTCATTATTGTTGATGATCTTGAAATTTCTTCTAAACAATAATTTCTTGGAAGTTATAACAATATGCAATGTGTATGTAGTTAAGGTCTACATCCTTTACTATTGTTGATCCATATATCCCTACCAATTAAAATAAACACACTGCTAATTTATTTCATTTATTTTAATCTACCATACTGGCTGTAGGCTATTAGTTACTAACTGTCTACATAACTCTTTTTCATTATCATTTAGCTACTAATTCGACTAGGGCAAAAAAATAGATTTCATCTTCAATTTACTCATATGGCTAGAGTGCATGTGTCTAGACTAGTATAATCAGTCTACTCAGATTTATATACGTGCTCGATAATTTTATTTTTCCATTTTCCTAAAAGTTAATAATATACAATATCATTTAAATTCATTATCTAACCTTAAGTTTAACTTATACATTACATCGACCACGGTGATCGTATGTATTTTTCTACACCTTTATCTGATTTACCAAAAATATATTATAACAATGCTTTAGTGCAGAGGAAACAATCTAATATTTATTACATATGATGATTAGTTAAAACAAGTCAATAAGATAACATATTCAGCTTTCTATAGCAATTAAGTTAGAAAATATATAACCTGTCGTTTGGTAAAATTACTCAAAATTACTTAACTATTCCAAAAAAAGAAATAGCAATTTTACCAAACTACTAGAAAATTCTAAAACGTAATTAATTTTTTGATGCTGTATGGAAAATACCTCTTGATGAATGCCTTATTTTTTTGATGTCGTCTAGAAATTGCATTTTATTAACTTTTAGATATATAAGTGTGAGTATGTGTATGGTAAGGGATCTATAATTCTATATTCATAAGCCCATGTTTATATATACATACACAGAACAGTAAATAAATCATATCGATAGAGGGAGGTGCTTGTGGTGGCTTAGAGGCTTGGGCTTGCGATGGTGGTTGGTTGGGGATGGCTTGGAACCTTATGGGGTGACTTAGAGGAGGTGCTGGGTTTGGAAAGTGACAACTTCGCCTTGCGGCGTGGCAGCAGCTGGGTTGGGTAGGTGGCAACCGGGATTGGGAGGTGGCGACTAGAGCTTGCGACAATGAAGTGATGGTTGGACATGGGGGATGTCGGCATGGGCTTATGGCGACGAGTTGGTGGTTGGGCTTGGGAGATGGCAGGTTAGGGAGGGAATGGCTTTTGGCGGGTTAGGGAAGGAGGCGACGTTGGGTTATGGAGGGGATTTTGTTTACAACAGCGTGGCAGGAGGAGGAGGCAGCATGAGGAGAGGCAACATGAATTCATTCTTTTTTTAATTGGAAAAGAGGATATAAAATTTGGAGGGCTTTACAAGTCACACATGAAAGCAATAGTAAAGTTAAACAAACTGAGATATCTGTGTTAATTAACATGTTTTAACTTTTCAAGATGAAACAAAATGAACTGAAAAATATTCTAGATTTCATGACATATTACATGCGCTAATGTCATTAGGAAAGAATGTCACTAAAGAAGACTAAATCCATAAGATCTTAAATTCACTTTATAGTGATTGGGATCAAAAGACTTTAACAATCGAAGAATCCAATGATATTTGTACTATGAAAGTAGAAAAATTAATTAAAAATCTAATGTCATCTAAGTAGAGTTATAGGGAAGAAAAGAAAGCCAGGAAAATGAAAAGAAATCGGTACTTTCATCGTTACGATAGAGAATCAAGGAGCAAATGATGACGCCGAGGAAATAGCACTTATGACATAAAATTTCAAGAAATTCTTGAAGTATAGAAGATGGAAAAAATTCTGTAGAATGGACAACAATACAAACAACTAAAGAAACGAAAGTGCGGTCAAGTACTTTGAATGGGACAAAATTTGATATCTGAAAAGAGATTTCCTAACTCCGAAGAAGTCAAAAAACTCTCCCAACAAAGATTAATAAAGAAAAGGAAGTAAGCATACACAACAAATTAGGATGATCCTGACGCATCAACCAATGCTAACTCAGAAATCGAAAATTCTTATCTATGTTTCATGTTAGGGAATGACCAAAGTGCCTGTTGGTCCGTCACATTGCAACTTACTTTATTTTAATATCTTTCTCTCCTTTTGAATTTTTATTTCTATATGAGTAGAAATTACCATATATATATATATTAAAATAAAATAATTTAAAATCCAGTAAAGGAAACTGACACATGTATATTAACATATACATATCCGCCATTTTAGCAAAACTGAATTTCCCTCTCATTTTTCAAATTTGAAAACTGATTATATAACTGATTATTTTCACGCTCTAATCATTTTTCCACCATTTTCCTTGTACTAAAATTAACTATAATTTCTAAATGGATCCAAGTAACTTTAAGTGGCAAAGGAAGAGTCCTCTCTGTTTAAAACATTTCAAGACATTACCGTCTTTGAAAAAGCAACGATTCAAGGGTTCATGAAGCATATCCATAATATGCTTACTGAAATGGAGACCTTACAAATTAGAATCAATAATGAGTAGGTGAAACAAGACATGATGATCTGTAACATCCAGAATCATATAATCAACAACTAGTTCGACCCGATCATCATTTCAAAACCTAAATCTGAGGCAAACTTAGTCATTCATAATCCATTAGTAGATAATGATGAGGAAGCATTGGAGGATGAAGTACAGATTATTCATGATGATTTTGACGTTCGATGCATGAGCGAAGTCATATTTGATGCCCAATGGACTCTTATCAAATAGAAAAGGAATTTATGTACATCATAACCTAACCGTCGTAGCCATTAGTGTCCCATGGTTGAGGATCATTATTAATAAATGTCATTTTTATATTCATGTTTTTCTTGTGTATGTTTTGATGATTATGATATCTGTATTTGTTTGTTCGTTTGATTATTATATCAAAAACAATATATGCATGTATTATTATTTGTTCATGCAATAAGTCTTAATATGTATAGTCATCGAATATCTATCTTACTTATACATAATTGATTCTGATTCTCCTTATACACACCTAAAAGTTAACACCTTTTACTTCTTTTATACCTATTAACTTTAAACACATTATACTTTTTTTATGACAAAAGGGAAGAAAAAGTATAAAACATAAAATATGTATTAGACAAAAAGATGAGGGGAGTAAGAAATGCACTAACTCAAGGAGAGTCGATCGATTCAAATTGAGTTAAATATAAGTTTAAATTAGTATTATTATACCTTATATCAAAAGTATTTAGATGCTTGTCATTATCAAAAAGGGAGATTGTTAAAACCATAAATATTGATTTTGATGATAACAAACATAAAAATATTATTACTAATGATTTTTCAACTTATATAGATTATGGTGTAGAAAATACAGGTATATTACTCAAATATATTTCAAGAATAAACAAGTATAGGTAGACTATACATCAAGATGGATCAATAAAAGAACTTAAAAGAATATCAAGAAAACTTAGAATAATCAAGGCTAGGAAGACAAGTACAACACTACGAGAACACAAAAAACTCAAGGGCAAGGCTAGCTTGACACAAGAAACTCAACAAATAAAGTCTGGAAAAGCAGAAGATGTTAAAAATGGTCAAAAGGTATTTCTCGAGTCCTAGAATTTTTATCAAAGACATATAGTATATATTTGAAATTTCTCTCTTACAAAGCTTTATTTTCATTTCTAGTATTCCTTTATGAAATCACAGTATTGCTTTAAAAATTATAAGATCAAAACATTTTTATAAAATGTTTTTCAAAATTGACTTGGATATGTTGACATATCCTTAAGCCATATATCATGTACTAGTTGTTGTAGAGTTTTTTAAATTTAAAGGAATAGACGCTTCTTTTCACTATTTCACCAAAAGTATTATCTCTTCATCTTCTATATAAATTCTTAGGAAGACAAAATGTTAGAATAATTATCTTTATCTACCCTCTCTCTCTCTTTCATCACCGTTTCTTTTCCACTAAGATCTATTGATACTTTTATGATTAATTTGTGTATCCACACTCTCTCACTCATATTCTTCGTGGATTTACAAACCATACAAGATTAGAGATTTCATACTTGAATTCTTGATCATTCTATCTTTAGTCTTATCATATTCCCCTTAGATTTCAAAGAAAAACTACAACCGAAGGTCTGTATGATCATTGTACTAAATACTGAAAGATTTTGTATTTCAAGATATGATTTCTTGTTATTACTACTTGAATTGTAAAGTGCATCCGGCCAATTGTCGAAAGTAAAGATTGTTTAGACGATCTTGACCATATATGGAAAGTCTAGAGGTCAGGTGTGGCCATCCATTATGGAAAGTCAGGATGGGTGTACCTACCACCTAGTTTACGGACATATTTGTATAGGTTTATTTCTAACCCACATACTTGCAAGTTTGTGATAGTGAAAATTCAATAGGTTTAGGATTAAACGTAGGATTGGAAATCCAAACTAGTATAAAAATTCCTAGTGCCGCTTTTTTACTTTGCTTATTTTTATTCTTGCTCTAGGGGGGCGCGCACACACACACACACACACACACACACACACACATATATATATATATATATATGCTTATGTCTATGATTCTAAATTGGTTAATTTGAAAAATAAAAATTAAGTGTTGAAAAATTGAGATACGTTATTCACCTCCCCTTAATGTATTAACAACTTTAAGGTCCATTCTGCATACACATATTAGGGTAACTCGACTCACACATAACTAGCACGTGCCCAACACCTGCCCTTTGATCATTTTATGTAACATCCACAAATAACTGCCAAAACTACGGTGTTTCCTTAGCCCTTTCTTTCTATTGTTCAGCTAGATATGTGAGTTCCGCAATGAAATCAGCTAAGGCTTGTCCCATGCTAGCATTCCTCACTAATATAATATGTTGCAGTAGCTTAATTCGATGGCCTATTTTAGTAGACAACCCAATGTTTCTGGCTTTTGCAGTGTTTGCTTTAATGGCATGTCTTTCAGTATTTTGATGGGATATGCTTCAAAATGGGGATGCAGCTTCCTTACTATAAGCAGTAGGCTAGCTTCTCTATCAAAGTATAATTTATCTATGCACCAGATAAGCATTTGCTGGTAAAGTATAATGTCCTTTGCACCCCTTCATCCTCCTTGACTATAACTACACTGATAGCTTAATCAGTTACAATTAAGTATACAAATAAATCCTCATATAGAACTGGTTTTGAAAGAATAAGTAGGGTTGCTAACTGATCTTTTAGTCCTTGAAACATAGTTTTATAGTCCCTTATCCATTAAAAATTCCTGCCCGTCTTGACATGATCAAAGAATGAGATGCATTTTTATGTGGCCTTTGATACGAACCTACTCAGCGCAACAACCTTTCCCTTTGGACTCATCACTTTCTTTGGCTTTTTTGGGACTTTCATATTTGTTATTGCAGCAATATTTTATGGATTTCCTTCTATCCCTCCCAGACTTACTATATAACCCAGGAACTTCATTGACTAAATAGTAAAGGTGCATTTGAGGTAGTTTAGTTTCATGTTGAACTGCCTAAGCATAACATACGTTTTTTCCAAATTCTACACATGATGGGAGCTTCCTTTGACTTTACAAGCATGTCATCCACATATATTTCAATATTTTTCCCGATTTGATCCAAGAACACCATAGTCATAAGCCTCTAGTAAGTTGCTTCATCATTCTTTAATCCGAAGGGCATTATTTGTAGCAGTAGAACCCTTTATTAGTAATAAAGATGGGGTGCTCCTGATCTGGTTCAAGCACAGAAATCTACGTGTAACCTAAATAAGCATCCGTAAAAGTTCGTACTTCATGTCCACTAATTGCGTCCACTGCTTGATCTATTTTGTGCAGAAGAAAGTTGCCTTTGGGGTAAGTCTTGTTGAGATTGGTGAAGTCTATGTAAGTCCTCCATTTTCCATTTCGCTTCCTTGTTAGGACTTGGTCAGCTATCTTCTTAGGGTTATATACCTTTTCAATGAAGCCGTTTTCTTTTAACCTTTTCACTTCTTCATCTAGAGCTTTATATCTCTCTTGATCCAAGGAACGCCTCTTTTGCCTTATGAGATGTGTATCTAGATGAATATTAAGAGCATGGAAAATGATGGTTTGGCCTATTCCAACCATATTTGTGAGTGTCCAGGTAAAGATGTTTGCAGATCTTTTTGAGAAACTTATCAACTCTATGTGCAGTTCTACACTTAAATTTTTCCTAACTTTTGAACTCGATGGGATTGTAGAATCCATATATGGGATCTATATCATCATCTACCTCATGCGCTTTTGATGCACTTGCAATGTCTGCATTTTGAGTAGCGTCATTGAAATATTATAAATAATAGAGTTGTAATCATCTATTCCTATCATGTGCAGATAGTCCTTTTTCTTTTTCCATTTTGACACTTTAGTTGTAGGTTGAACATTTGCAGTGTCAGCCTTGATCTCATATACCTATGTTGTTCTTTGAATTATCTTATTATTTTATTTATTCTCAACATTAAAAGTACTAAGGGAGACAACAGTAGAATTTGAAATAGCTTTATTGTTAGAATTTAAAATTACATTGCATAATTCCCTAGCAAAGACTGTTCTCCCCTAATGCAACCACTCCTACTGTAGTATAACTTTCATAAGTAGATTTTCCTAGTGGATAACAGCTCCAAGATCAATCAGCTCAGGCCTTCCTAGGAAGGCATTGTATTGAGACTGCCGATCAGTTATCAAAAGGTTTTCACAAATGACTTATGAAGCAGCGTAATTCCTTTGGTGACAAGAAGTCTAGCTATAGTTGTTATACGTTAGTATACCAAAACAGAGAATATAAACTCGTCGCACAAGTTTATAATTCAGATTTCCACTACACTGGAATTCTGTATTAATTATTATAACAATATGAATGTTGTAAATAAATTACAACAACAACGTTATACTATTTCGAATAAATAGTATAACCAAAATAAAGGGTAGAAAAATAGAATAATGTATATGAATATACAAACAGACTAAAATTCTAACCGGATTGTGTCTGAGGCTCGTCGTAACGATTTCCTTAAGAATTTTATTTCAAAAAATTCTCCCAAGATACAACAGACGAATTCCGCTCGAAATTGTAATGAGTATATCACTCTGTGATTTGAGTATAAGAACAGCAGTTAATAGAAGAGAAGGGATTAGAAAATTCAGTGAGGAAAGTGATCAGTTTTCCTCCTTATTTATAGTTGGTCCGTATCCCTTCCGAACGGTCGTGTCTGCACCCGTTCGTTCAAGCAGTCGCGTCCGTACAGTCGCATCTGTATCGCACCCGCCCGCTCGTACTATTTTGCCTGCACCGCTTCAGTCGGGTCGCACCCGTTCGCCTGTGTCTGCTTCAGTCAGGTCGCACCCGTTCATTTCCGCGCCCGTTTCAAAAATCGCGCCTCTTCAGACAAAATCCGCGTCTGTCTTTCATCCGCCCGCTTCTCTTCAATTTCCAGGCCCAGCCCAGTTTCAGACAAAGCCCAAAACTGTTAAACAGTGGCCTAGTAAAAAGAATGGTCATTTTAGACCCGTACCCGTACCCGAACCCGGCCCGGTCGGTCGGACGGACGGCGGCGGCGGCGCGCGCGCGCGTGTGGTGGTGATGCAAGATCTCCCTCCTCACAACGAAGCATACATTTGGGAGCCCTAGGCCCCCAACCTCCTCATGAGAAAGGCATATATAAACCTCTATACCTCTCAACAAATTGGCGATGTGGGACTATATGTATATTTCATTCAATTTGTATTAGAGGAATTCCAACAATCCCCCACATGAATGATAATATACATATCCCCCACACAAAGCGAAATATCACAGAATATATATGGAATAATGCTTTATCGTGGATAAGTAGATATTTCACTTTGAACTTTCCCTAGTTAAAACTTATCGGATCTACTTGGCTAATCGGTGAATTATTTCATCTTGAACCGTCAGCCTTTATTGTATACCCAGACAATAAGTTTTACGAAGCATTGATTCCCTTCACATCCAATCTCTTGGTTTTGTTCATTTTGGTCCTGAACAATTTTAGGTTCTGCGAGTGTTTTAGAGAATAAAAGCCTTTTAATATTCTCATAGAGCCGACCCAGCTCACACTAACATAGGTGATCGCAACCATTAAGAGTATCCTACATATACCCCACTTGTTATTTCCAAGATATGGTCATCATTAAAAAACATAGTTTTAACCTTTAAAACTTCTGTAGGCATGCATTATATTTTGCACCATAGGAATGGAGTAGGACCAAGTCCAGACAAATGCATTACTTCTTGAGTTACTCATAACTGGTTTGCCTATTGATCCTAGTCCGTGGGATCTCCAGTCGCTAGGATAGGTTTCCGTATAAGGTAACTCTTGTTGGTTTAGGCTTTTAAACCCATTCCCCTCGATGCGCAGTCAATTTTCTCTCTTGATAAACCTTTAGTAAATGGATCCGCTAGGTTATCATTTGTTCTCACATAATCTATGGAAATTGTTCCATTAGAGAGTAACTGCCTAACTGTGTTATGGCGTCGACGAATATGTCGTGATTTTCCATTATACACAAAATTGTGCGCTCTGCTTAGCGCAGCTTGGTTATCACAGTGTATGCATATGGCCGGTACAGGTTTAGGCCAAAATGGAATATCTTCTAAAAAATGACGAAGCCATTCTGCTTCTTCGCCTGCTTTATCTAATGCAATGAACTCTGATTCCATAGTGGATCGAGCTATGCATGTTTGTTTAGTAGATTTCCATGACACTGCTGCCCCTGCTAGGGTAAAAACATAACCACTCGTTGATTTTGATTCCTCTGAATCTGCAATCCAGTTTGCATCACTATATCCTTCTAAGACGGCAGGATATTTTCCATAATGTAAGGAATAGTTAGTGGTATTTTTTAAATATCCAAGCACTCTCATTAGTGCTTTCCAGTGTTCCTTCCCTGGATTGCTTGTATACCTGCTCAAGCGGCTTACTGCATAAGCTATATCTGGTCTTGTGCAATTCATCAGATACATTAAGCATCCTATTACACGAGAGTAGTCCAGTTGCATTACACTCTCATCAGTGTTTTTATGCAGTACTTCCGATGGATTAAAAGGTGTCCTCACTCCTTTAATTCCATACTCTTGGAATTTTTCAATCACTTTGTCTACATAGTGTGACTGAGATAGTTCAATTCCATTAGGTGTTCTTATTATTTTGATTCCCAAAATAACGTCCGCAACTCCTAAGTCTTTCATATCGAAATTGTTGATCAACATTTTCTTTACGGTCTCAATTACCTGAGTATTTGGACCGAATATTAGCATATCGTCCACATATAGACAAATTATCACATATGATTGTCCAAGTTGTTTATAATAAACACATTTGTCACATTCATTTATACGAAAACCATTTCTTATCATGACACTATCAAATTTTGCGTGCCATTGCTTTGGAGCTTGTTTTAGTCCGTATAATGATTTGACTAATCTACAGACTTTGTTTTCATTTCCTTTGGAAATAAATCCCTCAGGTTGCTCCATGTAAATCTCCTCATCGAGATTTCCATTTAAGAATGCCATTTTTACATCCATCTGATGAATCTCTAGATTATAGATGGATGCAATTGCTATTAGCATTCTTATAGAGGTTATTCGTGTTACTGGCGAATATGTATCAAAGAAGTCTACTCCTTCTTTTTGACGATATCCTTTGGCTACTAATCTGGCTTTATACTTATCGATAGAGCCATCTGCTTTTATTTTCTTTTTGAAAATCCATTTACAGCCAATAGGTTTTATTCCAGGTGGAATATCAACAATTTCCCAAGTTTTATTACTTAGAATTGAATCAATCTCACTTTGGATTGCTTCTTTCCAACATGAAGATTCAGAAGATGACATTGCTTCCGTATATGTTTGAGGTTCGTGCTGTAATACATATGTAAAAAAGTCCGAACCAAACGTTTTGGAAGTTCTAGCCCTTACGCTTCTTCTCGGTTCAACATCCTCAATTTCATGATGAGTTTCATCTTCATGCGAATCGTTTGATTCTTCCCTTGTCCTTTTTGGGACATTATTTCCTTCATTCCTTTTGTGCGGAAACACATCTTCAAAGAATGAGGCATCTCTTGATTCCATGATTGTATTTACATGAATATCAGTTATATCAGACTTGAATACCAAAAATCTGTAGGCACTACTATTTTGGGCTGGCCCTAAGTAGTAACAATCTACTGTTTTTGGTCCAAGTTTGACTCTCTTGGGAGGCGGAACTGGAACTTTTGCCAAGCACCCCCACACTTTGAGGTATTTAAAGCTTGGTTTGTGTCCTTTCCATATCTCATATGGAATTGTTCCTGTTTTATTGTGAGGAACTTTATTTAATATGTGATTAGACATATTTAAGGCTTCCCCCCACAAGTTCGTCGGTAGGCCAGAAGTTAAAAGCATTGCAGTAATCATGTCTTTTAACGTTCTGTTCTTCCTCTCCGCTACACTATTTTGTTGTGGTGAATATGGAGCTGTTGTTTGATGAATTATACCATTTTCGGCACAGAACTGTTCAAATGGTGATTCATATTCTCCACCTCGATCAGATCTCAATATCTTGATCTTTTTACTTAACTGATTTTCTACCTCAGCCTTGTATTTTATAAACGCTGTTATTGCTTCATCTTTACTATTTAAAAGATATACATAGCAATATCGCGTATAATCGTCAATAAAAGTAATGAAATACTTTTTCCCACCTCTTGTAGGTAGTGATTTAAAATCACATAAATCCGTATGTACCAAACTTAATGGTTCGGTGCTTCTGTCAACAGATTTAAATGGTTGTTTGACCATTTTTGCTTCTACACATGTCTCACATTTGTAGTTCTTATCTACTTGGAAATTTGGAATCAATCCCAAGTTTGATAATTTCTTCATTTTTCGGAAGTTTATGTGTCCTAATCTATCATGCCATAGTAAAATTTCGTGCTCAAGCAAGTAAGAAACTTCAATTTTATTAATAGCACAATCAGAATACATAGTTTTATTGCCGATAACGGCTACATTTGCCTTAAATAGGCCATCACATAAGTAACCCCTTCCGATATACATTCCAGCTTTGGACAGAACCATTTTGTCTGACTCGAACACCATTCTGAATCCTTTCTTTGATAATACTGCACCAGAGATGAGATTCTTGCGTATGTCTGGAACGTGGAGCACGTCATTCAACTTGACAGTTTTTCCCGAAGTAAACTTGAGGATAACTGTGCCACTGCCTTCGATCATAGATACTGCTGAATTACCCATATAGAGCTTTTCTTCATGATCGAATTTCTTGTATGTAGAGAACATGGATTTGTCAGAGCAGACATGACGTGTAGCGCCTGTGTCTACCCACCATTGATTAGGATTCTGAACCATATTGCATTCAGATACAACTGCTGAGAAGTTGGACTCATCCACTTCCATGTTGTCTACTAAATTTGCCTCCTTGTTGCGGTCCTTTTTGAGCCGGCAATCTCTAGCGGCATGTCCAACTTTTCCACAAACCCAACATTCGCCATTAAACTTCTTGGTTCGTTTGTTGTCTTTTGGTTTGTTGTCTTGAGCTTTCCTTTTCTTCTGGAAGTTCTTCTTTTTGTTTTTGGTCTTTGAATCTTCAGCCACAAATGCCTCCTCGCTTTGTTTTGTAATTCCACGGTTATCTGCCTCAATTTTCAATCGGACTATGAGATCCTGTAAAGAGATTTCCTTCTTTTTATGCTTTAGATAATTGCGGTAATCTCTCCATGACGGCGGCAGTTTTCCCGTGATGGCTTCAACCAAAAATGATTCTCCAACCGTATGACCTTCCGCCTCGAGTTCATGAATGATGATTTGCAGTTCATGCAGTTGAGTAGTCACTGGTTTGGAGTCAACCATCTTGTAGTCCATGAATTTGTCTACAATGAATTTCTTAAGACTGATATTCTGCGTCTTGTATTTTGCGGTAAGTGCATTCCAGAGCTCTTTTGATGTCTTTAAAGGCTGATATACTTTGTATAGCACCTTGTCGAGACAATTCAGAATATAGTTTCTGCATAAGAAATCGGAATGCTTCCACATATTCACCTCTGCTTCCTTGCCTGGTGCAGGAATCGGTTCCTCCTCCTCGAGGTACTTTTGCAGACCGAGTGTGGTGAGATAAAACAACATCTGATTCTGCCATGTCAAGAAATCATCACCATCTCCCTTGAACGGTTCAGGTCTGTTGTGAGTAGTATTCTTTGAAAATTCTACTGTTGCCATGAACCGAACCGGGCCGGGCCGGGTTCGGGTACGGGTACGGGTCTAAAATGACCATTCTTTTTACTAGGCCACTGTTTAACAGTTTTGGGCTTTGTCTGAAACTGGGCTGGGCCTGGAAATTGAAGAGAAGCGGGCGGATGAAAGACAGACGCGGATTTTGTCTGAAGAGGCGCGATTTTTGAAACGGGCGCGGAAATGAACGGGTGCGACCTGACTGAAGCAGACACAGGCGAACGGGTGCGACCCGACTGAAGCGGTGCAGGCAAAACAGTACGAGCGGACGGGTGCGATACAGATGCGACTGTACGGACGCGACTGCTTGAACGAACGGGTGCAGACACGACCGTTCGGAAGGGATACGGACCAACTATAAATAAGGAGGAAAACTGATCACTTTCCTCACTGAATTTTCTAATCCCTTCTCTTCTATTAACTGCTGTTCTTATACTCAAATCACAGAGTGATATACTCATTACAATTTCGAGCGGAATTCGTCTGTTGTATCTTGGGAGAATTTTTTGAAATAAAATTCTTAAGGAAATCGTTACGACGAGCCTCAGACACAATCCGGTTAGAATTTTAGTCTGTTTGTATATTCATATACATTATTCTATTTTTCTACCCTTTATTTTGGTTATACTATTTATTCGAAATAGTATAACGTTGTTGTTGTAATTTATTTACAACATTCATATTGTTATAATAATTAATACAGAATTCCAGTGTAGTGGAAATCTGAATTATAAACTTGTGCGACGAGTTTATATTCTCTGTTTTGGTATACTAACGTATAACATTCCCTCCTCACAACGAAGCATACATTTGGGAGCCCCAGGCCCCCAACCTCCTCATGAGAAAGGCATATATAAACCTCTATACCTCTCAACAAATTGGCGATGTGGGACTATATGTATATTTCATTCAATTTGTATTAGAGGAATTCCAACAATAGTCACTGGAAAAGTTGTGGTGTTCTTGGAAGATAACAGGCTGAGCCATAGTGCAGTTGACCGAGCTCCAAATCAGGCATCAACACTTTTGCTGTGAGCTTCATTTTGTTGTATACAGCTTTAAAGATAACATTGATTGCGCTCTCAAAGTCTACAAAGGCCTCCTCCATAGTGTAGTTAGAGACTTGCACTACTACCATTGTGGGGTCTTCGTAAGGAAATATGACCTCAGTTCAGTCTGTGGCAGTGCATGCGATGTCTGGTGTAGTCTGCTGCTTGATGTGGTACATTGCCTTATGTTCAGCCTGAGCCTCATGGGCATATCTGTCCATCGATTCTTTCTTATCCCTCCTAGATTAGGTCCTCCATGGATGGACAACAATGAACTGGAACTATTGCAATTTCTCTTTTAAAATCCACCCAAACAGCCTTTCTGGATTAGCCTTTCTATTTCATTTTTCAAGTGACGGCTTTATTTGTATGGTGGCTATTCACTTGGTGGAAGCGATAGTATGCTCCTCCCTTATTCTGTTCTAGGTTTTTCCCTTTATCTGGAACATTGTAAGCCATCTATGTTTGTCATTCCATCGATCTTCCCTAAAGTGTGAGTCAAGGGAGTTTTAGCTATAAAATTAAACTCCCACTACCTCTTTGTGGGTTAGTCATAACTTTCTATCCCTGTTTTATTTTGTTTTGGACAGGGGCATTTCTCTCAGATGGGACAGCTTCTTAAGATGCTTTAACTCATATATATTCGCTTTTTCTCTCATAGAAAGCGTTCATGGTTTAGATGGCTTTCTTCAATTCTTATCCTAGAATGTGGTACCCCTTTTTATTATTGAGTGGGCAACCACCAACAACATTTCTTCATTACTAACTTCGATCCTTATTGCTCCAGATTTGAAGCGGTCGATGAAGCCACACAAGCTTTCATTGTTATGTTGCTTGACACAAGATAGACTGTTCATGTCTGGGGTGACTTCTCTCACTTCATTAAACTGCCGGCCGAAATATGCCAACTATCATGCCATGAATGAATCTCTCCAACTGCATATCTTTTGAACCTCTTGGTAGTGGCTCCAAACAAATATACTAGGAACAGCTTACACCTACCCAGCTTCCCCACCTTTAGAATATCCATGTGATATTCAATGGTTCACAGTTGGTCATATGGACTGGATGTCTCATCATAATTTTCAATGGTGGAGGATCCTGAAGTTGTTAGGGAAGTCTAACTGAATTATACCATCACTAAACAGATAGGGGCTCTCCTCTCCTCCACCTATTTTGTTGTTTTGCTAGCAGAGTTAAGCCAACTTCTCAACACCAGACTTTAGCACCATTATCTCCTCATCCTTATAACTGATTTGCGATGAGCCGCCCTTATAAACTGAGGTGTCATCATCTTTTTCCTGTATATTCGCTTTACTGTACTTGGTAAGCCTTAGAGGATTGATATTTGTTTTTTTGGGTTTGATGTTAGGTTCAACTTGGGCTTTGCTTTTGGATATTTTCCCATGCCCTCTAAGCTAAATTCATCATTCTCAATAATGAGATAGCTATGTTTATTTGCTAGCTACATTGTTTTCCAAGCTGGTGAATTTGATGGTGAGTTGTGGAGCTACAAGAGTTGGTTGGTTTAGGGGAAGGATATAGGGTTACAAATTTTTCGGTTCCAACATTTCATTTATTTATTTACACCATGAATTGGTTTATGGCTTCTAGGGTTGGATCTAAGGAGGTATTTTGTGGTGGGCTCATTTTAGAAGAGGTGGTGAGATTGTAGTTTTTTGTTTTTGAAGTGAGGTGTTCCATCTCAATTGGGGGAGGACTAGTGGTGTTCGTGTTTTATAAAGATGCTGGGTGCATTTTTGGGTGGATATGTGGTTGTTTTAGGTGTAAAGAAATTTGTGAAAAACGTTCGGTGGAGAGCCCTTTCTCCTCTACCATGCCTTTCCTTTGAAAGTGGAAAAGGATGTCACATAAATCACTAACACCATTTTCTCATATCATTCATCATGCAAAGGATCATGCCACGTATTCTACATCTATTTAATTTGATAAATATGCATGAGTTGTTGACGTGGATTTAGGTAGGAGAATTTACTCTAGGCTGGATAAATTGACTTTAAGAGGGAACATTCAAATTTTGAAATACCAAAGTTTAAGAGTGGTGACATAATCAAATTATTACTTAGTCCAAATCGACATGGTTTAGGAATGTTGAGTTGCATTCTTTGTATGCTTATGCCTTTGCTTGTGTATCTACATAGCTTAGAAAGATGTGATTAAAAGGCGTTTGCATTATAAATGTTTAGGCTATGGTAGTGCATCCTAAATTTCAACCATGACGACACATCTTAGATATATGGACTATGCATGTGACACTCCACCTCTACACCCGTACTATCCAATAATATTGCAGAGTAATACTATCAGATAATATAGAGTGTGAGGCTATATGGGATACATACATGAAAACTCCGTTAAACTAACATTGGTACTTGTTAAACATCGAATAAATAACTCACTTATCGTACATAGTATTAGTAAAAAAAACAATAAATAACATGCCTCCAGGATAGAACAATATACGAAATAATTAACTAATAACAAGGAGAACAAAAAGTTAAAACTTCGCGATAATATATAATAAATTATATACATAAAATTAGGTTATACCTCGGATATATATAACTATCAAAACATCAAATACAAGAGTCCAAATACAACACAATAGTACACAATGAGTGTATATAGTGAAATCATATCCTTCATTTATGCCCATCATCCATAAATCGACAATCTCATACCTAAACCTAAAATGTCTCGAACTGACGTATGTATGGTTTATATTTATAACAACTTAAAAGACCATTGGAGTGCTCATAACATAAATATCACCAAAACCATGTATAAAGATGTCCTCACCCATATAAAAAAAAATCAATAGAAAACAAGAATATTACATCCCATGGGTGAATCATCCAAGCAATAAAGCATCATCATAGAAAATGAATCATCAAGTGAATCGGAAAAACACACAACAATGCCTTAAGATAATGTCACAAAATCATAAACCAATAAATAATATGAGATAGCTCATCAAATCATCCGATGATACCTAATATCATACAACCACAAAGATAATCCAACACAATCTAAATCACTATCAATAATAAAGGTTATCGAATATCAATTCATCAAACAGTATGGATATAATAGGGACTGACTATACTTTAGATACACAATCTCTAGGATAGTCAACTCATGATAGGATTGGCATATATATGTCAAACCACTACCACACATACACATACCGAACCAAACGGGGGGCTAACAACATGTTTGCTTGCTCTAGGAGCCACGCGTGGTCTATATAACATGACTCTTATAGTCATTTGTTACGCATACCTCTCCCTCTCTCGGTATCATAACAACGACCCACCATAGGCTAGAAAACGCATAACTACTTCAGCTATGACTATCGAGACTTGTGTCGCAAAGGTAATTGAATATCGGCCTATGTGGCACATGGGAACCACACATAACACTAGTACAAGGCCAACATAACATAAACAAGGTGTCACAGATTGGGGCGCGACCCCTCAATCAGGCCGTCGGGAAGGATACTTGCTAATCTGGTTCACTTCGAAAATATAAAGGGAGCCGGACCCAATGTGGACGACATATAGTACTCCTAACCTATATCTACTCATAGCGATAGATGTAGGCCAACACACAGCTCTGTAAAAGTCGACACATTACTATGGCATACTGGAGCTCTTACCACTAGCTGACACATGACTCTCACCATAAGTCAACACATGACTAAGATATACCCACCGCAGCAAGTATCACCATGTACATATGAGCATATCCCCATTTGAGTGACATTTACTTACAATGAATAATCAAACAAATAACATAACGGCGTCCCATACCACCGCATGTTATTTGAATAATTATTCAATGCATCATAAAATACACTCAATCCATTCTAGATATCCCTATATGACAAGTCCAATGAATAGTTGAAAAAGTGTTACCAAAAATTCTCATACTAGAAGGTATTACTAAACTATTTATTCAAATTTCTCGTCACATAGAAATGAAATCTTACAAATCAAACATAAAGATGTCATCACCGTATCATATTATAATCTCTAATCAAATCGATAGCAACAGTGAATCATTCATAGAGTCTAATTGGATATGAAAAATGAAGTATAAATCAGGAAAATAAGATAAAATATATTAATCAATAGACATGTAAGAGTAGAATAAAAAAACAAAATTCAATAATAAATCAATTGCCGCATATAATTTATATAAAAAAATTAATACTTAGAATTAGTTAATAAATAATAAAATATAGATTCTAGAATTGAATAAAAAGTTTACTAGGCCAAAATATAATACAATATATTATATATCAAAAATAGCCAATTTTCTTACCATTTGTAAAATTAGATAGTATTTAATACTTGTTCTAATATTGGAAAAATCATTTAAATTCCCAATATAGTTTATAAAACCAAATGTTACATTTATTTACGAACTTTATAGTATATATTTTTGCATTCTTATATAATATATAGCAATTTAATATATGTTTAAATAAATTTAACATATATAAATGAAAAGCTAACCTTCCTTACATTATAACGAGTGTTACGGCACGCGCTTCGCGCGTGAATTGTTTTTCTTATAAATTTTATATGTTTAAATCAGTTAAAAAAATGATTTTTATTTTAAAGTGATTTTAAGGTTTGTATATTTGTAAAGAAGTTTTTTGTAAAGGAAGTTTAATTTTAGATCCTATTTTTAAAGCGTTTTGAATTTTAAGCATCTTTAATTGTTAGATCCTACTTTTAAGGGCGTTTGAATTTTGTTAAAGATTTAATATTAGATCATATTTTTAAGTGATTAAGATTTGATAATATATAGAAGAACGTTTTTTATAGTTCATGTTGATACCAAAAAAGTGTGAAGCAAAGCTATTACAACTATTATTAAAGAAAGATAATTAAAATCAACATCTAGGTTTGAATACGTCTAAAGTAATTATAAAGAGATTTTATCTCCTAATTTATTGAAGAGATCATATGAAACAACAATTTAATATTTAAAAAGTTATATATAGGAGTATTTTGGAAAGTTCAAGATTAAACCAAAAGATTGTGCTTCTATTCCAACTATTAATAAAAATTCGTGGACACAAAAGCATTTGGCAATAAATGCACATCACATTTGATATACTCTCCCTATACAAATACATGCATACATGTATTGTAACGACCCGCAAATCCGTACCCCTTGAGTCAACACTATTCTAACTAAATCAACTCAAGTTGCACAGAAATACGAACCATTTGGGTTAAAGAAGAAGAGGTAAAAGGAGAGAAAACAGAAAACAACAACAGAATCTAACCATCACAGCGGAATAAAATATAATAGATAATAATGATCTTTACACCAAATCAAATATATCTGTTTCATTTATATATACATCATCAGAGTACATCAATCACAACTCATCATCAATAACATACATCTGCATACACAGCTACTCAACACAGCGGAATATATACATAAACAAGCACGTAAATACGTATCGTCATCCAGCTCGTCTCCTGAGCTCCACAGCATCAATCCTGTATCCTACAATACTCGGTCTGACCCGGACATTACAGTTAAATAACACCCGAGTCAGTCTGGAATACCAGCGTGAGAAAATCACACCCAATTGATTATTAAAGTTTTCAAAAATTCTTTGAAAACAAAAGCATCTCGTAAGACCACGCCACAAATAAACATGTCGGGTTTTTACCCTACGATAGCTAAAACATTTTCTTATAGAAATCCTCTGATATTATAATAGGGTTTATATACAAATACTTATAAAATAGCCGAAATTGTTACATTATTGAATTCCATCTACTAGCCACGGAGTGGGTAATACAAACAAAACTCGTACAAGGCTCGTAGGGAAAATGGATTTCCAACAATGACTAGGCACTGGGGTACCACCTGTCACAGTACGTGGTCTAGGTCACAGTACCGAGGACCACTCCCGATCCCCTGCAACACAAGGCCAGACCTATCCCTTACTGGACAGTTTCGAATAAGATCACCCCACGGTTGGGATCAGCAACCGCACCACTAAGCCGAAATAAAAAGGGACATCTAGACAGGGATGACCTTACTCTCAAGTGGGGGCTACCCATGAAGCCTTGCTGCATATCCCCTGATTTTCAGTCATTCCCGGTTGATGAGGCTTGAGGCTAAGCGTTACCTTTAGAACGATATCCCTTAGAATGCCCATCGTCCACCTGACGATGTTTCGCAAGCATTCATCCATACAAGTCCGTCCCGGGTTCGAACGGAACCGAAGGCACTACTCCTACTACATCCATTTTGGAAATATCCTCAGGATTAGTAGCGACCAGCCCTTGCACTTCACTGCTCCAGCTTCGACTCCGAACACGTTACACGAAACGTACAAACCGGATCGAAGTGGTTTCCGAGAAATAAATCTCGATCCCGGTCTCTTCGAAAACGATCAACGCAGTTGACCAATATTGATAGTCAGTTATTTAACTATCAATTAATATTCACAATCAACCATCAACCAATAAATAATTTTCCTGAATTATTTGTTACCCTCAAAAATATCTTCACAAGATATATTTCCACTTTTCAAACCCTTTTGAAAACAGTTTTAAAACTATCTTCCTTTCTCAGAATCAATTTCCCAAATAGTTTCTATTTCCACTGAAATCGCCAAGCACAAAATTTAAGATTTTTAAAATAATTTAAAAACACTTTACTTTGAAATATATTTTAAACATTCATTTTAAAAACTACTTCAATAATTTACTAAAAATACATACTATATGATTATTGAAAATAAAGTTACTTTATAAAATATAAAACTAGGTTTTCACTTTTTAAAACAAAATACTAAGTCACCTTTTAAATAATTATTACGATAATAGATTTGCAAAATATTTACTTTAGAATTTAAATACTTAAAATAATAAATTTTCTAAAACATACTTTGTAAAACAACATAAAGCTTTTAACTTATATTAAAAATAACTTTGAAAACCTACTTGGCTATCCAGGGAAATATACTTCTCTTCACATTCATCTTTGAATTTCCAATTTCAAACACTTGAATCAATTTCCAAATTAATTTCCAATTTACTCCATTTTATCTCAAAATCCATTAATTTCAGATTTTATTCCTTAATTATTATTTATCATACTTTAACTGAAAATACAAGTTTTAGATTTCTCAGATAACCTTTTTGTTTATTCTTTAAAATGAATTTAGACTCAAATTCTAGAATAATTCTTAATTCCTTTAATTGATATCGTTTGAGTTTGCAATTCATTCATTTCTATTTTGTTCAAAATTCTTTTCATACTCCAAGTTATTTATTAGTTAATATTTAATATCACTTCCATCCCTTTTTACTTCATTCTTAATTTATTCAAAATTTGCTATAATTATTTTTCTTAAAACTCCACCCTTTTATTGTCTTCCCAAAACCCCAATTTTATATATTTTTGGTAACTTATTATACCCAAATATATCCAATCAAATCATAACATTCAATATTCCAATATATTCATCATAGAATATCAAGTAATCACAACAGAGAATATTAAATAATAAATGTTGAGGGATCCAGTTGGATCCCTCCAACCTGTTTTCACTGCATCCACAAATGTTAGCACAATATAATATGTCAATTCCAAAATATCATACTATATCACATCAATCAATTCAGCCATTCAAACAATTATTTAAATTTAATTATTTAAATTTAAATTTAACCGAGTGAGATTAACTCACCTTTGACCAAAGATTTGCAATCCGATCCACACCGGCTTGATTTCTTTTAGAATTTAACCTTGTATAAACATTAGACGTTTTCATTAATATTCGAACTTATCGGAGATAAATTTTCATTTATTAACATTTTCCATGATTTTAAACCACCATTAATATTTCCATTTTATAGTTTTAATCTTTAACTAATGATTTATTTTAAACAATAACTATTTCCAAACTAATATCTCCTTTAAGAACCCTTTGTAACCAAGATAAACTACATAAGTTTATTGATCAAATTAATCACTATAACACCTTATTTAAAGTAACTAATTATTTTGTTTTAAACCAAACTTCCTAAATAAATAAAATTTAAGTTACAAAATAATTAAATAAATAGATTTTCAAAATACCTTATTTTTAAACAATCAAGCAGGTTTTATATGTATTAAAATCTGGAGTTTTAAACTTATTGTAAGATCCGGTTATTAAATTGAATTTGATTTTTAAACTTAAATTAAAATGGTATATTTTACAACAGTAATCTGGTTTTAAAACTAAATTAAAACAGTATCTTTTAATTGAGTTACATAAATAAATAATTAAATTAAATTAAATTTAAAACAGTATTAATGTACCTTACCCAGATCAGCCGCTAATCACGATCCTCCCTCATCCCCTACGAACGAGAGTCGCCCCATCGACATCGATCTCCACCACCCCTCCAAATATCACGCTGAGCCGTGACCCCCAAACAGAACGTGCTTCTCTACTCCGATCCACTGCCATGCGAGCATCGCGTGGTTCCAACCCTCCCTTGAACGCGATGGCGAAACTAAAATTGACGAGCACGCGAGAGAGCTTCGAACTGACTCGATTGAAAAAAGAGGATTGCTCAAATTCGATTTCGTCATACTCACGCGATTCTTCCTATCTCAAATCGAACGAGATTGAAACTATTGCTATGCTGAACTAGGTTTCGGCCATGTCGATTTACTTTTGGTTCGAATTGTAAATTGATTTTGAGGAGTCGCTATTCTATTTCCCTCTGTTGCTTACGCGAATAGATTCGAAAGGAGGCGGCACGATTCTTTGAACGAGATGCTCGGCTTCCTTAAAAGATAAGGGGACACGAAGTGATGGAGGTGTGCTTGAATAAGATTATGTGTTGGGTTAGGTTTACAGTGATTTGAAATAAAAGCGGTTGACGTGAAATCATTTGACTAGTTAAACAAAGTATTAATTTAATTTAAATTTAAATCGACTCGAATTACGCAACCCAAAAAAAACAACCTCCTATCGTGACGTGCCGCTAGACGTTTATAATGTTATACCCCTATTTTGAATGAAATGGAAAAGGTTTCGAGTCCTAACTCGATCGTATGGAGAAGATAGCTTTTTGGATCCAGTTATTATATTAAATTTCGATATAAATTTTTAGCGCGTTTATATATTGTACGCTCACACAACAATTCCAATCACCACGAAAATTGAAATCCGATAATAATACACTATTACGGATCCAATGGAACTGGTTTCGTTGAAATCCGAGACCATGCCTCGGAAGGCTATTTTTAAATATCAATTTAAACAATAGAATTTCAAAACTTAACAAAACGCTCCCGAATTCAATTTTAACAGTTTTACTATCTTCAGTATTATCAATAAAAAATTTACAATCCTTTAAATTATTTTTAACAGGCTTAAAACTCCAGATTTAACATTTTACCCAATTTCCAGTAATTAAATCCAAAAATTAAATTCCAAATAATGACGATATGTGAAATTCCAATTAAATAATTAACTTTTAAATATTTAAAAGCAATTAAATATTCCAATTTTAAATTCTCAAAAATTCCGGGTCGTCACATTCCTCCCCCTTAAAAGAATTTTGTCCTCGAAATTACTTATTAGGAAGAATGATCTATGTCCCGTTAATTATTCCCTCAACCCAAATAGTTTTTAACAACTTACCAAACAAATCTTTTTATCAAAGACTCACTAACCCTTTTTCTAACCTTCCAAACTTATCCATAAGCCTCAAACAATATCACCTACTTAACAATTCAAATTTTAAAGTTAAAACCAAATTTGAATTTATCTAAACTTTCCCAAAAATTTTCTAACTCCCTAAATTTCCGAAAAATTTCGCCGGCGTCTCCTTTGTGCGGCTAGCTCGGTACTACTACAAAATGGCTCTACGGCCTCCCAAATCCAAAAGGAAAACAAAAGGCCAAGTGGCTATATCTAAAAACTCAATCCAAATTCATATAGAAATTTAAACGCATACCTTTTTGTCGGGCAATTCCAATTTATCTTTTGCAATTAAAACCAATTCTCATTTCCCTTTATAATACATGCATATCTTGTTTAGCACTAATAGCCAATCACAATATTCCCAAAACATTTTATCGACTTCGTTACAAATGTCAATACTCATTCATTCAAATATCAACTTAGAATATATTTGCAGTATCAATTTCCAATTGAGAATACACCATTTCGTTCTTAAGTTAGTATAAGCATTTTATATGCTTCTTATATTGATTTTCACCTTACCACTTCGGTTTATATCGGTTTCTATTTAAATTGATCCTCTCATTTCCATATGAATTTAATTTATCTTTAATTCAAAATATTGAGTTTTTATCTTCCATTTATAGTTGATTCATATCATTATTTTAAATTAGTCTCATTTACTAATTTATTTCAATTTTCAGTTTGTAATTGTTTCTCGTTAACAAAATTTTCCAAAAAATTTCGAAAAAATTTCTAACTCCCAAAATTTCTGGAAAATTTTGGCAGAGTCTCCTTTGTACGGAGGGACTTCTGCGATATCGCAGGATGCACAAAAACATATATACATCGGCCTCAGGCCGGAAATCACAATATATATCAATATATGCAGTTCATATCTCCTATTTTGAATTCTTTTGCGTAAGCGTACCTTTATTTAGCATTTTTAAGCAAGCGGCTTACTTAATTTGCATTTTGCGCGTCCGAAACCAGCCAAACGGCTTCCCTGAACCTGTACTTACTTAATTTAAACATGTAAGCATGAAATATATGCAATTCACTAGAATTTCAATTGTTTTAATATAGCTAACACATGGATTTCATAAGCCATACATACCCAACAACACTTACAAAAGATTAATAAGGCTTCAATCACCAATTCAATTTGTTTCACTCGCTTTCCTTACCATTGCATTCAATTTAAGTGATGTACAATTCACTTACTAGCTTCAATCCATTTATAATTCCAAACAAACTCATATTCTTAGCAATTGATCCCAAAATCAATTTATTTAGCTTCCATCAACTCATAGAATTTTAATTACTTTCATTTACGTCAACCGACAATTTATTCTATACAGATTGATGATATCTATGTGAATAAATAATTACTTAAGGTTTATAACCAATTTAAATTGATTTCAACTCAATTCGTACTTAATTCTATTCCATTTTTAAATTTATTCACAATCCATATATTCTCATCTTCAATGTCTTTTAAATTCGAATCCATTCACTTGCATTTTATTTCAATTATGCACAGGTTCCATTCAAAACCATTTATTTTGCTCGACACATTCCATTTCATATTTTTTTATTCCAAACTATTTTATTTAGCTCAAAGACAATCCAGGCTATTTCATTCAATAACCATTTCAATTTTATTCATGATCTATTCATTTGCGTTTTATTTCTTATCCGCATTCACTTAAATCCATTCTATTAACATAAAACATTCTATTTACTCATTTTCACTAAGTTCTTTCAATTTCTTAACAATTTTAAATGGTTTGAAATTACTTAATTAAGAATTTCATTCCATTAAATAAAATTCGGTAACATTTATTTGATTTAAAACCAATCCAATATTATTAAACTTAGTTTAAGTTGAATTAAATTCAACTCTCATCCATCCATTTAGCTTAAGTTAATTTACTTCAATTTATTCAAATTTTTATACTTAAGCTCATTTTCATTTTACAAGTAAATTTTTTTCTCTTCAATTCAACTTAATTCTCTCTCAATTAAATCTCATTTTTAATCTACAATTTCGTTTGATTAGTTATTACAAAATTTAAATTTCCAAATTTAACTCATTCAATTGATTTCATGGCCATTTCCAATTTATTTCCACTTAGTTGGATTTTATTTGCAATTCATACTATTTCTATTTTAATCCAATTTCATTTTTATTCGATACATTTTCAATTATATCTAATTTGTTCACACATCAAATTAAATTTTAATTTGTAATTCAAATTCCATTTTCGATTTACCACCCAATTTCATGAATTCACAATTCAATTACATTTGCTTCACTAATAATTCAAGTCGAATTGAATTTACAACTTGAGTTTTATTTCCAATCTTCATTACTAGTTTACAATCCAGCTTCTATTTAACTACATTGAACTCCATTTACACATTTCATTAACTAATTTATTATTTTCACAATTCCATTCATTATAGGCTCGAATATATTCTTTTTTATTATTTTTAACTCAAGCCTTACGCTTATTTATAACTCAAGCATATTTTATTCCACGCATTTTTAATCCTTTTTCAAATTATTCTAATTTATTTATTTCAATCCAATCCTTATCCAATTTATTTTCCCTTTATTCAGGTATGAATCTAATTCCATTCAATAACTCAATTGGATTTTTATCCCAATTAGATTTTATTTAGCTCGGATTTATTTAACTCAATTCGATTTCAACTCAATTCGAATACAACTGAATATTATTCTCAACCTATTCGATTAATTTCAATCCAGTCAAATTTTTTATTCCCCAATCCAAGTTAATTTCATTTTTAACTTTTCCCTTTAAATTTAAATTCCAACATCCAAAGCTTATATTTCCCTGATTTAAAAATCATCTCAATTTATAAGCTTACAACCTATCTCATCAGGATTTTTAAACACCCGTCTTTTGGTTTCATATCATTTTGAAATCTCCAATATCCCAAATCACACTTCTCAAATTTTTAAACCAATCCTAGTTTTTATTTCCAACAAATTTCCTTTGAAATTTTAAAAACAAACAGGTTTTCCTGAACAAATCAATTTGGCAGCAATCTGTCACTTAGAAACTCGAAAATAAACATCGATGATGCTGCAGTCATCACCGAGGTTATTTTCCAGCGACTGAAGTGAATTCAATGCTATATCCCTTCCCAAAATTTATTGAAACAATTTCCTTTCAGAAATACCTTTTAAAACAATAATGCTATTATTTATTCTTTAAAACACTTCTAAAATCACTTCCAAAATCTCCGGGATTTTTAAATTTCCAATCTAATTTGAATTCAATTTTAATTATAACCCAATTATACAATTTATGCTCATATAATTTATTTCCGTTTGATCATACAAGTAATTTCAATTTTTATAATTTTATTTGTTTAAAATATGATCATCCAAACATCCAAGTTATATAATAATTTAAGAAAATATTTCTTTTATATCAAAATATATTTTGGGTAAAATTATTTCATTCACCCACATTTAAAACAATACTGTGTCAATTGTTCTATTCAAGTGTTTAGAAACCCCTTCGATACAGTTGTCCAGACTGTGCCGACGAAGGTTCATATGCCACTCAATAAACCAATCAACACAATATTAAAACAATTTATATTCACTAACAAATACGCGCCCATATCTATTAATACGCTCAAACTCATTTAGAGTACTACGGACTCTAATTGAGTAATTTCCCACCAGAGCCAAGATTATCACCAACCTAAGCTCTGATACCAAGTGTAACGACCCGCAAATCCGTACCCCTTGAGTCAACACTATTCTAACTAAATCAACTCAAGTTGCACAGAAATACGAACCATTTGGGTTAAAGAAGAAGAGGTAAAATGAGAGAAAACAGAAAACAACAACAGAATCTAACCATCGCAGCGGAATAAAATATAATAGATAATAATGATCTTTACACCAAATCAAATATATCTGTTTCATTTATATATACATCATCAGAGCACATCAATCACAGCTCATCATCAATAACATACATCTGCATATACAACTACTCAACACGGCGGAATATATACATAAACAAGTACGTAAATACGTATCGTCATCCAGCTCGTCTCCTGAGCTCCACAGCATCATTCCTGTATCCTATAATACTCGGTCTGATCCGAGCATTACAGTTAAATAACACCCGAGCCAGTCTGGAATACCAGCGTGAGAAAATCACACTCAATTGATTATTAAAGTTTCCAAAAATCCTTAAAGCATCTCGTAAGACCACACCACAAATAAACATGTCGGGTTTTTACCTTACGATAGCTAAAACATTTTTTTATAGAAATCCTCTGATATTATAATAGGGTCTATATACAAATACTTATAAAATAGCCGAAATTGTTACATTATTAAATTCCAGCTACTAGCCACAGAGTGGGTAATACAAACAAAACTCGTACAAGGCTCGTATGGAAAATGGATTTCCAACAATGACTAGGCACTGGGGTACCACCTGTCACACTACGTGGTCTAGATCACAGTACCGAGGACCACTCCCGATCCCCTGCAACACAAGGCCGGACCCATCCCTTACTGGACAGTTCCGAATAAGATCACCCCACGGTTGGGATCAGCAACCGCACCACTAAGCCGAAATAAAAAGGGACATCTAGACAGGGATGACCTTACTCTCAAGTGGGGGCTACCCACGAAGCCTTGCTGCATATCCCCTGATTTTCAGTCATTCCCGGTTGATGAGGCTTGAGGCTAAGCGTTACCTTTAGAACGATATCCCTTAGAATGCCCATCGTCCGCCTGACGATGTTTCGCAAGCATTCATCCATACAAGTCCGTCCCGGGTTCGAACGGAACCGAAGGCACTACTCCTACTACATCCATTTTGGAAATATCCTCAGGATTAGTAGCGACCAGCCCTTGCACTTCACTGCTCCAGCTTCGACTCCGAACACGTTACACGAAACGTACAAACCGGATCGAAGTGGTTTCCGAGAAATAAATCTCGATCCCGGTCTCTTCGAAACGATCAACGCAGTTGGCCAATATTGATAGTCGGTTATTTAACTATCAATTAATATTCACAATCAACCATCAACCAATAAATAATTTTCCCGAATTATTTATTACCCTCAAAAATATCTTCACAAGATATATTTCCACTTTTCAAACCCTTTTGAAAACAGTTTTAAAACTATCCTCCTTTCTCAGAATCAATTTCCCAAATAGTTTCTATTTCCACTGAAATCGCCAAGCACAAAACTTAAGATTTTTAAAATAATTTAAAAACACTTTACTTTGAAATATATTTTAAAACATTCATTTTAAAAACTACTTCAATAATTTACTAAAAATACATACTATATGATTATTGAAAATAAAGTTACTTTATAAAATATAAATCTAGGTTTTCACTTTTTAAAACAAAATACTAAGTCACCTTTTAAATAATTATTACGATAATAGATTTGCAAAATATTTACTTTAGAATTTAAATACTTAAAATAATAAATTTTCTAAAACATACTTTGTAAAACAACATAAAGCTTTTAACTTATATTAAAAATAACTTTGAAAACCTACTTGGCTATACAGGGAAATATACTTCTCTTCACATTCATCTTTGAATTTCCAATTTCAAACACTTGAATCAATTTCCAAATTGATTTCCAATTTACTCCATTTTATCTCAAAATCCATTAATTTCAGATTTTATTCCTTAATTATTATTTATCATACTTTAACTGAAAATACATGTTTTAGATTTCTCAGATAACCTTTTTGTTTATTCTTTAAAATAAATTTAAACTTAAATTCTAGAATAATTCTTAATTCCTTTAATTGATATCGTTTGAGTTTGCAATTCATTCATTTCTATTTTGTTCAAAATTCTTTTCATACTCGAAGTTATTTATTAGTTAATATTTAATATCACTTCCATCCCTTTTTACTTCATTCTTAATTTATTCAAAATTTGCTATAATTATTTTTCTTAAAACTCCACCCTTTTATTGTCTTTCCAAAACCCCAATTTTATATATTTTTGGTAACTTATTATACCCAAATATATCCAATCAAATCATAACATTCAATATTCCAATATATTCATCATAGAATATCAAGTAATCACAACAGAGAATATTAAATAATAAATGTTGAGGGATTCAGTTGGATCCCTCCAACCTGTTTTCCCTGCATCCACAAATATTAGCACAATATAATATGTCAATTCCAAAATATCATACTATATCACATCAATCAATTCAGCCATTCAAACAATTATTTAAATTTAATTATTTAAATTTAAATTTAACTGAGTGAGATTAACTCACCTTTGACCAAAGATTTGCAATCCGATCCACACCGGCTTGATTTCTTTTAGAATTTAACCTTGTATAAACATTAGACGTTTTCATTAATATTCGAACTTATCGGAAATAAATTTTCATTTATTAACATTTTCCATGATTTTAAACCACCATTAATATTTCCATTTTATAGTTTTAATCTTTAACTAATGATTTATTTTAAACAATAACTATTTCCAAACTAATATCTCCTTTAAAAACCCTTTGTAACCAAGATAAACTACATGAGTTTATTGATTAAATTAATCACTATAACACCTTATTTAAAGTAACTAATTATTTTGTTTTAAACCAAACTTCCTAAATAAATAAAATTTAAGTTACAAAATAATTAAATAAATAGATTTTCAAAATACCTTATTTTTAAACAATCAAGCAGGTTTTATATGTATTAAAATCTGAAGTTTTAAACTTATTGTAAGATCCGGTTATTAAATTGAATTTTATTTTTAAACTTAAATTAAAATGGTATATTTTACAACAGTAATCTGGTTTTAAAACTAAATTAAAACAGTATCTTTTAATTGAGTTACATAAATAAATAAATAAATTAAACTAAATTAAATTTAAAACAGTATTAATGTACCTTACCCAGATCAGCCGCTAATCACGATCCTCTCTCATCCCCTACGAACGAGAGTCGCCCCATCGACATCGATCTCCACCACCCCTCCAAATATCACGCCGAGTCGCGACCCCCAAACTGAACGTGCTTTGCTACTCCGATCCACTGCCATGCGAGCATCGCGTGGTTTCCAACCCTCCCTTGAACGCGATGGCGAAACTAAAATTGACGAGCACACGAGAGAGCTTCGAACTGACTCGATTGAAAAAAGAGGATTGCTCAAATTCGATTTCGTCATACTCACGCGATTCTTCCTATCTCAAATCGAACGAGATTGAAACTATTGCTATGCTGAACTAGGTTTCGGCCATGTCGATTTACTTTTGGTTCGAATTGTAAATTGATTTTGAGGAGTCGCCATTCTATTTCCCTCTGTTGCTTACGCGAATAGATTCGAAAGGAAGCGGCACGATTCTCTGAACGAGATGCTCGGCTGGCTTAAAAGATGAGGGGACACAAAGTGATGGAGGCGTGCTTGAATAAGATTATGTGCTGGGTTAGG
The DNA here is from genome assembly GCA_030765085.1 of Allium cepa. Taxonomy (NCBI): domain Eukaryota; kingdom Viridiplantae; phylum Streptophyta; class Magnoliopsida; order Asparagales; family Amaryllidaceae; genus Allium; species Allium cepa. The sequence continues at coordinate 924,966,675 of CM060931.1, read as the reverse complement.
TTTACAGTGATTTGAAATAAAAGCGGCTGACGTGAAATCATTTGACTAGTTAAACAAAGTATTAATTTTATTTAAATTTAAATCGACTCGAATTACGCAACCCAAAAAAAACAACCTCCTATCGTGACGTGCCGCTAGACGTTTATAATGTTATACCCCTATTTTGAATGAAATGGAAAAGGTTTCGAGTCCTAACTCGATCGTATGGAGAAGATAGCTTTTTGGATCCAATTATTATATTAAATTTCGATATAAATTTTTAGCGCGTTTATATATCGTACGCTCACACAACAATTCCAATCACCACGAAAATTGAAATCCGATAATAATACACTATTACGGATCCAATGGAACTAGTTTCGTTGAAATCCGAGACCATGCCTCGGAAGGCTATTTTTAAATATCAATTTAAACAATAGAATTTCAAAACTTAACAAAACGCTCCCGAATTCAATTTTAACAGTTTTACTATCTCCAGTGTTATCAATAAAAAATTTACAATCCTTTAAATTATTTTTAACAGGCTTAAAACTCCAGATTTAACATTTTACCCAATTTCCAGTAATTAAATCCAAAAATTAAATTCCAAATAATGATGATATGTGAAATTCCAGTTAAATAATTAACTTTTAAATATTTAAAAGCAATTAAATATTCCAATTTTAAATGCTCAAAAATTCCGGGTCGTCACATGTATTCAAATATATAAAGGCCTAAATATTTGAAATTTTCACAACAATAAAGGGTAGCAGGAAGGGATAAAACAGATGGCACTGCAAACTTATGCCCATGCAAAACACATCCATTCAGGTGTACACACCCTAAAATATGTACACTGGTATTTAAACTCCCACAATATATATAAATATAAAAGCATAAGGTACACAGTTGAATACAAATACACATCATGAGCAACTTCAAAGTGCAGCAAAGTTGTTATAAAACAAGAAAAATAACGTACACAAAACCCATATGTACATTTATATCTAATATGTATCCATCTGTTTATATGGATTAAGGTACATTTTTTTAAATAAAAGTAAACCGGGCCCTGCCCAAATACAATAGATAGTATAGATACGGGTAAGCCGATATCTCAAACCAATAACATAAACCATATGTTACAAGAGCCGACAACAATCTTCTTATTATCACTTCTCGAGCTCCAAAGAAAAAAAAGGGCGACGCTATCCGATTTATGCTTCGCCACCTCCCTTCTTAACTCCATTGGCTTCGCCTCTTTTCCAGTACGAAAGGCCTTCGTTAAATTTTCATCTCATGCCTTCAATTTATTCTATTGTAAAGATACTTTTTGAATATTGATTAATCCATGGGAAATTAGCAGATTTGTAGTCAATACGACTCAGATCCGTTGATTCCTCCCTCTGGAAAACAGCATGAACTCAATTTGTTGTAGCTTGAGCTCTGTTTGAAGTTCTATCAGAGGTATACTCTTGTTCCAGTTGCTTACTAAAATTAATAGATCTTTAGTCAATACGACTCAGATCTGTTAATTCTACCCTTTAGAAATCAGCACGATCTCGGTTTGAGGCAAAATGAACTCTGTTAGAAGCACTATCAGAAGTATACTCTTCGGATAAATGATTACTCGTCCTTATACTCTCTGGATGGGCTAAGAGTTGTTTTAGATGCTTACTTCCTACTTCTATTCTCCAGTCTTCAGCTAAATTTACGAACTTGGTTTGATCTTTCACTTTTTTCTTTGATATGTGAAGCAGGATCTTACTATCTGTTTCAATAATAAGCCATTTCTGCTCTTTACTGCTAAGCATTTCTTTCTCTTCAAATATGATAGACTGTAATAGTAATATAGATGTGAGCAAGATCTCTTTAGATTGATTTTCCTTTGAACTTGATATTTATAAGCTGAATAACTTGCTTGAGATCCAATTTAACATTGTTTTGAATATCCAGTATAGCTTTAATATGTTTCCAGATAAACTGTGAATAACCGCATTCAAAAAATAAATGATTAGAGCTCTCATTTTCTAGATTGCATAAGGAACAAAGTGAACTAGAGCTATTGCAACCATTATTTATTTTGTCCCAAGTTGGCAATTTATTATGAAAAGCAAAGAAAGTACAGTATGCCATCTTGGAGCTATTCACCTTGTTCCAAATGCATTCATACCAATCAACCTTGATGACTTTATTTCTAATAGAATTCCATGTGTTTTTAAAGGAAAACTTCCCTTTATTGTTTGCTTTCCATATCCAGTAGTCACTGTCTGCATTGCAATCAAGGTGAATTTTACATATGTCATCTTTGTGTGGGTTAGTAATTGGTTGAATTTGAGGTTGCCATTGATTGTTTATAATAATAGAAGACACTGTTGCATTAGAATCACCAAATATAACTAAATTACTCCATCCAATTTTATTAGTAAAAGAGTCATTATTGAACCAAGGGTCAAACCATAAGCTGGTTTCAGCACCTGGTTTAAAATTTCTTTCCAAAAGAAACTTACCAATATTTCTGCAATTTAAAATTTGTTTCCAAGTATTAGACTGATTGTTGTTTCGAATAATATTCCAAAAATTACCCCTCCTGAGGCACTTAGCCTTCATCCATCTGGCCCATAGCGAGTCTTCACTAAGAAATCTCCATAGTAATTTTAAATGACAAGTTAGACTAAGGTCCTTCATGTTTCTAATGCCAAACCCACTTTCAATATTTAGTTTAAAGACAGTATCCCAATTAATTTTATGATATTTACCTCTTCAAAAAAAGTTAGCACATCTGCTTTCTAACTTTTTAATAGAAGCTGCAGGAATATGAAAAGTTTGTAACCAGTATAAAATTATTGCATATACAACAGTTTTTGTTAATTCTATTCTTCCTGCAATAGAAAGAAGTTTACTAGACCAGGTTTCCATTCTTTCTTAAATTTTATCCAGTAAAATAGAACAGTCTAAATCTTTTATTTGATTTACTCATAAAGGCAAACCCAAATATTTTATAGGAAGATTATCTTCTGTAATTTTTAAAACATTTAGAACATCATTTTTATAACTGCTATATTTACTGAAATATGTTTTACTTTTGTCTACGTTAATTTGCAACCCTGAATAGTTGTTCAAAGTGTCAAAAACATTTTTAATGGAAACTGCATTTTTTTTATTGGCCTTAATAAAAACCATAAGATCATCAGCATAAATAAGGTAATTAATACAAGGCTGGACTCTATTTATGGGATGAATATTCCCTTTAATAGCTTGTATTTCCATTAGTACAGAAAAATACTCCATAACCATTGTAAATAGATAAGGTGACAGAGGATCACTTTGTCTAATACCTCTATTACTTTTGATGAAACCTTATGATTTACCTTGAATAAGTATAGAGAAGGTAGGGGTGTTAATACATTCCATGATCAAGTCACAAAATTTATTAGGAAATCCCATAAACTTCATTATATGGTAAATAAAATGCATATTCACTTTATCATAAGCTTTCTGTAAATCTATTTTAAGCACACATTATCACCTTTTTTAGTATTGAATTTTTTCACAATCTCATGTGCTAGCATAGAATTTTCTGATATTAATCTACCAGGCACAAAAGCACTCTGGTTTTCAGAGATGATGAAAGGCAGAAATACTTTAATTCTATTGCTTAAGACAATAGAAATGATTTTGTAAATAAAATTACAACAAGATATTGGTCTATAGTCTCCAATATTAGAAGGATTTTTCTTTTTAGGAATTAGAGTAATAAATGTGTGATTAATACTTTTAAGAATTTTACCTTTATCCATAAATTCATTTATGACTTCATAAATTTGATTCTTAATATTATCCCACTGATTTTCGTAAAACTTTGCATTAAACCCATCAGGGCCTGGGCTTTTATTGTCACCGACATTAAAAATAATATGTTTTATTTCCTCTAAAGTGACAGAAGCCAGTAAAATATCTGAAGCATTATCTTTCAAAATGTTTTTGCAAATAATATGAGGAATTTTTTTTCAACATTCTCATTAAAGTATAATTTCTCATAGTACTCAACAGCTTCATTAACAATTTTGACATAAGCATTAGAATTGTTACCTGAATTATCTGTGATGTTACCAATATTATTAATATGCTTTTTATTACTCATTTTAGCATAGAAGAATTTTGTACAGTCATTACCAAGAGTTAGCCAGTCTACCTTAGCTTTTTGTTTGGCATTAACTGCATTTTTGTAAAATTCAGTAGATAAAATTTTCTGATTATTAAAAAAAATTACTCGTTATACCCAGATCACCTGGATTATCATTGTAAAATCTTACCTTCCTTTATAATAAAATCCAGGATACTATTATTTATAGAATTATTCTTATTCCAGTTTTTAATATTGAATTTAATATTTTTCACAAGCATACTAAATTGAAATTGTTTAGTACCATTACAGGAAAAATTAAAACTATTATCCATCAAAGTTTTAAAATTCTCTTCTAAAACCCAACTATTTTTAGATCTAAAAGGAGCTACTTTTTAATTTAAATTCACAGTGTGAAACAGATTTATAATTAGAGGAATACGATCACTAGAATTTTGTTCTAAAGTTGAACATATAAAATCTGAGAAAATATTAGATAATTCTTTATTGATTAAAGTTTTGTCTAACTTACAGTGAATATTCTTAGCCAATCCAGACTTCCATGTATACTTATTCCCATTAATAATTGGTTCCATAAGACCAGTGTTTAAGAGAAAATTATTTACCTTATCAAACTTACTTTGAGGAATTTTGCTTCCTCCAAATTTCTTTGAAACATGAAAAACAGTATTAAAGTCACCTAAGATAATCCAAGGAAAATTATATTTTGAATTCAAATCAGTCAGTTTATACCATAATTCATTTCTTTCATTTTCAAAATTACTACCATAGACACTAGTAACTTGAATCAGTAAACCACCAATATTTTTAAACTGACAATCAATAAACTATTTGTCTTTAGTAATATTTAAGTTTATCCAGATATTAGAGTCCCATATAATAATGATTCTTCCTTTATAGTTACAATCATTATTATTTGTAGATTTCCAATTACTACACAACTTAAGACAAAATTTCTCATAATTTTCATCATTCAATTTGTTTTCTAAGAGAGCAATAATGGTAGGTTTATAAATGTTAATCATATATAAGATATCAGACTACTTAGCAGGGGAATTCATACCCTTGACATTCCAAACAAATATAGACATTTATATATATATATATATATATATATATATATCAAAAATAATAAAAAGAAATTTAATGGTTCCTGACATTGTAGTACCCTTACCTCTCGTCTAATTATGTACACTCTTAGCTTTTAGTCTTGTAGACATCTCATCCCATTCTGGATTGATTGAGATGTATTTTTGTTTGAAAGCTTTCTTCTTTTTACTTCTCTTTAGTTTACTACTAGCTTTTGGTTTTGGAATGTGTAGATTTGATATATCAAACTGGTCAGCAGACTCAGCCATTACTGATTCATTTTCTTCCTTTTGTTTTGATACAGGAACCTTAATCGGAGAAATATCAAAATTAGTTGTGCGAGGCAAAGCTGAGTCATTGGGCTCTGCTATTGCAGCTTGCTTAGGGGGAGAGACCTTCTTGCGAGGCAATGTTGAGTTGATGCCTACCCTGTCCTCAGCTTCTGCAGCAAAATCCGAAGGAGACTCCTCCTGCATTTGACTATTCCTAGTCTGGCTATTATCTTTGTGCGAGATATTGTATAATTTTGTGCCGACGTTCTCTGTAACTAAACATGGCTCTGAGGTAGGAGGGGTTTCAGCACTAAAGACCTTTTCATTAATACTACCCTCCACTGTACTGTGCTGATTCGAAACAGTTGAACTTTTGTCAGAGTCTTTAAACTGATGAACATCCATAGCTGTGATTTGATCTACTTGATCGATGAGCGCCTCAAGGTTATTTTCTTGATCGGAAATGATACAATCTTGATTGATTCGATCATTGTCTTTTTGTCTTCTTGATTGGTTTATTAATTCTTTATTGAGATTTGGCTCTTGAGTTTCAACTGAACTATTTTCTTGAAGATTATCTGTATTTTGATTACTGGTTTTAGGTATCCACATCTGCTTGGGTTGCACTGCTCTCTAATGTGGCCGAAACATTTACATATATTACATTTCGGTGGAACCCATTTGTATTCCACTTTTTGTATAATGTTTTCACCATTATAGAGAGTGATATTGATCTTCTCTGGAAGTTCATCAGTCGTAGAAACTTCCATAAGCAGACGAGCGTAATTCAATCTCGTCTTTAAGGTAGTAGCTACGTCCATTTTGATGGGTTTTCCTATAATACTTGTCATGACACTGAAGGCTTATCTGTTTCATAACTTTAGATTAACACAGGGTAGTCTTACCCATATCGGCATAGACGTTAACAAGTCTCTGCCCATTTTCAAAGAATCCGACCACGTTCTCACTATGAGGAGTTTGCCATTGTAAAAATAAGGTCCATACTTTAAAACTGAAGAGCAATTTTGGGAATCTTTGAATTTTACTAGAAAGAATCCATTCTCTCTAGTAAAAATTTGAAATTCACCAATCGGATTCCAAACTCTTTGAACATATGATTTAAAAAACATGTGGTATGGTTTGTTGCCCACTACATACACAAGAACGCAGAATTGTTCCATGATTCAGTTGCCCTTTTACATACCACTTCCTTTACCAGCCTATAATTCTTGTTGTTAATCTTGATTGGTGCAATATTCTCTAGATTGCAATCTTCATCATTAGGTTTTTGAGTCTGATCACCAACAATATCAGCCCAAGATTTACGGCCTTATTCTCTATTCAGTCAGATGGCTATCGGTTTTCTCTGTACCGGTAACAATTGATCTTTCTTTGCAGTATGGGTAGTTATATTCTGCCTGTCACGGCCTTTTATGTTGTCTCTGTTGAAAGACGATAGCAACTCCTGTGATTTCTTGGTCCCTTTCGTCCTTTACTGTTTGGATTGGACCAATTTAAAACCATCTTCATCAATGTTGATAACTCATGATGGCTTACTGATGTCAGAAGCCTTAGGTGACCTGATTTGAGAAGAGGAGTAAGAGAAATTTAAAGAAATTTGGCGAGGGAATTGATTTTCCCCCATGACTTGAGAGGAAATCCTAGATTTCAAAATTTATGATTTAATACATAAAAATTTATAAAAATTTATTTTGATATATTTTATATTTTAATATATACATATATATATATGCAATAATATATTATACATTACATATATGTGACAAGTTCTTGTACACACACTAAGTTATACACGCATATATAATGAACACGCAGCATACATACAAAAAAACACAATTATAAGTAAATTAAAGACAGAAAGAAAAACATGAGCGTATAAAAAACAAGACAGCTCAAGACATGGAACAACCTGTGCTCAAGCAAATCAAACAACAGTTATTATATATAGTAGTGTAACGAGAAAATTAAGAAAATACACACTTGATACACGCACATAAACTTCATGACCTGTTGCACACTATCATGTGCGCGTGTAAGCTGCACATGCACAACCAGGCCTACACTTATAAATCCACTCATAAAAACACACACACGCACATAACATGCAAGAACACATATACAAATGCCCAGTACTCAATTCACACTTATATACAGTAACCCCGCACTACACACATCTGCATATACATACATGGCTACATGCATACATCACATAATCGCATAAACACACACACTTCATATATACACACTGACACGTATACATAAATAGACACACACGCAGCTGCAAATTCACATTGCCACGCACCAAAATACAAACAATCGCAAACATACACACTCAGCACTATACTCATAAAGCATGCATATATACCTTAAAATACACACGAACTGACACTTCCATAATGATTAATCAATGTTGCAGTAAGTGTCATGATGTGGAATTTATGGATCAAATGAAATCTCAGATAGTTCAAGACAGTCATCTACCGATAGAAGTAAGATGAGATCTAATTATACAAGACTGTAAAGCGATTATATCAAAAATCTAATTGTTAATCAGATGCACACGCTAGAGGAGGAGAAGTGCATAAATTTTTTGAACTTGTTTGATTATATGAGCATCAAATTGCCCAATGATAATCATCTGCTAATCGAGCTCATTGTAGGCTGCTGCTACTAGATTCATGACTTGTTGCTTATATTCCACCTTACAAGCATGGAAATGAAGCAGATCCTACCTCTATTGTAGTTTCATGGACATCAGACCTACGATTTCAAGTTGACAACTCTATATAGGTATAGATTTGCAGTCGATGATGAGAGTTTCTTAGATGTGGTTTCACTTATGCTAAAGATCTGGAAAGGATGGAAGATGGTAATCCTCTTTATGTGTGTGCGTAAATATCTTTAGTAAAAGAAGGGATGATTCTGAAAATGGAAAATTCTGGAATTTGGATTTGGTTATAAAACTTGGGCTCAAGCCGTGAAAATGAATTGATCGTATATGTCTTTTATTCACCTATCCTTTTTATAAATATCAAACTAGATATTGTTTAATTTGAATAAATTCAAATTTCAATTAAAAATCATTTCTTTTTCGAACTAATATTATATTCCAATTTCAACCATCATAAAATTATTATTTGTACAATTTTAACTTATTTAAATTTTTTAACAATCATATTGTCCATGGTTTTAAATTTTCTTTTGTTAGATAATTTCAAAACCAATTTATCAATTAAATTTCCAAATTCTAACTTAATTAATTAAATTATCATTATTAACTTTAATTAATTACAACTTAAAACTGAATTGTTACAGACTTTCCCCCTCAACAAAATTGCATCCTCCTAATTTCCCATAAAGAAGAATCATAATAGACCCATTGTACTAAATTTATTCACATCAATTAAATTTATTTTAGATTATAAAACATTTACCCATAGAAAATTTCACTTTAAAATTTCACAGAACTCTTCATTTAAATTCAATCCGAATTTAAGTTCAGTTCTATGTATATTTTTTCAAAAATTCATTTTATTCTATTTCAAATTCAATTCAAATTCAAATTCTCCATCAAACAATCCTTAAATTATCGTACCAAAAGCGAAAATTTCATCAGTAAATTCTTACAAAAATCTCCTTTTCCATTTCATAAAACACTCTTCAATATATTATTTTACTATAACATCTTATTATAAGCATAGTTGTTTTCAAATACTTTTTCAATCCAAATAAGTTTGGCTAACGTATTGGCTAGAGTTGTTAACCAATACATGGACAGATTAACACTACTACAATACCAAACCAAACCATCACATAATAATACAATACTAATTTGCTTAAAATCGTTAATACAAATGTTGCCGGTTGGAGTAACCCTTTTTATCACAACTCAAAAGAAATAAGTGAAAAGTAACTATATGATTTTAAAATATCAAATGCGTCCCTTGATGATTACCCCAGTATTCCTCATATGTGTGTGTGTGTGTGTGTGTAATGTACTATCTTTTATTATAGAAAATTACCAAACAGCCCCAGGGTCAGTGACTCTAAGTCTGGCCAGAGGTCTCGACTCTTGTCTCTAATAGACGTTGTATTGTTCTAAACTTTCTCTGATATCATATTATGACACCCCACCTCTATACCCATACCAATAATACCATCAGATAATATGAAGAACGAGGCTATATAGGGTATGAACGTGAATATTTCATTGGACTAACACCGATACTTATTAAAAACATCGAATAAATAACTCACCAATACATATATTATATTAGTACAAAGCAATAAAGACGTGTGCCTTCAGGATAGAACAATACACAATATAAATTATTAATAATAAGAAGAACACATAGTTAAAATGCAATAATAATATATATAATAAATTACATACATAAATCTTAGTTATACCTTAGGTATATATAACTATCAAAACATCAAATACAAGAGTCCAAATACAACACAATAGTATACAATGATTGTATATAGTGAAATCCTGTCCTCCATCTATGCCCACCATCCATAAATCGGTCATCTCGTCCCCGAACCTAAAATGTGTCGAACTGACATATGTATGGTCTATAATTATAACAACTTGAAAGATCACTGAAGTATCACATAACATAAATATCACCAAAATCATGTATAAAGATGTCCTCGCCTATATAAAATAATTTGACAGAAAACAAGAATATTATATCACATGGGTGAATCATCATCCATACTATAAATCATTGTCGTCGAAAATGAAATCACCAAGTGAATCGAAAAAATACATAGCATTGCTTTACTATAATGTCACAAAATCATAAATAATAAATAATGTGAGATAGCTCGTCAAATCATCCAAATAATTCCCAATACTATACAACCACAAAGATAATCAAACACAGTCTAAATCACTATCAATAATAAAGGCTATCAAATCAAACCTTCAAACGGTATGGATGTAATAGAGACTGATTATACTTTAGACACACAGTCTCTATGATAGTCAACTCTTGATACGATTGGGACATATATGACAATGCACTACCTCACATTCACATACCAGAACCAGACGGGAAACTGACAACACGTCCGCTTACTCCAAGAACCATATATGGTCCATATGACATGACTCCTACCGCCATTGGTTATCTTTACCTTTCCCTCTCTTGGTATCATAACAATGATCCAACATAGGCCAGAAAATGCATAACCATTTCGACAACGATTACCGACACTTGTACCCCAAAGGTAACTGATTGCTGGCCTATGTAACACAGAGACAACACACATAACACTAGCATAAGACTAACATAACATAAACAAGGTGTCATAGATTGGGGGTGCGATCCCTCAATAAGGCCATCGAGGTGGATACTGGTCAATCTGGTTCACTTTCGAAATATAAAAGGAGCTAGATCTAATGTGGATGACATATAGTACTCCTAACCTATATCTACTTATAGCTTTAGACGTAAGCCGACACATGGCTATGTATAAGTAAATACATGACTATGGTATACTAGAGCTTTTACTACTAGCCGACACACAGGTCTTGCCATAAGTCAACACATGACTAAGATATACCCAGCGCAGCGAGTATCACCATGTATATATTAGCGTATCCCCATTTGAGTGACATTTACATACAATGAATAATCAAACAAATAATTTGAACTGTCATTAAACCAACATCTTACATCAATTTAGAAATCCATTTGAGATATTTTATCCAAATTTTATTTTATCCTTATAACGATTTTTCATTTTGAAAAGTATTACATTGCAAGTTTCAATAATTATAAAATAATTATTTTTGCTTCAAAAAATTCCAAAATATGTTTTATTATTAATTGAATAGCGAGATATTACATTGGGTTCTAAAAGAAAATAAAGACGTGTTTGCATGGACTCGCTCTGACATATGCAGGACGTCACTAAAATTGCATGCCACGAACTGAATATCCACCAACCTTCGTTCCTATGAAGTAGAAAAGGAACAGCATGAAACCGGAGAGATCTAATGCACCAAAGGGAAGTGTATGAGTCGTTGACTAACAACTTTATTTGAGATGCACTTTGACGAAATGGGTAGCAAATCCTATGATGGATAGAAGGCAAAAGGAATGTGGTGGACATTCATTTTGATTATTCAAAATTGAACAAAGCATGCCCAGAGGACTTCTTTCCACTACCATGGATCGATAAACTCATAGATGGAAAAGCCGGACATGACCTACTGTTATTTATGGATGCTTATTCTGGCTATAATCATATTGCAATGCACATCCTAGATGAATAGAATACGAGCTTTGTCATGGAGTTAGGACTATCTTGCTATGAGTGATGTCGTTTGCTTTAAAGAATGCTAAAGCTACTTTCTAGTATTTAGTTAATAAGATGTTTGCAAAAAAAATCGGATGGACTATGGTTGTCTATATGGATGATATTCTTGTGATTTCATACAGATTAACTTATCACATAGGCGACCAATGAAAATGTTCAATGTATTTTAAAAGTATGGAATGAGACTGAATCTGTTGAAGTGTTCTTTCGAAGCCACGTCAGGAAAGTTTTTAGGGTTCATTTTGAATTCAAAGAGCTTTGAATCTAACCTAGAGCAAACTAAATAGTTGAAATGGGTTACATCTCCATGGACTAGGAGGAAAATGCAGAGATTGAATGACAAGTTTTCCGCTTTGATATGTTCATCTCGAAAGTAACCAATAAGTGCATACCATTCTTCGATGCCCTCAAGAAGGAAAAGGGGAAGTTCAAATGGATAGACAAGTGTGAAACTGCCTTTTAGAATCTATTAGAACATCTAAGGAAACGACTGATCCTATCGAAACCTTTGGAAGGAGAGGATTTGTACATGTATCTAGTAGTGTCGACCCACTCACTGAGTGTGACATTGGTACACAAAGGGTGTAATATCCAAAGTCCAGTATATCACATCAGTATTCTTAGGCATGGAAAAGCATTATCCGAAGTTGGAGAAGCTAGCCTAGTATTTATTGATAGCATAAGGAAGTTGAGACCATGTTTCCAGGCTCATTCGATAAAGTGTTAATGAATCAACCTCTTAGGAAAGTACTGCATCGCCTCAAGACATTGGGACATGTGTTAAAATGGAATATCAAGAAGACAATAAGAAATAATATATGATTTTAGAAAGTCGATTTGTGGACAAGCATTAGCATACTTCATTGTTGAGTTAGTTGTGATGATGAAATAGAAGAGTAGATGGTCGAACTATCAGAGGGGAAGTTAAGTGCGAATAAGAGTCCAATGAATATGATTTTAGAATGGGATTAGTCTTGGTAACTCCAAAAGGATGAAGGATCTATTACACATTGAAGCTGGTGTTTCATGCAAAGCATAACGAAATAGAGTATATGGAAATGGCAGCGTTCAAGATAGCAAGGGTGTTAGGAGTTCGAACACTACACATCTTTATTGACTCCTAATTGATGGATTGCTAAATAAAGAAGGAATTTAAGGATAAGGGTGCACAAATTGCCATTTACCCATCAATAGGATTGGAACTATCGGATGACATTGAGGACTACACGATAACACACATTCTCCAAGAGGAGAATATAAATGTAGATTCATTAGCTAAGTTAGAAAGAGCTAGAGATGTATAGTTGTTAAAGATCGTTTCAATAGAGGTGTTGAAGACTATAAGCACTAATGAAATGTCTATAACTACATCATGGAGTTGAAGGAGAAGAAGTCATGGATGAATACATTTAAATAATATTTAACAAAGGGAACACTTTTAAAAATTCGAAATGAAAAGCCAAAGCACTTGTGTAAGGTACCACACATTACTTTGAAAAGGTTCCCGACCTCCTAGTAAGTTGTGTTGATAAGGATAAAGCAAAGAAACTCCTTAAGGAAAATCTTGAAGGAAGTTGTGGTGATTGCTTTAGGGAGAAAATTTGACAAAGAAGGTACTTTGCCACAGATATTTATATCTAACTGTCAATCGAGATGGCATCTGAATACTCAAAGAAATGTGACAAGTTTTAGAGATTTGCGAAGAAACCTAGAGCCACATCTAACAAGCTTACATAAATGGTTAGCACATAATCATTTGCAATTTGAGGAATTAATATAATTCGAGTGATGTCGATAGCCCGAGGGGGGGTAAAGTATGCTATCGTAGTAGCGGAATATTTCACAAAATGGGTTGAGGTGGATCCCCTTACCACTATCACTTTGGCATAAGTTATAAATTTAATTGTCAAGAACATTTTGTGTAGATTAGGAGCTCCACTGAAGATCATAACAGATTATGGGGCTTAATTTGAAATTTCAGTGCTCTACTAATTTTGTGCTAGATATCAAATTAAGAAGAGCTTCTTAGTGGTAGCACATCCACAAGCGAATAGGTAGGTAGAGTCGGTGAATAAGATCATCAAATCCATTATCAAGAGTGATTGAATTAAGCTTAGGGAAATTAGGTTGATGAGTTACCATTGGCTTTATGGGCTTATTGAACAACCCAAAAGTCTGCAACTAAACATACTCCATTTGGTTTGGCTTACGGAACTGAATCAATGATACCTATCGAGGCCGAAGTCCATTCCCATCGGCGAGTGTATTATGACCCTAAGATGAAAAAGGTAGCATCCCTCAACTTAATGGAGTAAAAAAGATAAGAGGAGAAGCTAAGGGTAGATGCTTACCAATAAAGAGTAGAAAAGCAGTTTAACGTCAAGGTCTATAATCGTACTTTTGAGATTGGCGACCTCATTTTGAAATGGTTCTTTTCAAGTAGGGGGTATTTAATCAAATTAGGAAGGATCCTATATGATAAAGCAGAAGCTTAGGAACAACACTTTCAAGCTATCAACAAATGATAGGGACCCAATTCTATAAGCATGGAATAATGAACATTTGTGCCACTATTTCTCTTGATTTTTTGCAGTTTTAGGATTTATTTTATTTTGAACATTCTTTTGAAAAATTGAATGTAATAAAGAGGATTCGACATTGGATTATTAGAACAGATATAGCTTTATGAATCAATGGAACCATATCATTAAGTCTGACTCCATGCTACATGTCCAGTAGCACAGATAGACATTGTGTGTTTTTAAAACTAAATAATTAAGTATTCGAAGACAGATATCGACGGACTCCTTTGAACCATGATCACTTCATCGGAGTATAGTAGGACTAAGGGAACATCGGATAATTCATTCCTGCGTATCTTATCCTTTCCAAGCACCCAGAGATAGGATGGTTAGAGATGGATGTCCGAAGATAGGCATCACGGGCGTCGATGCTTGAAGATAAATGTTGGTGTATAATTGAATTATTGTAGGTACATTTCTTGGTTACGTTGGTGCTAACATGGACATGAGAGAAAAACCATGTAACTTCAGTCGAAGCCTCCCAAAATATTTTTATTTATGGTGGAACATGATTAGTCTAACCAGCATTAAATAAAACTAAGTAAAGGAATAACGTTGTGTAATTGCAAAATTTACTTATATGCATGAGGCTATAGTAAATAAATGCATCATAGTGACCATAGATATAGATGGGTACAATGTAAAAGTAATTCATTATGAAAAATTATATATAACGTTACATAGGTGTAGAATAAAACAGGTGGGATAAAGTAAATTAAACAAGATTTTGAACAAAAGGATCTTTTAGTACTAAACATTTTATATACAATGTTTAAGGGGAGGATTCATACAAAATATTAGCCTATATAAAAGGATAAAATGGAAAAATCAAAAAACATCAAACAAAAATCAGGTGAAGTGCAAGCTTCACTTCTTTTTTGGCTTATTGATGGCCCGCTTTCTTTTGTGCCTTTTGGGTGTGCCATCTCCCAAGGAGCGATGTCCTCTTCGATGCAGGGCTCATCGAAAGAAATAATGTGCTTGCGATTTGAAAATCGATAGGTTTTGAGGGTTGGTGGAATAAGTGTCAGCATGGAGGAAATAGGGAGCCTGGAGGTGGATATCACAGATAGAGGAGGGATAACCCCTTTTTTTGAGATTGACCTAAACCATCTTGATTATATTTGTTCAGCAACCAATTTAGCCAAAGAATGTTTAGGTCTGAAGGTGTGGGTCACAAAAATCTCCTCCTTCTCATCCATAAAGGTGCTTGGCATGTCACTCTCTTTGAGTGCATCAATCTATTCAGCATCGAGAATAAGACCAAACCTGGTAGAAGAACTAGCAACTATGAAGGTAGAGGCGATGACCATTGACTTGGTGGCAATTGATCGGACCGAGAGACCTAGAGCATAAGTGACAGCTAATATTACAACAATCGTAGGTTGACCTGAAACAGTTAAAACATGAGTATAAAGGTGAGTTTAATGAAATACCTTCAACCGAAGAAATTGATGAATTGGAGCCTGAAGTTATATTCCCCATTCATTTATAGATTATAATGTAGGAGCAATCAGAGTAGATGCAGCAATTGCCGGGAAGTGTAGATTATATTCATCGATTAAGATGGATGCTATTGAGGTGGAGGACATAGATGTAGGAATAATTACTACCTCAAAATTGATTATCGTGTAGGTGGAATTTCCGCTAGATAATCATGTGTGGTCAGAGCAATGAAAGTCTTAGATGACTCCTTAGAAAGAAATTTAGCAGGAGTTTTGATAGGCATCTTTGAAACCTATTCATCGAGTCGTATCTCTATATCTTCCTCTAGTGCAAGTAAATTTTCATCGTCAAAGACGACATCTCAAATTTTGGCCTCATCGAATAAAAGCGCTTCATTCTCATCCTTCTTCTTCTCCTCATCGATGATTGCATCATAAAAAACAACCAGGATGTGTGGACAAAGTGTCACTAGCAACTTCAATCCTTTGGATATGAAAATTTTGACATAGAAGTGAGAGGTGGTTTGGTTCACTTCATCCTCGTTGACTTTCTTTTCTTTAGCTGTTTGATCTAGCTTGTTTTCCAAGTCAACAACTCTATCTTCAAGCATCTTATTCTTAGTCCTGAGGTTTATGATTTTTTCGCCTCAACTTGTAATCCGTCTAGCTCTACTTTACGTCATGCAACCTCAATATTAATGGTGGTGAGTTGAAGTCTTGTAGCATCAATGTTGGCTTTAAGTTCCTCGATTTACTTGGCCAAAATGCAATTTTAGGTATCCTTGTACCATTCTCTTTTCTTTTTGAAGGATCCTTTTTCTTTAAAATCTTTCTCACCTACATAGAGCTCCTTGTATAAATTATCAATGATTCTTTTATCATCCTCGGCCTATGACTCTACCTCCTAAAGGAGGCGGTTATTTTGCTTAATATCGGACAAATTTTTAGCCAACTTCCTTCAAATTTTGTATCTCTATACCAGGGTCTCATAAATTACTTTCCCATTTTGGATATATTTGTTAGGGACATCATCGAGATTGTATTCAAAGCAGACCCCGGTTAGATCCAGACACGAGTACTTCTGTTGGAAGGATAATGTGGCTGATAGAGAGGGGTGAGATGTAGGGCATTGGTGGTAGTGGTAGCGATCGCTTTGTCCAACCTTCATATTTGCCCGGATAAAGAAATGGCCATGGAGAAAAGAGACATCCTATGTTAACTCCGACCTTTATAAGTTGGAGTCGACTTCCCCGTATAAGCGAGGACAAGCATATATGGAAGTGGGAATGGAGCTTGTTACCAGAGCATGAGTGATAGCTAGTCATGGCAGAGTTCGCCTTATAGGATATTAGCTCCAATAAGAACGAGAGCCTTTAGAATGGTCGGAGGAGGCTCGATGTGCTGAGCGATGCGAGCCTGATCCATAGGGAGTTTGTGGACACTCATAGAATTCTCTGTCCCGATCTCGATGCTCAGTCTCATATTGGCACTCTATTTTCTCTCTTTCTATTCTCTTCTCTTTATCCTTCCTCTCTTCTCTTTCACTTCATAACTCACTTGAATAATGACTTCAATGGTGTGTGCCATAGTTGTCGATGGAAACATGTTGTGTTTTCTTCTGCCCATGATCGTTGTAGCAATTATGTTTCCTCATTGCATCTTAGAAAAGTCGAAGTTGTTATTGGATATCAAAAAATCAAAAATGTGTTAAGTGAAGGTGGATGCGATCTTAAGTGGTGTCGGTGTGGTGCAACCTAATCCACCCTATGGACCATGCTCGATCTGGGTGGATGATGGAGAAGCTATGTCCACAAGAAGGATGAGAGTATCGATGTCTCAGTCATCCATTAGGGAAACAAAATACGGACTTTTGAAGTCCAACCGTTGAAGATCCGGGCCCCAAGTCGAAAGATGGTTAAAGGCTTTGTCGTCGACTGGGGTTGTAGTTAATTTTCAGCTTGGCTTTGGCTAGGACTAAGACTGATTTCTAGGGCCCCCTCCTCAAATGTCTACACCGAGGAGTAGGTATGGAGGTGCCCTCGCTCCCAGAATTCTCCTATGTAGACTTTTCTTCTATCTTCTCTCCTTCTTCTTTCTTTTCATCTTATTCTTGCTCATCTTCCTCTTCGTTGGAAGTTACAATAATGAATTCTTCTTCTTTCTCCTCGTATATAACTCCACGATGGGCTAGGGATGTAGGAGGAATCTCGGTTCATGGAGTGGCCTATGGAGTATCGGGAGGAGTTACCTCGAAGTGCAATTTACGACCATGGTAGAGGAGGTGATGTTGGCGAAGACAAAGGTCGGTTAATATATAGGTTCTCTATGCTCATCCTTTGAGACGGATGTAGTTGAACAACCACTCACCTTAGACCGTTATCTTTGACTCTCGGTGGGACAGTTACATTGTAAAAATATTAAATTAGCTATCTGGGTGGAGTAAATTTAAGTAAGGATATAATTTAATTGAAGGTATAAAACTTACATCTACATAACCACTTTCGAGCGAAGCCGATTAGGCATCGAATAAAGAATTACTCATCCTTGAAATAACTATGCTTTCTATAAAGGTCAGTTACTACTCTATAATCTCTAAAAGCTTTGAAGAAAGTGAAAGGAGCAGCGGTGGAGCATAGCTTGAAATTGTACAAGTAATGGATTTCAGCAAAGGATGGCTCTCTCTTTAGAGAAGATCATGTAGGGGCCAAGCAGGATGACATATTCATTAGGATGCAACAGATAAGGGGGAGCCTCAATGATTGGAGAATGTGCTTGAACAGAGGCACCCCCCAGACAAGTACATGTATCGGTTGCATGTAGTGTAACCAATAGGAGGATCGTGTGCATGATGATGCAGCAATGGGAGATGTCTTTGTCCATCGGGATCCCATAATTTGTGCATATCTACTGGAGTTCTACAGAAGTTAGCCATGATGTAGTAGAGTTCGATGATTGTCGAGAACCATAGTCTTATTTAAATTGACATCAGTAATGATCTCGCTACAAGGCTCCTCAATGATCATGAATAGTCCCACATTGGGTGAAGGCCCATAAGGGTGGCATGGACAACTACTTCTACAAGACTCGATGGTCGATGCAAAGATAGTTAACACTGTGGCAAAGCCATCACTAATGAAGAAAAAGTAGAAGCAGCCACTGTCATGGTGGAGATCCACAAGGAATGTCTACGGGGTTCCATCATGTACTGAAGGCTTAGAGTATGAGCATGGTCAGGTAATCTGAAATTTCTATAAGGATTTCAATGAATTACCACATATTCCTCATGTATGGTCGACATAGAGTATCCAACAAACGTTGTTGTATCGCTATGCGAAAAAAATGCATCAGATTAGATATGCTCCGTTATTTGACTACATATCTATCAGTCGTTAAAATCATGTGTCTTCTCATTGCACATCAGACCACGGATATGCCCCATTGTCTGATATGCACTAATATAACAAAAAAACCATATGTTGTTTGATGTTATAGTATCATTTCTAGAATTTCCTATCGAACAACAGATAATATCGACTGATATGAATAATTGTTTACATAGAAATAAATATTTGTAGAATGAAATAAATGAATTGTAATTTTATTTAAACAATATTTTGTTTCAAATCAAATTCAAATACAATACAACTTTCACTATCACTCTACTTATATTTTCAAATATAATATAACTTTCACTATCACTCTCATGTATACAGCATTCTCTACACTCTCATATATAACTTTTTTTAATTATACTCACTCGAATTTTTTTTTTGATGTTGATCTTGATTTGTGTGCTCCAGCTTGTGTCCAGCCATCTTTTTTACCTGACAATAACCAACACAAGATAATGGAAATGGAAACAAACCTAAAATGCAAAAATAAAATTGAATGTTAATATTAATATTGCCTCGGTTTATGAGTTTTTTCTCTCTTCATATTTTAGACAGGAACAAATATATCTGTGCACGGACAACTTATGATATGCACAGTGTATCACTATGAATATCACACAGCCGGGCATGGATTAAATCTCATGAACTGCTGCAAAGGTCAAGCCGAAGGCTCAGCATAGTGCAAATGTGCACAAGGTCAATCCCAAGCCTCCTCGGGCTCAACATAGGTGCACATATATACAAGTACAAACCAAGCAGCAAAACAATCAAAAGTATCTCAACACTACCATAAACAAGGCAGCAAAACAATCAAAACAAATCAGGCACAAATACAATTACAAACTAGTCGCAAGGGATTCAACCAACAGTGCGCACATAAATAACGATCGAATTAGAAAACATTCACATACATACATACATATGTATGTATGTATATACATGAAAATGCACACTTGCACATCTAGGCAATATAAACAAGACAACTAGGCAAGAATTCAAGATAGTGCACATAAACAAGCTTAGGCAAAATAACAAGTGCAAATGCATATAAGATGGTTCAGAAACTCAAAATGGTTCAGAAACGAATTCAAGATAGTGCACATAAACAAAATCAGGAAAAACAACAAGCGCAAATGCACATAAAATGGTTTAGAATTGAATTCAATATAATGCACATAAACAATCTTAAGAAAAATAGCAAGTGCAAATGCACATAAAATGGTTCAGAAACCCAAAATGGTTCGAAACTGGACCATCAAAAGCAACTTGGACCAGTGTAATATACAAGTTCAAGTATATACAAGTATACATAGAACTGGATAAGTATACAAGTTCAAGTACAACATGGACTAGTGTAATATACAAGTTCAAGTATATACTGATGTATACATAACTAGACCAGAAAAAGCAAAAGAAACTCAAAATGGTTCAGAAACTCAAAGTGGTTCAAGCTCAAGTATATACAAGTGTAAACAAGTATATACAAACAACTCACAAACCAACATCATGTATGGACGAACAAAAACATCATAAAATGAAACCAGCAAAAGCGGCTGGACTAACAAAAGCATCATGGACCAGCAAAACCAACAGCCAAAGCAAAAACATAGCAAAAGAAACATGGACCATCAAAGTGCACAAAAAGGCATCTTTAGTGTGCACTGCCTTGTCAGGGCAGTGTATTGGCTTATCACAAATTAAAACAAGCAAGTGCCACAAATTAAAAAAAGGTAGTGCCACAAACATCCACACATATATACATACATGTATGTATGTATATACATGGAAGTTCATACCATTGAGAATACAACAGGTACAAGGTAGGTACAAGTGTACACATGAATTTAAGTGCACTAACTCGAGCATGAGCTCAAGTTTGCACATGAACTCAAACATGGTAATGCAAGTGGAGCTTAAATGTACACATGAAATAAAAAATAAAGTACATATGCACATATATATGCACATATATACACATATATCTCAAAACATATATGCACATATATATGCACATGAACTATCAAATAAAGTACATATGCACATATATAGACATATATCTCAAAACAGTTTAGGCACGTGGCAGATCAAGAGAAAAGATTGAACTTATCAAAGTCAAATATACAAATGAATAACTAGGCACACTAATATACATATATATATACATATGCATATACATGTATATATGTACATAGTGAGTAGAAAGGAAACTCAATAGCATGGTTTAGAAACTCAAAATGGTTCAGAACTGAATTAGTTCGAGCTCAAGTATATACAAGTGTATATAAGTGTATACAAACAACTCACAAACCAACCGCGTGTATGGATGAACCAAGACAGCATAACAAGAAACCAGAAAAGCAACATGGACCATCATAGCAAAAGCAACATGGACCATCAAAGTGCACAAATAAGGCATCACTAGTGTGCACTGCCTTGTCAAGGCAGTGCACTGGCTTGTCAAAAATTAAAACAAGCAAGTGCCACAAATTGAACAAGGCGGTGCCATAAATTAAAATAAGGCTACGCCACAAATCATATCAAGATGAACAAGAAAATTAAAACGGTAGAGAAATCCATAGCTGAAGTAAAGATCAATACACATATCAACAACCAAAGTGTAATCCAGGTTCAAAGTTTCGAAGCACATATACGAAGAACAAGTCTGTAAAGCATAAGAACCATTTCAAATCAAAATCTCAAAATAAAAATATAGGAAATCAAATCCTATATAAGCACCTATATCGTCATCGGCATAATTGTAGATCGAGTTCCAACAATGTCAAAAGATTATAAAAAATCACGTACCAATTAATAGAAATCGAGTTCGATTAGGAACCCTAATTCCAAAAAATGCAAGAGAACCCAAATTAGAGTAAGAGAGTATCAAATTTGTACAAAGGTGAGAAGATGAGAAGGAGACAGCATCAATTTCATAAAACCGTAAGTTGAAGATGCGAAGGAGACGGGCATTTCCATTGTATCAAGATATGCACTGGAAAAAACTAAAGGAGGGAACAAAAATATAAAGAGGGAAAAAACAAAAAGCAGCCACGAAATAATTAAGAGGGAAAAGATGGAGCCAGAACTAAAAGTTTGATAACTTAACTCAGACGACCGATAAAATGCTGTCTGAATGACAAGCATGTTCATAAAGATTTTACGGGTTATTCAGACAACAGTTGAAAGATTTCAAAGGCTCTTTAGAAAATAGATGATTTTTTGTGTTGTGTGAAAAAGTGGGATATCATGAAATCTACCTTATGTTATGTGATCATTATTGTCTGATTCACTTTGTGACATAGTGTATGTTGGCCAATCAGATGTTATACATCAACCAAGGTAGTATTGTGTTCTATGCAATATGTGTATCTTTTTTCCTTAGCAAAGAACATGGAAGCACTATGTGTAGAAATCTTACTCATGCTGGCAAATGAGCTCCGGTACACAATGAAAGTATGTGTTGGACATTAACCATTAATATTGGATTTAGGTTAATGGAACTAGAAGGAACTGGACGCGATTCAGAACTCTGTCTCTCGACTGGGGGATCTCAGAGAGACAAATGTCATCTTTTAAGGATAAATGAACTTTGACAGATGACTTCAAGCATTAGTGGGATTCATATCCTAAGATGTAGAGATTCTTGAATTCACCAAAAAACGAAATGCAGTTCTTGGATCAATTCAATGAATTATCCCAAGAGTCGATCTTGCTCGATCCATCACCATAGCCACCATCTCACATCATCTCCATCATCCAGACCGCTTTCTTGCCAAACCATTATAGTTGTGGTCCCATTCTTGAATTGATAGCATCGATCAATAGTAGCTGGATCATCATGGGTACTGCTGTAATGGGTTTAGGCAGAAGAGTAGCAGATGGTGAAGGCAAAACGGCGATATGGTGACTATGGTAATGTTCATAAGGATTTAATATCAATGGCATTGATGTTTTACCCAAGATTACATACGAAAGATTAGGTTGATAAGTGGAAGGTTCGGCTTCAAGTTAGTGAAGATCGTAGATAAAAATCTGGATGTTTCAAGCTTAAGTCTGAGTTAGAGATGAAATCGATGAAGATAACGAGATCTTGAAGTGTGTGGGTGGGAAAAGTGCATCGAAATGAAAATGTGAGCAGTGAAGAAATGGTTAGGTACAAAATACTTTTATATGAATGGGATATAATGAATTAGTACTGATCCATCGTGAATCGGTACCGATTCATCAAGTTATGTAGAAAAATGAAAAATTTAAAAGAAATGAAGAAATATACTTAACACGGACTGAAACAACTTTCAAAAAAATTCATTGGTGAATGAAGCCTTTGGATATTATACTTTGATATTTATATCTGCTAGGGAGACGTGAACTGATCTCTATTTGGGAATGAAGTGTTGATATTCTTAGTGGAGATGAAATGTTTTATGGAAACGTATTGTGAAACCAAATCCTCTGCTTGAATTTGGGTTTGGTCACCTATCTAATTCAAAGCATTTTTTGTTTACAGAACCCCACTTTGGGGGAAAAGTGTCATATGCTATTTTATCCAAGTAAGATTTCAACGTAATGGACTATGAAGTGATGAGGGAACGGACTCTAGTCTTAAAGGTGATTAACTATGAAGAGCTAAAGGAAGAATTAGAGGTTTTTTGCTATGTCCATGGATCAGTATCGGTCCACCAAATTGCCAAAAATACCCCTGGCCGCTTGAATTATGAACTCATATGTTATTTTGAATAAAAAGACAAGTTTGAAAATTTAGGAATGGATGGTAAACATCTATCATAATGACCGTTTTACCCTTGAAGCCTTAAAGCATGAAAATTAAAGTGACATCAAAGGAAGAAAGGGATTTTGGACCAAGTCCATGGATGGTACCGACCCATCGGATCTTGGGATTTGGTTAAGTTTTGACCTATTCTTCCTTCTATCTTTTCGGATTTGGTTGATAGACAAATTCAAACTAGTTCTGGTGATTCTGACGGATGAATTCAACTATAAATACTACCTTCTTTAAGTAGAAAAGGACATATGGAAATTTTTATTGACTTTTGGCTCTTTTATGGATTTTGCTAAAGGAGAGGTTATCAAATTTGAGATCTATCATTGTATTTTGAAATTCTTATTGTAATCTTGGTAGTTCTAGTATGAGAAAAGTAATAAAAATGAAATAGTAGACGTGCGTTGGTGATTTGCCGAACCACTTTAAAATATCTTGTGTTCATTCTCTAATTTCTCTTTACGTTTCATTCATTTTAAAAAAAATTGTATCGATTGGGGGTGTTAGTCCAAAAATAAGAGTGATAGATTCCATTTATTCTAAAGTAAATTTTGTTTTCATTTGATTGATTATAAATGTGTGCTAGTATAGAACTTGCTTTGTATCGCTATGTTTGAATTACCAATTTTGTTGTTGTAAAGCTTTGTGATGGGGCATGTTGTTGTAAGTGCGACGCATCATTCCGCTCTTGATGAGGGGAGAGGGATAATTTAACAACTTGTACTTTTTGCTTAGTAATTAAATGAAATTAATCATTTTAAGTTAACTAAAGGAGTCAATTCCTTTTCCATTGTATTTGTAACGTCATTTATATATCAAAAGGATATAAAGTTTATCAAAATCGGATGAGATTCAATAAAATGAGAAGAAAAAAGAATTAAGGGTAAAATAGTAATTTGATCAGAATTGGCCTTATTAATTCTGAGATGATAAAACCTTTTCATTATTTTCCTCCACTTCTTCTCTATTGTCTCCAAAAGAAAATTAGGTTTTTTACTTTAAATCTTCATAACTTCCACCAATCTCAATGAAAGATTCTGAAATAAATATCTAAAATCAAGTTGAAGGATTTTTCTCGACAAGTCTATCTCTTCAAGTTCATATATTGGAGAAGTTTAAAGCTGGGTGAGTAGGATTTATACTCTATGATATATAATTATTATATATGTTAGAACTCATGAAAAATACCAAATTTTTTGTTATGGCTTGAGTAATAAACTTGAATAGGGGTTGCAGAAATGAGAATTTTGTTAATGAATGTTTTAGAAGAGTTAATTATAGGATTAAATGTGTCAAATAAGGTCATAAAATATTGATATGTTTAGGTTGATTGTATAATTGATAGTGGGTTCAAGAATTGAGAGAATGGTAACAAATGGTTTATGACATTTGTAATTGACTTTGTGAGTGAAATATAGAATTGGAACGATGAATCAAATGGTTGAACTCAAATGGTTGTGAAACCGTCTCATTGCCTTAAAGTTGTTCATCGAGTGTGAAGTTGCACTTGCTTGAATGTTGAATGACTTACAACAGAGGTGCGAGTTTATGCCAAATTATGTTACTACGAAGTGTTTTGATGATATGAAGTTGCACGTCAAAGACGAGAAAGAGAAAGGAAAACAAGGAAAAGGTGGGAGAATTCCCACCATGGAAGATTCCTTATCAAGGTTTAGGTTCGGCCTGTATCAGGCATTCAGACGTTTGAATGCCCAGAGTCAGACTTCCCTATTTAGGGAATTCATCTCGCAATATGTATTTTTGATGTTTTTAGACTTATAAATACCCTACTCGGACGTCTGAACTACTGTATTCAAAGGATTCATTCCTCCTGTTTTAGAAATTATGATTTTGGGTTTTTGGTTTTTTGAATTCATCTCGAGGGCCTGCATGATGCTTGCTAAGTCCAATGTGACTATAGAGAAATATGATAAGTTTGGGGATGATACACCTTGTCTTGGGAAATGCGCGATTGATCTCGAATGAGATAAAGCCTATGGCATATATAGAGTGACGACTACATTTGAGATGTGATGACGGAGGCATTGTAATATACGATTCTATATGATATTGCATATATATAGTAAGTTTGTATTCCTTATTTATGGCTTAGGGATTTTCTATTTCTAGATCACTAGTAGAATGAGGCATGGTTGTTTCGGTTGTGCGTGTTTGGGAACATTGATTCGAAGACATTCTATCTCATTAATAAAGGCGATAGACCTCAGAATATTTTATAATAAAAGGTTATCGACCTTGAGTCACTTGTCATAAATCCTCTTGTTAAACAAATGATATCATTTAGCCACGTGTAGATTCGAGTTCAATATGCTTGTAGGTAGTGGATGATGCATTGAAGTGTCGTAGTATTAGTCTTACATTAGTGACTATACATAGTGGTCCTTGCCCTTACCGAAAGATTCGAGTCCTACTAGCCTAGTGTGTGATGGTTGAGACACGATTGATGCCATGATGATTAGTATATGATAGGTTTATCATGTATAACATTGCATTATAGTAAAAATGTGCTAACCTGTTGGATGTTGGTAAAGCTGCAGTTTGAGATATGGTTTCATTACCTAAGTATTATAATTTGGTACTACTCATGATATAGTAGCATACTGGTAATCATGCGGATTATTGATATTTCCTTTTCACCAGACTTTACATTTAACGCTCTCTTTGTTATCTTGTTTGAATCTATTCATTGAGTAGGTTAACTAGTAATGGGGGTTTTTGCTAGTTGGAGGCAGTCTATGGAGTCATAGCTATTTTACCGTTATGATTATCTATCCAGTACTTTAGGATATCATGTTAGGCTGCGTATTCATTTCGAGTATTGTAAATGAGACTTGACTTACCATTTGCATATCTTATTATGATATTAAATCCTATGCTTCTTGATATGGTGTACACAACTCTTCTATATATTTATGTTGATATTATATTTTATTTCTTTCGGTAGGAGCTTTAATGTTATAGTAGATGTGTTCGATATGCTCTATATTATTGCTTGTTTTGAATTCTACCCTTAATAGGAACATTATCCATGATGCTTATGGAATCTGTTGCTTGTATGCTGGATTATGAGTGTTCTAGAAAGTGGATCTTTATAGTTCCAACTAGCGATGCATAAGGAATCTATCACATATGGTCCATATTAAACATTTAAACATGATGTTTGTATATATCAACTGGGACAATCACAATATCCTATTATATGGAGTATAAAGGATGCATATTTCTAATCCTTCACGAAAATAAAATAACCAAGCATTGACTGATTTTAAAATGGATATATCATTACCAATCGGTAGTATGTTGTTTACCTATAGTACTAGAAATGCTTTAATACCTTTGATTTTCTTTCTTATAGATATATTCTGCCTTTACATTTTGACTGAATCAAACTATTTGATTTCTCTATCGCAATGTATACTCAACCTCTAGGTGCTTGTTTAAGATCATACTTGATGATTCCACAAGCTTTATTCTCTCCCCCACCGACTTCAAGACATTTTGGTTATGGTGTGTGCATACAGTTTCCTACAAATCGTTATTTGGAAGTTCCATTTCAAAATTAATGTGACAAAACTCAAAGTCATATTATGCGATAATTTATGAGAAGAATCCAAATAAGCCCACGTTGACTGGCGAAATTGCTTCACTAATTTCGACATTTGAAATCGACAAGGTCATTTCCCATCAACCTTGCTTTATAATTTTCTAATTGCATTGATCTTCTTCTTAAAGACTCATTTACGGCCAATGGATCGTATTCTTTTAGGAACACTTTCCAAAATCAAATTTTATCAATGTACTTGGAATCCGTCTTGGTTTTGACGAATCACGCCATATGGAAAGAGTCTATACTCTCTACGGTTTTTCGACGATCGAGGAGATTATCATTAATAAAATTCTATTTTCTCGATATTGATAATAAATTCGTATTTTTTCTTCAATATGTGATATTCCCTATTAGACATTCCAATAAGCTATGTCATTTTGGGCTGGGTTAAGTTTGTATCATCTAAGTAACCGGTTTCTATGTTAGAATCTTGGATCGTACCCAAGTCCATCTCACTATTACTAATTCCTCTAGAAACAAATTTCTTTACTAAGAAGGTGAAATGCCTTGAAACAACAACTTGTTTCTCAATGTAATGGAATCGACATTCAAAATGTTCTATGAACTATCCATAGACTTATAAAAAACGGTTTTAGTTTGAGTTCAAGAAACTCGTATTCATAACGTTGGTCGGACAACCACATGTATCAAACTATTTAGGATCTACCCAATTCATATTTTATATGGAATCGTAATACGAGCATTAGATGAAACTAAATTCAAAATATGTGCTTGCTCTTAAGTACATATACTTGAAGAAAGAGGCAACTCATTTTCGCTAATTATTAATCGTACAATGTCCAATATGGTCTGATTATTCCTTGTCTATACATCGTTATGTATTGTGGAGAGGAGAGAGTTTGAGAGTGAATCTTATTCTCTTTTACGTGATCTTGGAACTCTTATCCAAGGTACACAATTATTCTATCAACTTCATCTGTTTTAATCCTTTTGCATGTTATGTCTCCTACTTTCATTGTATATTCTATGAATTTATCATAGACATCTACCTTGTGTATCATATACACTTGTTCAAATATGAAAAAACTCATCAATAAATAAAAGGACCCACTTTTCGTATCATTAGACCTTCACTTCATACATCGTTATGTATCAATCAGAAGAGTTCATTTGCTCTTTTGTTGCTCCTGTTGAATGTGTGTTCTCAATGATATCTACATTGAACTCATTAGCAACAGAAATTAATCTGTTTTAACTAAAGACCATTTCTCATGAAGGTGCGATAAAAAATGAGGAAATATATTAAGTCCAATGTAATATATATTTTTAAGAAAATAAAAAATAGAAAGTCAGTTTGTAATTAGTAGATGCATTAATAAGAAGATAAAAGGGAATCACATGTTTCTAACCTAAATGAAAAGCTAACCAAGATGAAAAAGAACTACATGTTAAAATTATTAAGAAAAAAAATCACCATTTCAAAATTAAAGATAGGGGAAGAAAAAGAATTGTAAACTAACACCTAAAAGTGCGATTATGGACTGATACCTATTTTACAGTAAAAATGAAGTGATTTGGCTTAGGATATTTATATTCGGTTTATCTTACAAATGTTTTCTAAACAATAACGATGAAAGAAACAGTGAAATAAGAAGAAAATAAAGTCAGGTGAAAATAAGAAAAGAAAGACGATGAAGAATTATTTTTTTTGTTGGTGGAAAAAACAAATCCATGATTCTAAAGTTATCCTTAATTAATCTATTTGTTTGAAAAAGGAGATGCTTGGATTTATTCCTTGAAAGAAGCTTGGATTTATTTGAAAATTATAAAATAAAAAAAGCAAATCAAGTAAATTTAATTTCATGTAATATACAGAATTATATTAGTTGATGTAATTTTGTATTTCCCATATTTTATAATTATATAAAAAAAAAATATTCAAGCTCACGGGTTAAACTAAGCATGTGCACTTTAGATGACATCGGTTTTGAACTTGTGTGATTTTTTGAAAATAGGGAAAATAAAGAAAATAGCTTAAAATTAAAGTTATTGCTCCATACTAAATAAATATAAAAATTTCTTGATTATCATGTTTTGATATTACTTATTATTAAAAAAAATCTATAACTTACTTAGAAAAGATTACAAAATAAACCCCCAATGGTAACGTAATTGTGTTACTGTGTAGAACATGTGCCGCTCATATGTGTAGTCGAATGTTTATAATCATCGCCATCTACACATCCCTACGAATAAACATATAGTGTGTATTGTGGATCTAGCGCATACATCTTCAAAGTTAAAATAAATACAGAAAATAAAATCATATCAACGGTTGCGTTGACGATCATGCGAATCTATTTTATATTTCATATATTACTTGAGATTAACGGTGGAATTAACAAAAAAAACTTTAGGTAAAACTATAGCTCTCAAGCCATACGGTATGTGTGCATTTAGGTTTCTTGATTATTATACTTTTATTAATTTATTGTTCATCATTTTAAAGTTTATTTATGGTTTTTTGTTTTCATATTTATTACTATTGTTGTAAATGTATGAAAATATGCACTTTTCCAATAAAGTTTATATTTCAACAAAGAACTAAACGAATTCGAACAAAAATCATATTTATTTAAAATAGCCATAAAATATAAGGCTCTTGGATTCAAATTTGGATTTTGATAAAAATTTATAAGCAAGAAGGGACTTAAAGGAGGAATAAATACACATTTTTTAAAATTAAATTATTCTAAAACGTAGTAGATAAATCCGATTGGATTTGAGTTTGGATATTTGAATATAAAGTGACTGGAAATTGAAGTTAATCTCAAATGTAGTATATATAAGCATGGTAAGTGGAAATCGAACCTCTGATTCTATCAAGAACACTTAACGAAGAAAAGTTAAGTATTTAAGTTCTAAAATTTAAATGAAAAAGAAAAATACAAAATGAGTTCTGACTTTAACATATAGCATAAGATTTTTACCTGGCACTTAGTATTGATTAATTAATAACTATTAGTTAATAATAATTAATAACTACTAATCATAACTAAATAAGTTAAATACTCAAATAACTTGCATTCAAACTCAACTCTAGTCAACTCTAATTGAATTCTTAACCAAGAACACAAATTCAACGACCTGAACTCGTCCTTAAAACCAAAACCATTCAACCACCTTTGTGCGGGTTAGAATGTAATATATGTAAACGGTGGAAAAACAAATACAAAAGAAGAAATTTGATTATTAGAGCATCACTTTATTCGATATAAACATGGTTAATGCCAAAATTAAAAAGTGGCACACATTAAGCCTGAAGGTTAAGCTGTCTAATGAAGCCATGCTCTTTGAGACTAGCCACTGCTTCTTTGATCGCCTCCTCGATTGGAGTGAAAACAAGCCCAAGATCAATTAGCTTTTTGGCTGCGTCTTTACATGGAACGAGTCCAGGCTGGGTTTCTCCTGTGAATCTATGAACATTGTATTCCGGACACAGCTTAGCAACAAGTTCAGCAAAGTCTTTAAACTGGTAAATACCGTTGGTGCAGAGATGCCTTCCAGAAGCTTCTGGAGTCTCCAAGAGTAGGATTTGAGCAGCAGCAACATCTCGAACATGCACGCTGCCTAACCAGTGATATTCCTGAGTATCCTCTGACCCTAAATCAATTTAAATGAATATATGTAAAACCTGAAGCAATACAAAATGCCTAATATGGAAATGAAACAGTCATCTATATATAAATGAGCACAGTAATTGAGCCCTCTGTCCCCAATTTAGCTGTCCTCCTACGTTCATTCCATCTCATATGTGCATTACATATCCACCGTTGATTTCTCAATCACCACCCTCTATTTTAACATGGTGAATTCACACATAATAAAATACTTGTAGTAAATGATTGAGATTCGGTGGAGAACATGGAGACAGAGAAATTTAGAAATAAAGAATTGAATAGGTAACAACCTAGCA
The DNA here is from genome assembly GCA_030765085.1 of Allium cepa. NCBI lineage: Eukaryota > Viridiplantae > Streptophyta > Magnoliopsida > Asparagales > Amaryllidaceae > Allium > Allium cepa. Next base: position 924,935,070 of record CM060931.1, on the reverse strand, counting down.
TTAGGGCTTAATTATGTGTACCTGCTGCACGTGATCAGAATGTAATGTTACTAAACGACACATAGATAATTAACAATTTTGTATCAGATCTTGTACACTAACTGTAAGTACGATATGTTAAGGTTTTTTTAATGGACATTGTGAAATGCAATGTTTAGTAATTAACATTTAACTTCACAATTCAAAAAGAGTAATTACTACTAATATGGTGATAGATAGACAAAGTTAAACAATATTTGCTCAAATCATTACATACGCAATGGAGCATAAAAAGTTGTGATTTTGTCATTGAAATAAATCCTTTTAACGTGTTTTTCATAATGTTAAACAACCCATACCACATGGTTAATGTATACCTATATAATGCATAAGGATTGGAAATGTTCATCTACAACCCTTTGATAATGTGATGTCACAATATACCTACTATGTGGCATGAGTTGTTAGACAATGTGGAATGAATGTGGGAAGATTTTATTTCACAGCACAATGGATAAATTTCTTTTAATCCAATGCAAACATTTTGAAAGCTAACATTTGCTTATGTGGCATCATATGTTCAAGTTAGTGATAGTTACCACCTAGCATTTTGCAATGCAGTGTCTAGTCTACCACTACACATTGTGTGCCACAATGTGTGATAACCAAATTGCCGCATTATATTTTACCTTTCATCAAAACCACTGTTGGAGAATGAAAACTAAATCATTCTACTATCAAGATGGCACTGACATTACATCATTTATAAACATGTATACAGGTAGGAGATGCCCTTATAGTGTAGTTGCATGAGTTTAAAGCATCATGCTAGTAGCTAGATTGTTCCATCATGTGTAGAGTTATGTTCTACCATAAGTGGAGATGTTTGAATGAAACTTCATTAATATTTTGCCAATTATTGTAGATTGCAGCGAAATACTATACAGATAAGATTCTAATAATACTTGTTGAAGGAGTGACAAACCTTGTAATAGTTGTTGAAGGACTGCTGAGCTAGCATTAAGATCAGGCTGAAGCAGAGGGCCCAAGCATGTGGATGGATTTATAACCACAATGTCCATGCTGTATTTTTCAGCATATTCCCATGCTTTCTTCTCTGCTAGAGTTTTTGATACTGGGTACCATTTCTGGAGAGTAACAATCTTTTAGTGCAACATTTAAAGTAAGGATAAACTCATGAAAATTTTAGACAACTCCATTTTTAGATGATGGACACTGGCATAGGTTCATTCAAGCATAACACTACGGGTGCATTTTTTTTAATACACGAAAGGGCACGGAAAAGAGATGAGAGTAGAATGATTCATGGAAGAAGAATACATCCGTGTGTCACAAAATGGGCATTGGAAGGGTATTGAAAGGGGTATTTGAAAAAGGAATTAATTGTTTTATTATTATTAATTATGTTTGAGAGTTAATTATTTTTGTTGAAAGGGGACCAACGTATTAATAAGCATAGTGTTAAAGACAGAATAGTGAACGAATCTTTTCTATATAACACCACTTTAGTTTGTATGTTTACATATAACAATTTTATAACTTGAAGACCAGAAGTTGATGAAATTTTTTTTCACAAAATTATCTAAACCTCCCATCCGAAAAATGGTATATCTCGTTCATATTTGAATTTGAATTCAGACGACAAGCGGTTATGATGGTTAGAACCAAATTGGCTGTATTGCCTGACTTTAAAATTTGAGCTGAATTAAAATATCCTAATTATAGTAAAACCAACTGTTAATTGTAATTAATCACAGACGGTATCAAACCGTCTGATGCCAACATAACAATTCTAACAGTTCAGCCAAGTGGATCAATTACGTGGGCTCGCTTCGGATGCGATGTCAACTTTAACTGATCAGTTTATGCCCAGGAACGCTGCCTAAGGTTGCATATCAATTATAATATCTTAATGAAGTTCAATCCCGAATGCAACTGAAATAACATTTGCATAGATTCTTTGTCTAGTAATCATTTTAACCAACGCATTAATGGCGCAGCAGCTTTTAAAAGCAATGAATCGCAAATCCCACTTTCATCCAAAACTAGGAAATCAGTTTCAAATAAACAGTGGAATCAGTGAGAAAAAAGGGGACCTTTTTCTGAATGCAATAATCGAGATCAGTCCAGCACCGCTCATCGACAACCCCTCTCCACTTCAAATTGGGCACCATGGCTGAAATTGAGGAAGTCACAATCACCCTTTTGGCCCGACACATCCTCGCCGCCTCCAACACGTTCATAGTCCCAGTCACAGCAGGACCGACCACCTCATCCTCCCCGACCTCCTCCAGCGTGCACGGACTCGCCACGTGGAACACCCCTGCTGTGCATCCTTCGGCTGCTGCGGCGATGGCCTCGGCGTCAAGGAGATCGGCTGGGAAGAGACGGATGCGGCGAGGGGAGGCGTTGGGAAGGGAAAGCAGGTGTGATGGGGACGTGGATGGGTGGTGGGTGACGTGGATAGTGTAGCTTTGGCTTTTATTTTGGAGGAGGAGGCTTATGAGGTGGGTCCCGATGAAACCGTTGCCTCCGGTCACCAGTACTCGCTTTTCTGAGGATGACGACATTTTGCTTTCTTAGGGTTTTGTTTGGAAGGATTTTGCCAGGGGAGGGAGACGATAAAAACAAAAGACAGAAGATTACTTGAAAACGAGATTTAAACGAGATATTTGTAGTTATCCAATTAGCTATGCGCATTATTTTCTAAAATGGAATTATAAACCAGCACAACCGCAAAGGTTGAAAAAACCAACCTCAAAAAGTAAATATTGAATTCTGTTACAAAATAAAAAAAACAAAAGCCATCAGAAAGAACAACTTTATTCATTCAAATATTAGCAATCCATTTTCATTACATTAGCACACTTATATAAAGGCCTACGAGCTTGCGATAGAACTAATCCCACGGTGTGGTATTAAATACAAAACAATACATAGCATATTCACTATAATATATTTACATATATTATAACACTCCCCCTTAAATATGCGTCTTCAAAATCTTGAATGCTCGTGTAGTAGTTGGAAATTATTCCATTTGAAGCGTCAATGACAATTTCTCCCTCTTATTATTATTTTGCTTTAATACTTTCATTAAGTCGTTATGAATATTGTCTGTTGCCTCATTAAAAACCTTTGTTAGAAAAACCTTGAACGAGAAAAAGAGTGCAACTTTAAATCATAGATATCATACAATGATATTCCTTTTAAAGAGTTTGATACTTCGAGATCAAAATAATTACTCATTAAAACATTACTAAGAAAAACCCAATGGGAAAAATCTTAGTGCAGGAAAAAGTGTACAATGACATATTTTATTTTCTTTTTCTTTAAATGAAGCTTGATACTTCTGAATCAAACTAATGCCTTATTAAAACCTGACTAAGTAAAAGCCTATGGAAAAAATCTTAGTGGAGGAAAAAGAGTACAATATAGTATGTCATATTTCAATAATTTACTGCATCAAATAGAGCTTGATACTTCTAGATCAATTTAATACTTCATTAAAAACCTTACAAAGGAAAACCGAATGGGAAAAACCTTAGTCAAGAATAAATATACAGTTTAACTTAAATAACATATTTGAGATGTTATTTCTTGAAAATATGTTTGATTCTTCCAGTTCAAGACAATGCCTCGTTAATACCTTAGTAAGAAAAACCCAGTGTGAAAAACCTTAAATAAGGAAAAGAGTACATTGTAACTTAATTTCAAATGTTACTGGAGAGCTGATACTTCTGGATCAAGATAATGCCTCATTAAAACCTTACTAATAAAAACCCAGTGGAAAAATTCTTAGTTAAGGAAAAAGAGTGCATTATAAAATACTTATGGATGCTCCCTCTGCTTTAAAATTTTCCTCTGAATTCATATTCACCTTTCGATAACTCAAATTGGTTATAGATACTTCTGGATCCATAAGTATGTATCTCATTAATAATACAATTTATTAATAGTTTCCTTCGATACAATCAAAATTTCCAATCCAAATATGATTTGCATTTTATGCATTTTGTTTGCTACCTTTATGAAAAACACATCATGTGTTTTCATTTTTATGCTTCAAATCAGTTTTGCATATTGCAACTACAGCTTTGATGAATATTAAAAGTTCTATTACAACAATACTTAAAAGCAGGAAGTAATCTACTCATTTTAAAGTGCATCAAGATTTTCATTACAACAATACTTAGAAGATGGTTGTAGTCTATATTCCATGTTCTTTGCATTCTTTATAATCATCATAGTTATTTATATTCTTCAGGAATAATTTTTGCATATCGCAACTAACATTTCAATGTATATTAAAAATTTCATTACAACGATACTTAAAAATAGGAAGTGATCTCATCATGAATTATATCAAGATTTTCATTACAATAATACTCAAAGTAGGTTGTAATCTATGCTTCTTGTTCTTTGCATTCTTTATAACCACAAAAAGTTATTTATATTCTTCAGGAATTTGTGTACTTTCATCATTTAATATGATTCAAACCATAATTATACCTTCGGGGTATATTAAGCATTTCAAGTACTTTCGCTAGTTTAAGGACTATATGTCCATATTTCTTTACTGGTAAAGGATTCATGATGGCCGGTCATATTTCCCCTAATTCAAGATATTTAATCTTTTTATAAACATAAGCGCTTTATTACTTATAAATTTATCATCGGTGATTATTTCTTTGTCAGTTCTAGAAATGATTTATTAAATCTCTTTAATTATCATGTTTTAGGTACCTAAACCACTTCTTGGGTAATTTGACAATCATGTCATTAGTCTTTTCAAGAGCGTTCTTAAGTGTTTTTTCAAGAACACTCATCTCTTTTATTTGACATCTTTATTACTTACTCCAAAAGTATTTCAAACTGACTTTCGTACCATATTTCAGATGTGGTTTACACACTTTAATCCTGCAGGGATTCAAAGCTATATTGGAGAAAGTCTAATAGGGATATTATTAATAATTTATTCAAGTTAATCAATATTTTGCATCATTATACATGTTAACAAATATTTAATACTGAAGATCAAAATAAACTTGTATCGCTTTATCCTCCCCCACAATGTTGACAAACATTGTCACATTAAATAATAATCATCTTTGGATTCTCATTTTGATCCATTATCATTTTTTATTTTATTTTGAATACCCGGGAGAACCCGGCGGACCGGTAAACTCCTGAGGAGGGCATAGTAAAGCCGTCCGCTGATCCAAGCCCCCATACCCCCGGGTAAATTTATATAGGATAGGGAAGCGCATGGTAGGAATCGAACCTAGGTCTTTTTACCAGAACCCAAGCCTCCTTTCCACTGCGCCGCACCCGCGGACTCCATTATCATATTGCTACTAGCAAATACACCATACATACGAATGATAATAGGATAATTCTTTTATCAATTGATAAGATGCATTCAAGTGATATTTGTGAGCTTTTGGCTCATGTTTATGTAACAACACAGGATTTTGCAATTATTTTATTATCGTCAGTAGACGATTAATGATGACAGCTAATTGCTGTTTTTTGTTGAAGATTTTAAACCGGGTTGAAATTCTTAAAAAAAAAAAAATTGGTCAAGTGTTGTGAGCTTTGAAATTGTGAATATCGGCCATTTACTTTTGAATGTCGTTCCCTTTTTATTTAATTCGACCCGTCCCCCTTTCATTCTGGTTCATTCGAAAAAAAAACCCTAAAATAAACGAACGAAGGAAGTAAAAATGGCGGCTTCTTCGTTTTTCTTCCTCCTCCATTTAATTTCGTAGCGCAAGCTAAATCAGACGAGAGGAGAGAGTGGCCACTTGCTAGAGTTTCAATTTCGTCCTCGCTTGGTTTGAGTTCGTCTTTGGCCTCGTTCGATTCTTGAGTGCCACGGCTGCTTCGATGTCAAAGGTGAGTGAACTTTTTCACTCACATCTTCTTCAACTCGCACTTCGATAGTTGTATTTTGTTCGATTATGTTTTGTAGTTGATGATTACTTTGGCCACTTGATTTCGTTTTGATGCTGGTGATTGATCTCTGACCTCGGGTGCTTATTTTGTTTTGTGGCCTTCAATTTCGACTGTTTGAGTTTGATGATGTTGTTTTGCTTTTGACTTCGGCCATTTCTGATTTCATGAATTTCTAGTGGCTTCGGCCTCGAATTGAAACAACTGCATACTGAACTATTGTTGCATTGTACACCATTTGTTTACTTTAATTCTGCGGTGTCTTTGATGTTGACATTGTGCTCGAGTTATTTGATTCATGTGTTATTTCATTACTTTTATATCGTTACTGGGAGTTTGTTGTAGTCTGGTTTGCATTATGTTCATAAACACGGCTCGCCTCCCAGGTCTGTTGCACTATAACTGTTGAGACAGTGGCATTTATATTTGATTCTTTATTTGGTCTTCAAGTCTATATGCGTTAGTGCTTTGATCCTGACTCGTTCATTGTCACTTGCTTATGATCTGTTCACTTGTTCGAACTTGCTACTGTCTTGCATTCATTTGTTCTTCATTTTTGAGGCTGGTATAGTTGTCATATATGCAGCTTGCTTTGATTCTACCAGTTCAATGTTGAATTCATTTACATGATGTGCTTGAGTCCTTGCTTCTGTGGTTGGTCCTGTTATTACTTTGATATTGTATAGCCTGGTCTGAGGTACACTTTGGTTCAGGTTGCACATTGTATCTTACCATGGTTGTGGTCATGTTGGTGTACCCAGTGGGATTCTATCTGGTCTGAGCTGATGCTTGACTACGTACATTTATATTGAGCCACTGTCTCACTGTTTTATGTACTTTGTTCATATTATGTTGTTCTTTGATTAGAACTGCCACTTGATGTTGTTGTTTGGGTTTCATCTCTGGTGCATGTATGCATTTCTGTCATACTTGTTGTCCTGTGTAGCTGCACCTGTTTATCTTTGCAGTCCTACAGGAACCATGATGTTTAGTCTTCATCTCTGGTGCATGTATGCATCCCTGTCATACTTGTTGTCATTGTAGTTGCACCTGTCTGTATGTGCACTTCCATAGGAGCCATGTTGTCTGGTCTTCATGTTGTACCACTGCCCTGTGCACTGGTCATTCGAGTTGAGTTTCTTTGCAGTTGGGTTGAGTCATGATGGTAGTGACTTGACCTCTGCAGTTTCGACTGCTGTTAATAATTGGAGTTGTGATGACATCATATACTATAGTGGCGAGGCAGTGCACGCAAGCGTGAACTGCAGCCACACCGTACTAATTTTATTGGTATTTCTTTGGATTTTGGTTCGTTGATCTTTTGTGTACATCATCACTGTAGTGGCAAGGCAGTGCACGCAAGCGTGAACTGCGGCCACACGGTATTGCTTTTATTGATATTTCAATTACTTTTGATACATTGATCTTTTGCGTATTTCACATGCCGTATTGGCGAGGCAGTACACGTTAGCGTGTACTGCAGCCAATTAGAATTAAAGTTTTAAGTGATATTTCAATTGTTTAAATTGATTTAGTTTCATTTGACCATTTCGCTGTTATCTAATTACCTATTTGATAATTAGATTATGAGTTTCTAGTTATTTATTAATAATTAGATTTTGATGTTACTTGCCAATTAGGCAATTTTGATGTTTTTTTTTAATTATCTTCATTAATAATTCTTTCATCTGACTTCGTTGATAATTTGAGTTAGCTGAATTGTTGTTTAACACTATACGTGTTATATTCACCGTTATCCGATTTTCTTGTTAAAGGATCGGATAGGTGAATTTATTTTGACTATCGTCTAATTATTAATTAATTATTACTGCTTCTGTGCATTAATAACTAAGTTTGAATTAGACTGACCCGTGTATTATTTTCTTTTGAATGTAATACTCGGGTCAGACCGAGTATTTACAGGTTGTTGATATCTTACTTTGGGTTGCTGCTTGAACTATGAAGTTTCTTTATATCATTTGGAGTAGATGTTGTCATAGTATAGGATGTTGTACATTCATGTATATTATTTACGATAATGTACCTATATATGTAACTTCCAGAGTCGACAGTTGTAGTTGTATCATATGTACTGTATCAAATGTATTGTAACTGACATCAGTTATTATATAAATGAGACTTTTCGTTTATCTGTGTTCCGCATTTATATTATCCGTGTTATTATTATATTTGTTGTCCTAAACTATTATGAACCATCATACTGGAATTGGATATGTCGATGGGAGTAAATAAACAAGAGATGAAAAATTAAAAAATATATACTACTCCTATCGAGGTAACCAATACTAGTGTAAGGCCTAACTACGGATGGCCGCTCCTATCTAGCCTTTTTCTTCGTAATAACAGACAGTATTTCTTTTAATACTCTTTGTTATTATGAGCATAGAGGTGGGGCGTCACAGTTGGTATCAGAGCTTGGGGTTTATGGACATAATATAAAACATAACTTAGATGGAACATGTGTTACAACTATTAGTCGATGTTTTATTGTGCTTTGAGTCAAAGCTAAAGTTTTGAAATTTTGATGAAATTTTTAAATATCTGTATTTAAAAATAAAAGAGAATTGTGTTTTGTTTATCAGAGTGCGCAGCGAAAACAGTGAGACTGCTTCGTTGAGTACAGTTGATAATTATTTTGATTTAAAAATCGAAATATGAAAATGAATTTAATTTCATTATGTTGTTTAACCAGTGGTTTGATTTATTGAAATTCTTGTTGGTTTTCTTTGGTGCTAATCATATCTGATTAGATTTTTGCTGTTTTGAATTATCTTCGTTGAAGATATATTTGAATGATTTCTTTGTTCATTTTGCGGTATTCATGCAAATTTATGTTGCACGTTACTGCATTAATTTTACGTTGAACCGATGTTTGGTTATGAAACGTATTTTGTTGCCGTTATTTTTATAACGGGATTTTTACACCGATGCTAGATTTTTGAAGTACGGTGTTTTGTTGACATTTTTAATGAATGAAAATTCACCGATATTATGTTTTGATGCAAATTATTTTGATGAGATTTTGACGTTTAAAAATCACTGTCGCTTTGACTTCAATGACCGTCAAATTTTAAAGTGGATTTTCAAGCGGTTATCCCGCAATGCTGATTTTGAGATCCGTTTCTACGGTGTTTTGAGAAGTACAATTTTCTTATCGAAATGGTCATTAATGTTATTGTTTTTATCACGGATTTGCAAATCGTTTTAAAAATAAAATTATTTCCCAAAATTTTTATAGTTTATGCTTTCAAAAGAATGAGGAAGCGATTTAAACGATTCAGCAAAATCGAGGACTATGAACCCTTTCTTTTACTGATTCGCTTAATTCTGGACTTGTTCGTTTGAGAATGTAGATTATTTACTTTTATAAAATAAATGAAATTGTTTTCAGAATTTTTTTACAGTTTGCGTTTTCAGAAGAATGAGAAAGTGACTTAAACGTTTCAGCAAAATCGAGGATTATGACCCCTTTCTTTTACTGATTCGCTTAATTCCAGACTTGTCCGTTTGAGAATGTGAAATGTTACTTTTGGAATACACAATTTTGCACTTTCAAGGAAACGATGAAGAGATTTAAACAATTTAGTAAAACACGTGGTTATGGGACATGTGTGTTTGCTATTTTTTGTTAATTCCGGACTCGTTAATTGAAAATTTTGTTGTTTGATGATTTTACACGTTCAAGGAAACGATGAAGAGAATCAAACGATTTAGTAAAACACGTGGTATGGGACATGTGCGTTTGCTATTTCGGTTAATTCCGGACTCGTTAATTGAATATATGATGATTTTCGTGTGCTTTCGAGCCACTATGAGGACCTTCGGGTCATATGTTGGACCTTCGGGTCAATAACAGTACCAGACCTTTGGATCATTTGTTGAACCTTCGGGTCATTTGTTGGACGCCAAAATTATGTTGGGTACTTGGTAGGCTTCGGCCATATGAGATGCACGTGCGGCGTAGCTTAAACTCGCCATCAGATGGGATCGATCCAACCTTTTTTGCTGTTTTTCAAGATCATCTTAATTGATTTCTAGATATTTGTTGTTTCCAATTATCTGCAGGTAATTGGATATTTGTTGATATGAGTTCTAATTATCGTTTTTGATAATTAGATATTTGTTGTTTCTGATTATCGCTTGTGATAATTAGATATTTGTTGTTTCTGATTATCGCTTGTGATAATTAGATATTTGTTGATTCTGATTATCGCTTGTGATAATTAGATATTTGTTGATTCTGATTATCGTTTTTGATAATTAGATATTTGTTGTTTCCGATTATCGCTTGCGATAATTAGATATTTGTTGATTCTAATTATCGTTTTTGATAATTAGATATTTGTTGTTTCTGATTATCGCTTGTGATAATTAGATATTTGTTGTTTTTGATTATCGCTTGTGATAACTAGATATTTGTTGATTCTAATTATCGTTTTAGATAATTGAATATTTGCTTATTGAAATTCGATTATCGTTTGTGATAATTAAATATTTGCTGATTTGAAATTCTATTATCGGTTTTGATAATTGAATATTTGTTGATTTGATATTCGATTATCGTTTGTAATAATTGAATAATTGCTGTTTTGAAATTCGATTATCGCTTTTGATAATTGAATATTTGCTGACTTGAGATTCGATTATCGTTTTTAATAATTGAATATTTGCTGATTTGATATTCGATTATCGTTTGTGATAATTGAATAATTGCTGATTTGAAATTCGATTATCGCTTTTGATAATTGAATATTTGCTGATTTGAAATTCGATTATCGTTTTTGATAATTGAATATTTGCTGATTTGAGATTTGATTATCGCTTTTGATAATTGAATATTATTATTTAAGATTTCTGATTATCGTTTTTGATAATTAGACATTTGTGTTTTTTTTTTCTGATTACCGTTTTGGTAACTAGATATCTGCAGTTTTGCGATTTGTGATTTGTGTTTTATAATTACCTTTGTTGATAATTAGATTTTGCTGTCTTCTAATTATCGTATCGATAATTAGATATTGTTGTTTTGAGATTTCTGTATTCTGATTATCTATTTGATAATTGGATTTCTGTTGAAAATTTGGGAATTTCTTTTATGAAATTAAAAGATTTCTTTGATGTTTATATTCTCGACTTTTATTTTTCTAGCTTAACCAGTTTATGTTAGAAAAATAATTGTTATTGACAACCTTAATTATGAAAATTGCGGGGACACAGTTTTTATAAGGAGGGGAGTCTGTAACAACCCGGGATTTTGCAATTATTTTATTATCGTCAGTAGACGATTAATGATGACAGCTAATTGCTGTTTGTTGTTGAAGATTTTAAACCGGGTTGAAATTCTTAAAAAAAATAAATTGGTTAAGTGTTGTGAGCTTTGAAATTGTGAATATCGGCCATTTACTTTTGAATGTCGTTCCCTTTTTATTTAATTCGACCCGTCCCCCTTTCATTCTGGTTCATTCGAAAAAAAAAACCCTAAAATAAACGGACGAAGGAAGTAAAAATGGCAGCTTCTTCGTTGTTCTTCCTCCTCCATTTAATTTCGTAGCGCAAGCTAAATCAGACGAGAGGAGAGAGTGGCCACTTGCTAGAGTTTCAATTTCGTCCTCGCTTGGTTTGAGTTCGTCTTTGGCCTCGTTCGATTCTTGAGTGCCACGGCTGCTTCGATGTCAAAGGTGAGTGAACTTTTTCACTCACATCTTCTTCAACTCGCACTTCGACGGTTGTATTTTGTTCGATTATGTTTTTAGTTGGTGATTACTTTGGCCACTTGATTTCGTTTTGATGCTGGTGATTGATCTCTGACCCCGGGTGCTTATTTTGTTTTGTGGCCTTCAATTTCGACTGTTCGAGTTTGATGATGTTGTTTTGCTTTTGACTTCGGCCATTTCTTATTTCATGAATTTCTAGTGGCTTCGAGCTCGAATTGAAACGACTGCATACTGAACTGTTGTTGCATTGTACACCGTTTGTTTACTTTAATTTTGCGGTGTCTTTGATGTTGACATTGTGCTCGAGTTATTTGATTCATGTGTTATTTCATTACTTTTATATTGTTACTGGGAGTTTGTTGTAGTCTGGTTTGCATTGTGTTCATAAACACGGCTCACCTCCCAGGTCTGTTGCACTATTGAGGCAGTGGCATTTATATTTGATTCTTTATTTGGTCTTCAAGTCTATATACGTTAGTGCTTTGACCCTGACTTGTTCATTGTCACTTGCTTATGATCTGTTCACTTGTTCAAAACTTGCTACTGCATTCATTTGTTCTTCATTATTGAGGCTGGTATAGTTGTCATATATGCAGCTTGCTTTGATTCTACCAGTTCAATGTTGAATTCATTTACATGATGTGCTTGAGTCCTTGCTTCTGTGGTTGGTCCTGTTATTACTTTGATATTGTATAGCCTGGTCTGAAGTACACTTTGGTTCAGGTTGCACATTGTATCTTACCATGGTTGTGGTCATGTTGGTGTACCCAGTGGGCTTCTATCTGGTCTGAGCTGATGCTTGACTACGTACATTTATATTGAGCCACTGTCTCACTGTTTTATGTACTTTGTTCATATTATGCTGTTCTTTGATTAGAACTGCCACTTGATGTTGTTGTTTGGGTTTCATCTCTGGTGCATGTATGCATTCCTATCATACTTGTTGTCCTGGGTAGCTGCACCTGTTTATCTTTGCAGTCCTACAGGAACCATGATGTTTAGTCTTCATCTCTGGTGCATGTATGCATCCCTGTCATACTTGTTGTCATTGTAGTTGCACCTGTCTGTATGTGCACTTCCACAGGAGCCATGCTGTCTGGTCTTCAAGTTGTACCACTGTCATGTGCACTGGTCATTCGAGTTGAGTTTCTTTGCAGTTGGGTTGAGTCATGATGGTAGTGACTTGATCTCTGTAGTTTCGACTGCTGTTAATAATTGGAGTTGTGATGACATCATATACTGTAGTGGCGAGGCAGTGCACGCAAGCGTGAACTGCAGCCACACCGTACTAATTTTATTGGTATTTCTTTGGATTTTGGTTCGTTGATCTTTTGTAGTGGCAAGGTAGTGCACGCAAGCGTGAACTGCAGCCACACGGTATTGCTTTTATTGATATTTCAATTACTTTTGATCCATTGATCTTTTGCGTATTTCACATGCCGTATTGGCGAGGCAGTACACGTTAGCGTGTACTGCAGCCAATTAGAATTAAAGTTTTAAGTGATATTTCAATTGTTTAAATTGATTTAGTTTCATTTGATCATTTCGTTGTTATCTAATTACCTATTTGATAATTAGATTATGAGTTTCTAGTTATTTATCAATAATTAGATTTTGATGTTAATTGCCAATTAGGCAATTCTGATGTTTTTTTAATTATCTTCATTAATAATCCTTTCATCTGACTTCGTTGATAATTTGAGTTAGCTGAATTGTTGTTTAACACTATACGTGTTATATTCACCGTTATCCGATTTTCTTGTTAAAGGATCGGATAGGTGAATTTATTTCGACTGTCGTCTAATTGTTAATTAATTATTACTGCTTCTGTGCATTAATAACTGAGTTTGAATTAGACTGACCCGTGTATTATTTTCTTTTGAATGTAATACTCGGGTCAGACCGAGTATTTACAGGTTGTTGATATCTTACTTTGGGTTGCTGCTTGAACTATGAAGTTTCTTTATATCATTTGGAGTAGATGTTGTCATAGTATAGGATGTTGTACATTCATGTATATTATTTACGATAATGTACTTGTATATGTAACTTCCAGAGTCGACAGTTGTAGTTGTATCATATGTACTGTATCAAATGTATTGTAACTGACATCAGTTATTATATAAATGAGACTTTTCGTTTATCTGTGTTCCGCATTTATATTATCTGTATTATTATTATATTTATTGTCCTAAACTATTATGAACTATCGTAGTTCGTTTTATACTGGAATTGGATATGTCGATGGGAGTAAATAAACAAGAGATGAAAAATTAAAAAATATATACTACTCCTATCGAGGTAACCAATACTAGTGTAAGGCCTAACTACGGATGGCCGCTCCTATCTAGCCTTATTCTTCGTAATAATAGATAGATTTTTTTTTAATACTCTTTGTTATTGTGAGCATAGAGGTGGGGCGTCACAGTTTAAATATGAGATTCAATTATGCCCAATTTTCATGAAATATAATCCAGTTGAAATTATACTAAATTTTCTAAAATAAGCTTCTAGCTTTCAATGTTAGAAATAACGCAAGATATTCTTTGACGTTTTCATTATAGTTTCAATATGCTATTCATTTATATATCCTCAAAACTCAACAAATTTCTTTTAAGTTTGCTTGAGTATAATGTATTTTGAATTAAGATATATGTATCATTTGGTAATACTATATGGGCTCTTCCGGACCCTTCAATTATATTAGCAAATTTGTTATGGTTGAATTTTTAGCTAAAATATTTTCATATAGTTCAGAGAAAAAACTTCTGTTTTCCAAAATAATGTAAGTAGTTGCACATTCTTGTAGGCTTATATTATCACTGAAATATTGATGGTCCAATATCTTAAAAACTAAAGGACAATATAGTTAGTCAACTACTAAATTTATAAGCATAAATAAATACTAGTACTTTCCAAAAATTTAAAACAGACTACTGATTAAAGTCTACATTATCGGTACATTATTTCAATTAATTATGAAAGGGAAAACATACAAGCACCAATTCCAACTGATTTATTGAACTGAAATAAAATAAAATCCACATAGCAGACTTCAGGCTGCTACTATTGATCAATTCGACCATATCATTTATTATTGCACTTAGATTTTCATCATTAATGAAGTTTCCTTTATCAACTTCGAAGAAATTATTTAACTTCAGGTTAGTATTGCTAGACAACCCTTTCATATAATTTTAGTTTAGAAGTAATTCTAAATATAGAGGAATTGTATTTCTTAATAGATTTAAAGACTTGAAACTTCAAGTTCAACCACTCTGTCTAGTGTTTAGAAGTGTGACCATATTTTGGTGGTCATAACGCTCCTTAAGGGAATTCCATAGGTAAAGATGATATTTTTCAGTTAAATGTTTTATTTTAATTTGTCATGGACATGACACCTTAAAAAAATAAGAGCCATTGTTTAATCCTATTGGATCATCATTTTTATGGCATTTTCTAAGCAACGAGATTGTAATTGGATGTCAACATCTAATAACTATGACAAAAAGTTATCTTCTAATAAGTCCAAAACTTTAAATTCAAGTTTGGCTATTTTTATCATATTACCAACTATAAGTGGAAATAAAAATAGTAAATGATATGGAAAATAGTAAAAGACAACCAAATATAATCTATAAAAGCGACTATAATTTCTTATTTACATCCTTTTGATAGCTCTAGATTCAATCTCATTTATTCATTCATTAATTTCCTTGAAAATGCAAAATTACCCTTGAAAATATGGAAAGACCTTTATATGGGTTGATTGGTGGAGAAATGATGAATTATAATCAAAAAATTATGCTAACTTTATCATGTTTATTTTTATAATATAGGCAGATTTAAGAATATGAATAGGTAGTATTAAATACCATTTATTAATTCATAACAACTGCAATAGTGAAAAACAGAAATATATACCATGTATATATGTTATGATCCTTGTCTACAACAAGAGATATAAAAGAAGAATAAATGTATGAAGCATTCAAACACATCTTTGTTGGACCATTCCCATTAATCAATAAATTTTATTTATTGATTTATTAATTGCTACTGATTAATATGTGAATTAATATATGAATTAATATATGCGAAAATTTGTACATCACATAATGTATGAATAATATCGTGAAAAACAAAATAGTTTGACTTGGCAACTAAAAAGTATGTTGTATGAGTTACAACTATTGATAACATCAATGAGTATATTTTTGTGACATGACAATATTAGGTAAAAGATTAAGCATATAAAATAGTAAACATTGAAAAACCTCTTTGCTGAAAGAGGAAAGATGAATGAGTTTTATATATAATATAACATAACTAATGTGTGTATAATTATTAACATTCATTTTATGAAGAATCCAAAATACTTATTTGATGAGCCAAAGGAAAAAAACTTGATCTATCATATTTTACCTTTTGAAAGACATGATTGGATGCATGGAAGGAGGAAAAAAATTAGGAATTAAACTTTCTATTATAATACCTTGTTTTCTATTAAAAAGAAAGAAAGTAGGAGAGCATATTTATTTCTATGAATTTATTTGGTTTATTAAAAGCACCAAATATATCAACAAATCTCTTCTGGAGATTTTTATTATTATTATTATTATTATCACTACTTCTGGAGTGAACAAATTTCTATACATTTGTTTGGTTTAGTAGTTAATACCATTGGCAAATATTTTTAGAACTTCAGTTTCCAATTTTACTTTAAAATAAAGTCTTTGTTTAGTACTTTAGATCCTAAATGGTACAACTTGATTTTTATTATCACACTTCAGGTTTGATTGCAATTGGAATTTACCATAATCTGAATTAGCTTTTTTAATAATTCAAAGCTTCACATCTCAAATTTGTATGTTTGAGTTTTGATATATAAATATATTTTTTAGGAATGCAAACTTATATGCATAATTTTTATTTGAGAACTTCAGGTCTCCAATATTAAATAAATACAACGAAACAAGAGGACTCTTCATAATTGTATTAGAATATGAGAATCATAATACTATTTCTCTTCAAGGAAATAGCATTTACCACATTTGTAATGTTATTTCAACATATTAATTTATGTTATGTCTTCTGGACATATCGACATCTTCTTCTGGAATTACTCGCTTATTTTTTTTCATGGCTTTATTTCAGCTTATGAAAGCTTTAATCTTTCACCTTCGCACAAATGAACTTCAGGTTCCTATTCTTTCATATAAAATTAATACGATCTTCTAGATACGTATTATCCTTCTATTTGTTTCTTTAAGAAACAATGAAATATTTCTTCTGGAAATATAAATCACGTAGCATAATCATTTCTATATTCCTCGTTCAAACTGAAATTCAAACAAAAAAGTTTCAAAATGAAAACCTTTTTTTTAACCAAACAATGGAATGAGATCTAAAAGTTTAAATTTACGGTAAAATGAGATCAAAAATGATAATATTAATAGAGCAGGATCTATAAGATAATATACATATACATATATATATATATATATAAAATGAAATATAGAAAATTAGATATGATAGATAAGATCTAAAAAGAATACTAACAGAATAAGGTCTAAAATTATATTTTAGTCTATGAAACAATTTTAGTTTTAGATCAAATTCAAAATTTTCACAAAAAAATGGATATACATTAATAAAAATTAATAAGAAATCTTATGATTTAATTCTACAGATCTAAAAAATATATATCATTTGAACATGATATTAAAATCTACAATTGATCTGAAAAATTAGAAAAAAAATAAGATCTAAACGAAACGAGATCTAAAATATAGAGAGGAAAAAAATAAGATGTTCAAACAGAATTAGATCTAATCAGATCAGAAATAGCTTACCACTTTGAAGATTTATAATCAGATCTGAAATTTTCCTTTTACTTTGAGATCGTGCTGATAACGTGTTATAAAATAAATAAAGAAGAAGCCATTAGAGAGAACAATTTTATTCATTCAGAGATTAGTAATCCATTTTCATTACATTAGCACCTTTATATAAAGGCCTACGAGCTTGGGATCGAACTAATCCCACGATGTGGGACTAAATACAAAACAGTACATAGCATATTCACTATAATATATGTACATATATTATAATAAATTCATTAATTTCAATTAAACACATAGTTAAAAGTTATTTGCATAACTACACATATATATAACACTAAACCTGTTTAGTGAAAAGTTAGACTAAATATAAAAGCATAGTACACGCCAATGCATCTACGAAGATAATTGTAACTGGTTAACCACCATTTACTATACGAAAATTGGTATTACACTCATTAGTAAAAGCATATGCCAAAGTAAAATAGCGTCACCAATGTGAAAAGGAGAACAATTTTGATTGTTCAATAAACAATTTATCAAATGTTATTGATAAGTCACTTACTGCTAAAGCGATAAACCTATATCGTCAACTGAAGTATAGCATCAAAACAGTTGAAATTATTTTTTTTAAATATTCATTATGCAATGACAGTTAATTATTCAATGAAAACTATAAAGATAAATGCACAAACAAACATAACTTAACACCAAAATTGTAACGATATGGAAATTCGAACACTTCGCCTTCGAATAACTCAACTTTTGGAAAAATGATTACATATTGAAAATATGATTTTATAACCTTATTAAACACTTTTTAATTAATAATCAATGTTAGAAAACTTATTTTTGAAATGTGTTTACAAAAATATATTTTTTGAAGAAATATGACCGAAAAATGTTTTGTTAAATAAAAGTTATGGGAATAATTGCACACTTGTAGGATGTCATAAGAACACATTAATAAGTGCTTAAAACCTCTCATATCTCATGGTAATTAATTAACTAAAAAGCTTCCAGGAAGAAGTACTAATAGGGTGCTTGATTTAAGGAGCAAAAGGTGGAGTGAATTAAGCAAGTTATGGTGCAAGAGCATGGTTACCCATGATCAGTTAGCTGGCCATTTGAAGGCATGGAGGGTCATTTAGCCACTTTATAGAGCCTATAAATAAGCATCTATAGTCACTTGAGATAGTTACTAAAGCATTTGAAAAGTTTCACTTCATTTCACTCCTTTCTCTTCTTAAAAACTCTCTAAATTAGAGCAACTCTATCAAACATTTTTCAAACTTCTCCAACCTCATGCTATCATCCTAATATATCATATAACATCACCCCCTAAACTCAAAACCAAAAGAAGTGAAACCATTCTCTCCATTCCTCTTTAGGTTGTGAGCATCTATGTCATTTGGTGCCTTGCCGTGCACTTTTCTTGCTCCATTCTCTCTTGTTGTGCTTAATTCTTGGCTTATCTGTTGAAGACATGAAGTGTAGTGGGGTTTGATTAAATGTTGGTAGGAAGATAGTGGAATTTGATTCAAGTAAAAGTAAGTTATCTCACTCATTAATCAAAACCCATAAAACATGTCATATGTGATATTATATGTGTTAATTTTACTTGATAATATTGCTCATTATATATTAATAACAATAGACATTAACTGCTTAAAGTTATGACCATCATTATATGCTTCAAAAAGTATGTGATTTGCTAAAGTATCGCCTTTTAAACCATTAAAATGTGTGGTTTAAATAAAGTGCATTCAAATGCTTAAATTGGACATGTTAACTTGTTTATATATTCAAACATGTTTAGTAGTAATGCGGATGGAATTTGGAATCAAATATGTGTATAAAAGTGAATGACACTAAATATTGGTTTGAATACAGGATTGTCCGTATATCGATTGTCGCTATAAACGCATCATGAAATCCCTTCCATATATCTCACTTTTTAAACTCCATATTTCAATTATTTTCTAGTAAAATGTTTCACATACTTATAGTAAGTATAAAAGTTAGCTACAAATGAAGTTTTTAAAGCTATGTATTCATAAAACAAAGTTAGTGAAGTTATGGTCCATATAGCGATAGTCGCTATGGATGCAATTTTGAAAAAAATCAGTCTTTAGCAAAGTTTAAAATATTTGTAAATTGGATATATATTGAAATATTTTCAAGGGAGTTTTATAAAGGATAAATAAGTATTTTAAAGGAAGTAAGAAGTTTAAATATGTTTTTTAGATAATTATATTAAGTCTTAAAGAAAAAGTTATTTCTATTTTATATACACACTATTTGTTTATTATAAATATAATAAAGGTTTTCCAAATCAATATTAAGTAACTATTTTTAAAGTAATATGTCCTCTAACTAGTTATATCTTATTTTTAAGTAATTTATAGGTATTTAATTTATACATAAGTTTATAAAACCATTCTTAACTAGCCTATTAAAATAAGAGCTTTTATACACTTTCCTTTCTTAATGTACTTTAAATTATATTTCTTGTTAAATAAAACTACTGTGTATATATATCATTTTAAAAAGATTTCAAAATCTATTTATAGAAATAATTTCAAAATACTTTTGATTTAAAGAAGGGATGAAAAGTAACACCTACGTATTGACCTTAGTTTGAAGTTTATGGAAGGTAGAATTACTATGTTTAATGCTAAAAAATAGAACGAGGTAGGCTTCTCTATTTATGAAAGTAGAGTTTGATGTTCGAGTAGAGATGGAGCAATAGAACTCTAACCGACCGGCTTCCGTCTTGACCGAGGAATAGTTAAGCTAGAAAATCAAAAACATGTTAAGTATACGAATCCTTGATCTCTATTAACAAGCACTTAAGATCGATAGTCGATTAGTCGACTACCGATCTTGACCAAACTTAACATAGGAAGTATATGAAATGCTTCACAAATTTATACTAATAAGAATTCTCGAGAAGGAGTATTGGTAGAAATGCCTCTAGCTTTTGATTACATCTAAAAGAACCAGAAATAAGTTAACAAAAACTCATCCACTACTTCTGAAGAGCCCGATATCAGTAAGTGTTTTACTTGTCGAATACCACTTCAAAACTATTATACGTTTTAGTTTGGAAATAGGTCGTTGAAGTTGATTCTATTCGAGTGATGAAGACTCGTATGAAAGGTGTCGAACGTAGCCTCGACATTGGGAAAAAATTGGCTAAACATGGAGTGGGATGCGCAATCCTAGGTTTAGCTAACCCAAATAAGGGGCACATCAACTCTAATTATCTAGAGTGTACTTATGGATGTTGCTGGCGGGAGTTGTTGATACTTGGTCCACGTGTTAGGGTGTGGGCAAGTTGTGTTTTCCTTGTGATATATTTTATCAAGTGAAATACAATGTTCGTTAAGGTATCTTCTGATCTTTATCGTAGGAGATTGGTCTCATTGAGGTCTCCATGAAAAATCCATCTATACGAACGTTTCTTAGCGGTTTTGAAATATACTCTAATATGTTGTGGTGTGACAAATGTAAGCATCACATCTATTTTCATATTTCTATTACACACCTTAGACATTATCTATAATATCACCTAATGTAAATATCAAATGAGTTGTTTCTTTCGAGGGATTGTGTGTTTATATGTATTTTGAGTTTCTCATACAAGACTTATGTCTGACACGAGGTGTTTCTTTTCTCAAAACTCCTCGTATGCACTTTCGAGTAGATTAAGTAAAGCAGATCTTAGGGTTGGATGCTTCAAGCTTATGGAGACATGATATATGTTTCCACCTATCTATCCATCTACCTATTTTCATTTCCATTCACTATTATGTATGCGTTCAACATTATGAGGACAGGCAGTTATAAATGTCCAAGCTGATTGCAGTACTTAGTCATTTTGTAACTCTAAGGTTCGTGTATGTTGGAGTAACTCTTTGTACTACACTTTTGGTACATTATATATTATTGTTCCGCATGTAAGATTCTGACATTGTGTTCTCCTTTCTATTTCTATTTCTTTTATTTTTATCCTAACTTTCTATCTTTTCGACACTTGAGTGCTCGGCATACGAATACTATGGATGTGTTTAGTGTGGACAGTTGAAGATCGAAAATGTGATCGTTGCGTTGTGGTATCAGAGCCCGAGGTTGAGCAAACACCTTGGCTTTGGTTGGGTATGGCTCATTAGATATAGGGTAAAATGATGCCTTAGAATGAGTCGAGAGTATTATACATATGAGGGCGTATATTGGAAAATTAATTTTTTAAAATGTTTTCTTGAAAATATTCTCTTCCTAATAACCCCTTTTCTTTCAAAGTCAACTCCTTCTTTGAATTAATCCTTTATTCATAATCCATTTTTATTAATTCATTCTTAGTATATCATTTCTTTACTATAACTCCATCTAGAAATATTCTAAAGATGTTTTGTTAAATTCAGGTAGCAAACTATGAGTACTCGTGCTACAACTGCTACAGGCGATAGAGGTCATGGTGGTAGAGCTAGTACCATCACCAATCGTGGGACTCGAGCTCCAAGGACGCTACTTCTAGTCGAACCTATAAGGAATGTGGTTGAGGAAGTAGTGCAAGTTCAGCCCCCAATGATCTTTGCTTCACTCTGTCAGGATTTTGAGAGGCTTGGTGGTTAGAGGTTTTGTGGTGCTGAATAGATTATTGAGGTTCAGACATGGTTGAGGTTTTGTGAAAGGATCTTTGGAGACTTTGAGTTGGGTGATGATATGAAGCGTCATTTGGCTTCTCGTCGTCTTTGCGATGCTGCTATGGGTTGATGGAGTTCTATTATTATGGATGTTCCAAAGAATGACTTCTCTTGGACCCAATTGAAGGAGGAATTTGAGAGCAAGTTTGTATTAGAGGCGGGAAGACCTTGTTGTTTAGAAACTTCTTGGATTTGAAGCAAGGTACTATGACTGTGGCGGAGTATGAGAATAAGTTTAACGCATTGTCTCATTTTGGGCACCATAGGGTAGACACGCCTTTGAAGAAGAATGAGATGTTTATAGCTGGCATATGTCCCAAGTTTAAGCAGGATATGACAAATCATCTCATGGGTTCATTTGTTGATTTAATAAATATGGGTTTGAGGTTTAAGAGCTTGGCACCTAAACCTATTATTTCTACAACGAAGCCTATTGTTCTACAGCAGCTAAGGATAAGAAGCACAGGTTTTGCGAGATGAAAGCCAAGGTTGTGTGCAACAAGTGTAGGAAGGTAGGGCATTATGCCACTAAGTGCAATTCCAGTGGAGGAGGACCAATGGTAAAGGCACCAGTAGGGAAGGTACCTCAGTTTGCACCATTGTGGTGTCATAGTTGCCATCAAGTTGGTCATTTTTCTAGAGATTGCCCTATCCTTAGAATAAGGGAGCAGTCTAGGGCCTTTTCTAATACTACAACACCTTCCACTTCAGCAGCATCTAAGGAGAAATAGGTTCTGGAAGGTACCTATCTATTTCTAGCATTTCTATTAATGTTTTATTGGATACTAGTTCTTCTCATGGTTTTATCTCTCATGATCTTATTGATAAAGTTGGTATAGAACCAATTATGGTTCATGATTCTATTTGTGTGTTGAACCCTATAGGTGGTTCGACAAATCTTCTTATGGTATGTAAAGGAGCTCGGATTTCTTGTTTTGATCGATTCTTTCCATTCAATATGTTCATTCTTGGTTTTAATGGTTTTGATTTTCGTCTGAGGATGGATTGGTTATCTCATTATCATGCCATCTTGGATTGTGAGAAAATGACTATTATGCTTAAGGAGCGGAGGAGGGTTCATGAATAAACACAGAGTGAGCAGCACAATCCTTGGTTTAGCTAACCCAAATAAGGGGTACATCAACTCTAATTATCTAGAGTATGCTCATAGATGTTGCTAGCGGAAGTTGTTCATACTTGGTCCACGTGTTAGAGCATGGGCTAGTTGTATTTTTCTTATGGTATATTTATCTAGAGATATACGATCCTTATAGGAAGGTACCTTTTGATCCTTATCATGGGAGATCGGTCTCATTGAGGAGGTCTCCATGGAAAATTCATCTATACGGACATCCCTTAGCGGTTTTGAAATGTACTCTAATATGTTGTGTTATGATAAAATAAGCATTACAGCTATTCTTTATATTTATATTACACACCTTAGACATTATCCATAATATCACCTAATGTAAATATCAACTGAGTTGGTTCTTTTTAAGGGAAAGCAATCCAGTTATTCGGTTGGTCTCAGAAGTACTATTATGTATTTATATGCATTTTTGAGTTTCTCATACTAGACTAATATCTGACACATGGTGTTCCTTTTCTCAAAACTCCTCGTGTGCACTTTCGAGTAGATTAAGTAAAGCAGGTCTTAGAATTGGATGTTTCAAGCTTATAGAGACAAGCTCGATGCTTCCACCTATCCACCTACCTATTTTCATTTCCGTTCACTTTTATGTATGCATTAAGCATTGTAAGGATAGACAAGTATAACTGTCCAGACTGATCGTAGTAGTTATTCATCCTGTAACTCCGAGATTCATGTATATTGGAGTTACTCTTTGTACTGCACTTTGGAATATTATGTATTATCGTTCTACATGTAAGATTCTTACATTATGTTCTCCTTTCTGTTTCTATTTCTTTTATTTTTACCCTAACATTCTGTCTTTCCGACGCTTAGGTGCTCAATACACGAATACCGTGGATGTATTTAGTATTGACATTCAGAGACCAAAAAAGCGATCGTTACAAAAACCATGCAACTCTAAGCTAGCTAAAATTAATATTCAAAGCTTAAAACTCTATTTATGACATATTCATATAATATATATAATGTATATATTACATTAACAATAGCATAAATAACATGCCAAGAAGTAAGAGCAAGGTCCCTCTAATCATTTGCTTAAGGAATAATATGCCATCCATTGGTAATAATATTCCTAGTATACACAGAAATATTTGTCTCCACAATATTTGATCCACGTCAGATTTAGTTTTTACAAAAGTACCTTATGTCAATGATGACACAAACAGTGAAGAGGGCAGGGAGTTTGATATAATGAGCGAATCATTGTAGAAAAACTTGCAACTCTTAATTCAGTGAATGAGGACATGTCAAAAAGTAATAAACATGATGATACATGTCTTATTCTAGAACCACCTCTAGTTCACATTATGCTTAACCAAGCTTTATATGCCGATGACCATGCATTGCTTTTAGATTGTTTGTATTCCATAGATGAAAAGATTATTTCAAAGTCAACTTCCCTTCTAAATCCATCGGATGTTCACAATCTCTTAAAATCTCTTACATTCATGATTCAACAAATAGGAGCAGTATTAGTTTGTCCATTACCTTGGCTTAAACGTGTACTAAAACACAAGCAGTTGCATAGAATTGCATCAAGTGATTATCAATTAACATGATATATTACATCATATGATTAGAACACTAATTCCATCAATAACATGTACTGATGACGGTGTTTATTACCTTAACAGGGCTATCCAAAGTCTACCAAGGCAAATCAGAATTATTTGCATCATTTGTAGACATAACATGTGTTAATGATCTGGCTAAAAGGGTAATTAATCCAACAATAAAAAGGAAGCTTAAGCAAAGCATGAGTTATGTAGGTGGATAAAATGCCAATGATACTCACAAACCATACACTAAACTAGCTTTATCGGATAAAATTTTAAAGGTAACATGTGCTTCTTCAATCGCAGGAACTAATTTACTACCTCCAAGCAACACAATGCATCCAATACAGAACGATAATGCATTTACAGAGCAGTCCAAGCATAACATTCAACTGGGTCATTAGCACTTCGTCACCCATGCCCAATGGTGCAGCCATTACCAGTGGGTAAACACTGCCTAGTACACTGCTACTTAAGTTGCATGATATAATACATATTCAAGCAATATGTAGAAGACTCTATAATCTAATAATTAATATATACAAATGAATAATCTATATCCCAAAAGAAGCCAAAGCATGACTAATGTTTGAAGGACTGCCCCAACACTTACTATCCAAGTTATTGAATGAAGTCTTGATGTCAGTCACCCAACAATAAGTAAGCCCTAAAACACAAGAAAGATTCAATAACAGTATTATATAATAATGTGTTTGCATTGAAATTATATATATATATATATATATATATATAAAGATGGCCTTAAACTACCATTGCATCAATTGCTTCATAAATAGCCATTGCAGCACCTACTTCAGATACTCGGTGTTGGTACTACAAACTATTTTGTTGATTCAGCCCTACGGAGAAAATATAATAACATAAAACATTGAAAAATGGGTAAAATGTGATATGTAGTATGTATATTAATATGTATGAAAATCATTTACCATAAAAAGGCATGTTATAATCTGTAATAAACAAGAAGAGGAATAATCTAGCGCAGTCGAGTTTCCAACAAAGAAGGACTAAATGAACTCAGTGTGTTACCAAAATCGAATTTCTCATTGGCAATGATTTCTTCTTTATTTTATAATTAGAAGCCAAATTAATTTGTTTTTATCATAGTGACAGTGATCATACTATTTGAGTCAGAAATTCTAGGCCTTACATACCATAGCTTAACCATATTGGGACATAAACTAATCATTTATAAAATTGAATAACAGTAGCACATTAACTAATCAGCGTAAATAATGAAGAAATAAAATTAGAAGAAACTTAAAACTTACAACAACTAAGACTATCAAAACATGAAATTAATGATAATAAACCCTTGGTTTGTTAAGCGAACCTTCTATAGTGCGGCAAATAGAGATGATATCAAAAAGGAGGAGCCGCTCCCATCAAAGCTAATTTGAAGTCTCTTGCAACTGATTGCAAGAAAATAGATACAACCATTCTCAAATTTAGAAAAATTTAAGAAACTAATTAGTGTCGAACCAAATCCAATACGTGGATTCGTCAAATTTACAAAAGCATAGTCCACATAGTAATATACTTCAGCGATGAACCATGACTTAGTCAAACTGAAAAAAAATTTGTACATACAATGGATTGAAAATATTCTAAATCAAATACAAAAATAATATGATGAAGTAATGTGACTCTTTGAACCTAAAGAAAAAAAAAACTTCCTTCGTAAATCTAAATTTGAAAATCAAAATTGAATCATTTAGAATAAAATAATCAACATAATGGAATTGAACGGTGCTACCATAGGAAAAAATACTGAAAATCGGGGTAAACTTCACCTAATGGTGGGTTGAGGAACTAAGGCAAAGAGTGCGATAATGGAATTTATGTTGACATGCATGAGAAATTAGTGACCTACAATCATAAACAAACGATTTTTAGTTGAAATTAGGGATTGAAATAAGCATAAAACATGGAGATAACTACCCAAGATGTGAAAAGAATGACTGATATAGAAGTGTGTTGCTTCGTTTATTTACTGATTAATCACTTTAAGAAGAAGAATGGTAAGAGACATACATTGAATATGATCTAATAAAACAGATGTACAGATTGTGATTAGAAAACAGTTGGTTGTGATGACTGTAAATTATTTCCTTAAATCAAGCAGATGAGTATATGGCTGTAGATTGAATGAGATATAAGCATACAAATAGTCACATTTTCTCTTTATATATAATTTTATTTATTAATTAATCACATTAAGAAGAAGCATGTTAAGAGACAAACATTGAGTGTTATCAAATAATATGGATATACAGATTGTGATTAGAAAAGAATTGGAGGAGATAATTATAAATTGTTTGCACAAATCAAGGTGGTGAGTATATGAGTTTAGTTGAATGAGAACTAAGCATACAATTAGTTACGTATTATATTTTATATACAAGAGAAAGATTTAGAATTACCAACATTCATCACTCGCCTACTACATATATTATATTTAGCCCACTACGTATATTATATTAATTGTTCACCCAGTGCATTGCACAAGGTAGTGTTACAATTACATTATATACACACACACTTTTCTTATCATGGTCCGTTAATGCCAACAAGTGTTGACCTCTGGACCTGAACACGTGACCTCTAATCTCATAGTCTAAACTACTAGCTAATAGAGCCAAAACTGTTGGATATATGTATGTATGTATGTACGTATGTATATGCTTTATATACTACTAAACTTTAATTTAATACTTAGTGTAATGAGTTTATTGAGATAAACGAAATAGAAATTAATTTTTTTATTATTGTTTATATATATATATATATTATTTTATTAATATAATTCATATTTGAATAAAAATTGAATTTAACCATTTTTATTAACGTGAATGTGGTATTCATATTGAAAGTCATTTTTAAATACTATAGATGAATTAATGAAAATTAGTTTATTGATTTTATTTAAATAACTTGAATTTAAGATTTACTTGTTAATTTAAATAATGTATTCAAATCTAAAACAATATGAGAGAATTAAGGAGAACTTTGTAAATATCGTAAGTGCCATAAAATGTATATATTGAAAATCTGAATGTAAAATTGTAGGAGAAGATAAATAGAAAATTGTGAATAATTTAATGGTGATAAATCATAGGGTTTTAAAATAAATTGTTATGATGAATAAGGAGAGGGAGAAAATTCTTAGAATTAATGCAATGGTAAGAATCCTCTATTCTTCTATTATTTAGCTGATTAATGGAAGAGTTAGGGACATGCACTAAGGGCAATCGTATAATTTGTTACATATATCTAACTTTGTGACCGATCTTGTTCACATTGGAAGTTTTTGATTTCTATTATATACTTTGTGATAGAGTTGGGGGGTATGCCCTAAGGAAAATTATGTAATTTGTTATATAAATCTAATTTGATAACCAATCTTATTCAAGATAAAAGATGTTTTCATCTTTGTAATGTACTGGTTATAATATATTATAAATAAATTGATTACTCAATTTAAGTATACTTAACTGAAATCCATAAATGATATGTTTTGTGACAATAGTTATAATGTGTGGTAACCATGAGTAATTTATCATAATATAATAAACATATCGTTTTAAATATTTCTAAACTACATGTATCGAAACCAGATATCGATACATCCATTGAGACTATTGTATGTAACGCTTTTCAAATGTTGGGCAGTATATTTCTCATGGCTATCGGGGATACCAAGGGATTACATATTGATAGTTATTGGATAACTATTAATGACTCACTTGATAGTTTTATGTAAGTTAATATTACATAATTCCCTCGATTTGAGAATACTGTTGAGCTTCAATATGGAAAATCAACTTTGATTATAGTTAAATCTGAAAGCCTATGTGGATCGTATATAATACAGTATATGACAAGTACATTTATGATAGTACAGAATAATAATGCGTTAAAAATAAAAAGTAATCACGCCAAAATTTTTATACTGGTTCGACCTCCCGTCCTACGTCCAGTCCCAAAAATCCCCTTCGGAAATTCACTAACCAATTGCCCTCGCTTCGTTCGGAGGAATAGGCTTTTATACAAGAGTATTTCTTTGACAAGTGCATGTTCTAGATAATACTGATTTTGACTACAAGTACAGTTTGTTCCTATAATCTTCTTGAGTAATGTAAACGTGTATGTGCTTGAGAATGTAGAAGATTTTAGATCAAAATGAATACAATTTTGATTGTATACTTTGAAAGCTAAAAGGCAAAAGTAAGAACTGAGATTTAGAGAGAGAGAAAATATGTAACGACCCATAATTTTCGATAATTAAAAATTGTAAATTGAATAAAGTTTTGTGATTTAATGTTGAAAGAAATAAAAATTTATGATGTACTAATGAAATAATAACTAAAATGAAATGTAATAATGTTAATTTAAGTTAATTATTAACAATTTGAATGAAATTCCAATTAATTGAAATGATTTAAAAGTTACACCTGGTTATAAGTGAATATAGGAAAACAAATGTAAATATTGAATTAATTAATGAAATAGAATATAACTGAAATAAAGTGAAATGGTATTAATTTAAGGTAATTAATAACTGCTTTAAATGTAATTCCAATTAATTAAAAGAATTACAGAGTTATAATTGATATAGGTTGTAAATAAATTATAGTAATGTATGCATTAATTGATAACTGGAATTAAGAAGAGACTGATAATATAAAGGATGTATTAATTAATTACATAGTGTGCAATAAATAGAAATTGGATGGAACTTGTATAGTATAAGTTGTGATAACCATCGGTGGTAAATAATAAACCTACAAATGTTATTAAATGTGAAAATAGTGACAATTTTTATTTGTTACCAATTTAATTAATCAATTGCAATTAAATGTAAATAAATGTTACGATAATGTAAGTTAATACGATAACTGAAAATTTTGACTATAATGAAATGTATGTAAATGTTAATTATATTTACATAACAATAATTGATGTAATCAAAAGAATGAAACCAAGATAAAATAATTAATTAGGATTTTAAATTATAATTAACTAGAATTGACCCGTGCTTTGCACATGGGTTGTTTGTATTATTGTATACGTTGATATTTTGTTTGAGTGCATATATGTAAACAAAAAGAAAGGTCGTTTTTGGAATTTCAAACAGAAACCAAGTAAATTGGTTCAACCAATTTTCTTTATTAGTAGTAGAGATGTGTAAAATTGACAAAAATTCAATATAACGGAAATATGGTAACTAATACAAATAAAAGATGGAAATAAGGGAATATTAATGTAATAAAATATAAAACAAATATTAACTATGCTATTAGGGTAATAATTGATTGAATATAAAGATTTAAATCAGATTAAATCAATTTATTGAGATTAAATTTCAATTAATTAGATTTAATTACAGTTAAAATTAAATGTTGTAATAGTGTAAACCAACACTCAATTGTTATATAAACTTGTATTAAGTCACTATAAATGTCTAATTGATTTAAAATTGATGAAATATGTTAACCATCAAATTCGAATGAAAAAGTGATTTAATTAATTAATTATTAATTTATTTAATTAACGTGAAAAATAACCATTTTGGCCACTGTCTCGGATTCAAACGAAACTAGTTTCATCGATCATAACAGTGAACTATTGTAGGGTTTGAAGTTCCGTAACGATCAGAGTTGTCATTTGACCGCACGAGCTCGAAACGCGTAGAAATCAATTTAATTGAAATCAATTTGGAGTAAGCTGATTTTAACATAACTTCTTCATACGATGGAATTAGGACTTGAAACCTGCTCTATTAATTTTAAAATAATCAAAAATATCTATTTGGTATATGGGATGACCCATTTTCGTTACAGAGACAGAACGGGCTTTTCGGGTCGTTTATCGTTCAATCTTCAAAGCGATCTAAACCATTCATTTCTATTTCTGGTCTTCCAATAAATAGCCCGTTATAAACCCTAGATATTTCTTATTCCATTTGTTTATACTTATAATTTCATCTATCCACTTCTCATTCTCAAATAGACAAACAAATTCCCAGATCAATTTCAAATCAAAATTCAATCGAAAAATTAAAACTCCTCAAAATATATTGAATTATATATCGATTTGAAGCTCTCGACGAACGCAAGTCAAATCCACAGTCAGTTTCTCGATCCGAGTTTTTGTGTGCCCAGAATTCGAGGGTTTATTCTCAACCATTCATTGGGTTATCATCGACTTCGACCGACTGTCGATTGAAGGGTACTGGGCTGTGGAGATCGTCACACGCAGCTCATCGGTGTAAGTGGTTCATCAATTCAACGGTCGGATTGAGGGCAACAATTTGATTAGGGTTAGAAAATGGTGGCGACGGTTGGAGCATTTGAAGTCGATCGAGTGGTCGGAGCAGAGGCGCATGGACGATGATTCTTTTGGTGGAGGCGCTTTTAGCTACGACTGGCCGTGGACGAGGCGCGCATGGTCGTTGTGCAAGGCGGCACTTCGAATTGTTCACTGCGATTTTGGGTTGATGCTTAGGGTTCGTATCTGGTTTGCTGATGTGGCAAATGGTAAGGGTATATTCTTTTGTTTTTTTAATCTCAATTGTCGAATGTTTTAATAATAATAACTTTTACATACGAGATTCGATTCATGCGCGGTTTCTTGCATTGTGATCGTATTGAAATTTCGGACATTTTGACGCTTGTTTGGACGAATTCTGAGACCGTTTGAATTTGAGCACTAAACTGGAATTTAGTTTGATTTAAAATCGAAGATGAGTGTTTTAACCCACTCACAATTACTAAATTACCTTATGTTAGTAAAATTTAATTTATGACGTGATTAGAAATTAATTTATTGTTGTTTGGTATGCTAAATTATCATTCTAGGTAAATTTGACTTTATTGCATTTAATTATCGTTTAATTTAACATTGAGTTTTAATTTTTCAATTTAATACCTGTATTGATTATTAGTTATCTATTGATGTTATTGATTTATTTGGATGATGATTATGATGTCTGTTTGATTGTTGATATGGGATGATTGGATGTTTTATTTTATATTGTTATAATATTTCAAGTTCCATATGGGTTGAAATGAAATGTACCCGAATGATCTATAGATTAAGGAAAAATCATTATGGGTTGAAATGATAGACTCGAGTGATTTTATTAAATTCGAGATTGCGGTTTGAAATGATATATAACTACAAAATTTTAAATTGCACATTGAAATGATAAATATCCATATCACTTGACCCTATGGTAGAAAATTATATATGGACACCGGATTGGTCAAATTAAATGATTTTTTAATCTTTAAATTTTGAATTTAGTTAATTGATATTTTGAAATTGAAATTGATTTAATGAATGATTCGAAGGATTTAATTAGATTTTCAAAGTTGAAATGTCAATTATAAACGTATTTATCAGAATTCAGTTATTGACAATGTTAATCAGTTTTAAACTAAATTTAAACTATTCAATTTAATTAACTATTTTATAAATTTAAAACTATTTTCATTTATTTTAATCTATTATAACCTATTTAATCCAATTTAATCTATTTTACCAATATTAAACTAATTTAAATCTATTTAATCTATTTTAAATCTATTTAATAGAATTTATATCTATTTAAACTATTTTACTACTTAAACTATCTCAATCTATTAACTATTTTTAAAACTATAAAAACTATCTATGACTACCTAAATTATTTTTTAAAATTGTGGACTGTGTAAAGTGGAAGTATTTATATTTCAATAATTTAATGATGATGCAACCTAAGTTGGATTTGGAACCAATATCCTTTTGTGAAACGACATATTTGAGTGAATAAGATGAATTTGAAATGAAGAATTAATTAACAGATCTTATCAATAATTTCAAAGTGAATGTGAATTTCAAAAATAATATGACTTTGAGAGTAAATATGATTTTGGAAGCGAATATAGTTTGAAAGTGAATATGATTTCGAAACAGCTATGACTTGAAATTGAATATAATATTTTGATATAAATTGTGGATTGACCTCTTGAAATGTAAAAGAACCATCCGGTGTGAAATAAGCATTTGGTAACAACATCTACTAAAGAAGGTTCTGGTTTTGCAAGAAGTAACAGCATCTAAATCAAGTACGTAGATATCTCTGGTGAATCAATGCTTGTTGTAAAGGAGTTTCACCCCTTTACAAATCATATTAAGGTTGTCGGAACAGAAATGGAGTTATAGGTTGCTCTAGTATCAAGAAGAACACGAATAGGGAGAGACAAGAATGGATTTCTAAACAAAAGGGAAAGTTTCAAAATTCAAAAGAAATCCTAATCAAAGAGGAGAAATTCAAGCTCGAACGAAGGTGATTCTGTAATTAAATTTACTCTATATGCTAAGTTTTGCCTAAACTAGAGCTCCGATACCAACTGTAACGACCTGGTAATTCGAACAATTCGCATCCGCACATGTTAGACTTAAATTGCTCAAAACAACATATTATTAATTTATATTTGGAAAAACCCATATCCCCTTTAACATGTTTTATATAATGCCGTAGCCTATACAGATACCGTAAACTCCGCTTGCAAGTGGGCTATTAGGGAGCACTCAATAGGTGCGACACAAAACAAACTCGTAGAAGGCACGATAGGGCATGTGACAAGGCCCGCGAGGCAATGCCAGGGTAGATATACCGTTTGCGGATCCGGACTAGTGATAACGCATGGCAGCTACTACCCCAATCTCCAGACACACTCCCAAATCAAAGGTGCACCCAAATCAAATCACAAAAGTTATAAAATGTATCGAAGAAGTATGCCCGATCAGAGGAATGACCTCACTTAGCCTGGTGTGGCTCCTGTATCAGCCACATCAAGCTGATTCATGGGAGTCAGGGCTGTACTAATACCTCATATAGAATCGCCACCAAACCATCCTACTTCATTCTGAAATCTCCACTACGTACACAATTGTTAAAGTGATTTTCGGTATTGGCAGAGAGTATGGCAATATCCGATCCCGGTCTCTTTAGCAACCAAACGCTTGTTTCACACCATGGTTATTTCATTTCAAATAGTTCATACTTCATATCAAAATATCATATTCATTTCAGACCATATCAAATTGATATCATTATTCACTTTAAATAATATTCCTTTCCAGAATAGTAACACTTTCAGAATTATAAATCTTTCTAAATCATAACACTTTCAAAATCATAAAACATTTTGAAATCATAACATTTCCAACTTAAACAGTTTAGATACTGAAAATAGTATATATATTAAATATTTATAAATTAAAATAGTGTGTATATATATTAAAATCATTTATATATTAAAATAATTTATATACACTAAAAATGCTTTATATAATAAAATAGTTTTCTCCAATTTCACCAATCGATTTAAATCATCTTAAATTCAAAAAATTCAATTTTAATCGATCCCAGTTCATCAATTTCAATCAGTTGAACTTATCAAAATCCTATTTTAATTCATATCAATTTCAAATCCAGGTTTGAACTATCTCTTCAATTCCAATAAGATTCAAAGTTTAAATATTCAAGCATTGCAATATAAGTTTCATTTAGATTTCAACATTCAACTTTAATTTTATTCAAATTGGAAAATATTCACTTAATCGTTTTAGTAGCAATTAAATAAAATCTTAATTTATAAATTTACATCAATATTAAATATTCAGTCTCATTTTTATTTAAAAAATTGAGAATATTCATTTATTTACTTTTTATCAAATCAAGTTATAAATCAACTCTTTCAAAATCTCAAAATCGAGAAGTTCAAATCAATCCTTATTTAAATTCAATTATTAACCAATTTAAATTTCAAGTCAATATTTATTTATATTCCCAACCTTTATTATTAAAGTTATGAAATAAATCTATTATTAAAATATTAATATATATTTAAATAAATACCTAAACATATTATGTACTAATCAAATTTAATTTTTATTAAATCTAATATTATTATTATTTTTATTTTATATTAAATATTATTTTATATATTTTTAAAATAATAAAAGTATAAGTAGAATCGTAAAAATTATATTTTCAAAACTAACTTATAAATTTGAAATTTTCAAAACATATAATTTTTAAAAATCTAAATTTAAACATATATAAAATAGCATTTTTATATTATATTTAAAAATCAATATTTATTAAAACCATATATTTCCTTTCAAAACTTTGAAAATCATTTTAAAAATATAGACCAACGGTGTCCATATATAATTTTCTATCCTATGGTCAAGTGATACAGATATTTATCATTTCAATCCACAATTTAAATATCTACGGGTATATATCATTTCAACCCACAATCCCAAAATTTAAAATCAATGAAAATCGCTTGGGTTTATCATTTCAACCCATAACGATTTTACCATATTGTACAAAATCGTTCGGGTAGTATCATTTCAACTGTAGGGAATTTTAAACTAACAGGTAACTTGCATAGTTGGAACAAATATGATAATAATATAACAGAGCTACAACATGCATATATTAGCAGTAACAAATAAAATAAAATATACACAACAAGGTATGATGTCAGATCATAGGTGAACAATTTTAGAATATGGCATATCGTATTTAATAATTAAGTAACTAGCAATTCAAATTTAATAGTATATTTCAATTATGGTTTCAAGTGAAATCAAATTTACCAAATATAAGAATGTTAATTGTAAGTGATTGCTCACCTTTCGAGGCTATAGGCGTTTTACAACAAAACAAGCTACGAATTGAACCCTGAATTAGACAACCGACCAATCCAAACGACAAATCTCAAAGCAAATTGAGGTAAACACCGATTTGACGAACAAGGCTGATAGTTTGAATTGATGAAAATGAATCAGAATCATCTTGATATAACTGAAACAATATATATATATATATATATATATATATATATAATTAAAAAAAAAATCTTTCTTAAAGTCAATATTCAATTTAAACCATACATCAGATCAAAATCTTTTATATATTATTTCCAAATCATTATTTCTTTCCCAAAAAATTTCTAATAAATATTTAAACATCTTTAATACACATAAAAGTTATTATAAAATCTACTTTAAAAAGGAATGATGTATATTGAATAACTATTTAAAACATATAATATAAACGTTTAAACTATATATATACACACAGATAAGTAGGTGGAACAAAAAAGAAGCTCTCAGATCTAAACAAATATATGCTATCACCACCTGTTAGTTTATATAAACCAATATAGGCACATATAGAGCCGACCTATATATCTACCATAGACAAGTTTATTTAACATAAAATAATATACAATGGCCTATATATATACATGTAAAACTTATGTAAACTACATATACGAATAGCATCTATATCTCATATATATATATATATATATATATATATATAAACAATGGATTCCTTTTTCATACTCACATAAACTATATATATGCACACCTTTTAAAACATATTATATATTTATAATCCAGGGTATGATAAAAAATATCTGGCAACAGCTTATACATAAAACTTATACAAACGTATACTTCATACGTGCATATATATATATATATATATATATATATATATATATATATATATATATATATTTGTGTGTGTGTGTGTGTGTGAAAACTCAAATTATATAATACGTGCTTTCCAAAAGCAAGAACAAAAATGGAAGAGAACGAGCAATCAAAAGAATAACTAAGGAAACTTACAAAAGCTTCCATATATACTTACTAATATATATATATATATATATGTGTGTGTGTGTGTGTGTGTGTGTGTATTTTAAAACTCTATATATAAAAAAACAAAATATCAATATACATATTATATACAACACACGGCTGAACTGCTGCTGCGCTCTGGGCTACAGATAGAAGGCTGTGGCAAGGCGCAGAGGGGAGTGGTGATAGGCTGCTGTAGTGGCCGAAGCAATGGTGTTTGGATCGGTAGTCGAAAGGGACTTGGCACACAGTGGCTGTTGTAACGACCCGTTAAATTCAATGATATTAAATGAGTCAATTTGACATGTTTTCTAATCTAATTTAAATTGAAATAGAAGTCTTAGGATTTTTAATGGAGTAAATGTAGGGGTTAGCTAGTAACTGTAATTAAAGGTAAATAATTTAAAATGTTTATATGACATAGATTGAAATAACGAAAATTTGTGTTTGTGGTTATAAGTCATAATTAGTTGATTAAAATGGTATTAATGAAATAATAACTGAATTGAATTGCAAATATATAAACATTAGAAAAATTTATTTGGTGGATTAAATTTGTTAAAGTTCATAATTTTTGTAATTTAATTTAGTAGAAACTTTAAATTATAAACGAAGATTGAAATAAACGCTAAATTTAATTATGTAAATGGTGACTTAAGACCTAGTTATAGGAATTGGAATATAATCCAATTTGAATTAAGTAGAAGAAGGATTTGATTAATATGTAAGTTATTGTTCAAGGTATTGAATAAAAATTGGAAATCCAATTATAATTAATGATAATAACGTTAGTATTAGTTAATAAATATATTTCAATGCAGTACCCAAATGAATGGGATAAAATGAATATATATTGAATAGAAATGAAATGTAAGGTAAATGACGATTGTGTAAAATCAGTACAAGTTGGAAATGCATAAACCTTAATAAACATTCCAATTTAATAAATTTATGCAAATGTGGGACTAAGTGATAAGCGTGTAATTATGGGTATGATAACAATTAGTATAAAATTCCTATTTCAGTGGCATGTTGCAATGGGTGATTTAGTTTGGGATTTTATTTAAATTTTGATGAAATTATTTAAGGTTTACAATAACAGAAGTTTAGGAGTAAAGTGAGATAATTGAAAATTTTAATCATTCATATAAGTCATTTGTTTATTAATATGAGTTAGCTAATAAATTTAATTTGGGCAATACCTATATATTGGAAACATATTTGTAAAGTATAATTAATTGAATTTGGTAAATTGGGAATGAATCCAAGATTATAGGAATTGATGTAATACTACGCAATAAAGGGTAACTGCATAAAAATCAATGTTTAGTAATAAATTGTATTTGATAATTAAGTAGGAATGGGTTTGAATTTGACAAAAAGGAAAATTTATTATTTGCTTACCAATCTATTCAATCTATTAAATTTGATCAGATTCATTTGCAATTAAACGAATTTATTTACAAGTTAGTATGTATTTAGCTGATAACTATAAACCAATTAGGACAATCGGATATATATATTACCATTTAAGTTATATAAGATAATGGTTGACTTAATTAAGGGAGTTTATGTAATAATTTCATTTATTTTGTAAGTGGAAATAAAACGTTAAGGATAACAAGTATTCAAAATTTATCATCTATTTAGTATATTAAGTATAATGGATAATCAACTGCAGCAAGTAATAAATAATAAATACGTAACGTTAAATGAAGTAATATTTGAACTATAATATTTAGAAAATATGTAAATATAAGTTCATATGGAATTGGAGATAATTATATATTGGAATATGAATCCAACGATAAATCCATCTATTTGACAAAAAAAAAAAAGTGGGAAGTAAATTTAATTAAATTTTGGAAATTTAATTTATATTTTGGTGAAATTAATGAAATTTGAGGATTTCTAAATTTTAATTCGACAAATTAAATTTTGTTTAAATTAGTATAGGTGATTGAAAATTTTATAATAATAAGAATCATCAATTATCAAAGAGAAATGGGGATTGGATTTAATTGACTAAATTTTAATTTATTAATTAATATAAAAATAGCCTTTTTTGTCACGGACTCGGATTTCGATGAAACCAGTTTCATCGGATCCGTATCGGTGAATTATTATAGGGTTTCAAGTTTCGTATCGATCGGACTTGTCGTTTGATCGTACGGGCGTGAAACGCCTTGAAATCAATTTTAATAAAATCAATTTGAAATCAATTTGGAAATTTTGTTTCAGCATAACTTCTTCATACGATCAAATTTGGATGTGAAACTTTTTCCATCGCGTTCAGAATATTTTAAATTACCTATTTGGATATATAGATTTACGAAATTCGGTTCCGGAGGCATAGCGGGCTTTTTGGGCCATAGTTTGTTCCGCACGTTCATTGTACGGTCTATCTACGCTACCTCTAACCCTCTATATAAACCCAGCTATTCAGCCCTAGCCTCCGCCTGATTACATTTATCTGTGCGTATTTTCTTCAAGCTCCTCTTCTTCTTCAATGGGTGCAAACCCTAGATCCAACCAATTCAAAAACAAAATGAAATTTCAAACTACTCTAAAAATTCTGAAAAAATATATGTTGATGTTTTCGATATGCGTAATCTCCTGGTGTGGTTCGTTTTTCATTTTGAACCATCGTTTGTCCAGAAATTTCAAATCAGTCCAGCCGTTCAAATGGATTACCGATGATCCAACGGCGGATCGTCGACCAATCGACGATCGGTTGGTGCCGTTGTGAAGAGCTCGTCGAGCAGGTCTGGGGGATGTAATCGCTTGGCTCAAGATGGTCTAGATTCGCCAGAAATCGAAGAGAAGGGGGCCGATTTCACTCTCGGCCTGGGGTTGCGTGGAGGCGCCGGGGAGGACCGGTCGTTGGTGGAGGGGGCGGCGTGACGAGGCCGACGTGGTGGCACATGCCGATCGTGGTGGAAGCCATCTTGGATGTGGCGTTTTTGATCAGAGGATGGCGGCTGTGTTTTTTTTTCCAGAACGACGTGGTTAGGGTTTCGGCTGTAGGATCTTCGCGTGCGTGGCCTGTTGTCTCACGTGGCATAGTAAAATTAGGTTTGTTTGGTTATTTTGTTTATTTTTAATTTTGAATTCAATCACCATTTTTCGACATAACTCTCGCATACGATCTCCGTTTCACACGAAATTTCTTTTGTTAGGATCGTAATTAAATTCCGGACTTGATGACGCTGGTTTGGACAAATTTGGAGACCGTCAAATTTTTGGGTTTAAATCGAATTTAAATTCGATTTAAATTCAAAAGGTGAGTGTTTTAACCCACTCACAACTACTAGAAGCTTTTATGTTTGTTAAATTAATTTTAGAAATGAATAGAAATTTATTTATGAGTATTTGGCATGTTTATTTCACTCATATTTGTTGAATTGCATTTATTAAATTTAACTGTTAATTTAATTTATTTATTGCGTATTAATTGATAGTTAGAATTTATTTGTTTGCCTATAAACTGATAGTTGACGGTTATATAGGTTATTACTGACTATAAACTGTTAGATTAATAGTTGTTAAATTTAATATGAATAAAATTCCCAGTTATTACCTGTTATATATTATCAAATATATATTGTTATTGATTGATTGCTTGATGATTGTGATTGGATGATGGGTGATGTTGATGGATGTTTTATTGTATTTCATAAAATTGCAAATTATCATGCATATTTCCTTTCATTCGGGATTGTGGTTTGAAATGATATACAACCGCAAAATTTTATATCTTTTAAATTGACGGATTGAAATGATAAATATCCGTATCACTTGACCATAGGATAGAAAATTATATACAGGCACCGCGGTCTATATATAACTATTTTAATGTGATTTCTATGGTTTGGATGGAATACAGTTTATAATAATCTTGAATTTTATATTGTATAAATATTTTTCTTCCATATATATATACATATGAAGTTGAAATTTTGAAATTAAAAGGTGTATAAAAATCTTTATTAAAAATGGAAGAAAATTAAGAAAATGGAGTTTAATAATTTATATCATATGTTTAAATGTTAAGTTTGGAAATTTTAAGATATGATATTTATAATTGGATTTTTCCCAAAATAAATTGAAATGAATATTCTAGTATAATTTGAATTGGGAAAAATATATATATTTTATTACTAGAAATTGAAGTCTTATTATTTATGGATTTTATATGAATATTCAAGACTAATTAATAGAACAATTGATTTGTTGAAAGAATAAAATCCAACTTTAGTTTGAAATATTGATACTCAAAATGGATATACGTATATATAAATAAATTGAAGTGGTTTTGGAACTTGAGAGAGATAATATAAATTTTGGGTTTAGACTTTAATAAAGAAATGTATTTGTAAAGCCATGAGAACTATTTTCTTTACAAAGTAACATTTAAGTTAAACCATTTAATTCATATACCGTTGAATGTCCAAACCATTCAAGTTTTAGAAGTTATGGTTTTAAATTATGATTTTCAAAATACTATGCTTTGAAAATATTTGATTTTCAGACGTTATGAAGTTAAAGCATTTTGATTTTTGAAAAGAATTATATTTGGGATAAGTGATAAAATATGGTTTTGGGTTTTGAAATGATATCGTATTCATGGTTATGAAATGGAATGTTTATTCTGATTTTTAAAGTATAACCTATTTTTAAATGACCGCGGTGTTATAATAACGATGGGTTGGCAAAGAGACCGGGATCGGATATCTGACATACTCTCTGTCGATACTGAAAACCACTTTGACTAACCGTGTACGCGGTGGAGATTCCAGAATGAAGTAGGTTGGTGGTGGCGTTTCCTGTAAGGTAAATACGTGGACCCGACTCCCGTGAGTTGGCATAAGGTAGCTAAAACAGGAGCTATTCCCAGGCCAATGAGGTCATTCCTCTGATCGGACACTCCTCTTCGATATTATACTATGACTTTGGTTTGATTCAGTGGCCACTTTTATTTTGATTTTGGGGAGTTTGTTCGAGGTGGGCGGTAACTGCGGCTACGCGTTTCCATCAGCCTGGGTCCGCAATTGGTATATCTACCCTGGCATTGCCTAGTTGTGCCGTGTCACCTACCATACCGAGCCTTGTACGAGTTTGGATTTCTCCCGTAGCCCGTGTGGTATCCTCTGGTGGCTTCCCGATCAGGATAGACTATGATATTGGATGGACTACTGGGACTATTACGTGTTAAGGGGAATATTGGGTCACTCCTTAATGCTATTAAAAAGTATGTTTATTTTATAAATAGACACTATTATAATAGCGCAATATACTACATAGTAAATAGTTTAACGGATCCTTAGGAGATGTAAATCCCGAGCATCTCTTGAGTTACTGTACTCATATTTATTTCTGTTAATTTAACTCACGTAAGATCTTTTAGTTCTGACTCGAGTGTTTTTGTCTTTTCAAATTCGCTCGGGTCAGTCCGAGCGTTTCAGGATCGAAGATTTTAGCTTTAGAGGACAAAGAC
Source organism: Allium cepa (assembly GCA_030765085.1). Lineage (NCBI taxonomy): Eukaryota > Viridiplantae > Streptophyta > Magnoliopsida > Asparagales > Amaryllidaceae > Allium > Allium cepa. The sequence continues at coordinate 924,892,883 of CM060931.1, read as the reverse complement.
GAAGAATCCTGTTATATTATTTATAGTATTGCACCACACTCTAAAATTTCCGCTGCATTGATTGTATTGGTATGTGTAACTCTGATATTCATTATAAATATTTTGTAAACAGTTTCATGAACTGTATATTGATTATTATATTTTATCCTTCCGCTGTGAGATTCTATTTTGTTTTATTTCTTCTCTGTTTTTCTTATTTACCCCATAACAATCCGCCCTTGCGTATGCTTTGAATTGGCACGTGTGTCGGTTTTAAAGTGTGCGAAAAGGCGGGATGTTACAGTTGGTATCAGAGCTTTGGTTTAGCGATAAACCTTGGCTTTGTGGGGTTTGACTCTTTGTTAATAGGGTAGTAATACCCTATGGGAGTCGCTGAGAGTATATATATGAGAGAGCGTATTTGTTAGTGTTATAAAAAGATTTTAATATTGTGTTAATCTGTTCCGCTTTGTATTTATAAATTCTGGTTGATGCATGGGACGCTATGACATCAATAGGGATTTCTAAACACTTAATAGGACAGACCGACATAATATTTGTTTTAATATAGGTGAATGAAATAATTTTGCCTATTATATTTTCTATATATAAAAATATTTTTATAAAGATATATATATATATATATATATATATATATATATATATATATTTGGTTGCTATAGATTGGGTGTTAGGAAATAAAAATATTTATAACAATTAAAGCTAAGTTGAAATTATAATAAATCAAATTGGAGATTTTAGAACTTAAGTCCGGCATTTTAAAAATTTGCTTTCAAAGGATTTATGAAATATAATGATTTGGTTTATAAGTATTTTCTTATATAAATATTTAGTATAATTCGGAAGAATTGTTTTAAAGAAGATTTTGGAGAAAATAAATTTTGTACTTTCCTCTCTGTCGCTGGAAAATAATTTCGGTGATGACGGCCGCATCATCGACTTTCATTTTCGAGTCTCGAAGGGGAAAGGCCACTGTAGTAAATTCTACTGCAGATTTGTTTTGAAATTATTTAAAATTTTAATTGTTTAAAGGTAATTAGAGATATAAAAGTTGTAAGAAATTAATTATCTATTATTTTAAAGAAATTTTGGAATTTGACCCGGTATTAGTTCTTGAATTTCCATTTATTAGTTGTAAAAATTTAGGTTAGTGAAATAAAAGAAGTAATCAATGAATTAAAAGAGTTAAGATTAAACTTGCATAAGTTCTTTTGCTTTTTCTTTAACATAAATAACTTACCAAGTATAAAAAGTTGAAATGTAAATTAAGAGTGGAATAGAATATTATGCAAGTAGAATTTTTGGAAATAATGAAGTATTCAATAAATTACTGTTATAAATAAGAATTTAATGGTATTAACTTAAGTGATGATTGGAATTTTACTAAAATTAAAGGTTGTATTATTAAAAGGCGATTTTAACCTTAAGAAAGTAAAAATGAAATTCCTTAATTTATAAAGTTTGATTGTAGGGTTATTAACTTAAGTATGCTTTAATTCCCCCTATTCTAATATAATAGAAAGTAAGTAATATATAAATGACTGTAAACCCTAAGTAATTGATTAATAAAATTCCTTATTTTTAAGAATGAAGGTTAAAGGGTTAATAATTTAAGTGTAATTAAAAAGGGTTACTGTAATCAAATATTATAGAAAGTGGGTAATTAAACTGTTACTACTATTAAATATAATGGAAACTTCCACATTAAATAAATAAATGAGATTAAAGGTAAGTTGAAATTGTAGGTTATAAAACAAATATATATTAATTAAAGGAATGGAGAAGAAACTTGTAAATTTTCACTTACATTCTTAAAACATACATAACTTACCATATAATAAAAGTTGCAATGTTATTAAGAAAATGAAAGGAGAAATCTTACAAGTGAAGCTTGAGGTAATAAAGGTATTCTATTAATTTGCTATTGTTAATGAGAATTAATTGTATAAGCTTAAGATAAATTGGAAATTTTACTATATAAGTAAAGGTAAGTAGTATAAATAGATGATATATACTTTAGTCAATAAATTGGAATACAAATATAATGAATTTTGTGATAAATGGAAAATGAAAATTTGTAAGAAATAAAAAAATCACTCCATAAATGAAAGAAAGAAAATTAAACCATTGAAGCATGAGATAAATGTATAATAAATAAATTTGGGTGTTGGTTTGAATTGTGTTGTTTGATTTATGTTGTTGGGTAAGAAATTTGAAGTGGTTAAATGAATAAGTATCTATCTTTGTTCCATCTAAGACTGTTGAGTAAAGGATGCACTTGATAGTTAGTTTCATTTCATACAAATTTCAAGTTTTGAACCCAAACAACTATTTTTTTGATGGATTAAATGGTTGCTTTGTTTGTGTATGTATGCTGTTTGTAAGGTTGATGGTTGTTGTACTGATTGATTGATTAATGATTGAATCCACTTAAATATTCCACTTTAATATAAATATTTAACCTTTTTAGATTATATAAGTGAAATGCAGGTTATGGAAGCAACTGCTACTGCTTTTGGTTCCATAATAATAAGCTTTAATTGCCCGACAAATAGGTACGTTTTCGGATTTCGTTTTATAGCGCCATTTTATATAGTTTCCCGTGTTGGGATATAATATTTTGATAATATATGTAATATATTTGTATATTTGGATATTATATTTTCTCCAGAGTCTCTCCGTACAAAGGAGACTCTGCCAAAATTTTCTGTAAATTTTGAACTTAGAATTTTGTTGAAAATGATTTCCAAACTTTAATTATTTAAGTATAAAAGGATATAATGATTATAAAACGAGTATATTCCGTTTAAGGAATTTTTTTTTAGTAAATTATTGATTATAAGTTAATATTTGAAATAGATGTACTGTTTTAATTCTTCCTTCTCCCTTCTTTTTCCTTTTCGGGGACGAAAAGTTTTGAGTGGGGGAGAGTGTAACGACCCGTTAAATTCAATGATATTAAATGAGTCAATTTGATATGTTTTCTAATCTAATTTAAATTGAAATAGAAGTCTTAGGATTTTTAATGGAGTAAATGTAGGGGTTAGCTAGTAACTGTAATTAAAGGTAAATAATTTAAAACGTTTATATGACATAGATTGAAATAACGAAAATTTGTGTTTGTGGTTATAAGTCATAATTAGTTGATTAAAATGGTATTAATGAAATAATAACTGAATTGAATTGCAAATATATAAACATTAGAAAAATTTATTTGGTGGATTAAATTTGTTAAAGTTCATAAGTTTTGTAATTTAATTTAGTAGAAACTTTAAATTATAAACGAAGATTGAAATAAACGCTAAATTTAATTATGTAAATGGTGACTTAAGACCTAGTTATAGGAATTGGAATATAATCCAATTTGAATTAAGTAGAAGAAGGATTTGATTAATATGTAAGTTATTGTTCAAGGTATTGAATAAAAATTGGAAATCCAATTATAATTAATGATAATAACGTTAGTATTAGTTAATAAATATATTTCAATGCAGTACCCAAATGAATGGGATAAAATGAATATATATTGAATAGAAATGAAATGTAAGGTAAATGACGATTGTGTAAAATCAGTACAAGTTGGAAATGCATAAACCTTAATAAACATTCCAATTTAATAAATTAATGCAAATGTGGGACTAAGTGATAAGCGTGTAATTATGGGTATGATAACAATTAGTATAAAATTCCTATTTCAGTGGCATGTTGCAATGGGTGATTTAGTTTGGGATTTTATTTAAATTTTGATGAAATTATTTAAGGATTACAATAACAGAAGTTTAGGAGTAAAGTGAGATAATTGAAAATTTTAATCATTCATATAAGTCATTTGTTTATTAATATGAGTTAGCTAATAAATTTAATTTGGGCAATACCTATATATTGGAAACATATTTGTAAAGTATAATTAATTGAATTTGGTAAATTGGGAATGAATCCAAGATTATAGGAATTGATGTAATACTACGCAATAAAGGGTAACTGCATAAAAATCAATGTTTAGTAATAAATTGTATTTGATAATTAAGTAGGAATGGGTTTGAATTTGACAAAAAGGAAAATTTATTATTTGCTTACCCATCTATTCAATCTATTAGATTTGATCAGATCCATTTGCAATTAAACGAATTTATTTACAAGTTAGTATGTATTTAGCTGATAACTATAAACCAATTAGGGCAATCAGATATATATATATATATTACCATTTAAGTTATATAAGATAATGGTTGACTTAATTAAGGGAGTTTATGTAATAATTTTATTTATTTTGTAAGTGGAAATAAAACGTTAAGGATAACAAGTATTCAAAATTTATCATCTATTTAGTATATTAAGTATAATGGATAATCAACTGCAGCAAGTAATAAATAATAAATACGTAACGTTAAATGAAGTAATATTTGAACTATAATATTTAGAAAATATGTAAATATAAGTTCATATGGAATTGGAGATAATTATATATTGGAATATGAATCCAACGATAAATCCATCTATTTGACAAAAAAAAAAGTGGGAAGTAAATTTAATTAAATTTTGGAAATTTAATTTATATTTTGGTGAAATTAATGAAATTTGAGGATTTCTAAATTTTAATTCGACAAATTAAATTTTGTTTAAATTAGTATAGGTGATTGAAAAATTTATAATAATAAGAATCATCAATTATCAAAGAGAAATGGGGATTGGATTTAATTGACTAAATTTTAATTTATTAATTAATATAAAAATAGCCTTTTTTGTCACGGACTCGGATTTCGATGAAACCAGTTTCATCGGATCCGTATCGGTGAATTATTATAGGGTTTCAAGTTTCGTATCGATCGGACTTGTCGTTTGATCGTACGGGCATGAAACGCCTTGAAATCAATTTTAATAAAATCAATTTGAAATCAATTTGGAAATTTTGTTTCAGCATAACTTCTTCATACGATCAAATTTGGATGTGAAACTTTTTCCATCGCGTTCAGAATATTTTAAATTACCTATTTGGATATATAGATTTACGAAATTCGGTTCCGGAGGCATAGCGGGCTTTTTGGGCCATAGTTTGTTCCGCACGTTCATTGTACGGTCTATCTACGCTACCTCTAACCCTCTATATAAACCCAGCTATTCAGCCCTAGCCTCCGCCTGATTACATTTATCTGTGCGTATTTTCTTCAAGCTCCTCTTCTTCTTCAATGGGTGCAAACCCTAGATCCAACCAATTCAAAAACAAAATGAAATTTCAAACTACTCTAAAAATTCTGAAAAAATATATGTTGATGTTTTCGATATGCGTAATCTCCTGGTGTGGTTCGTTTTTCATTTTGAACCATCGTTTGTCCAGAAATTTCAAATCAGTTCCAGCCGTTCAAATGGATTACCGATGATCCAACGGCGGATCGTCGACCAATCGACGATCGGTTGGTGCCGTTGTGAAGAGCTCGTCGAGCAGGTCTGGGGGATGTAATCGCTTGGCTCAAGATGGTCTAGATTCGCCAGAAATCGAAGAGAAGGGGGCCGATTTCACTCTCGGCCTGGGGTTGCGTGGAGGCGCCGGGGAGGACCGGTCGTTGGTGGAGGGGGCGGCGTGACGAGGCCGACGTGGTGGCACATGCCGATCGTGGTGGAAGCCATCTTGGATGTGGCGTTTTTGATCAGAGGATGGCGGCTGTGTTTTTTGTTCAGAACGACGTGGTTAGGGTTTCGGCTGTAGGATCTTCGCGTGCGTGGCCTGTTGTCTCACGTGGCATAGTAAAATTAGGTTTGTTTGGTTATTTTTTTTATTTTTTATTTTGAATTCAATCACCATTTTTCGACATAACTCTCGCATACGATCTCCGTTTCACACGAAATTTCTTTTGTTAGGATCGTAATTAAATTCCGGACTTGATGACGCTGGTTTGGACAAATTTGGAGACCGTCAAATTTTTGGGTTTAAATCGAATTTAAATTCGATTTAAATTCAAAAGGTGAGTGTTTTAACCCACTCACAACTACTAGAAGCTTTTATGTTTGTTAAATTAATTTTAGAAATGAATAGAAATTTATTTATGAGTATTTGGCATGTTTATTTCACTCATATTTGTTGAATTGCATTTATTAAATTTAACTGTTAATTTAATTTATTTATTGCGTATTAATTGATAGTTAGAATTTATTTGTTTGCCTATAAACTGATAGTTGACAGTTATATAGGTTATTACTGACTATAAACTGTTAGATTAATAGTTGTTAAATTTAATCTGAATAAAATTGCCAGTTATTACCTGTTATATATTATCAAATATATATTGTTATTGATTGATTGCTTGATGATTGTGATTGGATGATGGGTGATGTTGATGGATGTTTTATTGTATTTCATAAAATTGCAAATTATCATGCATATTTCCTTTCATTCGGGATTGTGGTTTGAAATGATATACAACCGCAAAATTTTATATCTTTTAAATTGACGGATTGAAATGATAAATATCCGTATCACTTGACCATGGGATAGAAAATTATATACAGGCACCGCGGTCTATATATAACTATTTTAATGTGATTTCTATGGTTTGGATGGAATACAGTTTATAATAATCTTAAATTTTATATTGTATAAATATTTTTCTTCCATATATATATACATATGAAGTTGAAATTTTGAAATTAAAAGGTGTATAAAAATCTTTATTAAAAATGGAAGAAAATTAAGAAAATGGAGTTTAATAATTTATATCATATGTTTAAATGTTAAGTTTGGAAATTTTAAGATATGATATTTATAATTGGATTTTTCCCAAAATAAATTGAAATGAATATTCTAGTATAATTTGAATTGGGAAAAATATATATATTTTATTACTAGAAATTGAAGTCTTATTATTTATGGATTTTATATGAATATTCAAGACTAATTAATAGAACAATTGATTTGTTGAAAGAATAAAATCCAACTTTAGTTTGAAATATTGATACTCAAAATGGATATACGTATATATAAATAAATTGAAGTGGTTTTGGAACTTGAGAGAGATAATATAAATTTTGGGTTTAGACTTTAATAAAGAAATGTATTTGTAAAGCCATGAGAACTATTTTCTTTACAAAGTAACATTTAAGTTAAACCATTTAATTCATATACCGTTGAATGTCCAAACCATTCAAGTTTTAGAAGTTATGGTTTTAAATTATGATTTTCAAAATACTATGCTTTGAAAATATTTGATTTTCAGACGTTATGAAGTTAAAGCATTTTGATTTTTGAAAAGAATTATATTTGGGATAAGTGATAAAATATGGTTTTGGGTTTTGAAATGATATCGTATTCATGGTTATGAAATGGAATGTTTATTCTGATTTTTAAAGTATAACCTATTTTTAAATGACCGCGGTGTTATAATAACGATGGGTTGGCAAAGAGACCGGGATCGGATATCTGACATACTCTCTGTCGATACTGAAAACCACTTTGACTAACCGTGTACGCGGTGGAGATTCCAGAATGAAGTAGGTTGGTGGCGGCGTTTCGTGTAAGGTAAATACGTGGACCCGACTCCCGTGAGTTGGCATAAGGTGGCTAAAACAGGAGCTATTCCCAGGCCAATGAGGTCATTCCTCTGATCGGACACTCCTCTTCGATATTATACTATGACTTTGGTTTGATTCAGTGGCCACTTTTATTTTGATTTTGGGGAGTTTGTTCGAGGTGGGCGGTAACTGCGGCTACGCGTTTCCATCAGCCTGGGTCCGCAATTGGTATATCTACCCTGGCATTGCCTAGTTGTGCCGTGTCACCTACCATACCGAGCCTTGTACGAGTTTGGATTTCTCCCGTAGCCCGTGTGGTATCCTCTGGTGGCTTCCCGATCAGGATAGACTATGATATTGGATGGACTACTGGGACTATTACGTGTTAAGGGGAATATTGGGTCACTCCTTAATGCTATTAAAAAGTATGTTTATTTTATAAATAGACACTATTATAATAGCGCAATATACTACATAGTAAATAGTTTAACGGATCCTTAGGAGATGTAAATCCCGAGCATCTCTTGAGTTACTGTACTCATATTTATTTCTGTTAATTTAACTCACGTAAGATCTTTTAGTTCTGACTCGAGTGTTTTTGTCTTTTCAAATTCGCTCGGGTCAGTCCGAGCGTTTCAGGATCGAAGATTTTAGCTTTAGAGGACAAAGACGAAGAATCCTGTTATATTATTTATAGTATTGCACCACACTCTAAAATTTCCGCTGCATTGATTGTATTGGTATGTGTAACTCTGATATTCATTATAAATATTTTGTAAACAGTTTCATGAACTGTATATTGATTATTATATTTTATCCTTCCGCTGTGAGATTCTATTTTGTTTTATTTCTTCTCTGTTTTTCTTATTTACCCCATAACAATCCGCCCTTGCGTATGCTTTGAATTGGCACGTGTGTCGGTTTTAAAGTGTGCGAAAAGGCGGGATGTTACAGTTGGTATCAGAGCTTTGGTTTAGCGATAAACCTTGGCTTTGTGGGGTTTGACTCTTTGTTAATAGGGTAGTAATACCCTATGGGAGTCGCTGAGAGTATATATATGAGAGAGCGTATTTGTTAATGTTATAAAAAGATTTTAATATTGTGTTAATCTGTTCCGCTTTGTATTTATAAATTCTGGTTGATGCATGGGACGCTATGACATCAATAGGGATTTCTAAACACTTAATAGGACAGACCGACATAATATTTGTTTTAATATAGGTGAATGAAATAATTTTGCCTATTATATTTTCTATATATAAAAATATTTTTATAAAGATATATATATATATATATATATATATATATATATATATATATATATATATATATATTTGGTTGCTATAGATTGGGTGTTAGGAAATAAAAATATTTATAACAATTAAAGCTAAGTTGAAATTATAATAAATCAAATTGGAGATTTTAGAACTTAAGTCCGGGATTTTAAAAATTTGCTTTCAAAGGATTTATGAAATATAATGATTTGGTTTATAAGTATTTTCTTATATAAATATTTAGTATAATTCGGAAGAATTGTTTTAAAGAAGATTTTGGAGAAAATAAATTTTGTACTTTCCTCTCTGTCGCTGGAAAATAATTTCGGTGATGACGGCCGCATCATCGACTTTCATTTTCGAGTCTCGAAGGGGAAAGGCCACTGTAGTAAATTCTACTGCAGATTTGTTTTGAAATTATTTAAAATTTTAATTGTTTAAAGGTAATTAGAGATATAAAAGTTGTAAGAAATTAATTATCTATTATTTTAAAGAAATTTTGGAATTTGACCCGGTATTAGTTCTTGAATTTCCATTTATTAGTTGTAAAAATTTAGGTTAGTGAAATAAAAGAAGTAATCAATGAATTAAAAGAGTTAAGATTAAACTTGCATAAGTTCTTTTGCTTTTTCTTTAACATAAATAACTTACCAAGTATAAAAAGTTGAAATGTAAATTAAGAGTGGAATAGAATATTATGCAAGTAGAATTTTTGGAAATAATGAAGTATTCAATAAATTACTGTTATAAATAAGAATTTAATGGTATTAACTTAAGTGATGATTGGAATTTTACTAAAATTAAAGGTTGTATTATTAAAAGGCGATTTTAACCTTAAGAAAGTAAAAATGAAATTCCTTAATTTATAAAGTTTGATTGTAGGGTTATTAACTTAAGTATGCTTTAATTCCCTCTATTCTAATATAATAGAAAGTAAGTAATATATAAATGACTGTAAACCCTAAGTAATTGATTAATAAAATTCCTTATTTTTAAGAATGAAGGTTAAAGGGTTAATAATTTAAGTGTAATTAAAAAGGGTTACTGTAATCAAATATTATAGAAAGTGGGTAATTAAACTGTTACTACTATTAAATATAATGGAAACTTCCACATTAAATAAATAAATGAGATTAAAGGTAAGTTGAAATTGTAGGTTATAAAACAAATATATATTAATTAAAGGAATGGAGAAGAAACTTGTAAATTTTCACTTACATTCTTAAAACATACATAACTTACCATATAATAAAAGTTGCAATGTTATTAAGAAAATGAAAGGAGAAATCTTACAAGTGAAGCTTGAGGTAATAAAGGTATTCTATTAATTTGCTATTGTTAATGAGAATTAATTGTATAAGCTTAAGATAAATTGGAAATTTTACTATATAAGTAAAGGTAAGTAGTATAAATAGATGATATATACTTTAGTCAATAAATTGGAATACAAATATAATGAATTTTGTGATAAATGGAAAATGAAAATTTGTAAGAAATAAAAAAATCACTCCATAAATGAAAGAAAGAAAATTAAACCATTGAAGCATGAGATAAATGTATAATAAATAAATTTGGGTGTTGGTTTGAATTGTGTTGTTTGATTTATGTTGTTGGGTAAGAAATTTGAAGTGGTTAAATGAATAAGTATCTATCTTTGTTCCATCTAAGACTGTTGAGTAAAGGATGCACTTGATAGTTAGTTTCATTTCATACAAATTTCAAGTTTTGAACCCAAACAACTATTTTTTTGATGGATTAAATGGTTGCTTTGTTTGTGTATGTATGCTGTTTGTAAGGTTGATGGTTGTTGTACTGATTGATTGATTAATGATTGAATCCACTTAAATATTCCACTTTAATATAAATATTTAACCTTTTTAGATTATATAAGTGAAATGCAGGTTATGGAAGCAACTGCTACTGCTTTTGGTTCCATAATAATAAGCTTTAATTGCCCGACAAATAGGTACGTTTTCGGATTTCGTTTTATAGCGCCATTTTATATAGTTTCCCGTGTTGGGATATAATATTTTGATAATATATGTAATATATTTGTATATTTGGACATTATATTTTCTCCAGAGTCTCTCCGTACAAAGGAGACTCTGCCAAAATTTTCCGTATTATAAGATTTTAGCTTTGGAGGACGAAGATGAAGAATCCGTATTATATTATTTATAGTATTGCACCACACTCTAAAATTTCCGCTGCATTGATTGTATTGGTATGTGTAACTCTGATATTCATTATAAATATTTTGTAAACAGTTTCATGAACTGTATATTGATTATTATATTTTATCCTTCCGCTGTGAGATTCTATTTTGTTTTATTTCTTCTCTGTTTTTCTTATTTACCTCATAACAATCCGCCCTTGCGTATGCTTTGAATTGGCACGTGTGTCGGTTTTAAAGTGTGCGAAAGGGCGGGATGTTACAGCTGTTGTGGTGGATGAGAAGTCTAAGATAAGTTAAGGGCAAGAGACGGTGGGTTGACGGGTCAGCTGCACTCGGGTGCAGGGTTAACGCACGTGAACGGCGGAGGCTGGGTCGACTGGTGGAGGGTGGTCGGTCGGAGAAGTTGCACGTGATGTTGAGAGATGGCATGGTGCGCACGTTGGAGTTGGAACGGTGAAGGGTCTGTTCGACGATGGGGTTGTGGCGTGCGAAGGAGCTAGGGTAGGTGGGTCGCGCGTGAAAATTTGCAGGCTTTCACATTTTTTTTGAAGAGGAGAAGGTAGCATGGTGGCTACTCATCTAGAAGCAGATCTGGGCATGATTGAATGGAGACGGGTAGGTCACGAGTGGCATTTGGAAGGTGTGAGCTGGTGGAAAGGAAGAGCAAGTTCGGCATTAAGGAATAGCAAAGGGAAAGGAATGAACATGCTACAACTTTGCATATGTTAATATTTTTTCAAAACATCATTGAAGAACCAGCGAATGAAAGAGGAGATAAAACAAACCTGGAGAATTGTAAATTGAAACCACAAAATATATATTGAAATATAAGAATAGAAAAATTTAGATTGAAATCTTGGAACAGTGAAAGCCATACAATAAATTCCTATGAATAATCACGTGCAAATTCAGGAAGTCATAAAAGCAATGGCTATTTGGAATTCTACCGTTGGACAAATTAAAATGGACATCTTAAACCAAAGGCTCCAAATGCAGACCATTACGGTTAACTATTTCTCATATTTCGCCGTGCTTCGGGCGCCGAATTGCACAAATGAACATATTGCGGACATCAGAACGACGATATGAATAGAATGGTACATAGATATCGACGATATGATCGTCCTATCAAAAGTCGATATTTGCTGCCAAACTGCTTCTAATCCGTTGAAAATACGAGAAATGGGGCTAGAGAATTCCAAATATAGCAAAACGAAATATGACGTCTCACTCAAAAGATGATAAACATTTTGTTTACATAAAAATATTCAGGTTTTGAAAACTTTTTATTTACATCAATTTTAACCGATTTAAATGGAAATTGAAAACTACACAATAAAACCAATTTTCATATTTTTTTAATGAAAATTTACCATTTGATATGTTAAATATACGTATTCCAAATATAAAAATTTTATTGCTAAATTTAATTATTTATTTTCAAGCAAAAATTCAGTTAATTACGTTACAAAACTGTTAAATTTTACAGGTCGTTACACTAAAGGTTGCGATAAATCATTGCTTCCATTTTTTCTGCTCTAGAGTTTCTTCTATTCCGATATAAATTTTTTTGGAGAGGAGACATAAAAGCATCCTTTCAATTTGATAGTTATGGCTTTTTAAAAAAAATCCCGAATGTTGTTTCAGACGTTCGGTAAGGAAGGTCAGACGTCTGATCTGGTATATTTAAAAAATCTAGAGACAGAACTTAGACATCTGGTGTTCTGCATCCAAACGTCTGATTGAAGCATTTTTCTATGTTTTTGAAGTTTTGTGCATCTGTGTTTATATATACTTAAGGAGATTTTACATAACTATTCTACGACCATATATATACATACTAATAACTTAATACTGGTGCTTTGCCTTATGTCTTTAGAATTGACTTCTTATTTGTAGTGAATTATCCCTACACAAAGATATATGAAATATATATACACGATCGTATAGTTGTTGTCATCAAAACTATAGAATGGATGTTCTAAAATTCTCCCCCTTTTGATGATGACAACTACACGAAAAAATGAGTTAATCCCTGTGTTTAAGCATTGATGATCTCCCCCTGCTTTTATGAACTCCCCTGTATATATGAAGCTTATATACAATTTTCTCCCCCTTTGGCATTATCGAAAAGAATAAGAGATTATATATGATCCAAGATATCAGAACCAACAAAATAATAATCCAAGAATAGCCCATAGAACAAAGAACACAACAATAGTTCATAGATCAGTAACCCACAAAACAATAATAGAATAGTAGTCTACGGAACAGTATCCCACATAGGAAATCCCACAAAATAATTACAAAACAAAAGTTTTAAACAGTAGGTAGAGAACAAGACTAAGAAAGGTTACCACCAAGAGCATCTCCACCTTGATGTGGCTCATCTTGCATAGAAGTTTCAGCTTCATGCGTTAGAAGTGAAGATTGAGCTGGTAGTGGTGCTGGAAGATGAGATGAGGATGAACGAGAAGAAGACCGCCTATGAACTTTCCTTATAATCTTTCCCAAAGTTGATACTACCTTCTCGAGAATTTGTTCCATTTTGGTCATTCAGGTAGAACAAGAGTGTTCAAGGCGGCTTACTTTCTTGTTTAAAATCAGTTGATTATGAGATAGGAGATGTTTACTCTGAAGAGACAAATCATGAAATGACTCATTTGGATTAGGTTCGGTACGCGCTTCGAAGATGTGGGAATCAGAATGACACTCTAGTGGTTGTTGAGAAGTTGATTATTGTTGTGGAGGTGGTGGCATCGGTAGTTCGGTTTCTTGCAATAATTTCCATTGTTGAAAAGATATGAAATTTGGTGGCTCATCAAGTTAATGCATAGTTTGAAGAACTTTGTGCCACTATCCTTAATGAATAATTCTTTGAAGCTAGATAAATTTAAGGCCACTCCTTAAGCTTTGACAATACGCACTATATATGCAGGATATAAAATTGTAGGTCGACTTCGATTCCATACCTTTTTGATTTCGTCAAAAATGAACTGAGCCCAATTTATTTGTATGTGACCAAAGATAGCGTACGTGGCTTTATGTTCGGGTTCATAGATTTGTTCATGACTTCCAAGCCTTGGGATGATAGTATTGATGAGCATTCTATTTAGCTTTCTTGCCTGGGGTCGTAGATATTTGGAAGACCATTGTGGCATTTGATCCTCCCAGAGTTGATGAGTGACTTCATCCCGTGGTTTGAATCTATTGTCCGGTAATTCATCAAGAGGACGTCCGAAATAAGAACAATTTAAGATTCATCCAAACATACCCGGAGTAAGTTTAATGATATGGACGTATACACTAGACCAAAGCAAACCATAATCATTTTTCAGGTTCCATACTTCATTACTACACAAATTTTCGAAAAATAGATAGATTGCAAGTTGATCTATGGGTACGTCATTTGCAGAAGAAGCAATTGGACTTGCAATCCCGATAGTTCCCATAATCAAGCATTTGATATAGTGGATACTAAACTAAAGAGTAGAAAGGACCAAGATGGAACATTTTTACCTTCAGATCATCCAATCTATTCGTAGAATTTTGGCTATTGTAAAGCCATTCTTGTATGTGGTTTTCGGTGACTAGTTGAGGCTGGGAAGAAGATTGTTGATCTTGCTTCCGATCTTTCTTCCGACGCTTGGAGACGGTTCTCTTTCCTTTGGGTGCCATTTCCCCCTTTTTTAATTGAGGGAGGGAGTAAAAACAATTTCAGGGTTTTTAGAGGAAAAAAATGGAAGGGTTAGTTTGCAGAGGAAGAGGATGGAATTTGTTTCCGTTCAGAGCTGTAATTCGAGTCTTTAACCAAACGTCTGGATATATGGGTCAGATGTCGGGTTCATTGAGTCTATGATAACCCAAGAGGAAAATCAAACGTCTGGTTTTATATCTCAGACGTCTGGATTTGACAGAATAGTGATAATTTTTGATTTTAGTTAGAGACTTCTGATTGTTATTTTATTATTATATAATTTTTCATTTTTATTAAGAACAAGATATAAATTACAATCTTGAATAGTTTGAAACTCATTATAGGAAGAATATATACACACACGAAATATAGTTATTGATAGAAAAAGAATATTAATTTTTCTCTCACAAATTTGGTTCCCCCTTTGTATCATCTTTTAATGGTCGTAGCAGAGACCAAGAAGGAGGTACTAGACTTAATTGGGCTTCAAATGTTCCTTCTCCCCATAATTTTTATGGAGTTATACGATGAGCACATGGAGGAGTTTCTATCATATGAGGAGATCGTACATGAACACAATCCTTTGTAGGATAGTGTCCACATATCGCAAAGATGCACTTTTCTAAAAAGTTTAGATGAGCTCCTTGATTTCGTTGTGTATAATACATTTCTTTTTGATATTAATGGACTTCATCAATTTTGTCATGAAGAGAAGCATTTTCAAGATTAATACCATATTTGGCCTTTTTTCCTTTCAAAGAATAGCCGGCATGGTACATAGGAGTAGGAGTAGGAACAATGTTTAAGGAAGGAGATGATTTTGGTGTTATTTTGACGGGAGATGTATACAAACTGTCAGACGTAGGTGAGGAGAAATCAATGGTTGAGTAAGTCGAATCATGGTCAGACGACATTATATATATAAAAAATTAGATGTTTTTAGAGTGTGAAAGATTATATGATTAAAAGAAATTTATCGACGAAATATATAATAATATATATATACATATACATGTTTTTAAATTTCTAATTAAGGATAAAAAGTTGTTCGTTAGTTTGACTAAATTTATGGTTAGAACTCTTGTTTTAATTAAAACAATTTGTGGTGTTCAGAAGATTGTCAAAAACGAATGGTGAAGAAATTTTTGTTTGTTAGCTTTTTTGAGTAACCATTTAGGAAGATAATAAAGAATATATAGTTTTGTTTATTAATTCATTATATGAACAAATTCCTAAGTTTCGTCTAAGTTTTACAAATGATTGTTCATTTAATGGTTTAGTGAATATATCGGCAATTTGATTGTCGGTGTTAGCAAATTCTAGGGAGATAATTTCTTTTTCTACATTATCTCTAAGAAAATGGTGTCATATGTCTATATGTTTAGTTCAAGAATGATTAACTGGATTTTTTAATAAATTGATAGCACTAGTATTGTCGCAGTATATCAGAGATTTTTCAATTATTTTACCAAATCTCTAAGTGTTTGCTGCATATAGATTACTAGAGCACAAGCTAAGGCGGTAGAGATAAATTAAGCTTTACACGTCGAGAGTGAAACACAATTTTGATTTTTGCTAAACCATGAAACTAGAGATTGACAGATAAAAATGGCAGGTACCACTTGTGCTTTATTTTGACCGTTTTACAACCTTCGAAGTCTGCATCACTATATAATACAAGTTTGAAAGTCGTACCTTTAGGATAGAATAAGCCGTAATCTTTGGTGTTGGTTAAGTAATGCAAAATTCGTTTGACTGCTCGCTGATGTGATTCCTTAGGTTGAGCTTGAAAACGAGTGCACAAACAGACACTCATCATTATATCGGGTGTTAATTATAGTAAGGAGCCTATCATATTACAATATGATTTTTGATCATAGTCTTTTCCATTTTCGTCTTTTTCTAAATATAAAGTTGTGCTCATAGGAGTTGGTTTACTATTAGTGTTTTCCATTTCGAAACGTTGAAGTAAATCTTTACAATATTTTTCTTGATTATAAAAATTCCATTGTCCAATTATTTTATTTGCAATCCAAGGAAAAAATTTAATTCATCCATGTGTGACATTTCAAACTCATTTTTCATTATTTTAGAAAATTCATCACATAAACTTTCATTAGTTGATTCAAATATGATGTCGCCAACATATATTTGTACAACTAATATATCTTATTTTTATGTTTTATAAATAGTGTAGTGTCTATTTTACCTATTTGAAATCCAGAATTTTGTAGATGAGTTTTTAGTCAATCATACCAGGCATATGGTGGTTGTTTTAACCATATAAAGCCTTTTTGAGTTTAAAAACATGGTTTGGATATTTTTCATGAATAAATAATGGCGGTTGTTCTACAAAAAGTTTTTCTTTCATAAAATCGTCTAAGAAGACACTCTTAACATCCATTTGAAATAATTTAAAGTTGATGACATGTAAAAGCAAGTAGAGTATGAATTGCTTCGAGACGAGCTACAGGAGCAAATGTCTCTTCGTAATCGATTCCTCTTCTTGGTTGTAACATTGAGCCGCTAATCTACTTTCTTACGAATAATATTTCCATTTTCATCTGCTTTGTTTTTGAAAACCCATTTTGTTCCTATTACAGATTGATCGATGGTCTAGGAACGATACATTATTCCGTTTAAATTTATTTATTGCTAAGATCCAAGAATCATCTTTGGACGCTTCTTTATAACTTTTAGGTTCTACATTTGAGATAAAACCAACGTTTGACTCATTTGATTTAATTTATTTCTAGTGACTCGAGAATTCAAGTCTCCAATTATATTATCCAATGGATGATTTTTTAATATTCGTGTGGTTGATCTTCAAACTTTTTCATTATTATCGAAGGATGAATTATTCACATTATTTGTATTTTTAGTTTGGATTTTAGTTAAAATTTCATATTTATCTTCTTTAATAGTTTGTTGGAAATTTTCATCAAAAGACACATGTAAGCTTTCTTCTATAATATTTGTTTGTTTATTATAAATTCTACAAGCTTTACTACGTTCTGAATAACTAATGAAAATTCCTTCATCGGCTTTAAGGTCAAATTTTTCAAGATTATCTTTAGTATTTAAAATAAAACATTTTGATCCAAAAGTTCCGAAATACGAAACTTTTCGTTTCTTTCCATAAAATATTTCATAAATATATTTTTAGTCATAGGTCGAAGTGTGACACGATTAAATACATAACAGGAAGTGGCAATAGCTTCAGCCCAAAAATGTTTGGGTAGGTTACTACTATTTAGTAGTATTCATGCACAATCCTATAAATTTCTGTTTTTCCTTTCAACTACACCATTTTGTTGTGGTGTTCGTGGAACCAAAAAATTAAGACTAACTCCTTTTTTGTTACAAAAATCAATGAAAATTTCATTTTTGAATTCTCCTCCATGATCACTGTGTATATTTTTAATTTTTAAATCCATTAAGTTCGTAATCCATTTTACAAAGATTTTAAACATTCCAAAAGTGTCACTTTTATGTTTTGAAAATAATGTTCAAGTATATCTTGAAAAATCATCTACAATTTAGAACACATATTTGTTATGATTTATTGATCATACTTGGGTTGGTTCAAATAAATCTAAATAAAGTAATTCTAATGGTTGTTTAGTAGAGATATTAATTTTAGATTTGAAAGAACTTATGTTTAACTTTCCCATTTGACAAGCGTCACATAAATTTTTAATCCTATATTTATTTTTAGGAAGACCTCTAACTCGATGATGTTTTGCTAGTCTGTTAATATATTTAAAGTTTATATGACGAAAACGTTTATGCCAAATCCAAGGATCATCATGATTTGCAGCTAGACATAAATCTGAATTATTTTTAATGTTTATATTTAGGATATATATATATATATATTACTATTTCTAAATCCTTTAAAGAGTAAATTTTTTCTTTGATCGAGAATTTTACATTTATCTTTTTCAAATTTTGTTTCAAACCCTTTATGACACAACTAACTTATACTAAGAAGATTATGTTTTAGGTTTTCTACTAATAGAACATTAGAAATAATAGGTGAGTTAGAGATACCGATATTGATGACTTTTCCAATACCAATGACGAACCCTTTTGAATTATCGTCAAAGTTACAGTGCCACCATCAGTGTACTTTATATTTGACAGCATGTGAGCATGTCCCGTCATGTGCTTGGAGCTTCCACTATCTAATATCCCTTTCTCTTTATTTTTGTATTTGGATACCTGAAAAAAATAAAAAAGTTTAAATTGGTACCCTTTTTATTTTTGGGTCTTAAGTATTAGTAGATGAGGGTAGCCATGCCCATGATGGTCTGGTTCTTTTTAAAATATAATTATTATTGTGAATCACTTCTTTTATATAATTATCTATATATTTCTGTTTAATTAGGTTGTTATTTGTTTTAGGAACCTATATTTTAATCATTTCTGAATTTGAGATCAATTTGTCATTTTTGGAAGAAGGTTTTTTTACCTTAGTATAAATCTTACTATACTTTGTAATTTTTGTCTTATTCTCAAACCCTAGTCTATTTCGATTTTTGAATGGCTTGGAAATTTTAATTAAATTCTCCAAGTATTGTTTTCCTTTATTAAATTTTGTAACATTATTAGTAATTTTATCCAGCTTGTTTTTAAGATCATTTATTTTGGATTTTGAAGTTTCTAAATTATCTTTTAAGATAATGTGCTCATTATTAATTTTATTATTTTCTAGTTTAACTTTTCCTAATTCATAAGATAAAGCATAACTTTCAATAGAAAGATTCTAACACTTTTCTTGAGCATTTTCCAATTCTTCTTCTAAAATAGATTTTTCATCTTTTAGTAACCCTATTTCAAGTTCCAATTGATTTATCTTAGCACTATATTCCTTATCTAATTTCTTAGTTTCTCTATATTTGTCATCAAGTTTCATACTTACTTCTAAAATTTCATCATAAGTAAGATCGGGACATACCTTATTAGTGTGTGCCATGAAGCATACATTTGCTTGCTCCGTATCACTTTCACTGTCACTATCAGATGAAGAGGAAGAGTCAGAGTCATCCCATGTGACATGAAATGCCTTTCTCTTTTTCTTAGAATTTTCATACTTATTTTTCTTTTTCTCGTTGTTGAGCTTTGGGCAATCCTTTTTCATGTGTCCGAATTGATCACATTCAAAGCACTTTATCGAAGTTTTTTATGATGAGTTTGATTTTCCACCACTTTGAAATTTCATCTTTTCTTGAATTTATTAAATTTATTGTAGTCCTTTGGCAATGAATACAATTTCATCTTCATCAAATTCAAAATCTTCATTGATTGCTTGAAATGCTATGTTCTTCTTTTCGTGGTTTTTTTCGTTTCAGGCCTGCAGATTAGCTTCATAAGACATTAAATTTCCAATCAACTCTTCAACTTTGAGTTCAGATAGATCATTTGCTTCTTCGATGGCTAATACTTTTCTTTTCCACTCAATTGTTAAAGAGATGAGAATTCAAGATACTAAATCAAAATCAATAAGTTTGACTTCTGGTGCCATAAGATCGTGTTGTATAGTTTGAAATCTAGATTATATGCCAACAATTGACTCATTTTGTTTCATTTTGAAAGATGAGAATTGATTTTGTAAAATTGATATTTTAGTTTATTTGACCTTAGTTGTACCTTCATGTGTTACTTGTAAAGTATGTTATATATCATAAGCAGTGGTACATAACATAACATGTGAAAATTCATCTTTATCAGGAGAGCAAAAAAGTACATTCATAGCTTTAGCATTATTAGAAGCAGCGGTTTTTTGTGCATCTGTCCTTGTGTTAATATTTGTTTCATGTGCTACATACTTAATTTGATTTTTTGACCTTATTTTTAAACCATTTGCTTCCATAAAAATTCTCATACGTGTTGACCAATATGCATAATTAGATCCAGTGAATAGAGGAGGACGTGTAGTGGACTGACCTTCTTGAAAGATACTTGCCATATTAGCAGGTTTCAAATACGTGTTACTGTGATTTGAACTAACCTGGCTCCAATACCCATTGAAAATCTATGTGGATCGTGTGTGTGTATGGAATATGACAAGTACGTGTATGATAGTACAGAATAATAATGCAGGAAAAAACAAAAGGTAATCACACCAGAATTTTTATACTGGTTCAGACCTTCCATCGTACGTTCAGTCCCGAAGCTCCCCTTCGAAAATTCACTAACCAGTTGCCCTTGCTTTGCCCAGAGGGATAGGCTTTTATACAAGAGTATTTCTTTGACAAGTGTGTGTTCTAGGTAATACTTATTTTGACTACAAGTACAGTTTCTTCTTATAATCTCCTTGAGTATTATAAATGTGTATGTGCTTGAGAATATAGAAGGGTTTAGACCAAAATGAATATAATTTTGATTGTATACTTTGAAAGAAAGAAGGAAAAAGTAAGAACCGAGATTTAGAGATAAAGAAGATATGTTTTTTTTAATCTCAATCTTGTTTTATATTTATAGTTTTAAAAGGTTCTGATAAATCATTGTTTCCATTTTTTCTGCTCTAGACTTGCTTCTGTTCAGATACGAAAAGTTTTGGAGAAGAGACATAGAAGCATCCTTTCAATTTTGACAATTATGGCTTTTTTTAAAAAATCTCAAGTCCAGTTTCAGACGTTTGGTATGGAAGGTCAGACGTCTGACCTGGTATATTTTAAAAAATCCAGAGACAAAACTCAGACGTCTGGTGTTCAGCATCCAGACATCCAATTGAAGCATTTTTCTATGTTTTTGAAGTTTTGTGGATATATGTGTATATATTTACATAACTATTCTGTGACCATATACATACATACTAATAACTTAATATTGGTGCTTTGCCTTATGTCTTCAGAATTGTCCTCTTGTTTGTAGTGAATTATCCCTGCACAAAGATATTTGAAATATGTATATGAATGTATAGTTGTTGTCATCGAAACTATAGAATGGAGGTTCGAACAAAATCATGGCAGGACATCCATCGAATGACTATAGTTGGGTTGGGTGGAAGCATTGGAAGTGAAACACTTTTCAAGAGAGAATTCATCTCATCGGTTATATGGGGCTAGCATCATAGGGTCAACTTAAGTCAACTCAAAGTCAAAGTCTTTAGCCAAAGCAGTACGGTTAATAATGATTGTTATTATTGAACCAAGGATTTTGTAATTTGGCTTTCAAAGTTGAATGGGGAAAATGCAGGAGGTTTGACCAAAATCAAATTCCATAAGTCCTAATGTGATATAGTTTTGACGAAAATAATTGGTGTAAATAATTATCACTACTTGGTAACGCCTAAATAAGTAAAACTAGATTTTACCAGTAAAGATATGTAAGAGAATAAGTAAAATTTGATTTTACTAGTAAAGAGCAATAAACTCAGCCAAAATATTACACTACTACTTGCTAAGATGACGTGTGAACATTAATGTTCATGTTGTTTAATATTATTTGTTGGCTGAATTTACACATTTGAGTCATACGGCTGTATCTATGAATTCTTCAAAAAACCAAATGATTTATCTATAAAATATTATAAGTTAATTAAATTAATTTATATTTGAGAAATATCAAATATTATTTAAATTATTTAATGTTTGGGATTTATGTTGAATTATTTGAATGCACATATAAAAGTTATATATGCATGCATCCATATACAATATTTGTCGTTTTTTAAACAAGTTCAAATAAAAGATAATTGCATGAAGAGATTTATGGAAATTTTATGTCTTTTAATCATAATAAATTTCAGCCATACCATATGTGTAACAATCTGGATTTTTCCATCATTTGGTTTTGAATATTTAATCTATTTTAAATGTTGAATTTGAAATGTAAATGGGATTCTAATATGAAGTTTATCAATTAAATAAGTGGAAGTAAACATAAGTTCCAATTATAGCAATTCATTGAATAACTTTAATTGTTGAATTAATAATTGAAAATCATTTAAATAATCGAATTGGGTTGAATACGAATCGAAAAGATTTCTAATGTTGATATAAATTCTATTTGAATTAGAATTGAGTTAATAAGTTTTTAAAACTGAGATTTCAAGTGATTTAAAATTTTGAAATTGTCGGTTTTAATCGATGCGTTAAAATAGCGATCAGGATCCTGGACATAGTCTCGAAATTCGATGAAACCAATTTCATTGTATCCGTAATAGCGCATTATTATCGAATTTCAAATTTCGTAGTATTTGGTTTACCGTTTGATCGTGTGATCTGAAAACGCTTAGAAATAATTTAATTGAATTTCATTTAAATAGTTGATTTAAAAAGCTATCTTCTCCATACAATCAAACTAGACTTCGAGACTCATTTCATTTGATTCGGAATAGGGGTATAACATTAGAAACCCCAGGCAGCATGCCTCAATAGGGATTCAAAATTTCAAGATATGCTAAGCGGAATATTTTAAAAATAAAATTTATAAACTTCAAATCATAGCCGACCCCATACCATCTATCGGTCCACCCTACTTAGTATGTATAGCCGCCCTTACCTTTTTAAAATCACATCATCCCCCTTTTCTCCTTCTTCAGTTCACATAGAGGAAAATAAAATAAAAACGAAATCGAAAGAAAAAAAAGAGAAATTGGGAAATCGAACGTAGGTAGCGAGGCGACCAAGGAAGGAGGTGCAGGTGATCGCGCACGCATGTGGGCGACTGGCTTCAGGTCAATATTGGGTGAAATGGCGCGTGCGTGGATTTTAGAAGGAGATGGGAAAGTGCGACGGTGAGGATGTCGCGTGATGTCAAGGGATACGAGGTGGAGGAAGAAGTCATGAATGGATGAGGTGGTAGATTGAAACATACAGTTATCACCACATCGTGACTTGGTGGCGAGCGCAACAAGGGCTGAAGCGCATGATGGTGGCGTTCCCTGGCTGGAGTGTGGGAAGGCAAAGTGGTGGTTATGATGTCAAATGGCGGTAAGCATACGCGAGGTAGAGGTTGGGAATCTCGGTGGTGATAGGGTGGACTGCGATGGTGGGTGGTGGGAGGCTGGAGCACGCGCGCGAGCACATTGAGGCGAACGATAGTGTAACGACCTGCAAATCCGTTCCCCTTGAGTCAACACTATTCTACATCAATCAACTCAAGTTGAACAGAAATACGAACCATTTGGGTTAAAGAAGAAGAGGTAGAAGAAGAAAATAGAAAACAACATCAGAATCTAACCATCGCAGCGGAATAAAATATAATAAATAATAAATAATCTTTGCTCAAAAATCATATATATCTGTTTATATATTACATCAGAGTACATCAATTACAGTTCAACATCAATAACTTACAACTGGATACACAGCTACTCAACACAACAGAATATATATAAAACAAGTACGAAAGTACGTTTCGTCATCCAACTCATCTCCTGAGCTCCACAACATCATATCCTGTATCCTATAATACTCGGTCTGACCCGAGCATTACAGTTACATAACACCCGAGTCAGTCTGGAATACCAGCGTGTGCAATCACTCTCAAATTGATTATTAAAGTTTCAAAAATCCTTTTGAAAACAAAAGCATCTCATAAGACCACGCCACAAATAAACATGTCGGGTTTTTACCTTACGATAGCTAAAACATTTTTTATTAAAATCCTCTGATATTATAATAGGGTCTATATACAAATACTTATAAAATAGACGAAATTGTTACATTCATTAAATTCCAGCTACTAGCCACAGAGTGGGTAATACAAACAAAACTCGTAAAAGGCTCGTAGGGAGAATGGATTTCCAACTAATGACTAGGAATTGGGGTACCACCTGTCACAGTACCTGGTCTAGATCAACGTATCGAGGATCACTCCCGGCCCCTGCAACACAAGACCGGGACTACCCTTTACTAGATAATCCCGATTGAGATCACCCCGCGGTTGCGATCAGCAACCGCACCACTAAGCCGAAATAAAAAGGGACATCTAAACAGGGATGACCTCACCCTGAATGGGTGCTACCCACCTAGCCTTGCTGCATAACCCCTGATTTTCAGTCATTCCCGGCTGATGAGGCTTGAGGCTAAGCGTTACCTTTTTAGAGCATATCCCTTAGAATGCCCATCGTCCACCTGACGATATTCCGAAAGCATTCATCCATGCAAGTCCGTCCCGTGTTCGAACGGAATCGAAGGCACTATTCCTACTACATCCATTTTGGAAATATCCTCAGGATTAGTAGCGACTAGCCCTTACACTTCACTGCTCCATCTTCGAATCCAAACTCGTATTCCCACGAAAACGTACAAACCGGATCGAAGTGGTTTTCGAGAAATAAATCTCGATCCCGGTCTCTTCGAAACGATCAACACATTTGGCCAATATTGATAGTCGATTATTTAACTATCAATTAATATTCACAAACAACCATCACACAATAAATAATTTACCAAATTATTTATTAATCCTAAAAATATCTTCACAAGATATTATTTTCACTTTCAAACCCTTATGAAAACAATTTCCAACTATTTTCCTTTTTTAGGATAAACTTTCCTAAATATTTTCTATCTCCACTGAAATCACCAAGGACAAACACTTAGCTTTTAGAACAGTTTTAAAAACACTTTATTAGAAAATATGCTTTAAAATATTTAAATTAAAAATTACTTCAAATTTTTATTAAAAATATGTACTTTAGGAATATTTAAAAAAAATGAGGTTACTTTTATAAAATATAAAACTATATTTTCTCTTTAAAAACAAATACCAAGTCACTTTTAAACAATTACTTCCATAATAGATTAAAAGAAAATATTTACTTTAGAATTTAAATATTTAGAAATAATAACTTTTCCCAAACTTGCTTTTTAAAACAACTTTAAAACTTTTAATTTATATTAAAAAATTACTTTGAAACCGTACTTGGTTATTCAGGGAGAATTCCAATTTCAATCATTTAAATCAATTTTCCAAATTGATTTTAAAATTACTCCATTTGAAATAAATTTCTTTGCTTACTCAATTCATTTCAAAATTCGTTTATTATGGACTTTATGTTTATTATTATTATTATTTTCCATTTGATTTTAAATCTATTAACTGAAATATACAAATTTCAGACTTTTCCCCAATTTCTTCTTTATTCTTTTCAAAATTTAAATCTTAAATTTAAAATAAATGCTTTGTTCTTTTAAATAATAACACTAAAGTTTATAATTCATTATCTCCCTATTTATTCAAAATTCCTTTCCACACTCGAAATTTATTTATTAGAACTTTGAAGTCACCTTATTTTTTTCCAATTCATTCAAATTTTCTGTAATTATTTTACTTAAAAATGCATTCTTTATTCTCTTTTCAAAAATCCAATTCTGTATAATTTGATAACCCAGAGTACAGAAATATATTCAAACAACTATAGCATTCGATATTCCAATATAATTCATCACAGAATATCCAAAAAAAGCATACAAAGAATAATAAACAATTTAAAAATATGTTTGAGGAATCCCGCTGGATCCCTCCAACCTGTTTTCCCTGCATCCACGGACGTTAGCACAACATATAATGCCAATTCCACTTCGAGGTGGAATATCACGATATATGGGTTTTAAATATAAAATCATCCGCTATTTAATGCGGAAAACCAACCATTCCAAGATATACTATATACTACTTTATATAACACACCAAATCAAATCAATCAATCAATTGTTTAAATTTGTCTATTTAAATTTAAATTTAAATTCAGCCGAGTGAGATTAACTCACCTTTTATTTTGCAATCCATTTCCATTCCTGCTTATTCTCTTCACGATTTTGACCTTGTATAAACAATTCACAATTTATTACTATTTGAATTTATCAAACAATTAATCACCATTTACATATCTGATTTTAACTTATAATTTGATTAAACTAATTTTCCCTTGAAATCTTTAGTAACTAAAATAAATCAAATAAGTTTATTAAATACGTTAATTTCCTTAAACACACATATATTTTATTTTTATTTTTATAACCTAGTAGTTTTAAAGTGTGAATATGTATAATTGTCTTCCTTTAAAACTACACATGTACTTATAAAAATATCTACATAGATCGTAAATCAAATTTTGTGTAAACTCTTGAACATTTAAAAATTTCTCTTTTCAGAATCATATATGTACATATATTTTCTGTTTAAACCTTATATACTTATATATATATTTATTAAATTCTAAAATAAATTTTTTCCATTAACCTATTTATTAAAAATAGAATTATCATATACCATACTGTAATTAATTTCCTAACCTATCTACATACATACATACATACATACATATATATATATTAAAATAGAAATGGTTTATACTCAAAGTAATGTATTTTTTTCTGTATATAAATTTACTTAAATTAAAAAGCTGCTATTTATCTTACTGTAATAATTTTGTTTTATAATAGCAGTTCGAATAAAAGGAGAAGCCATACCCAAACCCACGCGCAACCTCCCTTCATGGTGTCGCCACCACGATCAGCCTCTTCCTTGCTCGCGAACACACACAATCGCCGAAGCCCTAGGGCTCGAACGCACCGTCCCCTTCCATTCGCCTTGCTTCACTGCCCCTAGAACCCCTCCAATGTCGCGACTTCGATATGCGACGCATGCCTCCTCTAAAACCCAAGCGCTGCGCATGCGACCTCTAGCCAGCGACACTAATTTCGAACCACTCCATCGATTTGAAAGGTAAATAGCACGCTCCCTTTATTTTATTTTGTTTCCGATCGGTTTGGTATCGAGAAGTGGATTTGAGAGGCAGACACTTTTTTTTTGATTTGGGTTTGAACGAACAAATTTCGATGAATAGAAGGAATTCAAGCAGAGGGAGGATGAAATAGATCTGCCTTGTTTGTCTATTCGTATATATTTATACACTTCATTTTGGATTTAAAAGGAAGAAGACATCTATCCATACAATTCTAGGTCTTCATGCTAGGGTGGCTTGCACAGGTATGCTACAGTGTTCTGAAATGGTAAAAAGTTGATGGGAAGGGAATTTTGACTGAAAAGTAGGTTGATTGAAAATATTTTATTTAATTTCCAAACGTCTTGATTTACGTAGCTTAAAATCTAGAACTCCTATCAAGGCGTGCCATCAAGGATTTATAATGTTATACCCCTATTCCGAACGCAATGGAAAAGGTTTCGAGTTCTAATTCGATCGTATGGAGAAGATAGCCTTTTGGACCACACTATTATATTAAATTTCGATATAAATTTTCAGTGCGTTTATCTATCGTACGATCACACGACAACTCCAAACACTAAAAAAATTGAAATTTGATAATAATACAATATTATGGATCTAATGGAACTGGTTTCGTCGAATTCCGAGACTGTGCCTCAGAAGGCTATTTTTAAATGTCAACTTAAACGATATATTTTTAAAACTTAACAAAACATTTTCAAATTCAATTTTAACACCTTCACTATTTTAAGTATTATCAATATAAAATTTACAACCCCTCAAATTATATTTTAACAGGCTTAAAACTCCCGATTCAACATTTTAACCAACTTCAAATTATTTAATTTAATAATTTAGTCATCAAATAAATTGTAATATTTGAATTCAAGTTAAAATTAAACTTTTAAATATTTAAAACAATTTAAATATTTCAATTTCAAATGCTCAAAAATTCCGGGTCGTCACATTCCTCCCCTTAAAAGAATTTTGTCCCCGAAATTACTAGTTAGAAAGAATGATCCAATACCCATTACTATTTTCCCAAAACAAAACAATTTAATTAACTTGCCATAACATATTCTTTTATTAAAGACCCACCATTACTTCAACCAACTTCCCAAAACCTTTCATAGTTTTCAAATAACTTTACTTATTTAACCATTCAAATTTAAATTTAAAACCAAATTTAAATTATCAAAATTTCTCAAAAAATTTACTAGCTCCCTAAATTTTCGAAAAATTTCGCCAGCGTCTTCTTTGAGCGGCTAGCTCCGTACAACTATAAAAGGCCTCTACGAGCTCCCAAATTCCAAAGGAAAATAAAAGGCCAAGTGGCTAGATCCAAAAACTCAATCAAATTTCACAGAAATTTAAACACATACCTTTTTGGTCGGGCGATTCTAATTTATTATCTGAAATCAAAACCAATTTTCCTTTCCCTTTTTCATACCTACATATTCTTCATAACAATAATATCCAATCACAATATTCCAAAAACATTTTATCGACTTTCTTACAAAATGCCAATGTTTATTCATTCAAATTTCAACTTAGAATATATTTGTAATATTCAATTTCCAATTAAGAATTCACCATTCCATTCTTAAATTTAGTATAAGCATTTTATATGATTCTTTATTTATTTTCACTTTACCACTTTAATTTATATCTATTTCTATTCAAATTGATTCTTTCATTTCCATATGAATTCAATTTATCTTTAACTCTGAATATTTGAATTTCATTTTTCATTTATAACTAATTCATGTCATTATTTTAAATTAGTTTCATTCACTAATTTATTTCAATTTTCCAATTTGAAATTGATTTGTCGTTAACAAAATTTTCCAAAATTTTCAAAATTTTTCTAACTCCTAAAATTTCCGGAAAATTTTGGCAGAGTCTCCTTTGTACGGAGGAGCTTTTGCAATTTGACATGAGATATAAATATATATACATCGACCCACCCGGTCGAAAAAAACCAAAAACAGTTCATATTTCCTATTATTATTGCATAGGCGTACCTTATTTAGCATTTTGAAGCAAGCGGCTTATTATTTTATCAATTAGCGCCATCAAATCCAGCCCTAACGACTTCCCTGAACCTGTATTTACTCAATTTAAAAATGTAAGTGCCATATACACGAAGTTTAACAACATTTCACTTATTTTCAATAGCCAAATATATGAATTCTAACAGCAATGCACACTAATCACTTCCCGTAAGCAATTTATACAGTTTTAATACTAATTCAACTATTATCAATTTATTCATCCACCAGTTTTATTCAATTTGAATGGTTTACAACCCACTTGCTTACATTTAATTCATTTTTAATTTTAAACAAACCCATATTATTCCTATTGATTTAAAAACCAATTTTATTTACTTGCAATGATTCATAGAATTTTATTTTCTTCTATCTTCGTCCAACAACCAATTTTTCTCATGCAAATTGGTAATATTCATTCAAGTAAATAACCACTTAAGCCGATGACCATTCTAAATTGATTTCAACTCAATTTATTATTTAATTCTTTCTATTTAATTCATTGATAACCATTTTATTTAGCTCGACACATTCCATTCAAATTTTATTCACGATCCATTCATTTGCGTTTCATTTCTTATCCGCATTCATTTAAAACCATTCTATTAACTTGAAAACATTCTATTTTCTTATTGTCTTTAAGTTATTTCAACTTCTTAACAATTTAAATGGTTTACAATTATTTATTTAAAAATTTCATTCTATTAAATATTGTCTATAACTCACCGAATTTTATTTCGGTTCAATTTTATTTTCACTTGATTCAAATCCAACCCAATATCATTAAACTTAGTTTAAGTTGAATTCAATTCAACTCTCCTCCATCTATTCAGCTTAAGTTAGTTTACTTCAATTTTTTTCAAATTTTTATACTTAAGCTCATTTTCATTTTACAAGTAAAATTTTCTTTTCTATTCAACTTAATTCTATCACAATCAAATCTCATTTTAAATCTACAATTTTATTTGATTAGTTACTATAAAATTTAAAATTTCAGATTCAATTCATTTAATTGATTACAAGGCCATTTCCAATTTATTTCTACCTATTTGGATTTTATTTGCAATTCAAACCATTACTATTTTAATCCAAATTCATTTTTAATTTACCATCAAATTTTATTAACTCACAACTCAATTTCTACTTTACCAATTTAAATTCCATTAACATATTCAATTAACTAATTTTTATTCCAAATTAATTCTTCCCCTGTTTATCATTCCATACTTGATTTTTAATCTCCAAATCTCTTTATTTAATTTTCTTAAGTTTAATTTATTTTATAATTTAAGTTTGGATTTTTGTTTTATTTTCCAATTCATCAGACAATACTTATTTTGGCTTTTTCTATTCCAGGTTTAAAATTTATAACTCGCCACTTATTATTTTACACATTTCCATTCATTCTAGGCTTGAATATATTCTTCTTATATTTTTAACTCAAGCCTTATGCTTATTTATAACCCAAGCATATTTTATTCCAAGGATTTTTTTTAAAATTCTTCTACAAATTATTCTAATTTATTTATTTCAATCCAATTCTTAACCAATTTATTTCTTATCCAACTTATTTCTTATCCAACTTATTTATATTTATTAAAGTAAGAATCTAATTCCATTCAATAACTCAACCGAACTTTTATTCCAATTCAATTTTATTTTAACTCAGATTTATTTAACTTAATTAGATTTCAACTTCATTCGAATACAAATGGATATTATTTTCAACCTATTCAATTAATTTCAATCCAGTTAAATTTTTATTCACCAATCCAAGTTAAGTTCATTTTTAACCTTCACTTTAAATTTAAATTTCCAACACTCAAAGCTTATATTCCTTTCCTGATTCAAAAATCATCTCAATTTATAAGCTAACAACCTATCTCATCAGGATTTTTAAACTTCCGGCTTTTGGTTTCGAATCATTTTTTAAATCTCCAACATCTCAAATCACATTTCTTAAAAATTTAAACCAATCCTGGTTTTATCCCCAACAAATTTCCTTTGAAATTTTCAAAAACAACTAGCTTTTCTGAACAAATCAATTTGGCAGCAATCCGTTACCTAGAAACTCGAAAATGAACATCGATGATGCTGTAGTCATCGTCGAATTTATTTTCCAGCGACTAAAGTGAGTTCAATGCTATATTCCTTCTCAAAATTTTATTTGAAACAATTTCCTTTCAGAAACATTTTCAAATTCAATTTTAACACCTTTACTGTTTTCAGTATTATCAATATAAAATTTACAAGCCCTCAAATTATATTTTAACAGACTTAAAACTCCAGATTCAACATTTTACCCAACTTCAAATTATTCAATTTAATAATTTAATCATCAAATAAATTGTAATATTTGAATTCAAGTTAAAATTAAACTTTTAAATATTTAAGATAATTTGAATATTCCAATTTCAAATGCTCAAAAATTTTGGGTCGTCACAGATAGTGATGGTCGCGGTAGGCTGGTGGCGAGCGTAGGGTTCCAAACGAGCATGATTTGGCAGCGGAGGGTTAGCAACATAATTAGGTAATTGTTAGGTTAATTTTCTTTTGTTAATTTTATAAAGTTAGTTAGTTTAATTAAATCGAAAACTTACAGATCGTATAATTTCAACACAAGAGGTCGAAATCGCAAGAAACAAGCAGCACCAGAATCATATCGGGAAATATCACCCTATAAGGTTGGGTTGGGATTTTTCAGAGTCGGCAGGAATTTTAAATTTAAATCGAACGCTATTCGATTTAACTTAAAATTGGAATGGATTGCAAATTTAAAATTCAAGGCGAGTAAACCTCACCCATTTGGATGATTGATGTTAATTAAAATAATTGAAAATTAATTATTGGATGATTGAGTGAATTTATAAATTATTATGTATTGGGTATTATATTATATATATAGTAGTATACATATTAGCAGTTGGATTTATTTTCCGCCTATTGGAGCGGATGAGGCCCTATGCGGCATGCATAATAGCGGATGATCCTATATTACCGCGATATCCCGCCTCGAAGCAGGAATGGTATATTATTTTATCTTACATCTGTGGATGTAGGGAAGCAAGTTGGAGGAATCCAACTAGATTCCTCAAAATTATATTAATTATTTCATTTATTACGATATATGATGTGATTGATTAATTTGTTAAGGATTGTTGTATGATTTGATTATTGGATGCTATAGTAGTAATGCCTTAATTTTGGTATTTTAAATACCATAAATATTATTTTTGGAATTTGAAGTAATTTAAAGGGTGATTTTGAATGTAAGAATATTTTTGTCGAAATTTGTATTATTTTAAAAGCAATTGATTTGGATAAAAAAATAATTGATTTTAGGTTATACTTAACTATTCGGGAAAAAATATTTTAATAGAGATTTTAAAATAATTTATATAGAGGATTATAAAAAATGGATTTTAAAATGATATTTTTACAAAAAAATATGGAGAAGGAGTTAAAATCAATATGTAGACTTAAAAAATAAATGGAATTTATTAAGAAATGGATTTATAAAATGATATTTTATAAATGGGATTAGTTTATGAACAAGTGAAACTCAAAGGAGTTTATAAATTTATAAAAGATGTTTATAAATAAGGGAAAATAATATCAGTTAATAAATTTAAATATAAATTTACAATGTGAATTTATATCAAGTTATGAAAATCGTTTTTGGGGAAAAAATAGTGGAATCTATTTTTGAATGTGAGAATGATTACAAGATTGAGATGTAGTCGATGTTATATGAATCAAGAGGGATTTATAGATTGAAATTTATAATACTGAATTTCAAAAATAGATTTT
This sequence comes from Allium cepa, assembly GCA_030765085.1. Lineage (NCBI taxonomy): Eukaryota > Viridiplantae > Streptophyta > Magnoliopsida > Asparagales > Amaryllidaceae > Allium > Allium cepa. The sequence continues at coordinate 924,859,684 of CM060931.1, read as the reverse complement.
TGTTAAGAAATGAAAAATTGCTTTAAAATGGGATTTCTATTTATTAAATTATGTGGGTTAAAACTATTATTTAGGTTAAAATATTTTTGAAAAAGTTAGTTATTCAAATATTTAATATTTATTGTAATAAAATTCTAATATTTATAATAAGCTTTGTAAATCAACTGGTTTTATTTAAAAATGATTCGAAAATGAGCTATCAGTGATATTTGAGTTTTTGGACATTTAAATCTATTAAAGTGTTTTCAAAATAAAATACTATTATTTAAAAATGCTTATTATATATGGGGTTTTGGAAGAAATTGGAATTTAATTATTAATTCTCTCGAGGCTTGTAAATGGAGTTTATTTAACGGATAGGATTTTTATAAGAGAAATCTTATAATGAAATTTTGGAACTTAAGGAACTTTCGAAATAGTTAGATAAGTGAACTTCGAAAAATGAGTCTGAATTCGTAAATGAAGTTATAAATTGGTGAATGATATTTTAAATAAGAAAAATCATTTTTTGGAAATGGTAGAAGGGATTTTGGAAATTCCAGGGATTATGAAATGAATTAAAGTGAATTATGACATTTCAAAAGGGTTGTAAATGGTTTATGAAGTTGGAATAAAAGGGAGATTTCCTCGTTTATGATTATACCTATAAATCGATAAGAGATAAATATTTCCTAAGTGTTGAGGCGTGGGTATTTTTGGGAAAATACATTTTTCTAAGTATTGGAATAAATAATTTGGGACTGTTTGGACTATAGGAAGGTTTCAAGGAAATATTTCTAAGTGTTAATACGGTTTGAAAATATCCCGTTAAGGAAATAAGGATTTGAATTGTTTCCAAACGTTGGAATATCGAAAGAAATTTTTGTGTGTGTGTGTGTATATATATATGCAAAGATGTTTGAAATGAATGTTTGAGAAGATTAAATAAATGGGATTAGTGACTACTTATGTGTGTTATTTGATAGTTAAATAACCAATTATCAAATTTGACCAAATTTTTTGATCGTTCCGAAGAGACGGGGATCAGATTTTATTTCCTGAAAACACTTCGATCCGGTTTGTTCATTGCGAATTGTGATATCGTGAAGGTAATGAAGATGGTAATCTTGAAGGAGGTTCCATTTGTTCAGACCCAAAACAACTTGTATAAATGAATGCTATCATTGCATCGTTGCCTGCAAGGCAGTGTTAACATTCAATGTATGAATGCCATTGTAAAGGTAAAGCGTAGCCTCAAGCCTCATCAACCGAGAGTGACTAAACATGGGTGATACAGTAAGGCTAACTGGTTCACGCCCAAGTAGGGTACATTATCACTCTTCTAGATACCCTCGGGTATATTTTACTTTAATTATGGATATGGTTGTGCATGAAAAAGAGAGCGCTCGATTAGGGTGGAAACACCTAAGGTGGTAACATATTTGGTACCATCCAGGTCAGGGTAGGCCGATCCTGTGTTGGCAGGAGATCCACGCGACGTCCTCGGTACATTATTCTAGAGGTGTACTATGACGAGCAGTACCCCAGTAGCCCAGTTATTGTATGGGACCCAATACCCACTACGAGCCTGTACGGTTTTGATTGTATACCAACTATGCTGAAATGTGAAATGCAGGCATTTTAGCTATTTTCTAATTTATTTTCTATAGACACTATTATAATATCGTATGATTTTGATGTAAATTTTTTTGGTTATCGTAAGGTAAAAACCCATCGTTTTTATATGTGACGTGGTTTTACGAGATACCTTTGATTTCAAAAGATTTTGGTAATAGTAATAATTCAAATTGAGTGTGTTTTCTCACGCTGGTTTTCCAGATTGACTCGGCTCTTATTTATTATAATAGTCAGGTCATACCGAGTATTATAGATTCCGTTAGAATGCTATGGAGCTCAAGAGACGAGCTGGCAGAGACTCGGGTGTATTCCACGTACTTGATTTATATTCCGTTGTTAGTGTTAAACTGAATATCTAGTATTTGTAAGGATAAGTTATTATAACTGTCCAGATTGATTCGTTGATAGTTGTACTCTATGATTGTATATGTATTAATAGCTACAGATTCTTTTGTATAAAAATCCAATGTTATATATTATACTTCGTTCCGCTGTGATTGTGAGATTATGTGTTGTGTTTTCGTTTTTCTTCTATCCCTTCTTCTTCTTCACCCTAATTATTCATCCTTTCAGACAATTGGAGTTGGACAAGAGTGGTTTATTGTCAACTAAAAGGGGTATGGAACAACAGATCACTACATTTGGTATCAAAGCTGAAGGTTAAGTGAGAACTTTGGCTTTGGTGGGGATTACTCATTAGAGATAGGGTCAGTAGTACCTTAGAATGAGTTTAAGTGTATTAATAGATATGCACGTGTATTTGTTAGTGAATATTAAATGCTTTATATTTTGTTGGTTGATTTATTGAGTAGCGTATGAACTCTAGTCGGTACAGTCCGTACAACTGTATCGATAGGAGTTTCTAAACACTTGAATGGAGCAATTCGACACGGTATTGTTTTGAAAAGAGGGTAAATGAAATAATTTTACCCAAAGATATATTTTGATAGGAAAGAAATAATTTTATGAAATTATTATAGAATATTGATGTGTTTGAATGTTATTATTATAGTAAAAACAAGATGATAAAAATTTAAATGGTTGTATATAACCAAATAGAATTTGTATAGGAATGATTTGTAGAATTTAAATCCGGATATTTTTGGAAATGTTTTACCAAGACATTTTGAAATAAATGATGGAATTATTATTTTTGGGATAGAAATTGCTTTAGATTGCGTTTAAAATGGATTTTGGAAGTAATAAAGCACTGAACTCACTATAGTCGCTGGAAAATAATCCTGGTGATGACTGCAGCATCATCAGTATTCATTTTTGAGTTTCTAAGTGGCGGATTGTTACCGTAGTAAATTGGTATGAAAACTTTTGGTTGGTAAACAAGTGTTGTTTTGGGAATTCCGAAGGGAATTTATTTTGGAATAAAACCGAATTGATTTTTAAAATTCAAAGGAATGGTTTGTTAAACAAAAAAGGGTTATATATTTATTTTTCATAATGATTTGAAATAAAAAACCGGGTGTTTGAATTCTGAAATTTCTTATCTAAATATTTTAGGAATATCAGGTAATAAGTTTGGACTTATAAGTTAGGAATAATAAAAATAAGGAAGGAAATTTTGAATTTCGATATGAAATTACAAATTTAACTTAAGTAAGTCAAATAGATTGGGTTAATAAGAGAATTGTATGAATTAAAATTTAACTTTAGTTAAGTTATCAAATGGAACTGAATATAGAATTTAAATTATAAACTGACTATATAACTATAAGTTATAAAATTAGTGAATGGAATAAAAATTTAAGTGGAAAAAAATTATAGAATTGTGAATAAATAAGTTTGAATAGCTTACAAAATTTGAGTTAATGAAATAAATATATATGTGTAAACTATAAGTGATGTATAATCTTAAGTTAAAAAATTTAAATATGGATGTACTTGAGTAAGCATCGATGAAATAGGGTTTGACTAAAAATTTAACCTTGCAAAGAAGATTAAATTCAAAATAAGTAAAATGGAATCAACTCAAGCAAACAATTCATATAATTGAGAAAATTAAGTTGTGAAACTTATAAATTTAAAACGTGGAGCAGGAAAACCAAAATAAAAATGGTTTGATATTTTGGTAAAGAATAAAATCCAAACTTGAATTATAAAGTGAATTTGAACTCAATTGAATAAAATGGAGTGATTTTTGATATAAAAATCTAAGCGTGAAGTATAAAATGGAAGTAAACTAATTAGAAAAATAAATAAGTAAATCGAATATTAAAAATGGAATTTGAGTTATAAATGAAAATTCAACTTAATTATAAACGAATAAAGTATATTTTGAAATTTTGTTGAATAAAATAGAAATGGATTGAAATAGTGATGACTTAAGTCGTAAATAAATTCAATTTAAGTGTGAATAAATTGAATATGGCTTTTGGGTATTATTTAAATGAATTTCAGTATGAAGTTAAATTTGAAGTGGAAATGAATATATGCGTTGTGTATAAGGTTATAATAAACCTTAATATTAATTTAATGAAATGGTTCTGAAGTAACATAGTGTAAATTGAGATATACCAAGTAAATGGAAATGCAAATCAATCGAACGTAAATAAATTGAATAACAGTCAATTTAAAATGAAATGGAATTTGATTGCAATAGAAACTTAACTTAAGTAATTTTTGCGAAATTATTCATAAATAAACTAAAATGGATTCGATGTTGTTTACATAAAATGGAGCAAACAAAGTTTAGTGAATAACTTGAATGGGAATCAATGGTAAATAGATAAATTGATTTAGAATCAATATAAATAGTTTATAAGCTGAAGCAGATGTTTTATTAATAAATATCACCAAATAGCATGGAAAATTTTGTCGTTAATGGAAAAGAGAGTAAATAAAATTCCGTGAACCAATGGAAAGTGAATGAATTGATTTTTAATCAATTTGAAATAGATACGAATTTGTTGGGTATAAATGTGAATTGGGTGTAAGTAAATTTGGTTGTAAATCATTCAAATTGAATGAAATGGTATATGAATCGATTGGAAGTAATTAAATTAGTAGCGGAACCTTGTGATTGCTTATAAATACATGTTTAACATGTTTAGTTGTGCAAAGTACGTGTTTAACTATTTAAATAAATGAAAATGTTATTAAATTTCTTGTTTTTTGGCACTTACATGTTTGAATTAAGTAAGTTCAGGTTTAATAAGCAATTGAGCTAGATTTGAGTTGCGAAATTGCATATAAAGTAAGCTCGCTCGCTTAAAATGCTAAATAAAGGTATATTTTCGGATTAAATACCGTGATGAAATAAATTTTGATATATATTATGTTTTTCGACCGTGTGGGTTGATGTATATATTTTTATCACTTTTGTCATATTGCAAAAGGCTCTTCGTACAAAAGAGACTCTGTCAAAAAAATTCAGAAATTTATGGTGTTAGAAATTTTTTGAAGTTTTCTTTAACTAGAAAGTTGATTTTTGAATTAAAATAGAAACAAGGGGTTTTGGATTAGAAATAGAAACTAATGGTTTTGGTAGAAATCAAAAGGATTTAGAAAGTGAAATATCGAGTTTTAACTAAGTGGGTTTCGAGAAATTAATGGTTTTTTTACATTTTTTCCTACTTTAGCAATTTCGGGGACGAAATTCTTTTAAGGGAGAGGAGTGTAACAACCCGGATTTTTCCATCATGTGATTTTGAACATTTTATTTATTTTAAATGTTGAATTTGAAATTTAATATGAAGTTTACTAATCAAATAAGTGAAAGAAAACTTAAGTTCCAATTATATCAATTTATTGAATAACTTTAGTTGTTGAATTAATAATTGAAGATCGTTTAAATAATCGGATTGGGTTGAATATGACTCAAAACAATTTCTAATGTTGAAATAAATTCTATTTGAATTAGATTTGAGTTAATAAGTTTTTAAAACTGGGATTTCAAGTGATTTCGTAAATTTTTAAAATCGACAATTTTAATCGACGCATTAAAGTAGCGATCTGCGGCACAGTCTCTGAATTCGACGAAACCCGTTTCATTGGATCCGTAATAGCATATTATTAACGAATTTCAACTTTCATAATGTTTGGATTTACCGTTAGGTTGTGTGATCTGAATACGCCCAGAAATAATTTAGTTGGATTTAATTTAAATAGTCGATTTAAAAAGCTATCTTATCCATATGATCGAATTAGACTTCGAGACTCATTCTATTGGGTTCGAAATAGGGGTATAACTTTAGGAAAACCTAGAAGCACGCCTCAATAGGGGTTTAGAATTTCAAAATATGCTAACCGTGATATTTTGAAAATAAAATTTATAAACCTCAAATCATAGCCGACCCTACACCATATGTCATGCCACTCTACTTAGTACGTATAACTGCCCTCACCCTTTTAAAATCGGATCAACCCCCTTTTCTCCTTCTTCAATTCACATAGAGGGAAAAATAAAAATGAAATCGAAGAAAAAAAAGAGAAAGGGGAAGTCGAACGTAGGTTGCGAGGCAACCTAGGAAGGAGGCACAAGCATTCGCACGTGTGCGGAAGACTGGCTTTAGGTCGATGTTGGGTGAAATGACACGTGCATGTATTTCAGGAGGAAATGTGAGGGTACGACGATGCGGCTGTCGGATGATGTCAGGGGATGCGAGGTGGCGGAAGAAGTCGTGAATGGATGAGGTGGTTGATTGGGACGTACGGCTGTAGCTGCATCATGACTTATTGGCAAGCGCAACAAGGGCAGTAGGGCGTGGTGGTGACGTTCGCTGGTAGGAGTGTGGGCAGGCGAAGTGGTGGTTGTGATGTCGAATGGCGATGAGCATATGCGAAGCAGAGGTTGGGAAATATCGGTAGTGATAGGGTGGACTGCGATGATGGGTGGTGGGGGACCGGAGCAACGCGCGAGCACAGTGAGGCAAACGATAGTGATGGTTGCGACAAGTTGGTGACGAGCTTAGGTTTCTAAACGAGCATGATTTGGCCGTGGAGGGTTAACAACGTATTTAGGTAATTTTTAGGTTAATTTTTATTTTATTTTTTTATATGTTAATTAGTTTAATTAATTGTAAACTTATAAATCATGTAATTTCCACATACGAGGTCTAAATCGCATGAAACAAGCAGCAGCGGAATCGTATCGAGAAATATCACGCTATAAAATTGGTTTGGAATTTTTCAGAGTCGGCTGAAATTTTAACCTAAATCGAACACTGTTCGATTTGATTTAAAATTGGAATGGATTGCAAATTGAAAAATCAAGGTGAGTAAATCTCACTCACTTAGATAATTGGTGTTTTTTTTTTCAAATAGTTGAAAACTAATTATTGAATGATTGGATGAATTTATAAATTATTATCTATTGAGTGTTATATTATATATATAGTAGTATACGTATTAGTAGTTGGATTTATTTCCGCCTGTTGGAGCGGATGCGGCCCTATGCGGCCCACATAATAGCAGATGACCCTATATTACCTCGATATACCACCACGAAGCGGGATTGGTATACTTTTTGTTATCTAACATCAGTGGATACAGGGAAACAGGTTGGAGGGATACAACTAGATTCCTTAAAATTATATTGATTGTTTCATATATTATGATACATGATGTGATTGAATAATCTGTTAGGGATTGTTGCGTGATTTGATTATTGGATGCTATAGTAGCACTGGCCTTAATTTTGGTACTTTAAATACCATAAATAATATTTTTGGAATTTGAAGTAATTTAAAGGGAATTTTGAATATCAAAATATTTCTATCGAAATTTGGATTATTTTAAAAGAAACTGATTTGGATAAAACAATAATTTTTTTTGAGTTGTACTTAACTATTCAGGAAAAATATATTTTTAATAGTGATTTTAAAATATTTATATAGAGGATTATAGACAATGGATTTTAAAATGATATTTCTGGAAAAAATATAAAAAAGAAGTTAAAATTGATATATAAAATAGACTTGAAAAATAATGGAATTTATTGAGAAATGGATTTATAAAATGAGATTTTACAAATGGGATCAGTTTTATAAACAAGTGAAACTCAAAGGAGTTTATAAAATATAAATGATGTTTATAAATAATGGAAAATTAAATCAGTTGATAAATTGTGACGAACCTGAATTTTTGAACATCTGAATTGAAATATTTAATGGATTTTTAAATATTTGGAAATTATATTAAACTTGAATTTCAATTTTAACTATGGGTTTGACAAATAATTTATTGAATTTAATTTACTCAAGTTGGGTAAAAATTTCAATCTTTAATTTTAAGCCGATTAAAAATATTTTAAAGGCTTAGAAAATTTAAATTGATGATACTGGAGATAGTAGAATTTTGAAAATTGAATTTGAAAGCGATTTGTTCAGTTTTGAAATTATATCATTTAAGTCGATATTTAAAAATAGCCTTCCGGGGCACAGTCTTGGAATTCATCGAAACTAGTTCCATTGGATTCATAATATTGTGTTATTATCGGATTTCAATTTTCGTAGTATTCGGTGTGATCGTTTAGCCGTATGATAAGAAAATGCGCTGAAATTTAAATTTAAAATTCAACGTTTTAACTGGTCCGAAAAGCTATCTTCTTAATACAATCGAATTTGGACTCGGAACCTTTTCCATTGCGTTCGGAATGGGCGTATAACATTATAAAAATCTGTCGATTGGAAATTGAAATTTGGAGTTGCGTTTATTGAAGCAATTTGAATTTGAATTTAAATTAAATAAATAAATAAATAAATAATATAGTCAAAACACCTTGCCTTCATTTGTCATAAGTGCATAGAAGTTAAAGCACGTCGTTTATAAATCAACACGCATTCGTTCCTTAAAAAAAAAAGATAGATGCGAACAAATTAAAAACAACACTCTTGTCTTCCTCAGATTAAAAAGAAAATCTGTCCTCTTCGTTCCTTTATAAAAAAAATCAATTGCCGAAGGTAAAATCAATCGAAAAAAAATGACACACAGAGCTTCAAAATCTCCTCTTTAATTCAAAGAAATCGAAAACCCCTCTTTCCCTTAGTTTTAATTCACAATCGAAAAATTAATGATATAAAAAAAAGAATCGAATTCGCGAGTCAGTTAAATCAAATGAGGCGGGCGCTAGAGAGGAGTGCGACGACATTCAGGCGTGGCATAGACAATCAAAGGGGGTAAGCAATCGAGGTAGCGATTGGGATTAGGGCAAGGGCTTGGCAACATCGCAAGGTTGAAATGGCCGTGTCAAGAATTCGGGTTCGACAAAGGCGGCGACGGCCTGGAACGTGTGCGCGCAGCGGTGATGACAACTTCGACTTCGACAGAGATGTTCGCGCGATCGAGCCAGGGCTTGCGACGGCGTGGTGTCGCACACAGACAAGAGGGTGTCAGAGAGGGTTGCGATTAATTACAGCAAAGGTATTTCTTTGTAATTTATTTATTAAATTTATATATTTATAAGTACAAAATTTACAAGAAGTAGAAAGAAAATAAGTAGAGTAAATTTTGTTTTTGATTTAATATATATATATATATATATATATATATATATAGGTTCACATACATATTCTAATTTAAAAACAGAAAAATATATATGGATATATGTAGCAGTTTTGGATTTTTTATTTGTATATTGTGTACAACGAAATTTTTTATACAGATAGATTTTGGAATTTTATATATATAGGAATTTTAAATACAAGAAGTTTATATAAAAGTAGAGATATAGGGATTTTTAATATTAAGTTTATATAAATTAGATTTTTATCTATATGGATTATTTTATAAGTACATATATATATATATATATATATATATAGAGTTTCAAAATAAAAAGTATACGAGTATTTATTAAAGTGGAAATTTAATTTTAAATTTAATTTTTAGTTAAATAAATTTATTAAGAAAAATTAGTTTAAAAACTAAATTATTAATTGAATTAAAATTATTAAATGGAATGTAATTGTTCGATTTCTTCGAATATTAATGAATTGTATCAATGTTTATACAAGGTCAAAATCGTGGAAAAACAAATCGAATTGGAAATGGAATGCAAAATAAAGGAGCAAAGGTGAAATCTTCTCACTCAATTTGAATTCCTAGTTTAATTTTAAATAGTTAAATTTAAAATTTTTGATTGTGTGCTTGGATGATAAATTATGATCAGCTGTATTGGATTAGACCCTATGTGCCGCATAATAGCGGAGGATATTATTTAAACCCAAATACCACGATATTCCACCTTGAAGTGGAATTGGTATTACATATATATATATTTGGAATGATTGATTTCCCGCATTATATAGCAGATGAGACCATATGCACCCATAATAGCGGATGATATTATATTGATCACGTATACCGCGATATTCCACCTCGAAGTGGAATTGGTATTTAATTGTTGTGCTAACGTCTGTGGATGCAGGGAAACAGGATGGAGGGATCCAACTGGATTCCTCAAATAATTGAACTTGTTTCAATATTGTGTGTTGATTATTTATAATCTATGTATGATTATATTTGTGATTGAAATCGTTAAAGGCTATAGTTTAGCCGAATATATTTTTGGTATCGTAGGATACCAGAAATAAATGAAATTTGATTTTTGAAATTTACGTATAAAGTTTATAGTAAAATTAATGTTTTTGGAATTGGATAAATTTAAAAGTATAAAAGATTAATTTTGTAATCTTATCGAATTAATTCCAAAAATATGGTAAAGAATTTTAATAAATGGATTTCATGTAATACTATTCAAAAGTTGAAGAATTTATTTTAAAATACGGATTTTAAATAGTTTGGAAGAGATAAAGGAATTAATTTTAAAAATAAATTTAGAAATTGATTTGGTGTTCAAAAAAATAATAACAAATCTTTGGGAAATCAATATGAAAATTGATTTGGTGTTTGAATGAAAATCGATTTGGTGTTTAAAATAAATTTTAGAAATCAATTTGGAATTTGATTTGGTGTTTAAAACAAAATTTAAAATCAATTTGAAAATTGATTTGATGTTTGGAAATGATTTTTGAAATCAGATTGAAAATCGTATATCAGTAGATATTTGAAAATTTTAAATTCACAATCGTATATCAGTAGATATTTGAGGGTATGTCATTTCCATCTGGAAAAGGGTTGTATCATGGTATGTAGCCTAGATATTTAACCTATGTGATTGCTGCAAATTTGTTATACTTTATGGTTTGTTGCTTTGTGGCTGAGGGTCCTCGTATAAAGGTCGCAAATGACCGGGAGATGACATACTCGTGTAGTAGTTACCTAGTTATAGAGGTAACCTGACTTTGTGTTGGTAGAGATCCGGTTAGGTTCTCGTGGCGTCCCTCCAGAGGCATACCATGTGGCAATAGGAAGTTCATTAGCCTGACCATTTGTTGAAAATTCAATCATTAACACGCGCCCTTTACGATTGCAGTTGTATATACCTACCGTTCTTAAATGGTGGTTATAGCAGGCATAATATAATGGTACCTCTGCTGGATAAGATCAATATTATACTTTTGAAAGGTTTTCTGCACTATGCACTAATAATAATATTATCAAAAGGATTTTGCGTATTAAGCATGTTTGACTATCATAAGGAGAAATCTCCTCTAATTGTGCACTTGCATTGTATGTGTGTGTGGGGAGGCCTTATGGTAGTTTCATTTTCCAAAAGCATAGTGGATTTCTTTTCCTTTTCTTTGTGAAAATAACTATTTTTAAGATCTCATACCAATCGCATGACTGACCTGGAGTTTATTGTTCCCTTTCTAAACTTTGGGTGCCCACAATTTTCCACTCGGGCAGTCTAGAGTCAGGTTATCAGTTATTCTGGAGCGAACTCAGAAAAGATGCTGTGGAGGCATGGAGTTCAAGCTGGATGGCAAAGCGTATCACTTATACTATATAGTGTCTGCTGCGTATGGTTGGTGCAAAGTAAAATTTTCATGTGGTCAAGTTATAAATACCAATGTTGTATCATGTTGTTGTAAACTCGGATGATGTATGTATATACTGATATATTTCTTTATTTTAAAGATTATTCATTTATCTATTATATGTTGTTCCGCTGAGAAATGTGAGATTCTGTTATGTGTCTGTTTCTTCTTCTATCTTCTTCTTCTTAAACCGTAACGGTTCGATTTTCCGGCATTCGATTGCTCGGCATTGGATACAGTGGAAGTATTGATGTCGACTTTCGGAAGTCAAAAAATTGGGTCGTTATATATGGTATCAGAGCAATTGGTTAAGCGATAACCTTGGCTTTGGTGGGAAATTCTCATTAGAGATAAAGTCAGTAGTACTCTAGAATGAGTTCGAGGGTATTAATAGGTACGAGCGCGTATTTGTTAGCGAATATAAAAAATTTTATATTGTGTTGACCTATCGATTGATTGTTTTTATAGATTCTGGTCGGTGCAGTTTGGCCAACTGTATCGATAGGGGTTTCTAAACTCTTAAACAAGATAAACTGACATAGTATTGTTTTAAAATCGGGTAAATGAAATAATTTTACCCAAACTATTTTGCATAAAAAAAGAAATCATTTTCGTAAATTATTATAGTATATGTTTGCTTGATTGTTAGAAAGTGATAATATTAAATTATTATCATTGATTGTTGAATAAGAAATTGAAATCATAACTTAAAGTTAAGAAATAAATTCATATACAAATGGGACTTGTAAATATAAATTTATAAATGTGATTTATAATTTGAAATAGAAATTCCATAGAAATAGTTGAAAATGTTTTTGGAAAGGATTTGAAATTTGGAAAATTTAGAAATTAAATTCCTTTGAGTTGAAAATGATTTTTCAAGGTTTGGAAATGTTTTTGAAGGGATGAAAGCACTAAACTCTTTTCGGTTGTTGGAAAATAATTTCGGTGATGACTACAGCATCATCGTGTTCATTTTCGAGTTTCTAGGAGAGGAATTGCTGCCGAATTTTTTAAGTGAAAGTTGTTTGCAAAACTGGGTATGATTTTGGGAATTCAAAAGATAATTGAATTGATTTCAAAAATGATTTTGAAATGTTGGAAAGACTATGGAATCTGATAAAAATAGTTATGGAATAAAATTTATTAAGATGGAAAATAAAATTATGAATGAATAAATTTACAATTGCAGTTAAATGAAAGTCAAATTGAATGTTGAAATTCATTTCGAATTTGTAAGTAAATAGAACTGGAATTGGAATTGAATTTGATTTGTGATAAACAGAGCGAAGTATTGAAATGAAATTAGTAAGCGAAACTAATTGAAGAAATGACAAATTAAAATTTGGTTTGAAATAAATTGAATTCAATAACTATCAATGAAAGGTAAATTGAATTATATGAAATTGGAATTCAACTTGAATAAAAGTATAGACAGACCAAAATGGTGAATTGAAATAATATAGGAAGTATGTAAAATACTTGTATCGAACTTAAGAAACGAATGATGTAATTCTTAAGTAAATTTGATATTGAAAATATACAAAGTTAATAATTGAGTGAAGAATAAACTGGAAGTTGTGAAACGGTAATTGTGAATAAGTGAATGGAAATCAATGTGAATAAAAGAAAAAGTAAATTGATATAGCCAATAATCAATTGAAATGAATACGTAGGATGTATGTATATTATTTTCGCATAGCGAATTGATCCAGAAATTCGAGCACAGAATTTCGAGATAATTATACCGATCCGAGTTAGGATTTTTCACTTGATTTTCGATGACGAACCTGGATATGGATTTTTGTTTGATTCAAGAAATTCTCTATCATAGTTTACGGTTGTGCAAGGAGAATGACGGTTTCTGATCAAGAAACCAGATCTGAGTCCGCACTAGGAAGTCGGATAGACGATACTAGTTCGAAAATGAAATTGTGTGATCGAGTGAGCGATCGGATTCGGTATTGCGTACGAATAATATAAGTACATCGTGCAGATTGAATGAAATAAATATTCAAACTTTTGTAAAGGAATGTGCAAAATGATAAGCAGGATATACAGGTGTGTTAAAAGGTAAAGGGAATTGGATTTTGATTTCGAAGTTAAATTTGAATTGCTCGAAAAAGGTATGTATTTAAATTTCTATATGAAATTTGATGACTTTCTTGTCTAGTCGCTTGATGTTTTGTTTTCTTTTTGACATTTGGGGGCCCGTTGTGGCATTTTATAGTCGTACCGAGCTAGCCGTGCAAAGAAGACAATGGCGAATTTTTTTGAAAATTTAAGGAGTTAGAAAAATTTTGAGAAAATTTTGAAAGTTTAAATTTGAATTTAAATTTAAATTCGAATTAGTTAAGGAAAACAACGTTGTTTGAAATTTATGGAAGGTTTTGAAAAGTTAGTTGAAATGATAATGGGGCTCTAATAAAAAGATTTGTTTGGGGCAAGCTGATAAAACTATTTGGTTTTGGGAAAGTGATAAACGGTTGAGGATCATTCTTCTTGACTAGTAATTTCGGGACGAAACTCTTTTAAGGGGGAAGAATGTGATGACCCTAAATTTTTGAACATCTGAATTGAAATATTTAATTGATTTTTAAATATTTGAAAGTTATTTTAAACTTGAATTTCAATTTTAACTATGGATTTGACAATTAAATTATTGAATTTAATTTATTGAAGTTGGGTAAAAATTTGAATCTTCAATTTTAAGCTGATTAAAAATATTTTAAAGGCTTAGAAAATTTATATTGATGATACTGGAGATAGTAGAATTTTGAAAATTGAATTTGAAAGCGATTTGTTCAGTTTTCAAATTTATCGTTTAAATCGATATTTAAAAATAGCCTTCCGGGGCACAGTCTCGGAATTTGACCATACCAGTTCCATTCGATCCGTAATATTATATTATTATCAGATTTAAATTTTTGTAGCATTCGGACTGATCATTTGGCCTTACGATAAGCAAACGAGCTGAAATTTAAATTGAAAATTCAATGTTTTAACTGGTCCGAAAAGCTGTCTTCTCCATACGATCGAATTTGGACTCGGAACCTTTTCAATTATGTTCATAATGGGCACATAACATTATAAAAGCCTAGTGGCATGCCTCGATTGAAAATCGAAATTTGGAGCTGCGTTTGTTGAAGCGATTTGAATTTGAATTTAAATTTAAAAAAAAGAATATAGTCAAAACACCTTGCCTCCATTTGTCACGAGTGCATAGAAGTTAAAGCACGTGTCGTTTATAAATCAACACGCGTTTATTCCTTAGAAAAAAAATAATAAAAAGAAAGATGGATGCGAACAAATTAAAAACAAAACTCTCATCTTCCTCAGATTAAAAGAAAATTTGTCTTCTTCGTTCCTTCATAAAAAAAAATCAATGGCCGACGATAAAATCAATTGAAAAAAAATGACATACAAAGCTTCAAAATCTCCTCTTCAATTCAAATAAATCGAAAACCCCTCTTTCCCTCAGTTTTAATTTGCAATCAAAAAATTAATGATCTAAAAAGAAAAAAAAAGAATCGAATTCGTGAGTCAGTTAAATCAAATGAGGCGAGCGCTAGAGAGGAGTGCAGAAGCGTTCAGGAACGATGTAGGCAATCAAAGGGGGCAAGCAATCGAGGTAGCGATTGGGATTAGGGCATGGGCTTGGCAGCATCGCAAGGTTGGAATGGCCGCGTCAAGAATCTGGGTTTGGCAAAGGCGGCGACGGCCTGGAACGCGTGCGCGCAGTGGTGATAACAACTTCGACTTCGACAGAGATGTTTGCGCGATCGAGCTAGGGCGCACGACGGCGTGGTGTCGAATGCAGACGAGGGGGTGTCAGAGAGGTTGCGATTAATTACAGCAATGGTATTTCTTTGTAATTTATTTATTAAATTTATATATTTATAAGTATACAATTTACAGGAAGCAGAATGAAAATAAGTACAGTAAGTTCTGTTTTTGATTTAATAAAAATATATAGGTTCACATACATATTCTAATTTAAAAACAGAAAAATATATATGGATATATGTAGCAGTTTTGGATTTTTTATTTGTATAATGTGTACAGCAAATTTTTTTGTACAGATAGATTTTGGAATTTTATATATATAGGAATTTAAAATACGAGAAGTTTATATAAAAATAGAGATATAGGGTTTTTTTAATATTGAGTTTATATAAATTAGATTTTTATCTATTTGGATTATTTTATAAGTATGTATATATACATATACATATATATATATATATATATATATATATGTATAGTTTCAAAATAAAAAGTATATGAGTATTTATTAAAGAGGAAATTTAGTTTAAAAATTAAATTATTTGTTCAATTAAAATTATGAAATGGAATTTAATTATTCGATTTCTTCGAATATTAATGAATTGTATAAATGTTTATACAAGGTCAAAATCGTGGAAAAACAAGTCGAATTGGAAATGAATTGCAAAATAAAGGAGCAAAGGTGAGATCTTTTCACTCAATTTGAATTCCCTGTTTAATTTTAAATAGTTAAATTTAAAATTGTTGATTGTGTGCTTGGATGATAAATTATTATCAGTTGTAATGGATTAGACCCTATGCGCCGCATAATAGCGGAGGATATTATTTAAACCGATATACCGCGATATTCCACCTCGAAGTGGAATTGGTATTACATATGAATTTGGAGTGATTGATTTCCCGCGTTATATAGCGGATGGACCCTATGTGCCGCATAATAACGGATGATATTATATTGATCCCATATACCGCGATATTCCACCTCGAAGTGAATTGGTATTTAATTATTGTGCTAACGTCTGTGGATGCAGGAAACAAGTTTGGAGGGATCCAACTGAATTTCTTAAATAATTGAATTTGTTTCAATATTGTGTGTTGATTATTTATAATCTGTGTGTGATTATATTTGTGATTGAAATCGTCGAAGGCTATAGTTTAGCCGAATATATTTTTGGTATCGTAGGATACCAGAAATAAATAAAATTTGATTTGTGAAATTTAAGTAGAAAATTTATAGTAAAATTAATTTTTTGGGAATTGGACAAATTTAAAGAAGGAATTTAAAAGAATAAAAGATTAATTCTTGTAATCTTATCGAATTAATTCCAAAAATACGAGAAAGGATTTTAATAAACTGATTTTAAGTAAAATTATTCAAAAGTTGAAGAATTTATTTTAAAATATGGATTTTAAATAGTTTGGAAGAGATAAAGGAATTTATTTTAGAAATAAATTCGAAAATTGATTTGGTGTTTAAAAAATAATAATAAATCTTTGGGAATCAATATGAAAATTGATTTGGTGTTTGAATGAAAATCGATTTGGTGTTTGAAATAATTTAGAAATCAATTTAGAATTTGATTTGGTGTTTAAAATAAAATTTGAAATCAATTTGGAAATTGATTTGTTGTTTGGAAATGATTTTTGAAATCGATTTGAAAATCGTATATCAGTAGAATTTGGAAAATTTAAATTCACAGTGGGAATTTAAAAAGGAAAGAAAAATTTGATTTAAAAATAAATATTGATTTATTTTTAAAATGTGGAAAGAAATTCGTGGATTTGGAATATAAATTGAGACAAATCAAAAAGAATTTATTTATTGATTTAAATGGTCCATTTTGAAACGAAATGTGTATTTTCCCTGGAAAGCCGAGTATGTTTAAAGTAGCATTCAAAATTAAAAGTTTTAAAGTTGGTTTTAAAAAAAAATATGTTTGCGGAGAAATTATTTTCTTCAGTTGTTTTAAAATCTTTAAAGTAAAGATTTATTTAATTAATTTTAGATGTTATTATTTAAAGATTTAGATTGGTATTTGATTTAGAAAATGGATGTTTTAATAATTGCACTTTATCTAATAATTTTATTTTTAAATTAGTTTGGACTTGAATTTTATATGAGATATTAGTATAATATTTTAAATAAAGTGTTTTAAAATAATTTTTAGTCTGAATGTTTCCAAGTATATTTTGGATAAGTATTTTTAAATTATTTTCAAAGTATTTGAACTTGGCAAATTTTCAGTGGAATTAAATAAATATTTGAAATTTTATTCCAAGTGTGAAAAGTGATTTTAAATTTGTTTTCAAAAGATTGAAAGGTGAAAAGTGATTTGAAATTTGTTTTCAAATGGTTGAAGTGTTAAAATTATATCTTGCGAAGATATTTTGAAAGTAATAATACGGGGAAAATTATTTGAAATCCAGTGATTGTTATGAATGTTGATTGATAGTTAAATAACCGACTATCAATATTGACCTTTAAATGACATTTGAATTTCCATGCAATCGGGGGTCGGATTCCAAACGGATATTCGAAAACCACATCGAATCTTTGTGATGGATCTTTTGTTTAAAAGATCAAAATGGAAATTTGTTGTGAATTATTTGAATCTGAATGAACATTTATTTTTAAAATAAGCACTCGTTATTTGGATTAGCCGGGAGAGGAATTTGTGTCATAAAACCCATTTCGAATAATGATACGGCGAAATGGGATTGCATTTGAAGATGGTGTTAAAGACCGGGCATTTTCGAAAGCGAAAGGATTACCTGTCGAATGTCTCTGCACCTGGTTGCTCCGGTATAGAGATTTTATCACCCTTTGTGATGGGGATTCCGAACGTGATTAGTGAATATCCGGATTTGCAAGGGATTGTTTGAAGTGCCTTCGGTTCCGTTCGATCCGGGCCTTGTGTTGGCAGATATCCGATTAGGTTCTCGGGGCGTCCCTCCAGAGGCGTATCCATGTGGCAATAGGAAGTTCCTTAGTCTGACCATTTGTTGGAAATCCAATCATTACCGCGCCCTTTACGATTGCAGGTGTATAACCTGCCATTCTTAAATGGTAGCTATAGCAGGCATAATATAATGGTACCTATGCTGGTTAAGATTAATATTATACTTTCTAAAGGTTTTCTGCACTATGCACTAATAATAATATTATTAAAAAGGATTTTGCATATCAAGCATGTTTGACTATCATAAGGTGAAATCTCCTCCAATTGTGCTATTGCATTGTGTGTGTGCGGGGAGGCGTTATGGTAGTTTTATTTTCTAAAAGCATAGCGGATTTCTTTTCCTTTTCTTTGTGAAAATAACTGTTTTTAAGATATCACACCAATCCCATGACTGACATAGAGTTTACTGTTGCCATTCTAAACTCTTGGTGCCCATAATTTTCCATACGGGCAGTCTAGAGTCAGGTTATCAGTTATTCTGGAGCGAAGTCAGAAAAGATGCTGTGGAGATCTGGAGTTCAAGCTGGATGGCGAATCGTATCACTTATACTATATAGTGTCCGCTGCGTATGGTTGGTGCAAAGTAAAATTTTCATGTGGTCAAGTTATAAATGCCAGTGTTGTATCGTGTTGTTGTAAACTCTGATGATGTATGTATAAACTAATATAGTTCTTTATTTAAAGATTATTCATTTATCTATTATATGTTGTTCCACTGCGAAATGTGAGATTCTTTTGTTGTTTCTATTTCTTCTTCTATCTTCTTCTTCTTCTCAAACCCTAACTGTTCGGTTTTCCAGCATTCGATTGCTCGGCATTGGATACAGTGGTCGTATTAATGTCATCTTTCGGAAGTCAAAAAATTGGGTCATTATATAAATTGTAAGTATAAATTTACAATGTGAATTTACACCGAGTTATGGAAATTGTTTTTGGAAAAAAAATAGTGAAATCTATTTTTGAATGTGAGAATGATTACGAAATTGAGAGGTAGTCGATGTGATATGAATCAAGAGGGATTTATAGATTGAAATTTGTAATATTGAATTTTAAAAATAGATTTTTGTCGAGAAATTAAAAATTGCTTTAAAATGGGATTTTTATTTATTGAACCATATGGGGTGAAGCTATTATTTAGATTAAAATATATTCGATAAAGTTAGTTATTCAAATATTTAATTTTTATTGTAATACAATTCTAATTTTTTATAATAAGCTTTGTAAATCGATTGGTTTTATTTAAAAATGAATCGAAAATGAGTTATTAGTATTATTTGAGTTTTTGGATATTTTAAATAACTACTAAATGTGTTTTAAAAATAAAATACTATTATTTAAAAATACTTATTTAATATGGGGTTTTGGATGAAATTGGAATTTAATTATAAATTCTCTCGAGGTTTATAAACGGAATTTATTTAACGGATAGGATTTTTATAAGAGAAATCTTATAAAGAAATTTTGGAACTGAAGGAATTTCCAAAATGGTTAGATAAGTGAACTTCGAAAAATGAATCTGAATTCATAAATGAAGTTATAAATTGGTGAATGAGATAGTAATTAATAAAAATCTATTTTTGGAAATGGTAGAAGGGATTTCGTAAATTTTAGAGATTAGGAAATGAATTAAAGTGAGTTGTGACATTACAAAAGGGCTGTAAGTGGTTTATGAAGTTGGAATAAAAGGGAGATTTCCTTGTTTGTGATTATACCTATCAAATCGGCAGGAGATAAATATTTCCTAAGTTTTGAGGAGTGAGTATTTTTAAGAAAATACTTTTTTCTACGTATTGGAACAAATAATTTGGTTTAAGGAAATATTTTTAAGTGTTAACACGGTTTGAAAATATCCCGCTAAGGATATAAGGATTTGAAATTGTTTCCAAACGTTGGAATATCGGAAGAGACTTGTATATATATATTTATGTAACGGTATTTGAAATGAATATTTGAGAAGACTAAATAAATGGGACTAGTGGCTACTTATGTATGTTATTTGATAGTTAAATAACCGACTATCAAATCTGGCCAAATTCATTGATCATTTCAAAGAGATCGAGATCAGATTTTATTATCTAAAAACCACTTCGATTAGGTTTGTTCGTTGTGAATTGTGATATCATGAAGATAATGGGGATGGTAATCTTGAAGGAGGTTCGGTTTGTTCAGACCCAGAACAACTTGTATGGATGAATGCTATCATTACATCATTGCCTGGAAAGCAATGTTAGCATTCCAAGTATGAATGATATTCTAAAGGTAAACGTAGCCTCAAACCTTATTAACCGGGAATAACTAAAATAGGGAAGATGCAGCAGGGCTAACTGGATCGCACGTAAGTAGGGCATGTTATCACTCTTCTAGATACCCTAGGGTATATTTTGCTATAATTATGGATATGTTGTGCATGAAAGAAAGAGAGAGAGCCTGATTAGGGTGGGCACACCCAAGGTGATAACATATTCGGTACTATCCAGGTCAGGGGTAGGCCGGTCCTATGTTGGAAGGGGATTCAGACGAGGTTTTCGGTACATTTTTCTAGAGGTATACTACGATGGGCAGTACCATAGTAGGCCAGTCATTGTATGGAATCCAATACACACTACAAGCCTTTACAGTTTTGATTGTATACCAACTATGCAGAAACGTGAGATGCAAGCATTTCAGCTATTTTCTAATTTATTTTCTATAGACACTATTATAATATCAGATGATTTTGATATTAAATGTTTTGGTTATCATAAATTAAAAACCCATCGTATTTATGTGTGACGTGGTCTTACGAGACACCTTTGATTTCAAAGGATTTTGATAACAGTGATAACTCAAATTGAGTGTGTTTTCTCACGTAGGTTTTCCATACTGACTCGGGTTATTTTATGATAATGCTCGGGTCAGATCAATATTACAGATTTTGTTAGAATGCCGTGGAGCTCAGGAGACGGCTGGAGGAGAATCTGGCGTATTCCATGTACTTGATTTATATTCCACCGTGAGTGTTAAACTGAATATTCAGTATTTGTAAGGACAAATTATCATAACTGTCTAGATTGATTTATTGATGGATGTACTCTGATTATATATATATATATATATATATATATATATATATATATATATATATTAACAGCTACAGATTCGATTTTATAGAAATCTGTTATTATATATTATATTTTGTTCCGCCATGAATGTAAGATTCTGTTTTGTGTTTCTATTTTTCTTCTATCCCTTCTTCTTCTTCACCCCTAGTTATTCACCCTTTCATACAATTTGGGTTGGACAAGTGTGATTTATTGTCAACTCAAAGGGGTACAGAATTGTGGGTCACTACAAAATGAATGGAGAGGAATTGAGAGAGTGAGAAAATTAAGGGAAATGATTAGGGAAGTTTTGATTAAAAGAATGAGAGAAGTTTTATTCTTTTAATTAAAATCAAATCTTCTAATTCATTTTCTACATACATTCATTTTTTATTCATTATTCTTCTCTCCTCCTAACTATTCTGGCTGAAAATCAAATCTATATTTCCAAAATTTCATCAACTACAATACCAAATGCAAATATCAAATAAAAATAAAATAAGTGGTTCATCCTTCTTTGTAAAGTAGGGTGGTGCTCTACTTGAGATCTAAGGAGAAATTTCAAATTAAGGTGTTTCTCTAGGCTTCATTTAAGACTTTATCCTCATCACGTTAATAAGATTAAAGTCATCTTGTTTACATTCACTATTATTCACATGACACCAATCACAATTATTATGGATCTATTCCTATTTTGTTTTGTTGTTTATGTTATGTATTTGACTAGATATACCTTTCAACATCACGATTCGTACATGTCTATGTTCTCATATTATTTCATATAAAAACTCTTATTTGAATAACATTTTGAAATAATTTTTTTGCACATAGTTTTGTTGCATATTGTAAAATTGAAAATTGAAGATTTCCTTTCAAGTTGTTTCGAAATAATTTTTGTTTATTGTTTACATAAAATGTTAGGCAGACTTGAATTCATAAGTTGATTCAAAAAAAAGAGGAAAGGTTCCTAATTTGATTGAAATATAATGTTAAGTTAGCTAATATAATTTTTATTACCTGTTACATAAAATCCAAACTTAAAAAATACATGTGTTATTTATTTGAAAGAATTTAGAACATGAGTATAAGTTTTGTGTGGTTGTTGATTAGGATATAAATCATTTCATCATTGTACACTTTTAACAAAATTATAATAATAAATGAAATTATATGCAAAATGCCATATGCCTATTTTAACCAACTAACCATATTTTTCAAATATATATACACATATAATCGCATGTCAATTTTACCTAAAATTAATAAAAATAGATTCTTATATGTAACCATTAATTTAGTTTCAAAATATTATCAAACTAGATATTGTTTTAAGTTTTGATATGAAAATGTGTAAAATGGTTAATCTTAATTTTAATATATATGTGTGTGTAAGTGTGTCTGTGTGTATATGTATGTACATATCAGAGCCACATAAATATACATATTTTATTGGTCAAAATTTTGGACAACAAAGGCATGTGTGTATTCAATAGTAAATGTCATTTAATATATGAATTAATTTAATTAAATAAAGAAAGAAATGAGATGTTACTCTCTCTACATTTATAGCCCCACCTTCCTTTAATTAATTATCATATTAAAAGAAAGAAATAAAAGTTTTCTTTCTCTAAACTTTTACATGTTTATATGTGTGTGTGTGTGTGCAATGCTTATATGTTGCCTTTACCATTCAAACATAAACGTATTTGATACATTCATTATATTGCATATAAATTTAAATTAAATTTAAATTCCTTTTAACCAATCAAATAAAATATTATTTTATTAATAACATTATTAAATTGGATCTAATAATCTTTTGGACTTTATAGGTCTAATAGATACAAAATAGTGAAAAAAGTCAATACCTATTTGTTTCATCCGCTTTCTTCACTTTGTTATATAGCGATATAATAAATTAAATAATTAATTTATAGTACATAAATATGAAAACCCTTGAATGAAATGTTATGTGATTTTAGTTACAAATAGTTACAATAGTGAGTAATTGATTAAAATATAAAATAACATTTTATTTGATATACTTTTGGTCAAGATGTTTCGAGAAAGGGTATCGATACAAGATTAGGGCATGTAACTGATAGAGTTACGGGTATTATCTAGGGGAAATTCTATAATTTATCGTAAATTATTAACTCTGTAATAAATCTTATTCGGAATAAAGGTATTTTTATTTCTGTTATATGCTTGTCATGATGTGTTATAATATATTAATTATTTAATTTAATTATATTTAACAGAAAATGCTTATATGGCGTATTTTGTGATCGTATTTACAATTGTTGTAATCATGAGTATTTCATCATAATATATATATAATAAACACATTGTTTTAAATATTCCTAGTCAAGATGTATCGAGACTGGATATCAATGCATCCGTTAAGCCTAGAGTACGCAACGCTCTCTAAAGGTTAGGCATTGTATTACTCATAACTGCTATGGGTGCCAAGTGATTGCGTACTAATGACCATTAGATAATTACGGAATGACCCACTCTATTTTTCATATTAGTTAATATAAATAAGAAATATAAAATATTGATGTTATAATATTACATAATTCCTTTGACATGAGAATATTTTTGAGCTTTAATGTGAAAAATCTTCTTAAATCATAGTTAAATCATGGCACAACAACTATCGAATAACGATACTATTGGGTTGAGTGGAAGAATAGAAAGTGAAACACTATTCAATAGAGGATTCGTCTCCTCGATTATGTGAGGTTAGTATGATGGTTAACTGAAGTCAACTCAAAGTCAAAATCTTTGATCATGGTTGTTTGGTTAGTAATTAATATTATTATTGAACCAAGGACTTTCTATTTGGACCGTAAAGTTGAATATGGACAATAATGGATTTTGACCATTACCAAATTTAATTACTCCTAATGTGATATAGTGTAACGACCCATATTTTTAATAATTAAAAATATTCAATTTAATAAGATTTTAGAATTTAATATGGTCAGAAATTTGATTTTTTGATTAATAAATGGAAAAAATTTTATTAGAATATAATTTAATAATATTGATTGGATGAAATTGAAAACTGTTAGTGTAAATTCAATCAATTGTAATGGTAAAGTTAATTTGGAGTGTAATTGTATAGGTAGCTTAGCTATAATGGTAGGTTAATAATAAATAAATTAAATGTTGTATTAAGAATAGAAATAATGTGTATTTAACTGAGATTAGTTAATATAGAATTGAAATCAATTTTGGTAAGCAACTTTTAACCATTGGTTGTAAACAATTGTTTTAATTATCATCTCATTAGTTAATCTGTTTGAATATTGTAATGGTAATCAATGAAATTAGATGTAATTAAATATTGCAGTCAATATGAGTTAAGATGATAACTACAGAATATGAATATAATATAATATAAACTATTGTTAATTATATTCATAAAGTAATAGTTGATGCGATAACAAGAGTGAGAATCAAAATAAAGGAATTTGTTGGAATTCAAATTATAATAATTTAAGGTTTTGTTACAGTTGTAATTTAACATAGATATTAATGTAATAATTAAATCTTGAATTTAACATGGAAAATTTTGTTTTAAAAAGATAATTAATTTTTATTCAATTAAGAATGATGATAAAACACATTTCATCGGTAGTTTAAAAATGATTGAATCGATTTAATAATAATAATTCATTTAATGTATAAAATTTGTCTTTTTGGGCACTGTCTTAGATTTTGACAAAACCAGTTTCATCAGACCCGTAACAAAGAATTATTATAAGATTTCATGTATCATAGCAATCAGATGTATCGTTTGATCGTGCGAGCTCGAAACGTGTAGAAATCAATTAAATGAATTCAATTAAAATAATTTGATTTTAAAAGCTAAATTCTATTTCAAATGGAATTAAACTAGTTCCATTGAGTTTAAAAATATCGAAAACTTATATTCCAATATATTGGAATGACCTAGTTTCATTTTAGAAATGAAATGGGCTTTTCAGGTCATTATTATCATTTTAACCCAATTCGATCTGTTCGATCCGTTCTTATCCATCCCTCTCTATATATAGGCTGTTATAAACATTATCAGCTTCTTATTTTCATTTTATGTATGTACATTTTCTATCTACTGTTCAATTATTTGTTCCTTCTCAATGGCATATATCTCAAACCCCAAATCTCGAAAAATCCAAATTTCTAAAGCCCTATCATATAATATATTATCATGGAGCTCTCGACGAACATAATCTACATTTGCAGTTCGTTTTTGCAATCAAGTTACGATTTGTCTAGAAATCAGCGATCATTCTCAGCCGTTCAAATTAGGGATTCACGATCGACGGTTTATTGTCGACCATTCGACGATCAAGGGGCACTGTAGTGTAAACAAGGCTTAGAGGAGACGACCCATCAGGATGGACCATGTTATTGGTGTTAGATTTCGCCAAAAATGGCATTTGATGGCGGCGATAGCAGAGTGCTGATGGAGACATCGTGTAACAACCCTTGATTTTTTTGCATATAATTTAAATTTGAGTTTATTTTATTTTGAAATTATTTTAAACTTATTTTATTTAAAAAATTTCATTTTTAAATATAAATTTTTATTATTATATGAATTATAATTTCAAAATGGTATAAATTGAATATTTTCCTAAAAAATGGATTTGTGGTCAAAACTGGTCAAACTTTGACTTTTAAATATTTGAATTCTTTAATTTTATCTTTTATTATGAAACTAGATTTAATATCATGAATACTGCTTTTCGTTTCGTTGAAATTGGATTTAAATTGTGAAAGTTATACCCTTTACAAAATTGTGTGTATATAGGGTTATTTAACAATATTCTTTGTTTTTATTTATATAAATGATATTTTTACTTGATAAATCTTATTCTAATTTTTATATTTATTTATAATATGTATATTTTGACTTTTAAATATTTTTAAAGTGATATTTGAATTTTTCCAAAGCTTATTGAATTTATTTTCTATTTTTAAAGCCTAGTTTCTATTTTATTTGTTATTTTCTTCATTTAAATTATATTTAAATTAAAATTTATATATTTATTTGTGAATGCATTTTATTTTTATGTTATTATCTTTGTTATAAATCTTTTTACAATTCCATGTAATTTTTCCAAAATTTATTCTATTTATTTTCAAATTTGCTTGACTAGTTTGCATTTTCTAAGCTATTTTCTTATTTTTACCTTATATAATTAATAATTATTTATTTATATTTTATATTTCGTTGCATTTTCGAAATCTTTACTTAAATTATGATTTTTCTCAGTAATTTAAACTTATATAAATAAATAAAGGTAATGTGAAAAGGTTTTGACTTTTGGTTTCCAATAGCTCTTTATCTCCCACCTTTTCACATTTCAACCTTACTTTTCATTCAATTGGCCACATCTCCTCATTTCTTCAGCCGCCTATTTTTTTTCTCATTCACGTAAAACATTTCTCTTCCCATCTAAAAAAAATTTCGGCCTCCATCATCTCCATGAGTTTGGTAAATTTTTTTTTCGTTTTCCATTGTTTTTCTTCTTGTTTTTCTACTTATTTATGTTGATTGTACTTGCCTTCTCTTCTACTTCAGGTTCGGCCCCACCACTCCAGCCACCATGGCCGCCTCCTCCACCACCTAAACCACCCACCACCTCCTCTCTAGCCCCAAGCCACTGGCCATGCCCAATAGTTGATCAAACTCCACCTAAATCTACACAAACTTCACCTATATGCACCATAGCCAACACATATGCCTTCATCACCTTCAACCACCCCTTGGCCGCCACCTACTTGACCTCCACCACCCATGGATGACCTGAAACTCACTGCCACACCATCATCCATCCCACTACAGACCTGGCCATGGCTGTCCTTCCTTAGGCCGTGACCTTAGTTGCATGGAATTCATGTTATTTTGCCTTGTAGTTGTAATCCATGCACATATATCCTTGCATCAACTTTGCACCATCTTTTCCTATGCTAGGCCGACCTCTTAAGAACCCAAAACAGATCCTAGTCCTTGCTTTGGCCGTGCAAACCTGACCTATATCTGAAGCATAGGTGGTAGAAGGCAAGTGCAAGTGGTTTGGAGATGATTTATGCATTCATCTCTAACATTGTTTAATTGTATATTTGAGTTTGAAACTTATGTTATATTATTTGTTTTGTTTGAATGTATCCAAGGTTATTAATCTTTGGCTCTCCACTCTCAAATCATATTCATGCTATTGTGCCTCTGAAGATCTCAGTTTGTGTGTTTCAGTTGTCGTCTCCAGCTTATAATGTGAGTAATTCTCACCAGACGATTTGTACTTATATAACTAGTAAACTGACCCCTTTTGAATCTGTAAAATACATTATCATGTTACACCTGCTACATTATGATCATATGATGTTCAAGCATGCTTAAACACCTGTTATATCATATGTTACTATTATATTATGTTGTTCTGTTATTTTTATCAGTTTATCACACTGCAAGTTCCCTTTAGATTAGAATCACTATGGGTTGAAATGATACATACCCGAACGGACTTTAGAATATGGGAAAATCGTTATGGGGTGAAATGATAGGCCTGAGCGATTTTCAATTTATTTTATATACTTGGGACTGCGGGTTTGAAATGATAAAACACGGATTTGCTTTGTAAATTACGGGTTGAAATGATATATTACCCATATCACTTTACCTAGGCTAGAAAATTATATACAGACCCATAGTTAAAATATATTTTTCTAATTTTTCTAAAATATTTTAGAAATGTAATTATTATAATATTTGATTTAAAATTAATTAAAAATAATTTTTGTAAAGTATTATTGATTTTATAGAAATTTATAAGCTAAATAAATTATGGAAAGGTTAGAAAATTTGAATGTTATAGTTTTTGGAAATTTTGATTTAATTATAATTGGAAATTAAATTAAATATGGAATTATGATAAATTTGAATTTAAAATGAATTTAAAGTGATTTTAAAATATATTAATGATTTTTGAATAAAGAAATGAATGATTATTAAAGTTGAAATTTTGAAATATAACCAAAATGGGAATTTGGCAATTTGGCTTAAAAGTGAATTTTAAGTTAAGTAAATAAAATTGAAATTAAGTTATATTTTGAAATTTTAAACTTAAGTGTTAATTTGAAATTTAATTCAATGAATTTAAAATTTAATGTTGAAATTTAATAAGTGAATTATTATTAAATCTTTATTTTTGAATGGAAACTTAACTTTATAAAATCATGAACTTAAGAAAAATTAAATGATGTTTATAAATGTGAAATATATGATTTTATAAGTTAAAAATGTTTTAAATAAAAATATAATTGGTTGTGAAATTATATTGAATATTTGAAGTTAATTAACTGCATTTTTGAAATGATTTTAATTGTAATGTAAATGATATTACAGCATTTGTAAATGCTGTTGTTGATGATAATGAACTAAAAAGCTAAATTGAATTAAAGGCTACTATAGCAATTTATGTAAGTGTTATAATTGTTGAATTTAACTAAGTTTATTTGAAATTTAAGTAAACCCTATTACAGCACTTTTAAAATGTTGTCTTTTGTTAAAGTGAACTGTTTTGAATGTAACTTTCCGTAGCATTTTCTAAATGCTGCGAAAAGTGAATTTTCACTGTTTTGATAAACTTTAGTGAATAAATGAACTTTGAAAGTTGAAAATTTTGGAAATTTAATAATTTAATTATTAAATATAATAACTTTATTTTAATGATTAAAAATGATTTTTGAAATATAAACTGTTTTGAAATGTGAATTGAAATGGTATTTTAAATTGAATGAAATGAATAATGATTTGAAATGAAGTTTTGTAAAGATATGATATTTTGATATATTGAAATGATTTGAAAGGAAGTTTGTAAAGATATGATATTTTAATATATTAAAATGATTGGAAAGGAAGTTTTGCAAAGATATGATATTTTAATATATTGAAATGATTTGAAATGAAGTTTTGTAAAGATATGATATTTTGATATATTAAAATGATTGGAAATGAAGTTTTGTAAAGATATCATATTTTAATATATTGAAATGATTTGATATGAAGTTTTGGAAAGATATGATGTTTTTGAAATGGTTTGGAATTAATTTAATCTTTATTTTGATAAAGATTTGGATTTGAAATGATATTCTGTTTTGAAGTATAAATACCATTTTAAATTATAACTACGGGTTATAATAACGATTGGTTGGCAAAGAGACCGGGATCGAATATCTGGCATACTCTCTGTCGATATCGAAAACCACTTTGACAACCGTGTACGTGTAGGATCGATTTCACCCTAGAGAGGGGGTGAATAGGGTGATAGTATAAATTATAAAAATTAATTGCGGAAGCTTATAAAATAATTTCAACACAGATCACAGAATAGTAGCAGCACAGATAAAAACAGAATAATAAATGCAGAAATAGAACGACACAGAATTTACCCAGCTTCGGCAAAAACCTGCCTATGTGCTGCCCCCAAGGTTTCTACTAGAAATTAGATAGTCACACGCTTACACACGTAAACTCGCGACACTCGCTACTGACTAACCTAACTCTACGCTCAAAACCCTACCACAACTCAGCCACTGAGTTGCGAATTCTCAAGCTACGCCACGTAGCTTATCCCCTAGTCACACGACTAGAAAATACAACGGTTTGAAAAGAGTTTTAAAATTAAAAACAAATTTAAAATAGAAAATAAGATAAAGCCCTTATTTAAAAACTAAATCCCTTATTTAAAATACTAAAACCCTAATACTTAATGACCGGCCCCTTTTATTATTTAGACCCGATTCCTTTTCTATTCGGTCCTTTAGAAAATGGCGGCTTCTTCGATCATAATTTAGGGCTTTTGTCCTTCGATCAAAATTAGGGTTTTGGATGCCAATTTAATTCGTTGCTCTCGTTGATTGATATTGATGCTCTATTGATCCGCTGCTTGGAGTCGCGCTCGGCTGCTTCTCTTAATTAGTTTGTGAAATTAGGGTTCGGCTTGGTTGCTTCGAGATAATCGAATTTGCCTTTTCTTCTGGTATGTTATTTGTATCTTTTGCTTTCAGGTTTGATTGCTTCAGTTCGATTGCTTTTTCATGCCGATGATGATACTTTGGTACTGGTATTTATATGAATTCGAATACACTAATTAACTCGATACTTTCCTGAAATTCACTTTCCTAATGCACATGACTTTCCTGATATTTTTTGCAACTTGTTACTCACGGCCTTGATGTTGATGCGTTCGATACTTACTTGATTCATACGGCATTAAAACTTTCCATTTTTTTGATTACTTTGACTATTTCAAAGAATACAGATACGCACTTGATTTTTGAAATTGATTTCGTCTTGAGTTCCACGGCAACGAACTTTCCTCTTTTAATCTCAGTCAATATTTGTTTTCGTGTGGTTCCTTGTTGACTTCACTGTGATTTATTGCTTTGTTTTTCCAGCCCCTGTGACTTCGTCTCTGGCCATTTTCTCTATTGGTATTGACCTAAATTTGAGCATTTCACAGTTTCATCTCTACTTGTTTGTAGCTGCATTGCTGTTGTCTGGTTGCACTTTGATGTTGTATATGTGATGCATTTGTCATTGATACTATTGTTCAATTTTCTTCCATTAACTTGACCATTTGTATACATACATTGTATGTTTCTTTGTTGCACTTTGATCATTTGAATTTTCACTGCTTCATGTTGTCACTTAATCTGTTTCACTATGGCTTCATGCCTTGTAGTTGCATTCCATTTCATGTTTGTATTGTTGCATACATTCCTTACTGTCACTGCCTGCTGTTTGTGGTCAATTGCTTCGAGTTGTTAATCATCCTATTTTGCATTTTGATACTCCATTGCTTGACCTGTCTCATTTCCATACTGAAGTTCACTGTTGCATTCCATTTGTGTTTGCTGCCACATTGGGCTTGCATTTGTGTACTGTGTCTTTGAGCTGCTATGTTGATCACTGATGCATTTGGTTTCCTGTGTCTGATCATCCCTTATGTTTGCTTTGGCTTCATTGACTTTGGCCATATGTGTTCATCTTGATTCTGCATCACTTGTAGCTTGCTACTTTGTTGCATTGAGTTGCTGTCGTCTGCACTTGCACACTCCATACTTTGGTATTATTCCATGTTGTTACCTGGTCGAGCTGTGGTCTTCAAGCATATTGCCGTGATTGTAGTTTGCATTATGTTGCTTGTATCACTGGTTGGTCTGAATTTTTGCTGCAATCTTCATTGAGCTTGTATTGTCCACTGCCCTTGTGTACATGCTGATGAACTGTGTACATTTGCTTGAGTTTGTTTACTTGGTGGTATTTCTTTGTGATCTACCTTGTGTTGAACCCAGTTTTAAAAACTCGGGTTTGACCTTGTGCTCGTGTCGTGATTTTCAATATATTGCACGTGAGTTGAACCCGGTTTTTCATTTGGGTTTGACCTGTGCTCACTTGTCCCTATAGCATTATCAAGTGTATATTGATGTGCACGGCCTTGTGGCATGTACAGTGATACACTGTGCATGCCACACTGTTCGTGTGTGATGAATTCAAATGTGAATGATGACGAACAACCCAAATAACCGAGGCAAATCATATTTTCAAAAATCATATTTCATTTTATATTGCAAAAATATTTCTTTTTCAATTTTACTGCGTTAGTGAATATTTTTGCAGATTGCTCAGATGCTGGATTCAAACTGGAATGCAGTTGAAGAAAAAATACGAGTGTGAGTGATATGTAGTGAGGTTATTAATGTAAAAACAATTGTGATGTAATTGTGATGTAATCAAAAATGTATATGTATAGTGAGAGCTTGAATTTGTACTATTCAAGGTTGTAATAAAAATTTGTTTGAATAAAATATTTCTGTTTGAATTCAAATTCTGTGTATTTAATTTTATTCAACAAATATTTATTTAATCTATGAAAAATAAAATAGTACATTAACAAATACATTTAAACAAATGTATATATGTTTATTATCATCAAACAAAAATTCATATAAGTGCATATTCAACAATCTCCCCCTTTTGATGATAACAAACATATATTTAGGATTTTGAAACATATTAAATGTATTTGATGATTCCACCATTTCAATGCTTGCTCCCCCTATTTAAATGCTTCATCTTTACGAAACTCCCCCTTCTTATATGCATAGCAGTATAAGATTTATTTGCCAAAATCCAACATTTCTCTCTCCCTTTTGTTATCAACAAAAGAGTAAAAGTGTCATGAAATAGAGATAAGGTGATAGATAGTAATATAACATTAAAAACTCAATCGACTATAACTATGTAATTTAAATAGAAAATCAAACAAAAATCATAACTATTCTTGTTAGGCGCATATTCCATTTTAGAGATGATGGGAATGATGTTATCATAAAATCATATAGTTATGTCGAGTTGTGATATATATCTATCAGGAATTTGAATTTCTACTAAGCATGCATAACCGTTAGGACTTTTAAATGAGGTTAGTAGTATTTTAAATTTTTATTTATTTAAAAATGAATTCAAGTATCTTCTAACCACGCATGACCGTGAGGACTTTTAAATGGGATTAGAATCAACTTGTTTACTTAATAAATTAATTTTGATATGCATTCCATACATGCATAACCGTGAGGACTTTTAAATGAGCATGGAACTACATATCAAATTCCAAGTAATTCACCCATGCATAACCGTGAGGACTTTTAAATGAGAGTGAATACTTTGAATTTTATTTTATTTTATAAACTGAAAAACGAACGATTCCTGATTATGATACCACATATCGACAAACTATATTGGATTTTTGATAAGCGATGGTCGATAGAATTATGATAAAATTAGAACTGGTCATGGAATCTTTGCCAAACAAAGAATTTTATAACTCTTGTGTGATTTTCTAAAGAAATTTACTAAGTATACTGTCTTGAGGAAAAATGTATGATTAATATCACCCCTTATCATTTTTCAGTCACTATTTACCTTTTTGATGATTAGGAGGGGGATAGATTTGTTAATTAGGCAATCAAATTTCTAAAACGCCTAAACTGACACGTAGTTTGCAAAAACTGTTTTCTGGAAGGGGTTTTGTAAAGATGTCTGTCAATTGTGAATCAGTTGAAATAAAATTTATGCTGATATTTTCTTTTGAAATATGATCTCGAATAAAATGATGCCTAACATCTATATGTTTTGTTCGTGAGTGATGCACATGGTTATTTGTGAGATCAATTGCGCTTTTACTATCACACATTAGTGGTACACGTTTAAAATTTAGACCATAGTCTTGCAAAGTCTGTATCATCCATAAGATTTGAGCAGAGCAACCGCTTAGAGCAATATACTCTGCCTCTGTGGTGGATAATGCAATACAATTTTGTTTTCTGCTTGACCATGCAACTAATGAATGCCCTAACATAAAACATGCTCCACTAGTACTTTTTCTATCAACTAAATTTCCAGCGTAATCAACATCTGAAAAACCTTTTAATTCAGAGTTATCGTTTGATGGATACCAAAGACCAAAACGTGGGGTGTGCAACAAATATCTTATAATTCTTTTAACAGCTTTTAAATGAGATTCTTTTGGGTTAGATTGAAAACGTGCACACAGGCAGACAGAAAACATGATGTCAGGTCTAGAAGCGGTAAGATAAAGAAGTGGTCCAATCATACCTCTGTACTGCTTTTGATCAACTGTCTTACCTTTTTCATCCTTGTCAAGTTTAAGTGTTGTACTCATGGGAGTTCTTGCTGGTTTGGCATCTTTCAATCCAAATTTGTTGACAAGTTCCCTATTATACTTTGTTTGAGAAATGAATGTTCCTTTATCGCTTTGTTTGATTTGAAATCCTAAAAGAATTTTAACTCTCCAACCAAGCTCATTTCAAACTTTTCGTGCATGACCTTTTCAAATTTCTCATACAATAACTTGTTAGTAGCACCATAAACGATGTCATCAACATATATTTGAACAATCAAAAGATCATCGTTTTCATGCAACAGAAATAGTGTGGTGTCTACACATCCCTTTTTGAACCCATTTTCAAGGAGATAAGAACTAAGACATTCATACCAGGCTCTAGGGGCTTGTTTTAATCGATATAAAGCCTTTTTCAGTTTATATACATGGTTTGGATATTCATGACTTTCAAAACCTTCTGGTTGTTCAACAAACACATCTTCTTTTAAAATTCCGTTAAGAAAAGCACTCTTAATGTCCATTTGTCTTAGTTTAAATCCTTTGTAGCAAGCAAAAGCTAATAATATTCTAATTGATTCTAGTCTAGCTACAGGTGCAAAAGTTTCATCAAAGTCAACTCCTTCAATTTGATTGTATCCTTTAGCGACTAGTCTAGCTTTATTTCTAATTACATTTCCAGATTCATCATATTTATTTTTTAAAAATCCATTTTGTTCCTATAACTGGATAATCCTTAGGTCTAAGTGCTAGACTCCAAACATTATTTCGTTCAAATTGGTTTAGCTCTTCTTGCATGGCCATAAACCAGTTTTCATCGTTAAGGGCTGAATCTATGTTATTTGGTTCTATTTCTGAAATAAATCCACTATAAAAGCACAGATCACATAGATTTCTAAAGGAGGAACGAGTCTGTATACCTGCTATAGGGTTTCCAATTACCAATTCTGGAGGATGGTCTGCTTTGTATTTCAGTTTTGCTGGATCTAGATTCCTTCGGACTTCTGGAGTTATGACAGTTTCTCTGATATCATCAGTTTCTTTTGGTTCTTCATGCTCATCTTTTTCCTTCTCCTCTTCAACATTGCTTTTGGATGTTTCCTGATTATCAATGCCTTCATCAAATTTCACATTGATTGATTCCACGATTGTTTTAGTCCTTTTGTTGTAGACTCTGTAAGCTTTGCTTCTCGAAGAGTATCCCATGAAGATACCCTCATCAGCTTTTGCTTCAAATTTTTCTAATTGATCACCTGTATTGAGAATATAGCAAGTACATCCAAACACTTTAAAGTAAGCAATGTTTAGTTTATTGTTGAACCATAGCTCATAGGGAGTTTTGTTGAGAAGCGGTCTAATCATAACTCTATTCAGTACATAACATGATGTATTTACCGCTTCTGCCCAAAAATGCAAAGGTAGTTCATACTCATTTATCATAGATCTAGCCAACTCTTGTAAAGTTCGATTCTTTCTCTCAACTACCCCATTTTGTTGTGGAGTACGTGGTGCAGAGAATTCATGTTTGATTCCATTTTCATTACAAAAAATTTCAAATTCATAATTTTCAAATTCTCCACCATGATCACTTCTTAGTGAAATAATGGAAACTTCCTTTTCATTTTGGACTAATTTTGTGAAATTCTTGAGATATGAAAATGTTTCTGATTTCTTGGCTAAGAAATATACCCATATATATCTTGAGTAGTCATCAACTATAACAAAACAATATTTTTTACCTCCTAAGCTAGCAATGTCATTAGGTCTGAATAGATCCATATGAACTAGCTCAAGTACTCTAGAAGTGCTTACACTGTTTTTGGCATGAAATGATGATTTTTTAAGTTTTCCTAAAGTGCATGCTTTACAAATGTTTTCTGTTTCAAACTCATGTGAAGGAAACCCTCTTACCAAATTTTTCCTTTTTAATTTGTTTAGCAAGTTCATACTAGCATGCCCTAAACGTCGATGCTATAAATTTACTTCTATGTCCTTAGCAACCAAGCATTTTGAAAGGGTGAGATCATCAAAAGATAGAGAATATATATTACCTTTCCTCTTACTTGAAAATAAGATTTCTTTAGATGAATTGTCAACAATTTTGCGCAAGTCAGAGTCAAAAATAACATTCATACCTTTATCGCATAGCTGGCTGATTGATATCAAGTTGTGGTGCAAATTTTCAACATACAGTACATCATTCAGGGTAAATGTATTGTTACCTACTTTACCTTTGCCAACAATTTTACACTTTTCATTGTTACCCATTGTGACCCTGCCACCTTTATACTTTTCTAGGCTAAGGAACTTTGATTTATCGCCTGTCATGTGTCTGGAACAGCCAGAATCCAGATACCATTGCTGTTGTTCCTTAGCCTGCCAGCATACCTACACGAGAAAAAAAATTAGTGACCTATTTGTTTTTATAGGTCCAAAATTTTTAGTGGCAAGATATTTCGGAAGATAATTTAGAGGAGACTGAAAACTATTTATACATGTTCCTTTTGGCACCCAAATTTGTTTTACTTTGAGAGATTTTATATTTGTGCCTTTTGGAACCCAAATCGATATAGTCTTCACATGTTCGGGTTTATACCAACAACTATTTTGATTATGTCCAAATGAATTGACTTGATTAATTTGGTTTCTATCTTTTTGAAATTTGTTATATCTAAGTCCTTGCCTAGATGTATTAATAGCTTGTTTCCCTAATAGCATATTCAATGATTTTTCTCCTTTTGAGAATTTATCTAACGTTGTTGATAGTTGTAGGACTTAGGTTTTGAGAGATTCATTTTCATTTATCAGTTGTGTGCACCTTTTAATAGAGTCTTCTCTTCTTGTGTTTTCAATTTCTTTCAAAAGCAGGATTTCATTTCAAGCGATTTAATTTTGTTTTTTGAATTTTTAATCTCTTCTTCGAATGTTGGACACT
Source organism: Allium cepa (assembly GCA_030765085.1). NCBI lineage: Eukaryota > Viridiplantae > Streptophyta > Magnoliopsida > Asparagales > Amaryllidaceae > Allium > Allium cepa. Next base: position 924,822,685 of record CM060931.1, on the reverse strand, counting down.
TATGACACTTAGGGATTCTGCTTTGATAGGTTTTAAATATTGGCTAAGTTGTTTATTTAAATCAATTAAAGAATCCTTTTGTGATTCAAGTTTGGCATACTTTTCCTTAAGTCGTTCAAAACAGCCATTTACTTCGTGAAAATATATAAGTAATTCTGAATGAGAAAGTTTTGATACCTCACTTGGCTCATCATCATCACTGTCAGTTACTTCACCATGAAGACATAGATTTGCTCTTTCACTTTCACTTTCGGTGCTATCACTTTCATCTTCATCAATTTCATCCCAAGTAGCCGCAAAACTTTTCTTCTTCAGTTTCTTTCCTTGGTTTGGTCGATTTTGAGGACAATTTGGCTTGATATGACCTGGTTTATTACATTTGTGGCAGATGATCTCTTGCTTCTCCGAAATGTCTAGTGCTTTGTTTATTCTGCTTTTAATTTGATGATTTCTGGTTGGATTGCCATATTTGCGATTCCACTTTTTGAATCTCTTTATTAATAGTGCTAATTCAGCTTCACCATCCTCATCATCATCATCGTCATTTTCAGTTGTTCCTTTGAGAGCAATTGACTTCTTTCGAGTATCGCCTCCTTCTCGCTCTTCCTTGAACTTTAGCTCTAGCTCATAAGCGGTGAGATTTCCAATGAGCTCTTCCACCTTGATTTGTTTCAAATCCTTTGATTCTTGAATAGCTGTGACTTTTGCTTCACAGCTTCGAGGAAGAACTCTGAGGATTTTTCGGACTATCTCCAACTTTGTGTACGATTTTCCAAGAGCCTTTGATTTGTATACTATATTGGATAGTCGTCCATACATCTCTTTGACATTTTCTTCTTTTGCCATTGTGAAATTCTCGTATTCGCTGCTTAACATGGCTAGGCGAGATTCTTTGACTTGAGATGTTCCTTCACGAGTTACTTCGAGCGTGTGCCATATTTCCTGCGCAGTTAAACAATGAGAGACACGATTAAATTCAAATTGATCCAATGAACAGATAATAGAGTTCATAGCTTTAGCATTAGCATTTTGTAATTTGTTTTCTAGCTCTGTCCATTGGTCCATCGGTTTATCTATTTCCTGATTGTCTACAATTATAGTTGGTGATCTATAACATGTCTCAACAATGTTCCAAGCGTCAATGGTTTTCAGAAAAATTTTCATTCTATTTTTCCAGTAGGCATATTCACCATTGAACATTGGTGGTATAACTATGGACTGACCCTCAGCAAAAGCATTATTAAAAGAAGCCATTTTTTAAAAATTCAAACTTTTAAACGGAAACTGATTTTTGAAAAATGAATTTAAAAAATCGACTTCTATTCCTTGCTCTGATACCACTTGTAGGATCGATTTCACCCTAGAGGGGGGTGAATTGGGTGATAGTATAAATTATAAAAATTAATTGCGGAAGCTTATAAAATAATTTCAACACAGATCACAAAATAGTAGCAGCACAGATAAAAACAGAATAATAAATACAGAAATAGAACGACACAGAATTTACCCAGCTTCGGCAAAAACCTGCCTACGTGCTGCCCCCAAGGTTTCTACTAGAAATTAGATAGTCACACGCTTACACACGTAAACTCGCGACACTCGCTACTGACTAACCTAACTCTACGCTCAAAACCCCACCACAACTCAGCGACTGAGTTGCGAATTCTCAAGCTACGCCACGTAGCTTGTCCCCTAGTCACACGACTAGCAAATACAACGGTTTGAAAAGAGTTTTAAAATTAAAAACAAATTTAAAACAGAAAATAAGATAAAGCCCTTATTTAAAAACTAAATCCCTTATTTAAAATACTAAAACCCTAATACTTAATGACCGGCCCCTTTTATTATTTAGACCCGATTCCTTTTCTATTCGGTCCTTTGGAAAATGGCGGCTTCTTTGATCATAATTTAGGGCTTTTGTCCTTCGATCAAAATTAGGGTTTCGGATGCCAATTTAATTCGTTGCTTTCGTCGATTGATATTGATGCTCTATTGATCCGTTGCTTAGAGTCGCGCTCGGCTGCTTCTCTTGATTTGTTTGTGAAATTAGGGTTTGGCTTGGTTGCTTCGAGATAATCGAATTCGCCTTTTCTTCTGGTATGTTATTTGTATCTTTTGCTTTCAGGTTTGATTGCTTGAGTTCGATTTCTTTTTCATGCCGATGATTATACTTTGGTACTGGTACTTATATGAATTCGAATACACTAATTAACTCGATACTTTCCTGAAATTCACTTTCCTGATGCACACGACTTTCCTGATATTTTTTGCAACTTGTTACTTACGGCCTTGATGTTGATGCGTTCGATACTTACTTGATTCATAGGGCATTAAAATTTCCATTTTTTTGATTACTTTGATTATTTCAAAGAATACAGATACGCACTTGATTTTTGAAATTGATTTCGTCTTGAGTCCCACGGCAACGAACTTTCCTCTTTTAATCTCAGTCAATATTTGTTTTCATGTGGTTCCTTGTTGACTTCACTGTGATTTATTGCTTTGGTTTTCCGGCCCCTGTGAGATTCGTCTCTGGCCATTTTCTCTGTTGGTATTGACCTAAATTTGAGAATTTCACAGTTTCATCTCTACTTGTTTGTAGCTGCATTGCTGTTGTCTGGTTGCACTTTGATGTTGTATATGTGATGCATTTGTCATTGATACTGTTGTTCAATTTTCTTCCATTAACTTGACCATTTGTATACATACATTGTATGTTTCTCTGTTGCACTTTGATCATTTGAATTTGCACTGCTTCATGTTGTCACTTGATCTGTTTCACTATGGTTTCATGCCTTGTAGTTGCATTCCATTTCATGTTTGTATTGTTGCATACATTCCTTACTGTTACTGCATGCTGTTTGTGGTCAATTGCTTCGAGTTGTTAATCATCCTATTTTGCATTTTGATACTCCATTGCTTGACCTGTCTCATTTCCATACTGAAGTTCACTGTTGCATTCCATTTGTGTTTGTTGTCACATTGGGCTTGCATTTGTGTACTGTGTCTTTGAGCTGCTGTGTTGATTACTGATGCATTTGGTTTCCTGTGTCTGATCATCCCTTCTGTTTGCTTTGGCTTCATTGACTTTGGCCATACGTGTTCATCTTGATTCTGCATCACTTGTAGCTTGCTACTGTGTTGCATTGAGTTGCTGTCGTCTGCACTTGCACACTCCATACTTTGGTATTGTTCCATGTTGTTACCTGGTCGAGCTGTGGTCTTCAAGCATATTGCCGTGATTGTAGTTTGCATTATGTTGCTTGTATCACTGGTTGGTCTGAATTTTTGCTGCAATCTTCATTGAGCTTGTATTGTCCACTGCCCTTGTGTACATGCTGATGAACTGTGTACATTTGCCTGAGTTTGTTTACTTGGTGGTATTTCTTTGTGATCTACCTTGTGTTGAACCCAGTTTTAAAAACTCGGGTTTGACCTTGTGCTCGTGTCGTGATTTTCAATATATTGCACGTGAGTTGAACCCGGTTTTTCATTTGGGTTTGACCTGTGCTCGCCTGTCCCTGTAGCATTATCAAGTGTATATTGATGTGCACGGCCTTGTGGCATGTACAGTGATACACTATGCATGTCACACTGTTCGTGTGTGATGAATTCAAATGTGAATGATGACGAACAACCCAAATAACTGAGGCAAATCATATTTTCAAAAATCATATTTCATTTTATATTGCAAAAATATTTCTTTTCAATTTTACCGCGTTAGTGAATATTTTTGCAGATTGCTCAGATGCTGGATTCAAACTGGAATGCAGTTGAAGAAAAAATACGAGTGTGAGTGATATGTAGTGAGGTTATTAATGTAAAAACAATTGTGATGTAATTGTGATGTAATCAAAAATGTATATGTATAGTGAGAGCTTGAATTTGTACTATTCAAGATTGTAATAAATATTTGTTTGAATAAAATATTTCTGTTTGAATTCAAATTCTGTGTATTTAATTTTATTCAGCAAATATTTATTTAATCTATGAAAAATAAAATAGTACATTAACAAATACATTTAAACAAATGTATATATGTTTATTATCATCAAACAAAAATTCATATAAGTGCATATTCAACAGTACGCGGTGGAGATTCCAGAATGAAGTAGGATGGTGGCGACGTTCTTGAGGTATATTACATGAACCCAACTCCTGTGAGTTGGCATAAGGTGGCTAAAACAGGAGCGATCTCGGGCGAAGTGAGGTCATTCCTCCGATCAGACACATTCCTTCGATACTATAGTCTTACTTGTGATTGATTAAATGGCCATCCTCCGATTTTAATATGGGAGGGTGTTTCGAGGTGGGCGTATGTGGCTGCTGCGTTACCACCAGCCCGTGTGCGTAATTGGTATATCTACCCTGGCATTGCCTTGTGTGCCGTGTCACCAACCATGCTGAGCCTTTACTACGAGTTTGTTTTTCTCCCGTAGCCCGTGTGGTATCCTCTGACAGTCACCCGGTGTGGAGATGTCATGATATTGGAAGGACTGCTGGGACTATTATGTGTGAAGGGTGATATGGGTATCCTTGGACGCTATTTAAAAGTATGTTTATTTTACTGTAGACATTATTATAATAGCGAAATATTACTACATAGTAAATAGTTTAACGGATCCTTAGAGGATGGGCGGTCTCAGGCATCCTTTAAGTTACTTGTACTTTATTACAGTTCACTTGAGTTAGTTTACATTATATAAGTATATATTGTCCTGACTCGAGTGTTTGTATTTTATTTACGCTCGGGTCAGCCTGAGTTATTCACAGATTTGGATTCCACTTTCTGGAGATTGGAATCACTGGAGATCATCTGCTTATCTAGTTTTATCTATTCCATTTCTGTTGTTCTATTCAGCTTGTACTTGGTTATCATCTTGAGACTTCTGTTGTACTTTATTTGTTCTGTTGTATTTTATTTAACTCTGATATATTTTCATAGTAGCTTCATGAACAACTATCTCTTTTACTTCCGCTGCATTTCTTACTCTGTGTCTGTGTTCTGTGATTTTTATTTACTGTATGTCCCGAGATTTGCCAAATTTTATTTACAACGCGGTATTTTGAGAAAATTCAAGTCCGGCATGTGCGGATGCGGATGGTTGAAAATACCCAGTTGTTACACATCGTAGTTGGTCGCGTGGCAACTACAGATGTGGCTTGGTGTGCTGAGGTTCGTGGCATGGTCGGATCTAGGTGATGGCACGTGTTGTGGCGGCGGTAGGCAATTGAAGGTAGCGGCTACGTCATAATGCTCGATGCAAGGCAGTGAACGATAGGGTTCAGGTTTTTCTAATTTCAATTTTGTCCTCCATTATTTTAGTTTAAATTTTAAATTTATTACTTCTAACTATAATAATTTTTCATACAAGCTCTGTTCGATGCGTGGTTTCTTCCGTTAGGTTCTTATTAAAATTCTGGACAACATAGAACTGGTTTGGTTGAATTTAGAGACTGTTCAAATTTTGGGCTTTTATTGGATTTTTAATTGGATATAAATCAAAGACGACTGATTTATCCCACTCACGCAGTACTAAACCTTCTTACGTTAGTTTAATTAAATTTATGATGTGATAAGAATTTTATTGATTGTTGTTTGGTAGTTAATTTGACATTTTTATTAAAACTGAATTTTATTGAATTAAATTTCCATTTAAATTAATATTGATTTAATTGACAGTTAAATACCTGATATTGATAACCAATAAATTGTTGTGAATTATTGGCTTATTTGGATGTTGACTGTGATGGATGTCTATTTGTTGGCATTTGGATAATTGGTTGTTTATTTACTTTTATATATCCTGGTTATTATCCTATTTATTATTTGACATCCTATAAATTGTCATTTGCATCATTTTGAATAAATTAAGAAATAGGTTGAAATGATATATACTTGTAACACAATGATTTGGATTGAAATGATATACATCCATCTCCGAAATTAAAATTGAAATAATTGATCACTTGGCCATATGGTAGAATATTATATACGGACATCAGATTGGTTTAATTCAATGGTTTTGAAAGTCTTGAATTTTGGATTTGATTAAATGACATTGTTTAAAGGAAAAAATTATAGATATATATGAACTGAATTATGTTCTAAATCAAGCTTTAAAACGTTGAAATTGAAACTGGCTAAAAAGATATTATTTTAAAGTACTGAATTATAAATGTAAATTTATAATCCATATATGAATTTAATTCGGGAAATTGATTTATTTTAAAGATTTGGTCTTAAAATTGAACGATAAGGTTTAATTTGATTTAAGTGTTTTGAATCAGTAAATTTGAAATTAGACTTGAAATTGATATAAAGTGAATTGGTTTAAAATAAGAATTGGATTGGAATTTAAATTATTGAATTTAATTGTTGAATCAAAAATTTGAAGTTAAAAATGAATGTCTTGGAAATTGAAGTTAATTCGAGTTGAAACTGAAATCAATTTGATTTGAAACTAAATTGAAATTGAGTCAATTGGATTGGAATATTGGAAATTGGATTTGTTGATTTGAAATTGGATATGGGTATAGATAGTTGTTATGGAAAGAAACATTTTGATTTGACATTATTTTCAAAGTAAATTATTTTAATATAAACAGTTTGAAAATCTATTTTATTTAATACTCAAATTATTTTGATTTTTCAAACTATTTTACTATATAAACCATTTTCAGTACTCAAATTATTTTATATTAAACTATTTTAAAATCTTTAAACTATTTAAACCATTTAAACTATTTATACAAACCAAACTATTTTCTAAAATTTCAAATTGTGGAAAGTTGAAAGGTTTATATTTAAGTCGTTGATTTAAATGCGACTGTGTCAAATGAGGGTATAACCTAAGTTGGAATTTGAAATGATATTTTCAAGTAAAAATAACATATTTTGAGTAAATATGATGATTTTGAAATGAAGGATGTTTTGAATTGAATATGATATTTTGATATCAAATAAGAGCTGGTTTTGAAATGTAAAAGAACCAACTGGTGTGAAAAATGACGTTTGGTTGTTAAAGAGACCGGGGCCTCTTATTAGCATGCTCTCTATCAATATTGGAACCACTTTAACAACTATGTACGCCGTAGATGATATCCAGAATGTAGGGGTTGAATTAGAGGCGTTTGCTGGATTCAAAGATAGAGAACGATGATAGATGACCCTAGCACTTGTGCTAATTTGAATGACTAAAACAGGATGGCTTGTCAGGACCAAGTGGGCTAGCTACTCCTAGCAAACACACCTCTTCTTATTAATATTAGTGTTGGCTTGATCGGTGCACCTTGATTGGATTTGATTATGGTGGGGATGGATGCGGTGGGTAGTCATGGCTACGATACGTTACCACCAGCCCTATGATCCGAACTGGTAGTATCTTTCATTGGGCATTACCTCACGTGTCTTGTCATACTTTTATCCTTATGCGCAACCACTACGATTTTGTTTTAGTGTTGTTTTATCACGACGCCTCCTTGACTACTGACGTTACTGGTGGTGTCAAAGGAAAACTGTAAGACAATGCTTAAAAATGTGTTAAGGGTGATCAATGTAAACCCTTAACGCTATTTTAATACTTTATGGATAGACATTATTATATAGCGTATCTTACCACATATAGATAGTTTAACGGATCCTTAGGAGATGGGAAATCCCGTAACATCTCTTATGTTATTGCATGCATGTTATACACCGGGAAGGATATGTAAAATCCCATAAACATCTGTGAAGCTATTACACTCATATTTACTTGTTGTTAATTTAACTTACATAAGATCTTTTAGTTCTGACTTGAGTATTTTGTCTTTTCATCATGCTTGGGTCAGCCTGAGTATTTCAATATTGAAGACATTATTTCTAGAGGACGAAGATAGTGTTTGGTATATTATATTATTAGTATTATTCTGCTGCATCATTATTGGTATGTTGTTGATTGTACTCTAATTATGTTGTAAAATTTGTGTACTCAAATGTATATTGCAATCAACTTCATGAACTGTTATTTGATTATTATATTTTATCAATTTCACTGTAAGATTCTGTGTTCTGTTTTTCCTTCTTTTCTCGTATTTTCTTATTTACCCCATTGACAATCCTCCCCTTTGAATGGTTTGAGTTAGACATGTACGGTTGATTGTGGATTTAAACCGTCCGAAAAGGTGGGTCGCCACATATAGTTTGACGTAGAGACTTTGTGTGTAAATAATTGTCACTATCGCATAACGCTTAAATAAGCAAAATTGGATTTTCAGTAAAGATATGTAAGAGATAAATTGAGCCAAACAATATTAATTATTGACCGAATTTATACCTGAGAGTCAGACAACTGAAAAGTTGAATACACTACTACAATCCGAGTTAATTAATTATAATAATTATTAATGAGTTAAATTAATCAACATTTTCGAAATATTAATTATAAAATTTTATTTAATTTATGTTGATTAGTATTAAATAGTGCATATATAATAGTTATTTACATACGTATCGATATACAATATCGACTGGCATTTGAATTGGATCTAATTTCACATTTACTTGATTGGGCTTGAAGGAATTTGGAGGGCCAATTATGGCATATCATAGCCGGCTATAGGAGAGCATAAGTGGCTTGAATGTTGATTCAAAACGAGGTGAAATAGTAAGAGAAGGAGGAGGATCCGGATCCCCTTTTTACTCCCTAGTGTTTACACTATTTATACACCTCAAAACCCAACTTTAGCTCTCTTGATTTTGCTCCTTCTAGATCAGACCTAGCCAGCCTCCCCTTTCCTTCCTTAAATTTTCATGCATTTAAAATACAATTTAAATATAAATAGTAAATCAGTGGTGGTTGCTTTCAGATTGATAGATCATTTTGGATTCTGGATGCTGATTCAAGGAGTTTTGGATTCATTGATTCAACGTGTCACAACTAGGACTTAGTTGAGGTAAATATTTTCTTACAACTACATATAAATATGTATATTTCTCATTGTGTCATTTATATGATATAGTTAATATGTTAATTATCATGAATTTATATATGTTTGTTTTGTCTTCATTGGATGAAAAGGTATATATGTATTGTGTATGTGTGTATAAGTGTGGCTCATGGCCATAAGTTTTAAAAAAATTAAATATAGTAATATTTAAAATTATTTTTAAATAAAATTATTTTTCAAATACAAACATCACTATATAAAATATGTGATTTTATTTCATTAATACACATGCACACACGCTATAGATTTTGAAAATATTACAAAATTTCATATATATGTATATATTAAATATTAATATGTCTATGTCTGTGTGCAAATACTTAAAATAATATATGCTTGTTTAAATTGTTTTTGAAACTATAAAAAATCATTGATTTCCTTATGAAAGTCAATAATAATTTTTTTAATTAAAACAATTTATAAACCGCAAGTAAAAAAAATTATGGCTGATTACGTATAGGCATATATATATATATATATATATATAATTTTTAATTTGCATTAAAACATATGTAGGTATATTATATTGAATTTCTAAATATTTAATTTTAATATGTATATAAATAAACTTATATGTATATGGTTTAAAAAAATATTTTATTACGAAATATATCTGTATATATACATACATATAAATTCGTATATTGTATTTTTTGAAGTTACTAGATATTTTATTATGTAGATCAAGAACTAAATATTAAAATTTGATTTTGAATTTTGAATTTGAATTCATAGTTGTTTATATTAAAATTCACAATTACTTTATATTATAATGTTAACTATATATATAAATATAATTGCATAAACATTTACATTTCACAAATATTATTCTATAATATACAAACTATACGTATGTGTACATTTATATTAGACAACACATATGTATATAAAGGGGATGATATGTCCGTTGTGACGTAAATCCCAACATGTACACACAGGAATGTTAAGCCATGCACATTATTTATGTTGCATGTACATGTACACATCCATGTGTATATGATATGCATTTTATATCACACTATATAAACATAACAATAAATAAAACCTTATTTGTAATTTAAATAAAATATTGATTTTATTTAAAATTAATTTAGATCAGATCTAAATAAATTTAGACTTCACAGGCCCGACAAGGTCCAAAATGGAATAAAATTTTTCAAATTCACCTATTCACACTGTTGCATGATAGTTCATATCTTACAATAATATAAGAGCCCAATAGCATATGCAGTCTGAATTAGTTATGTAAGGTTGACTAAATAAGCTTACCCATTTATTAGGGTGTCCAAAAAAGTAGTGTATGGGGTGGGTTTGGCTAATTAAGTACGCTACCCTACCTAGATACTAGCCTGACCTAAAAGGTGAAGTAAGCTTGTCCCTAATAGAAAAGGCCCAATTTAAGTTAGGCCTCAGGCTAATTTTTAAAAAAAAATTGAAATTAAAATAAAATTTAAAAATTAATTTTAAAATAAGAAAAATATTATTAAATATTATAATATAATTTTCAAAAGTATTTTGAACATATAATAAAATTATTTTAAAGATTATAATACTAATAGGATCACTTAAATAAATAAATTAATTAAACATACATATATGTAAGATATAATATGATACATGTTACATTAACTTGAATTGTTTAAAATAGTGTAAGAGATTTATATAAAATAATTTTTGAAATTAATGACAACTAATTAAATAAATTAATTAAAGGTTAATTAATAAATAATAAAATACATATAAAGATATATGTATGCAACTTTAAGTGTTATGGTATGCATTCCAATATAAAATGTTATGAATAAATAATACAAAATTAATTAAAGCGTTATTTAATTAAATTATAAACAAGATTTAAATAATATAATGTTATACATAAGACTATTATATAAGTTAATTAAATTATAAAAGTTATATATTAATAAAACTTATATAATATGAATCTATAAATTAAAGGTGGAACATTAAGAAATCCTAAATAGACTTACGGGATAAATATGTATGTATGTATATGTACCGTGATTTCTAAATAGTCGAATCACGATGGTATTTCATAAAAATAAATTATTCCATAAGTCAATATCACCCAATAAAATATATTAAAGATTATGGATCTTTAACTAAAGTTGTCATCTACCATTTATATATTAATATATTACTTGCATTATCCTTAGTTGCTGATACTCCTCAAGCTATGAATGTTATGTTTCTATCTACACCCAGGCTATTTTCCAAAAACGACAAATCCACCGAATCAAACTAAGTTGACCAGCTAAGAGAAATTAAGATAGCACTAACCTATGAACGTCTTTGGTCGCCCTCCAAAAGAACAACCTACTAATGATGCAGACCTTGAACAAAGGCTAGCTTATGATAAATGAGTTATGGACCTAGAGATCGTCTAGGTTTTTTTGTTGTCTATGTTAGATAACCCGTTACAAAAGCAACACCAAATCATGTGTATCATGAGATTTTTAATAGTCTCAATGCCCTATTTGGTGAAATGTCCCATTCCGTAAGGTACAAACTTTCAAAAAAAACATTCAATACCAAAATGACCAAGGGACAGAAAGTGGACGATTACATCTTAATGCTGAAAGGCTATATCGATAGACTTGCACAATAGACGTAGTGATAAGCAACAAAATGCAAGTAGACTTGATCTTTGGGTCTCTTACTCCTTGTTATGAGCCATTCATATTAAACGATAATATGTATCAGTTTAACGTAATCCTCATGAATCTCCTTAATACATTAAGGTCGGCTGAGTCTTCATCCAAGGATCAAGGGGTTGTACTTGCTGTTAAGGGGAACGTGTCTTCTTTAAAAGGTTTGAACAAGAAAAAAGGGTAAATAAGAAAATAGAAAGAATGTTGCTACGGACCACAGTGAATGTCATCATTCTCACAAGAAGGGTCATTGGAAATGAAATTGTCCAAGGTACTTGAAGATTGTTAAAGAGAAAAAGCAGAAAGGTACCACCGCTCCATCGACTATATTCATGATTCAAAATTTCTTCGCAATCTATAAATTATCCTGGTTTTTAGATATTGAATCTGTAACTCATATCTGTAATTCATTATAGAGGCTTAGAAACTGGCATCCTGTAGCAAAAGGAGAAATGAGGCTTCAAGTTGTTAATGGGACTATTCTAGTTGCAATATCAGTTGGAGATTTTTATTTGAGTTTGTCGAGTAGATTTGTTTTGACATTAAATAATTGCTATTATTTAAAGACTTTATTTATGGAATTATTTATGTCTAGATTAACTGAGATCGATTATATTCTTCACTGTGATGATAATGTTATAAACATTATTTTAGATGATAACAAAGTCTATGATGTTATTTTAGATAATGACATTTATGCGATCAATACAAATTATATATGTTCTATGAGTAGTTCTTTGAATAACGATATAAATAAAAAATTATCTTTGGCATTGTAAGCTAGGTCATATAAGTGAGAAATGACTACACAAATTGAAAGATGAAGGTTTTCTAACATTACTTGATTTTGAATCATTTGATATGTGTGAGTTGTGTCCCAAAGGTAAGGTGACCAAGCACCCATTTAGTGGGAGCAATGAAAGAGTTGATGAACTCTTGGGTCTTGTTCATAGTGATGTATGTGGTCCAATGCCTATAAATAATAAAGATAATTGCTCTTCTTTTGTAAAGTTTACCGATGATTTCTCGAGACTAAAATATGTGTATCTTATGAATAACAAATCCGACGTCTATGAGAAATTTATCGAATATAAGAATGAGGTTCAAAATCAGATGAACCGAAAGATTAAAATACTTCGATCTGATCAAGGAGATGGGTATGTTGGACAAAAACTCTAAGAGTACTTAAACAATAATGGGATTGTCTCTCAGGTCACTCTAACATATATTCTGCCACATAACGGTTTTTCAGAGCGAAGGAACATAATCTTATTAGATACGGTTCATTCCATGAAGAGTAAGACTAAGTTACCTTTGTCTTATAGAGGATGCCTAATAGAAACTATAGTCCATATTTTGAATTTGTTGCCTACTAAGTTTGGCCTAAGATGCAATATAAGATATGGCATGGCAAGAAACCTCATCTTAGTTATTTGAAGGTGCGACATTTTCCAGCCTACATTAAGAACATCGATCCCAATTAGCTAGGGGCATGATCGGTTTGGTGTAAACTCATAGGATATCCTAAGAATTCCATGGGATATATTTTCTATAACACCGAGGAGCAAAAGACCATTGTTTCTCAACATGCTGTCTTTATGGAAAAGGAATTTTTGTCGAAAGAAACTAACAACGAAGTTGTAAAATAGGATGAGATCCAAGAGTTGAACATAGAGCCGAACAAATAAGAGAACCAAGTTCACTCGTATATGAAAACACGCAAGCTATTAGAAGGTCTAGTATGGAATCTTGCACATAAAGAGATACTAAGGTTTTCTCATGGATGGAGAGAATGAGGACTGTGTCTTAGATGCCGACACCGCTCTATCATTCCAACAAGTACTACAGCATAAAGAATCTACACTTTGAATTAGAGCAATGAAATTCGAGATAGATTTTATGTATAAAAACAAAGCGTGGACTTCATCTGACATACTCAAAGGGAATAAAAACCCATTAGCTACAAAATGATTTTTAAGAAAAATCTAAATGCAGATGGACAAGTGTAGACTTATAAGGTTAGGCGAGTTGCAAAAGGATTTCATCAAATTCAAGGTGTTGATTATAATAAGACTTTTTCACCCATAATTACTTAAGTCCATTCAAATAATGCTGGTTATTATTGCATTCTATGATTACAAAATAGGGAAAATGGATGTAGAAACAACATTTCTAAATAGTGATTTAGAAGAGCTCGTTTATATGTCATAGCCCGAGCGTATTGGGGTCAATGGGAGTGAAAGTAAGGCTTTCAAGTTGTTAAGGTCCATTTATAGGCTTAAACAATCTTCAAGAAGTTAGAATTAGTATATTGATAAAGTAATCAAACACTTTGGATTTTATCAAACACAGAGAAAGCGTGTGAATACTAAAAGAACATGGCCATGCTATAATGTTCATAATAATATATATTGCCAATCTTCTTCTATTGATTGGCAATGATGTATCGTTATTGCAATCATTGAAAGTTTGAATTTCTAAGTACTT